>CAMZMU010000107.1:2334660-2934660 GCA_947311845.1 Poa pratensis
AAAACATTTCAAAGCACAAATATATCCAGCACAGAAGAATAGCATACATTCCGGGTGGCATTGGACTTGTTGCTACCAAGGACATAACCTTCCCGTTTTCCACAATCACACACCTTTCTTTACAGGGATAGAACAATACAATTAGCATATAGGAACCGCATATCTAGTGAACTGTAACTATATTCAAGGAAAAGTGGAGCGTACCCTACGGGAACCTCAAGGTTGTCCAGCGCAAACTTGGCCTACAAAAGCAAAACCAACTTTCATTTTTTTATTCAAGCAACCGGCGGTAGCTCTGCGTCTTCATAAAAAGAAGACAAATCGACCAGTACTGAGGATACAACTGACCCAGCTCGCGTATGATCTATACTGGAGCCCCACACTGCCGACAACACAATAAACATAACCGGCAAGCTTATACCAACAAAAGACCACAAACCAATGAATATTTGATGCGACCAGAAGAACACAACTTCCTAAAAAGATGTCATTGCCCAAGCCAGAGAGGTAGAGACACACTACAACCTCATCGAGCAGACTGATCCGGCACGGCCCACATAAACTACAGGCACATGTTTCCCGCAATAAGCTTCAAAGAAGGATGCAGGACACCTATACGAAGAGCCAGCCTAATTACCGCCGCAAATCTGCACCGCCGACAAGCCACCGTCATCGCAACAGGGGAGAAGTTATTAAGTTGCTTCTCAGCAAATCTCTTCTTCTTCCTCCTCGTAACCCCTCTCTATTTCTTCTACTATTGTTTGTGGTAGGGATCTCCCTCCCGTTTGGTTAAAAATAAAGAGAGGTTGACCTGAAGATTTGAGCCATACTGATCGAGCGCGAGCTCATAAACCCGTTCGCCGCCATATTGGTTGGGCAGGAAGGGTCGCCAGGGCGAGCGAGCACAGGAAGGCGGACCGGCGGCGTCCGGCGCGGCCACACGGGGAGGAACGAATGCTCTCCAAAGGAGGGCCTACTCAGAAGGTCGTCTAGGTTTGTGTTCTCTCTTCAGTCCGTGGGCCGGGGCCAAGAGGCCTATATTCTGAAAGCTTCATGCCTGCATGCACAAGAATATCAAACTTTGTTTTCGTTTTCGTTTGAGAAAGATGTTCCTTTCATGCTCAGTGTTAGTACTAGGGAGCAGAGCACGCCAATTGTTTCTGTTGTCTTATACATGCAGGCAAAGTTTTCAGGGGCTTTCAACAGCAGCGAAGCTTGATATTCTGTGTCTAAAACCCAAGTTGAACATTCGTCTGAGTCTAAATTCGAGAGCAATGACAAATGGATGTGTCCTTAAGCATCATCAAATTAAGTTGCTAGTAAAGGATTTGCAAATGCAGTTTTCAGCATGTAACCAAAATATTGCATCAAGGTTGAATATGGTTTTGTTAAAAAAAAAGTTGAATATGGAAAGAAGAAAAAATAACCAAAAGCGTTCCCAAAGCTGTCGTTACTAATTTACTAGTACCATCATGACATCTTGATGCATGCCAACTGCACCCAAAAGTAAACAGCATCATGGCTGCTACCTAAAGACGTGCGATTTTTCAAGAAAGGTGTCTCGGTGCAATGCGCTGAAGGCAATTCTCAGTCATATCAGTACAAGTCCACAAGTTCAAGTGGCATACAGGAAGCACGGCGTGCACTGACCTGACAGGATGTTGAACGCCGGCCGCTCGCTGTAGATGGTCAGCCGACGGACCCCGTCACCCGGCCAAGATGTTCACCCCGGGTCCGATCACGTCCGGCTTGAGCAGCTGCGCACCAACCTGTTCGGTCCTCGCCGGGAGGGGCTGGAGAGGGCGCGAGACGCCGGGCCCCGTCCTCGTCCTCGCCGGGGTGGGCTGGAGAGGTCGCGCGATGCCAGGCCCCGTCCGCGCGTCACAGGCGATGTCCCACCAGCCCGGAAGGCAGGAGGCGCTAGGAGAGGGGTGTGCAGCACGGAGGCGCGGGGCACGGGGAAGAGGCGCGGACAACGGATGGAAGGGCAGAGGTTGTCGGAAAGCAGCGAGAGGAGGTCGTGAACGGAAACCGGAGGAGCTGGGGCGGTGGAAAACGGGAGGAGATGGGACGCCGGAGTGGGCAGGGGAATCGGAGCTAGGGCGGCGCAAAAGGACTGAGCTTGGTTGACTTGTAGACCACAGAGAGACTTGGGCCCATCTCAGCCCTCCGTTTTAGATTCAATGGATAAGATTTGTCCAAATTTGTAACTCAAATAAAAATTGTTCAGAAAAAAATAAAAAAATCCAGTAAATCACAAATGCCTCGACTTTATATTCTGGAAAAAGTTACATCCTATTTCGATTAATATTTTGTAAACAAATAGCATTTTACCATTTTAAGCTATAAATTTTACTTATTCACATTTGTAGGATATACATTTTTTAAGTGGAGAGACCACTGAAGTTCTGGAGTCAGAAATCCATAACGTTGGTATTGTACCGCTGTTGTTCATCCTTTTCTTTTTGAACTGGTTGTTCATGTCATCTAATCTCCCCATATCTGTGTGGATAAAATAGTGCTGGAAAATACCTATTCCAATACTCTGCTGTAATACCAGCTCATCCACCCACCTTTTCTACGTACATATGCTAGCTCTCTGGCCAATCTATCTTTCTATACCTAATAATTAATTGTTCTATCTTAACATGAAAGCTATCTACAATTCTACATCAGGCAATCAATTATCCACAGCTCATATAAGTTTGTTACTTGTCCATCTCTACATGCAAGTATCCACGTCATCCTTTCCTTTAACCATTAAATTGTCCACGGCATCCTTTTTATTTTGTCGTTCAAACGATAAGACCACACAATCCCGCAATGTTATAACCAAAATCATTTGTTAAGAAAAACACCGGAATTAGTTTGCCAATCAAGTGAATCTTTTAGCTTTCATATTTTTATACTACCTCCGTTTCAAAATATAACATGTTTTAGCATTTTTCCACATTCACTTGTCCAAATTTGTACCTAGACACATTTTAGTGTATGTGTACACTTGTTTTAGTATGAATCTAAACAACATATACAACACCTATATCATCTTATATTATGAAATGGAGGGAGTACTCTGCTTAAAATTTTGTGCGTTTTTAAAAGATACCCGCTAAAACTAGCGGCGTATCTTTCTAGTATTCGCGTAACATTTGGACATCAATTTTGATGGCTTAATTCTCTGCCTAAAAAGGCGGTTCAAAGGGCCTGGTTGCGTTATCATGCAGCCAGCAAACCACACCGCATGTGTCATGGAAACAAACGCATCCAGCCTTGTAAAGGAAAATGCAGTGCTAGTACATCTTTAGGGAGAGAAGTGGGCAAGAAACTTACTACAAGACCAACAATGTGGAAATTACAAGAACTCTTGTGTAAACAAAAGCGCCAAACTACGTCTTGGAGAAGAAGACCGTACCAACGTCGTCAAGCTGAATTGTATTCCGTTCATAGTTGCTTTTCAGTTCGTTTATTTACTTACTTGGAATGCATGGACCGAAGACAGTAGGCTAATCACCCGACAATTAATTAAACCGACAGAGCAGCGCGCTTAGTCAAACTCGAATATGACACGACTGACTGACGAGTTAGATAAGATCGACAGTCGAGTGCGAAGAAGAAGAAGAAGAAGAAGAAGAAGAAGAAGAAGAAGAGAAGGAGAGGATGTTGATGCTCAACTCAAAAGGTGTAGAATAATGTAGATCGAGGAACCAACCATGCAGGTGCTCAACTCGATCAAAGGTGTTCGTGCAAGACTGCTAAGCTCGTACAGGGGCGGATCCAGTGGGGGTGCCATGGATGCCATGGCACCCCCTAAAAAATATAGATTTTGTAATCTAGTACCACTTTAGTCTACTTTTATGTGTATTACATGTGTTAAAAAAATACGTAAATGATATTTATGCCATGAATTGTTTGGCACCCCCAACAATTTACTTCTACATCGCCACTGAGCTCGTAGATGTAGAGTTATAGACGACAAGTACACGAGACACGACGCATAGGTACTCTTGCACTTCATATCTTCAATAAGAGCGTATGACTTGAGGGGTTTAGTGTTTATATAGTTATATCGATCGTGGGGTCCATAGCTCAATGGTGTAAAGCATTTGGCTGCAGATCAAGAGGTCACCGGTCTAAAACCTGGTTGTGCTCTATCTAAATGTAGTCGTACGTCCTTATGATTTTTTTCTTTGTCATGTTTTATTGCTCCGTTTACCGTTGAAAGTTATGTTGCCTCCCGAGTTTGAGTGCTCCCTTTATTAAAAAAAATGATCAAATTTATATGTCTTAAAAGAATCTGAAAAATATTTTGTTTGTTCTCAATGATGTGTATCCCATAGAAAAACCTGCAAAATATTGGATTTATAGCTACACCGAAATGAAAAAATCTTGCATATTTTCAAGATTTGAAAGTGGATAATTTAGATCACACATTTGTCACTTTTGTGCAGATCAAAATATCTCAAGTACTTCAAATCGAGATTTCACATGCTATTGGTGGGATACATAATTGACAACATGTACTATTTTTCAGATTTTTCTGTAACTTACAAATATGATTCTTGAATTTTAAAAAATAAAGAGATTACTAGAGCCTGGGAGGGAGAAATCTCTACTCCGTTTGCCGGTGAAATGATCAAAGTTTCGGACTGAAGTTTTTTTTTTACTACATGTACAGGCTGAAGAAGGTTGAAATGGTGACTGAAGACCAGCACTTCGAATGTGCATCCTAGGCACGTAGCCCGGTCGGTCAGACGGTCAACAACCTATGTATAGCTTCAAGCACACACTTAACTAATGGTATCCCCTTAATTAATCACATGCATGCATGCAAACATCATGCAGCCATGGAGCATGGCCATACTGCCATCCCGTAAAAATATCAGCATTTTTTAGCTCGTCTTTAGTTTCGTCTATAATTAACTATTTACCTCGCTTTGTTTAACCAATATTAGTGACTAATCCATGTGCTAGCGATCGAGCTACTAGTGCTTGAGCGATGACGACGCGGCTAGCGGTGTGAGGAGGAGCTGGATGCCGGCGGAGGGCCGGAGCGAGAGCATGATCCTGGGCGCGTGCCGGTACTCCGGCGCCACGGCCAGCTCGAACCGCCGCAGCACCATGGCCAGCACCACCCGGTACTCCATCCCCGTCAGGTTCCTCCCCACGCATATCCTCCCGCCGAACCCGAACGGCAGGTACCCCATCCGGTGCCGGCACCCGCCCTGCGCCCCTGCCGCCGCCGCGAACCGCTCCGGCCGGAACTCGTTCGCGTCGGGGCCCCACAGCGCCTCGTCGTGGTGCATCGCCACCACGTCGATCCACATGTTGGTACCCTTGGGGATGGTGACCACCGGGGGTTCTTCAGCGCCGTCGTCGTCGTTGGCGGCGACGGTGACGTCGTGGAGGGCCTGGCGCTGCACGTTGGGGGACGGCGGGTAGAGGCGGAGCACCTCGCTGAGCACCCACCCCATCTTGGTGAGCTTCGAGAGCGCGGCGGCGTCGAGCGGGCCGTCGCCGGTCACCTCGCGGACCTCGTCCCGCAGCGCGCGCTGCCACTCCGGGTGGGCCGCGAGCATGAGCAGCGTCCACGACACGGCCAGCGCCGTCGTCTCGTGCCCGCCGAAGAAGAAGGTCTTGCACTCGTCCACCAGCTCCCTCGACGTCATCAGCCGCCTCTTCCCGGCTCCCTCGTCCCCGGCCGCCAGCAGCAGCGACAGCAGGTCCTTCTTCTTCTCCTGACCCGCGCCATGTCGGCGGCGTCGGCGTCGGGCGTCGATGATGTCGAGCAGCAGCGCGTCGATCTCGCGTCCGAGCCGCCACGCCTCGTATGTCTTGCGGACGTGGAGCAGCCTGGCGAGCGGGACGCCGACGAGGCGGTTGGAGCGGAACAGCATCGACTGCATGGCCTGTAGCTTCTCGAACACCCGCGCGCCGCCCTCGTCCACCTCGATGCCGAAGCTGGCCCTGGCGATGATCTCCGCCGCGTTCCGCACCACGCCCCTCTCCACGTCCACCACCGCCCCCGCGCTCCGCCCCGCCGCCGCCACCGCCTCGCCCCAGTCCCCCAGCATCCTCGCCGTCGCCTCCTCCATCAGGCCGATCATGTCCTGCACCCACACATATATATCAGATCGATGTCGGTGCAACCGCCGCATGCATAAAAGCAGAGTACGATGATCACTCACAAGTGCAAGTGCACGAGTTTTAAAGCAGAGCTGCAGACGTGGCGTACGTACGTTGAGGTTGGTGGCGGAGAAGGCGGGAGCAATGACGTGGCGGTGGCGGGCCCACTCGTCGCCCTCGGCCATGACGAGGCCGCGGCCGAACATGGGCTTGCGGTCGCGCCGGAACACGTCGGGCTTGCCCCATAGCCTTCCCATGGCGCCGCCCGTGGCGCGCTTGAGGAACTCCGGGTCGGACACGTACACGAACGGTTCCGTGCCCAGCCAGTACACGAACACCTTGCCGAACGCGGACCGCCACCGCGCGAAGTACGGGAACACCGCGCCGTGGATTTCGCTGCTGATCGCCCCGGGGGCCGGTGCCGGCGCAGATGACGGGTCCGCCAGCGTGGCGGCGATCTCTGGAAGGTTGCCGAGCGGGAACGACGGGGCCGGGCCGGCGAACCCGGCTTTCTGTAGCCGCCTCCGTGTCGCGATCGGCGAGAGCCACGCCGCGTAGAGGAAGTAGAAGGCGGCGAGGGCGAGCGCGGCCAGCGTAGTACTGCCCGCCGCCACGGTGGCGCTGCGCCACGACGACGACGTCGCCAGAGCCGCCGCCGCGAGCTCCATGTCACTTGTAAATGGTGCTCGGTGGAGAAAGGTGGCGATGGATGGATGGGTCGAATTTATTGAAGCGAAAAATGTTGCTTGGTAGCTGGACGACGACGATGAGTTGGGTCGTCGATGGTACTGGTAGCTGGGCAGCGTCGAGTTTATATAGAGGCCGGCGAGGCCGTAGCCATTGGACGGAGTTGGTGTGGCCGTGTAAGGTTTGACCGGGTCTTCCCTGCCCGCGGGAAGAGAGCTAGGAATGGTCGGAGGCTGGTACGTACGTACGCGGCTCGTTCCCCGGGTGGAAGCATCAGGTGCTCTCTCTCTCTCTCCCTTCTAGAGTTCGATCGAGCTCGCCGTCGTCGAGCAGATGGTCTTTTTCCCGGTCAAACGTACGCCGGAATGATCGAGCCATGCGGCGACCGATTTTCAGACCGGCCGGGGAATATGTCCGATGGCGAAAGACTAGAATACGTTGCCGGGTCCGGCCGGCCGGTGTGTGTGTGTGCGCGCGCGCGCGCGCAACGAGGCTTTCCAGATTCCGGCCGAGCATGTCTAACAGTGTTTCCAGATGCATAGCGTTAGTGTTCACGTGTAAACTTATTTGAAACTGAGTACAGAATACAGATCGAGTGTTTTGTACTCCTCACTCCGTTCACTTTTATTTGCTAGAATGCCTTATAAAAGTGAATGAGGGAGTAGAAAATTTGTTTAAAAAAATTGTCTATGCATGGGATAACCAAACAGGAATGAGTCGATCGGAAATTCCACACGGCTGAATTTTGAGCGCGCACGAGATCTAACAGTGTGACTTGGGGAATCTCTTGCCGAGCCAAGACGGCGCCCGAACCCTAGCTGCTCCCAGGAGCCTTCAGCGCTGCCACTGCCCCAAGCTCTTCTCCACCTCCCACCTCCTCGCCGCCGCCACTGCGCGCCATCGGGGAAAAGCCCAGGCGTAGGCGGCGGCGGGGCCTCCCCCTTCTCCCCTTCCGGCGGCGGATCTGGCGCGGGCCACGGATTCCGGCGAAGGCGCCGTGCTATGAGGGGCACGGCGGCGCAGTCGCCTTCGACGGCGGCGGGAGGGCTTCGCGGCGAGTCTCGTGCGTGTGGCGGCGTCCGCGGCACGGGCAGCGGCGGCAGGCGTGGGCGGCGCGGCGACCACGAGGGTGGTGTGGCGTTGCTGCTTCAGGACGGTGGTGGAGGATGGTGCACGGATGCGGACTGGGACGACGGGCCTTGGGCGCGACGTCCTGCCCTTTGCGCCGGTCAGGGTGAGGCGTGCTCGGTCCAGCGGCCTGCGGCGTGGCGTATGGCAACGATTGATGGTGGCGGCGGTGGAAGGCTGGCGGCGGCGGCCTGGGTGCGGCAGCATGGCGGCGGAAACTTTACGGGCCCGATCTGGGCCTGGTGTGTTTCTGCTGCCGTGTCCGGTCGGCAACCGCCTCCGGCGGTGGAGGGTGGTCCCCTCCTGTTGGCTGCTGCGCGCTAGGCCCTCCCCTCCGCTCCGTCGACCTCGCGTTGTGCTGGTCCTCGCGCCATGGTCTGTAGTGCGCGGAAGCCGGGGCGGCGGCCCCGGGATGGCGGGTCGCATGGGTGGCTCTCCGGCGACCACCATGACGACGGTGGTGGCTGCGTCTCTCGGTTGTGTGGACAGCGATGGATGCAGCGGCGGGTGGCTCGGGCGCGGTCTTTTGGCGTTGCCTAGATCTGGAGTTGGTTGTCTGCTCTTGTCGCGTGTGCCCTTCGCCTCTCTTTGTGTCACGGGACAGTTACCGAGCGAAAGCTCCGTGCTTCGGCACTGACGGCGGCGATGCCCGCGGGTGCCGCTCTCCTCTTGAGGACGTCGTCGAGGTGCTCTTCCTGTGTCAGGTTCCGGGTTAAAACCTAAATCCTTTCGAACTCGGCGGCGGCGACGCTTTGCGCCGTTACCGGGGCTGTCGTGGAGCTCAGGTGCCATAGGGCATAGCAAGGAGCTCAGATTTCCAAGTGTGCTTCTCCGGCTGCGTAGTCGTGCTGGTTCGCCACTCGGCGTTTTCGGTGCGATTGCGGTTGTTCGGTTATCTTAGGATCTAGTACTTCGTAAGAGAGATCCCTCACTACCATGTACTTTCGGGGGGCATATGGGGTGCACTAGGGGGTTGGGGTGTACTAATGCACTAGCCGATCTGGGCCGTCGGATCTAAAACGAACGGCCCGGATCGAATTTCAAAAACAGTTCGAAATTTGAAAACTTATCAGAAAATTCCGAAAAAAATCATGCACATGCCTGACCATGGTACGAACCGCCGTGAATTTTTTCGCACCGAAATGTCACCGTATGCGCCCTGGGTAAAAATGACAAATTTCTGACAGAAAATTCAAATTTTGGGATCTCAAATTCTGTCAGAAATTTGTCATTTTTGCCCAGGGCGCATACGGTGACATTTCGGTGCGAACAAAATCACGGCGGTGCGTACCATGGTCAGGCATGTGCATGATTTTTTTCGGAATATTTTGATGAGTTTTCAAATTTTGAATTTTTTGCCCACATCGGCTAGTGCATTAATACACCTGATCCATCTAGTGCACCCCATATGCCCCCGTACTTTCGACTGTGTTTGGCTTTATAAAGCGGGGCGAATCCTATTTCGAGTACGGCATATTAATTGTTGGATTGACGACTGCCGGCCGGGCGCGCTGGCCATGTATGTACTAGTGTCGTCTACATGCCTCTGGCCACAAATCAAGTTAAGAACGACGGTGCTGCCAGCGTTACGAGTTGCTACTTTTGCGTTGTTCGGCCTTCGGTGTGCTTGTATTTGCTCACGTTTACGCCCAAAACGGCAACCGCGTCACATCGATCCATCAGTACACAGTAGAGCAAGTCGTTTTGTCACCCGGGCTATATGTAGCCCGGTTTTTTGAAATTTAAAAATCTACAAATTCAAGTTGTAAAAAATTCTGAAAAAAATACTAAACGTAGATAATGATGATTCCTGCTTGTGTGCAAAAAAGAAATGCGAAACATTCAGTATTTTATCCTGTGTAAAAAAGACAAATTTCTAGATCTGGGTGGTGATTCAAAATCTCTGAAAATTGTCAGAATTTTGTCATTTTCGTGTAGGGCGCAATATAAACTATTTCGCGATGAAACTTTTCAAAAACATAGATCAAGTCGTGGTCAATATTCAGTATTTTTTTCGGATTTTTTGGAAACTTAAAATGGCGACAAAAAATAAATACAATACCGGGCTACATGTAGCCCGGGTGACAAATCCCCGCTCTCATGCATGGATTGTATACTACTCCGTATAACTAACATGTGTGTGCGATTTAGTTACATTATTAATCGGGCATGCTAAAAGAACCATTGTATATGCACCATACCGCGTAGTGCCATCTTGCCTTTTAGCTCAATCGAAGTGCTCTCAACTCGCTTTATTTCTTATTTTACTCATAAAAAATAGAGATCTTTGTAGCTAGGGGCCTCCCAAGTGACTTCTTTTAACAAAAACTCACTTTGATTGCTTCACATGTGCCGAGAGGCCAATCACAGGCATGTATATATTGATGCGAATCTATGTCCACCTATCTATATCTAATATTATGTGTGGTGTGGAGTCATTCAAAAGAGATCGAGCGATAACATAGTTGCATTAACCAACATGTGTGTGATTTTTTTTTTCAAGACATGATATTCTGCTTTCCATTAACTTCATAACGAAATACATTGTCTTATACAAGCATAAGAGCATAGAAGGAGACGGGACAGAAGAGAGGCCTCACAAGAATAGGAAACCCATTGATAAGTGTTCGGCATCAAACACCCATTACATCATAAAAACCTATCTATACCTCTTATAAAGTAAAACCCCACTAAGTGTATTAATTATTTTTCTATCTCAACATGCAAGTTATCCACATCATCCACTATTTTAGCCAATCAATTGTCCATGTCATCTTCACTAAGAAAAATTAATAATAGTACATCTTTAATGCAACCTATCCATGTCATTTTTTCAACCATATAATTGTCCACTTCACTAATATTTAGCCCTCAAATATTCAGCAATTTCACACGAATTATATTTATTGTCTTATTGTGGTCAACTGAATCTTGACAATTGAATATTTCATGTGTTTTATACCCATTTCATTTACATAATAATTTTACATAGATTCTCGCTGCAACGCGCGGGGTATTCTTCTAGTTAGCACTAAAGCATATGTAGTAGGGTATATAAATTATGTTCACCGGACAAAGAAGCAAAGAGCCAAGCTAAGCTCTGCTAGACATTCCTAGAACAAGAATTAGTACCCAAGCAAGAACTCAAAGCCTCCCAAACCATTGTCGCCACACCACGGGTAGAAATGGGATGATTTGAAGTCACAATGTTATCACAAAAGGAGCCCTTAGGAGGGACGCGGACTAATGGTTCTCGGCTACCAGCGCACTTGATATACAAAAAAAAATAGAGATTAAAAATGGAAAAAAGTTCCGAATCTTTTTTTCTCAAATATGATTAAGTCTTGTTGAAAGGACACGGATGTCGCCTAGAGGGGGGGGGGTGAATAGGCGATTAAAATTCTTTACGGTTTAGGTTTGAATAAATGCGGAATAAAACTAGCGTTTAATTTATCAAACACGAAACCTAAACAAGCTAGGTTAACCTATGTGCACCAACAACTTATGCTAAACAAGATAAGCAAATATGTGATAGCAAGATATATTACTTCAAGCTCGATGGCTATCACAAAGTAAATAGCATAACTAAGAAGCTCGGGTATAGAAATACCGAGGCACTTGGAGACGATGATTTATCCCGAAGTTCACTTCCCAATGGAAGCTACGTCTCCGTTGGAGCGGTGCGGAGTCACAAAGTGATCCCCGAATGGCCGTCAAATGGCACACCGTAATCTCCTTCGTGCCTCCACCAATGCGGAGTGCCACGAACCACTATGGGACACTTGAGGGTGGTCACCGAACCCGTACAAGGATGAGGCACACTCCACAACTTAATTGGCGGCTCTCACCGAATTCCCGCGGCTCCCAAAGCCACAAGAATCACAAGGTTGGGGCGCGACTCCACAACTTAATTGGAGGCTCCCAACTATCCCGCTAGCCACCAAAACTCCGAGATCAACAAGGACCGTCTAGGGCACTCCAAGTACCCAAGAGGACAAGCTCTAGGGCACCCCAAGTACCCAAGAGTAACAAGCTTCTCAACTTCGATTTCCACGTATCACCGTGGAGAACTCAAACCGATGCAACCGATGCAAGAAGGCAAGACCACTAGAAGTGGTCAAATCCTTCACCCCCAAATCCCACCAAAAGCAACTAATGCTTGTGGGGGGAGAAGAGAGGAAGAACAAGGAAGAAATCAACAAATGGAACTTCAAGATCACGATCTACTAGGTTCCCCTCACTTAGAGGAGGAATGGATTGGATGAAAATGTAGATCTTGATCTCCTCTCAAATTCCCTCAAAGATATGCAAGAATCATGGAAGGGATTGAGAGGAAAGCAAGCTTTTCCAAAGGTCAACAATGGAGGAGAGAGAGTGAGGAATCAAGCCCCTGAGCTGGAGGTAGGTGAGGGGTATAAATACCCCTCCCAGAAATCTGGCCGTTGGAGCGGTAAACAGCCCGCAGCGGTAGTACCGGGCCTCGCCCGGTAGTACCGGCTGACAGGGAACGGACGGCCTGGCGACAGACTGGTCAACGCCTCCTCCATGCGCGCATCGGTAGTACCGGACAGCCTGGTCCGGTAGTGCTCCCCACCCGGTAGTACCGCGCTACTACCGGGGCTACTACCGGATTAAATCGAGCGAGTCCAGAGAGCATTTGGAGATCCGGTACAGGGCCCGGTACTGGCCGCGGTAGATCCGCAAGGGGTCACCCGGTAGTACCGGGCGAGGGTCGATACTACCGGCCTAAGAAGAAACTGCAGAACCAGAAAAAGAGAACCGCAATAACTTTTGCAAGGAATCTCCAAACGAGATGAATCCAATTCTGTTGGAAAGGTAGCGACAAGAGGGGATACCACACATGGGAAGGTGTGGACCCTATCTCGAAGGTGGACCGATAATATTTCCAACCAGAAAACGCAACAGGTTTTCCATACGAAATCCGTTTTCGGAGAACTTGGGCTTGTCATGAAGATCACAACAAGCACCAAAACCTAACAAGGAGAAAATCTAAATAAGAACCAAGAAAGATGATGAAGGCAAGTATGCAAAGGTTTGAGCTCTCTCCAACTGATACGCTAAAGCTCAATCGAGCGCCCCTCTTGATAGAACGGTATCTATCCTATAACCCGTCTCCCAATTAGTACATGAGACCGGTAAAATAGAAACCCTATCATACCTTTGCCTTGCGCATTCCACTTGAGCTAGATGACGTTGATCTTGATCTCTTTAAGTGGATCACCTTTCTTGATTGCGCTTCGCTTGGTGAAGACCCAAACATTGCTCCCCCAGACTCCACTATGGGAGAGCCTCTCTTAGGCATATCTTCACATGAACATTATCTCTAAATGGGTGGCAAGCTTCAAGCCTAGGATTTCTTCGAGATGCTCCTCTTGAACTTGCGCTTCTCAACATTGATGACGATCACCACTTTACGTCATCGATCATGGGCCATATGAAATCTTCATTTGATGCAAACCCATAGAAAGATACCTAACCACACATAGAAATGCTACACACATATCATGGGTTAGTTCATAAAGCTATATGGACAATTGCTTACCATACCAAGAGATACATGATCCCGCTTGGTACATCTTGTAGCTTTGTGTGTTGATCAATACTTGATCAACCTTGTATCTTTTCTTCTCTTTTCAATAGATGATGTCTTGAAGATAACCATGAATGATCACATAATTCTTTTCTTCAAGACATACTTGCAATATGCTCAACTCTATGATCTTGATGCCAAATACTTCATTATATCAATATACTCATGGCATCAACCTTGAATCCAACATATGGAGTTCAAGCATGGTGTATGGACAAACACTACAAGTAAAACTCAATGCAACTATTAGTCCATAGGGATTGTCATTAATTACCAAAACCACACATGGGGGCGCCATGCCCTTTCACTTGTATTCATACAAACAATTTGGCTAGGAAGTGATTCTCATATAAATAAGAGCAAAAACAAATCTATGGCGAATATAATGTGTGTACTTTTGGCACATATTTTATCAAGGGTAAAATTAAAGTTATTCTCTGGCGAATATTTTTATACGGGTACTGTACTTGATCATGTTTTGTCTGACTGAAAGTTTCGAAACTTTTTGAATTTCTTTGGATTTCTAATTTTGTTTGAGTATCGGGTGCGCTGGTACCCATGTGCACCAACGCATTTTTGCACTTAGGAGATCCTAGCCAATTTATATTCCTCATAGTGTGCCTTGTCAGCACAACATATTTATATAATTCCCAAAAAATGATTTTAATTTCAATGGAATTTTTAAATTCCTTTATTATGTCTGCAAATATATTCATTTCGAATTTGATAATTAGATAAAGTCAAGAAAATGTTGTTCGAAGTAAGAGACCAAATGACCCTATCATGAACTTCAGACTTCTGCATTTGTACAACAAAGTATTAATGGTGTTCCATTGTAACAATAGATCGGGAAAATGCCCCGTTCTAAAAGGAATATTGAGATTAGAATACTGAACTTGAGCAAAAGTGACATCGTGAGCCTAACAAATGTCAAATAACAAACGATGATTGATTTGTAAAGGGTATTACCAATATAGGGATCAAGCAAAAACCTTACAAATATTCCCATTATTAGCCTAATAAAACTCCGAATCAATATACTTTAGATGGGAAAAAGTAATTGGTACACTAAATATTTGATAAGAAGATTGCCAACTTGACAATTAAACATGTCAACATAGAAGGCCAGGTTGTCATTACAACACCAACAAAATTTGATCGCAATGCATCTTGCTCAGCAGGCGTAGCTTGGAGTGGGAGTGTTGCGGGAGTAAGGTCTGGAAAGTGGCCCAAGATAGGAAGCCAAACAAACCTGCCTTATGAGCGCTGCTAAACTAATATGCGCCAGAGAAAGAAAATGAGGTAACTATTCAGTCTCCAACTACTAGTATTTGTGTCACTAAAGAAAAAATGATCGATGTATGTTGATTTCCTAAAAAAATCCGTATGTGTCAACCAAAATAAATATGTTTTCCTCATCAAAGAGAAATGAGAGTCGTTGGACAAAGCCAACCCCCTCTCTCGATCGTACCTCGGTGTGTCAAGACCATCTCACGATCTGCACTTTGTGATAATTTAGTGTACACTAGTTGAATGCCCGTGCGTTGCCACGGTGACTCGAGTTTTCTTACCTCGATGCATGTAAACATAAAAATTGCTGTGAAAATTCATGTATTTGGAAACAATAAGATTTCACCTCCATTTAAAATATTGATAAAACTATAAAGTGACGATAGTATACATAGAAAGCATGGACGCAAGTAAATTGCCTCTTATTAAATACAAGTAACTCCCTGATAGCTTTTATCAACCAAGGAACATGCTCTTCCTCATTTCATGACTCATACTCTCAAGTGGGACAAGTAATTTTCCCAACCGAACAAGTTCTTCCCCCTTTCATGACTCAACTCTCGCCCGTGGCTGCAAACCTAGATCTACCATAGAACGAGAGCTCAACGTTTTTCCTCGTCGCAAAGCCTAGCCCATCGACGATGTTGCCACAAAGCTCAACTCACTCGGATACTTTCTTCCGTTCTGTCGGAACGGCTAGGGAGATTTTCTATGGATGACCGAGTTTGTAAGACATACTAAAGCCAGGTTGGCGCTCTGACCGTGCCATCGTCCATCCGCAAGGAGGAGTGGCGGAAGAGCTCATCTTGCTTAACAAAAAAGCTCGCTGGACAATCTAGAAGGATATGCAGTGACCTAGAAGGATGGATGGTACTGTATGCTGCATCATAGGTAATACACAATTGCATTAATAGATACATCAGTTGTGACCATCAGGCAAGGAACATCAATTTACCTGAATCGTTTGAATCCCCTGCAATGTCTGCAGCTTGGGAGATTGCACGAATCGCTGAATCTCCACTATAAGGGTCGAAACATGTCACAAGACACCGGTGAAGGCCTCTTCAGCTTCGATGTTGCTCCCGATGATCTTGAAACCCATATTCCAATGAATCACCTGAGATCCAAGAACCGATCGTAATCAATTCAGAGTTTTGAACAGAGCACTCACTAACATAGCATCTGTTGCATGGCACTTGAAGCTCATGACGTACTGTAGGAGGATTCTTGTGTTCGTGTCCATGCTCCACACAATGTACAACAGTGGATTCTGCATGTTATCGACATTGCTAACGTAGTCACTGCTGGATTGGAAGTTTGGAACTGGAAGGACCCGACTGCGATGGTCTCTGGCAGGCATATAAGCACACAACATAGAACGATAATATGTGTCTCGCTGGTCTCATCTGCCTTGACTGCATGGCACTGAACCAGAAGGATTTCATACCTGTTAGTCTTCTGACGAACTGATTAACTGGACATAAAAACATATTCCGAATGTGGTTTAGTTCTGCTAATTAATTAATGCATTATTTAATTGGTTTTCCGGCCTTTCTTTCCGCTAAGAGTACTTCATATTTTAGGTGTATAAATCTGTCAGCCTACAACATTTTATCGACTGTTTCAAGATCTATAAACGAAAAGGTTGAACGAACATGGATAGAATTGGTGTTGTAACGACTGATGACTACGAATATAAAAGAGCAGCTAGAACAAGATTTTCTTGAAGCTATCTAGTGATCAATAAACCAGAATCGTAGGTAGAACACGGTATCGCAAATCACAATATATTTGCCCCCTGCAGATTGCAAGATAACACAATACAGAAGGACCACAATATATAAGGCGTTCTGAGTTTGCAATAGATTGTCAATAAAAGTTACAGGAACTAAGAATCTGGAATTGACCTTCGTGCATGAGCCTGTGCCGCTCGCCTCGCCTCCGGCCGCCATCTTGCTAGCTAGCGGAGAGGTAGGGGCGTCGAAATCGCGAGAGGAAACGAAGAACAATTGGATTGGCAGGGAGAATGAGAAGGCCATCCTATCCTACGGGAGATCGTGTGCGGGCAGCTGCTCTCTCCTCCTCCCTGTCCGACGCATCGAGTGGAGACGCCAGGGTCCACTCAAGGTCGGAGAAGACGCGGGACCTGGCGGAGGCGGCGGCCACGATGGTGACCTTGCGGAGCGAGCCGCCGGAGCGGGAGGAGTTGAGGCGGCCGAGGTCGATGGTGGCTCTAGGTTGATAGTGCCAGAAACAATGCTTGTACGTCACACGTCAGTTGGGAACCCCAAGAGGAAGGTATGATGAGTGCAGCAGTA
This sequence comes from Poa pratensis, assembly GCA_947311845.1. Classification (NCBI taxonomy): domain Eukaryota; kingdom Viridiplantae; phylum Streptophyta; class Magnoliopsida; order Poales; family Poaceae; genus Poa; species Poa pratensis. The sequence goes on from CAMZMU010000107.1 coordinate 2,351,818, forward strand.
AGTTTTCCCTCAGTATGAAACCAAGGTTTAATCGACCAGTAGGAAAACGAGGTTTGCTTCGAAGGTGTTGGTGAAGGAGTGTAGTGCGGCGCAACACCAGGGATTCCGGTGCCAACGTGGAACCTGCACAACACAACAAATTACTTTGCCCCAACTTAACAGTGAGGTTGTCAATCTCACCGGCTTGCTGAAAACAAAGGGTTAAACGTATCGAATGGAAAATGATGTTTGTTTGCATAAAACAGTAGAGAACAATGATTGCAGTAGATTGTATTTCAGATGTAAAAGAATGGACCGGGGTCCACAGTTCACTAGTGGTGTCTCTCCAATAAGATAACTAACATGCTGGGTAAACAAATTACAGCTGGGCAATTGACAATTGATAAGTGCATATAACATGCATGTGTGAGCTGTGGTGTCTACTATGAGATTCATTTGGGCATTACGACAAAGTACATAGACCGCTATCCAGCATGCATCTATGCCTAAATAGTCCACTTTCCGGTTAACATCCGTACCCCTTCCAGTATTAAGTTGCAAGCAACAGACAATTGCATTAAGTAATGTGCGTAATGTAAACAATACATTCATCCTTGAATAAAGCATTGCTGTTTTACCCCTAGTGGCAACAACACATCTACAACCTTAGAACTTGCTGTCACTATCCCAGGTTAAATAGAGGTTGAACCCAACTATCATGCATAAATACCCCCTCTTGGAGTTACAAGTATTCACGTGGCCAAGGCTTCAACAAGTAACGGAGAGCATGCAAGATCACAAATGACATAGACATGATAATATAATATTCAGCTCCACATAGGTATCAATATAAGTCAGATCCCAGCAAACACAACATGTAGCATTACAATAAGATGATCTTGATCATGATAGGCAGCTCACAAGATCTAAACATGATGGCACAAGTGGAGAAGACAACCATCTAGCTACTGCTATGGACCCATAGTCCAAGGATGAACTACTCACGCATCACTCCGGAGGCGGGCATGGCGATGTAGAGCCCTCCGGTGATGATTCCCCTCTCCGGCAGGGTGCCGGGAAGAGCTTCAGAACCCCCCGAGTTAGGGTTGACGACGGCGGCGGCAGCGAATATGTTCTGGATGAAAGGCTCGGTGTTTTAGGGTTTTCGCGTCTCGGGGAATAAATAGGCGAAGGGGCGATGTCGGCGGACCCCCGAGGGGCCCAAACCACAGGCAGGCGCGGCTGGTGGGCCGCGCCGCCAGGTGGTTTGGCCACCTCGTGGCTCTCTTCGTCTCTCCTTCGGACTCCGTGTACGTGCTGGAAAAATAGGGACTGGCCTTTTGTTTCGTGCAATTCCGAGAATATTTCCAGAAGTAACTTTCTGAAACCAAAAACAGCAGAAAACAGGGAACTGGCACTGTGGCATCTTGTTAATAGGTTAGTCCCAGAAAATGCATAAAAGTGATACGAAGTGTATATAAAACATGTAGCAAATGGTATAATATAAGCATGGAACAGCAGAAATTATGGATACGTTGGAGACGTATCAAGCATCCCCAAGCTTAGTTCTACTCGTCCTCGAGTAGGTAAAACGATAACAACAAATAATTTCTGAGGAGACATGCTTTCACACAATCTTGATCAATATATTGCAAGGCTCATGTCATGAATGAAGTGACTCAAAGCAATGATCTATAGTTTGCTAACAAATAGATAAAGAGTAAACAATGAATCATATAAGCAAAAACTTTTCATGAATAGTACTTTCAAGACAAGCATCAAAAAGTTTTGCATAAGAGGTAACTCATAAAGCAATAGATTCAAAGTAAAAGGCATTGAAGCAACACAAAGGATGATTAAGTTTCAGCATTTGCTTTCAACTTGTAACATGTATATCTCATGGATAGTTGTCAACATAAAGCAATATAACAAGTGCAATAAGTAAATATGTAAGAATCAATGCACACAAAGTTGACACAAGTGTTTGCTTCTAAGATAGAAAGGAGTAGGTAAACTGACTCAACATAAAGTAAAAGATAGGCCCTTCGCAGAGGGAAGCAGGGATTAAATCATGTGCTAGAGCTTTTTAAGTTTTCGAAAGCATATAGAGAGCACAAAATAAGTATTTGAGAGGTGTTTGTTGTTGTCAACGAATGGTAGTGGGCACTCTAACCCCCTTGTCAACCAGACTTTCAAAGAGCGGCTCCCATGAAGGACGTTATTCTACCAGCAAGGTAGATCATCCCTCTTCTCTTTTGTTTACACATGTATTTTAGTTTCTTTATAGATGACACTCCTCCCAACCTTTTGCTTACACAAGCCATGGCTAACCGAATCCTCGGGTGCCTTCCAACATTCACATACCATGGAGGAGTGTCTATTGCAAAATTAAGTTGCTTACTGATAAATCAGGGCAAAACATGTGAAGAGAATTATTAATGAAAGTTGTAATTAATTGGGGCTGGGCACCCCGTTGCCAGCTCTTTTTGCAAATTATTGGATAAGCGGATGTATATGCCACTAGTCCAGGTGAAAGTCTGTCAGAAGTAAATGACAAGATTGAAAGATAAAACACCACATACTTCCTCATGAGCTATAAAACATTGACACAAATAAGGAGTAATAAAGTTTTGAATAGTTTAAAGGTAGCACATGAAATATTTACTTGGAATGGCAGGAAATACCACATAGTAGGTAGGTATGGTGGACACAAATGGCATGGGTTTTGGCTCAAGTTTTGGATGCACGAGAAGCATTCCCTCTCAGTACAGAGTTTAGGCTAGCAAGGTTGTTTGAAGCAAACACAAGTATAAACCGGTACAGCAAGAATCACATAAAAACATATTGCAAGTATTATAAGACTCTACACTGTCTTCCTTGTTGCTCAAACATTTTACCAGAAAATATCTAGACCTTAGAGAGAACAAATATGCATCCCAAGTCTCAACAAGCTCTACGGTAGTTCTCCACTACTAGGCTTTAACTACATGATGCAAGAGCTTAAACATGATCTACTTGAGAGCTCAAAACAATTGCAAAGCATCAAATCAAAACAAGACAATGATCTACAAGAATGCATATGTCTTTTCCAATACCAACTACTACATGTAGCATTTTCTTTCTTCCAAACAAACACCAATAAATTTAAACATAAACTCTCCAAATGATAATATAATGCAGCAAGAGAGTATTTATAAACAAGTGCTAACAGCTCGAAGAGATGCATGAAAAACAGGAGCTAAAAGCACTGCAGTAGCTAGTTAAGAATACTCAACAAATATAAGTGAAGAACATGAGTATTCACATGAAAAAGCGGAGCGTGTCTCTCTCCCACACAAGGATTGCTAGGATCCGAATTTATTCAAACAAAAACAAAAATAAAAACACACAGACGCTCCAAGTAAAGCGCATAAGATGTGAAAGAATTAAAATATAGTTTCACTAGAGATGACCTGATAAGTTTGTTGATGAAGAAGGGGATGCCTTGGGCATCCCCAAGCTTAGACGCTTGAGTCTCTCTGAATATGGTTGGGATGAACCACGGGGGCATCCCCAAGCTTAGGCTTTTCACTCTTCTTGATCACATAATATCACCCTTCTCGCTTGATCCTTGAAAACTTCCTTCACACCAAACTCAAGACAGTTCTCATTAGAGGGTTAGTGCATAATCAAAAATTCTCATATTCTGTAATGATACAATCAATCCCAAAGCTTCTGGACATTAGCTACAGCCACCAATGCTTTGTGGAGCAAAGAAATCCACACAAACACAGTAAAAGAGCGAATGCAAAACAAAAGGCAGAATCTGTCAAAAACAGAACAGTCTGGAATGACGAATTTTTTCGAGGCACTTAAGTTGCTCAGATGGATCTGGCCTAAAATAATGAAAGTTGCGTACATATCTCAGGAATATGCGTGATTTTTCTCAGAATTTTTTGAATTTTCTACAGGGAGATAAGCTCAAATCCGTGACAGCTAAAAATCTGTCACTGCGCAGAAATCCAAATCTTGCATCAACTTTCAATATAGAACTTTACTTGGCACAACATTGCGATAAAATAAAGATACAAAGGAGTTGCTACAGAAGTAACAAAACTCCTTGACTCAAAGAAAACAAAAATAACAGCAAATAAAAACGATGGGTTGTCTCCCATAAGCGCTTTTCTTTAACGCCTTTCAGCTAGGCGCAGAAAGTGAAAATCAAGTGTTGTCAAGAGAAGAAGCATCAACATCATAACTTGCTCTAACAATAGAGTCAAAAGGTAACTTCATTCTCTTCCTAGGGAAGTGTTCCATACCTTTCTTGAGAGGAAATTGGTACCTTATATTACCTTCTTTCATATCAATGATGGCACCAACAGTTCGAAGAAAAGGTCTTCCCAAAACAATAGGACAAGATGCATTGCATTCAATATCCATAACAATAAAATCAACGGGGACAAGGTTATTTTTACGTAATAAAAACATCATTAACTCGCCCCAAAGGTTTCTTCATAGCATTATCAGCGAGAAAAACATCCAAATAACAATGTTCCAAAGGTGGCAAATCAAGAATATCATAAAGCTTCTTGGGCAAAACTGAAACACTTGCACCAAGATCACACAAGGCATTGCAATAAAAATCATTCACCTTTACCTTAATGATGGGTTCCCAACCATCTTCTAATTTCCTAGGAATAGAAGCTTTAAGTTTCAACTTCTCCTCCCTAGCTTGCAAAAGAGCATTTGTAATATGCTTTGTAAAAGCCAAATTAATAGTGCTAGCATTGGGACTTCTAGCTAATTTTTGCAAGAACATAATAACTTCAGAGATGTTACAATCATCAAAATCAAAATCATTATTGTCAATGGTGGTGGAACCATTGTCTCCAATAGTTTGAAAAATTTCAGCACTTTTATCAGAAAAAGTTTCAGCAGTTTTAGGCAATTTCAAACGCTTAGCAGAAGTAGTAGAGACATTACAACACCAATAACATTACCATCAATAGTAGGAGGTTTACTAGCATGTAAACATTAGCATTACTAGTGGTGGTGATAGTACAAACTCTAACTATACTATTCTCTTTTTCAAGTTCTTCCTCTTTTTCCCACCTAGCATGCAATTCAGCCAACATCCTAATATTATTATCAATTCGAACTTGGATGGCATTTGCTGTAGCAAATGACTTATATCTTTAACTTCATTAGGCATAACTTTCAGTTTTAGAATTTCAACATCATGAGCAAGACTATCAACTTTAGAGACAAGATCATCAATTTTTTCAAACTTTTCCTCAACAGTTTTATTGAAAGCTTTTTGTGTGCTAATAAATTCTTTAAGCATAGCTTCAAGATCAGAGGACACACTTCTATTGTTGCTGTAGGAATTACCATAAGAATTGCCATAACCATTTGAAGGATAAGGCTTATAATTGTTGCTACCAAAATTATTCCTATAAGCATTGTTGTTGAAGTTGTTGTTTTTAATGAAGTTTACATCAACATGCTCTTCTTGAGCAACCAATGAAGCTAAAGGAACATTATTAGGATCAACATGAGATCTACCATTCACAAGCATAGACATAATAGCATCAATCTTATCACTCAAAGAGGAGGTTTCTTCAACAGAATTTACCTTCTTACCTTGAGGAGCTCTTTCGGTGTGCCATTCGGAATAGTTGATCATCATATCATCAAGTAGCTTTGTTGCTGCACCTAAAGTGATGGACATAAAGGTTCCTCCAGAGGCTGAATCCAATAAGTTCCTTGAGGAAAAATTTAATCCTGCATAAAAGGTTTGGATGATCATCCAAGTAGTCAGTCCATGAGTGGGACAATTCTTCACCAAAGATTTCATTCTTTCCCAAGCTTGAGCAACATGTTCATTATCAAGTTGTTTAAAATTCATAATGCTACTTCTCAAGGATATAATCTTAGCAGGAGGATAATATTTCCCTATGAAAGCATCTTTGCATTTTGTCCAAGAATTAATACTATTTCTAGGCAAAGAAAGCAACCATTCTTTAGCTCTTCCTCTCAAGGAGAAAGGAAAAAGTTTCAGTTTTATAATATCCCCATCCATATCCTTATACTTTTGCATTTCACAAAGTTCAACAAAGTTATTAAGATGGGCAGCAGCATCATCAGTACTAACACCAGAAAATTGCTCTTTCATAACAAGATTTAATAGAGCAGGTTTAATTTCATAAAATTCTGCTGTAGAAGCAGGTGGAGCAATAGGAGTGCATATGAAATCATTGTTGTTTGTGCTAGTGAAGTCACACAACTTAGTGTTCTCAGGAGTACTCATTTTGAAAAAAAAAACAAATAATTAAACAAGTAACTAATTTTTTTGTGTTTTTGATAAAGAGAGCAAACAAGACTAAATAAAAATAAACTAAGCAAGACAAATAACAAAGTAAAGAGATTGGGTGTGAGAGACTCCCCTTGCAGAAGCAATTCGTTTTCCCCGGCAACGGCGCCAGAAAACGTGTTGGTGGCTCTAGGTTAATAGTGCCAGAAACAATGCTTGTACGTCACACGTCAGTTGGGAACCCCAAGAGGAAGGTATGATGAGTGCAGCAGTAAGTTTTCCCTCAGTATGAAACCAAGGTTTAATCGACCAGTAGGAAAACGAGGTTTGCTTCGAAGGTGTTGGTGAAGGAGTGTAGTGCGGCGCAACACCAGGGATTCCGGTGCCAACGTGGAACCTGCACAACACAATCAAATTACTTTGCCCCAACTTAACAGTGAGGTTGTCAATCTCACCGGCTTGCTGAAAACAAAGGGTTAAACGTATCGAATGGAAAATGATGTTTGTTTGCATAAAACAGTAGAGAACAATGATTGCAGTAGATTGTATTTCAGATGTAAAAGAATGGACCGGGGTCCACAGTTCACTAGTGGTGTCTCTCCAATAAGATAACTAACATGCTGGGTAAACAAATTACAGCTGGGCAATTGACAATTGATAAGTGCATATAACATGCATGTGTGAGCTGTGGTGTCTACTATGAGATTCATTTGGGCATTACGACAAAGTACATAGACCGCTATCCAGCATGCATCTATGCCTAAATAGTCCACTTTCCGGTTAACATCCGTACCCCTTCCAGTATTAAGTTGCAAGCAACAGACAATTGCATTAAGTAATGTGCGTAATGTAAACAATACATTCATCCTTGAATAAAGCATTGCTGTTTTACCCCTAGTGGCAACAACACATCTACAACCTTAGAACTTGCTGTCACTATCCCAGGTTAAATAGAGGTTGAACCCAACTATCATGCATAAATACCCCCTCTTGGAGTTACAAGTATTCACGTGGCCAAGGCTTCAACAAGTAACGGAGAGCATGCAAGATCACAAATGACATAGACATGATAATATAATATTCAGCTCCACATAGGTATCAATATAAGTCAGATCCCAGCAAACACAACATGTAGCATTACAATAAGATGATCTTGATCATGATAGGCAGCTCACAAGATCTAAACATGATGGCACAAGTGGAGAAGACAACCATCTAGCTACTGCTATGGACCCATAGTCCAAGGATGAACTACTCACGCATCACTCCGGAGGCGGGCATGGCGATGTAGAGCCCTCCGGTGATGATTCCCCTCTCCGGCAGGGTGCCGGGAAGAGCTTCAAACCCCCCGAGTTAGGGTTGACGACGACGGCGGCAGCGAATATGTTCTGGATGAAAGGCTCGGTGTTTTAGGGTTTTCGCGTCTCGGGGAATAAATAGGCGAAGGGGCGATGTCGGCGGACCCCCGAGGGGCCCAAACCACAGGCAGGCGCGGCTGGGGGCCGCGCGCCAGGTGGTTTGGCCACCTCGTGGCTCTCCTTCGTCTCTCCTTCGGACTCCGTGTACGTGCTGGAAAAATAGGGACCTGGCCTTTTGTTTCGTGCAATTCCGAGAATATTTCCAGAAGTAACTTTCTGAAACCAAAAACAGCAGAAAACAGGGAACTGGCACTGTGGCATCTTGTTAATAGGTTAGTCCCAGAAAATGCATAAAAGTGATACGAAGTGTATATAAAACATGTAGCAAATGGTATAATATAAGCATGGAACATCAGAAATTATGGATACGTTGGAGACGTATCAGTCGAGCACCATGGCGCTGCCTCCAGGGTCTTCCGGAGGGTGCGCTTCAAGGGTGCAACAACCACGATGTAGCGCCACCGCCACGGTCAGTGAGACCGTGATGTGCATGGCTGGGACGGCGGCGGTGTCTCGAGGAGAGAGATAGCAGAGCTATAGGAGGGGGCAACGAACGGCACGCGGGTAGACGATAGCGTCGGCGGCGGGGCTCAGATCGATGCTAGGCGACGATAGGAGCGGCGTTACGGTGATTTGCGATACACGTGGGATTCAAGCGGAGATGGAGATGGTGCGTTAGACTTTGGTCCCACCTGTCGGCGCTAATTTTTCTGCCGATGACAGAACACACGACGTACCAAGGTACCACGACCAACCATCACGACCGCAGACTCCTATTTAATAGTAAAGATTCTGTAGTGATATAAGCTCTGTAAAACATGCAAAAGTTTCTGGACAACTGTAGCTTCAGTCAATGTTGACCATTAAGATGATTTTTTTTAGTTTACTAATTTTCATTTGATGATTTGAAAACAATCTTTTATTTTGCCAACATAGATGGTCTCTATAGCTAGTTAAGTATTAGATTACATTTTTTTATAAAAGGATATATTTCCCCTGCTAAATCGTTTTTTTAATAAAAGGATATCTTACCCCTGCTAAATCATTTCGAAAGATGAAAATGAACTAAGATACTGTAGCTAGCTAGACAGCCAGTGGATGGGCCAGGCGGTGCGGATAGCCCTGCTCAACAGCAACAGCAGCAGCTACGCATTCGATCCTACTAGAAGTAGTAGAAGCCGTAGAAGGTCAGCGGGCGCCACGTGGCGTCTGGTCGCCGATACCGGCCGGGCCGTACCTTGATCCCGTGTGGTCCGATTTCGGAGGCGATTTTGACACTGTTGACCTCTGGGTGAAACTTTAGCACAAAATGAACCTAGGCCGAAACTATTTCATGGCATTGACCCTTTTGAGTAGCGCCTCACGATCAGGCGCTACCCTACACAGGGTAGCGCCTCGTGATCAGGCGCTACACTAGTTGCCAGCGTGGCGGGCCGGGGCCACGGGGGGCCCAGTCCGGGGGGATAACGCCTCGTGATCAGGCGCTATGGTGCCATTAGCATAGCGCCTCGTGATCAGGCTTTACACTATGACTTAGAAAAATGCTGTGTTGAAAACTGTTAAAACTTGCGAAAAGTTCAAGCATAGATAACAAAGCAAATGGAGTTCAAATGTGGAAATTCCAATTGGCCATTGTTAAGCATGTTGTAAATATCCAGAAACATATTTTTGAAATTTTTTATAAAATGTGCAAGGCTGGAAAACATGCTAAACATATGGTATCTCTCTGTTTTCAAAACTCTGTTTTTCTGACAAAAACAACATTTTTGTATGTCAAAAATACGCAAATCTCAAACATTCAGTGCTCAAACTTTTTTATGATAATACGGAGTAATATTTTTGACCAACTTTTACTATATGACATTTAAGTAAAATTCGATTTTTCAATCGAATTTTTGATGAATAATAAATAAATGTTCCATAAAATTGAAATTTTAGCTCTCGTAATAAATAGATGTTTCGAAAAGTTGAAAAAATCAGGTAATCGTCATTGAAAACTATTCAAAATTTGAAAATATTAAATATTATTTTCAGAAATTTAGATTTTCAAAAATATTTAATTTTACAATATGTCATAATTTTTTCAAATATTTTTTCCAATTAATATTTTCTAAACACTAGATAAATATACATATTTTAAAAAGTTCAAATTTGAAAAATATTTCAACAAATATTAAATATTTTTTCATATATTTTTCCAAATACTAGATAAATATTCATATTTAAAAATGCTACACTTTCAATAAATATTATTATTTACTTTTTGGAAATTTTAGATATTTTTGAAAAAAATTTACATTTTATCATATTTTTTGTCAATATTTTCCAATTAAATGTTTAAAGTTTTCCTAAATATTCCTATTAAATATTTATTTTTTTCAGAAAGTTTTGATTTAAAAAAATTCAAATTCCTTGAAATGTCTTATTTTTTTTCAAATTTTAACTATTCATATTTAAAATTGTTCAAATTCTAATAGATATTAATATTTATTTTTTTCGAAAATTTCACGTATTAGGAAATATTTATTTTTCCAATTAAATAATTCCTTGAAATGTTCAAACTTTTAGAATATTGAAAACATTTCAAAATTGAAAATTGATCAGATTTTTAAAATGTCCAGAAAACAAATTCAACATTTCAAGTATATAAAAAATTGAATATTGACAGTGTGCCTAATGACCATCACTCTAATACATAAGTTAGTTTGCATGTTAAACGTCACTTAGCCATGCATGCTTGCACTAGAAAGTCGAAGAATCATAATGGTATTTAAATGCTGTTTATTGCTCTGCATGCATGCTCATCTTAAATGGCAGCGTATTACTCCTTGTATACACATGTATTTTTTTTAAGGCTTCTTTTCCACCACATTAACACTAGTTTGTTTCCTAATCGCGAAGCCACTAGGAACCGTTGGATTCCATCCTCGCTTGTCTCCATGTGCCAAAAGTCCGCGTCCGGATTCCCTCCATCACGAATTAGTTAACATGGATTAATCTAAATACGGATATATCTGCACGCTAAAACATGTCTATATAAATCCAAATTCAGACATGTTTGCGTTAACAAATTGGGGACGGAGATTTTGTAACGTGATGCTAAGAACCACATTTGATTTGGATACGAGACTCATGTAGAAAGCCCGTGGACGTGCGCACCGACGGACGGAGGATGGACCGATGATCATATCACCACATTGGCGGCGCGGCCACCATGCACGGACACTAAAGTCGGACCGTACGCAAATTGGAACACATTGCATGCATGGGGATATATGCATGTTCGTGCATGTCACTCGCCGTACTACGCAAGAGTGGATCGTGTGTCATCTTCTAGAACGAACAGTCAACCTTGGACGCCCGCACTGCTTGCATAGTATACTTCCTTTCTTTGATGATGCTCCTGGATTTTTTTTTGAATTGGATCATCCTCATCGAGCGAACATCAGGGAATTACAAGAAGAAGAACAAAACGCACGCCGAAGAACAGAGAGGACACACCCAGAACAACAGCACCAAGGCCAAGAACACAAAGAACCTGGGATCCTGAACGCTGCACCGCCGCAACACCTGAGAGCACCCTCTTCGTCGCCGGAGAAGAAGCAACCAGGCCACCGCCACACCCCGGATTTATTCCCACTGGTCCATATTCTGACTCCATATTCTGACTCCAATTCAACGATAATTAGTACGACACTAAAACATGTTTAGATATATCGATTCAACGATAATTAATATGAATCATAGGAAGTAACATAATTTTGACTACACCCGTGCTCGACTACATGGCGTTCACGTGTAATTTGGTGTGCGTGTACAACGACGTTTGTGAAGAGGCAATTCAGAGAACCTGCCTGTGATAGGATGGTTAGGAGAGTGGTTGTACCTCTAGCCCATCAGAGTTCAAACCCCTGGTTTGACGCTGGTGTTTCTCATTTAGGCGGAATATTCTTCAGTGAAAGGCGACGTTCCCGTTGACAGCGAGGCGCCCGTGGTGACTTCGTCAATCTCAATACCTGATCCACCGGCTCAGTCCTTCGGAGTGTTTATAGGGGTAGGGTGTACGTGCGTGCGTTCATAGGGGTGAGTGTATGTGCGTGTATGTGAGCGTTTGCGCGTCCATAGCGGGACACAACTAGTGTCTTCGCATACTTTCAAACGCAGTGTATCACGTCTATTCCTATAGTGCATGTCCATGTTTACATTGTTTCTTGAAAAAACTTATTTTAGCTTTTTTCCAGTCCGCTTAACAACTGGTGCAGAGATTGTTGTTTTCTGAGCGATGGCTGGTGCAGACAAAATAAACTCTTCCTCCATGGGCTGATCATATTGTAGCCCATCAGCATCCGCCCATAGGCCCAACAGGCAGACCTCCATTCGGCCTCGTCTTGCTCCTCCCAGACCCAGTTCAGTTCCACTCCCCTGACCCTCACAGGCCGGCAGTGGAAACTCCCTTCTCCCATGGCGACACCGCCCAAACCCCTCCACGCCTCCTTCCTCTGCTCCCTCGCGCTCGCGCTCCTCCGCGCCGGCCGCCTCTCTGCAGCCTCCCACGCCGCCTCCGCCCTCCCCACCACCTCCCTCCCCGCATCCCTCCTCCGCCGCCTCATCCCGGCGCTCGCCTCCTCGGGCCTCGCCGCCGCCGCCGCCCGCTTCCGCCCCGTCCCAGGCGACCCGCTCACCCTCAACTCCGTCCTCCTCTCCCACTGCGCCCTCCGCTCGCTCCGCCCCGCGCTGCGCCTCCTCCGCTCCTCCCACTCCGTCGACACCGTCAGCTACAACGTCGTCATCTCGGGCATCTCCGAGCAGGGCGGAGGCCGCCTCGCCCCGGCCCTGCTCGCCGAGATGTGCAAGCGCGGGGTCCCGTTCGACGCCGTCACGGTCAACGCGGCGCTCGCGGGGCTCTGCAGGGACGGCCAGGCGGAGGCAGCCGCGGCATTCGCCGAGATGCTGATTCAAGGCAGGGGAATCGACAGACTAGACGCCGTGGGCTGGAATACTCTCCTCGACGGATACTGCAAGGCCGGAGACATGGCGGCCGCCTTGGCAGCGGCCGAGAGGATGAGGACACAGGGGTTGGGTGTCGATGTCGTCGGGTACAACACCTTGGTTGCCGGGCTCTGCCGCGCCGGCGAGGTCGACGCCGCACGGGACATGCTCGACACAATGAGAAGCGACGGCGTGGAGCCGAACGTGGTCACCTACACGACGTTCATCGCGGAGTGTTGCGGGAGGAATGCCATCGACGACGCGTTCAGGCTGTATGAGGAAATGGTGAGGATGGGCGTCCTGCCAGATGTGGTCACTCTCAGCGCTCTCGTCGACGGGCTTTGCAGGGCCGGGCGGTTCTCGGAGGCGAATGCGCTTTTCAGGGAGATGGAGAAGGTTGGGGCTGCGCCGAACCATGTCACGTACTGCACGCTGTTGACTCGTTGGCGAAGGCGCGAGGGGCGGCGAGGCGCTCGGGCTGCTGGGGGAGGTGGTCTCCAGAGGCTTGGTCATGGACCTGGTCATGTATACAGCTTTGATGGACTGGTTGGGCAAGGAAGGGAAGATTGATGAAGTGAAGGACATGTTTCGGTGTGCTCTGGCAGATAATCATACCCCCAATGGCGTTACTTACACCGTGCTGATCGACGCGCTCTGCAAAGCCGGCAATGTTGATGGGGCAGAGCAGGTGTTGCTGGAATGGAGGAGAAATCGATCAGGCCAAATGTTGTTACATTCTCAGCGATCATCAATGGCCTTGTTAAACAAGGATGGCTTGGCAAGGCAATTGAGTACATGAGAAAGATGAAGGAAAGGGGCATTGATCCAAATGTCGTGACCTATGGAACAGTCATCGATGGCTCTTTCAAGTGTGGGGCAAGAAGCAGCCTTGACATGTACCGAAATGCTATGTGATGGTGTGGAAGCAAATAAATTTGTTGTGGATTCACTGGTCAATGGTCTGAGAAAGAATGGGAAAATAGAGGAAGCTGAAGCATTCTTTAGAGATATGAATGAACGAGGTATGTTGCTAGACCATGTTAACTATACCACTTTAATAGATGGGCTTTTCAAAGCAGGTAACATGCCTGCTGCTTTCAAGGTTGGTCAGGAGTTGACGAGAGAAACTTGTTACCTGATGCTGTTGTCTATAATGTGTTTGTCAATTGCCTTTGTATGCTCGGGAAATCTAAGGAAGCAGAATCATTTCTGAAAGAGATGCAAAATACAGGCTTAAAACCTGACCAAGTGACATATAACACTATGATTGCTGCACAGTGCAGGGAAGGAAAGACTGGCAAAGCTCTAAATCTCCTTCATCAAATGAAGAGGAGTTTTATAAAGCCAAACCTCATAACATACACTACAATTATTGCGGGTCTTTTGAAACTGGGGCTGTTGAGAAGGCAAAGCATTTCTTAACGAGATGTCTTCTTCTGGATTCTCTCCGACTTCTCTGACTCATCGAAGGGTGTTGGAAGCATGCTCTCAAAGTGGGAGACCAGCCATGATCTTGGAAATTCATCAATGGATGATGGGTGCTGGGCTTTGTGCTGATATCACTGTCTATAATACACTTGTGCGTGCTTTGTGTTGCCATGGAATGACAAGGAAAGCTGCTGCTGTCTTGGAAGAAATGTCTGGAAGAGGAATTGCCCCAAACACCATCACGTTCAATGCTCTGATCCTTGGTCATTTCAAGAGCAGCCATGTAAACAATTCATTTGCTACTTACAGTCAGATGCTTTACCATGGGGTCGCACCGAACATAGCTACGTTCAACACGCTCTTGGGTGGTCTTGAGTCTGCTGGAAGAATTGGAGAAGCGGACAAGGTGCTGAGCGAGATGAAGAAAAGGGGCATTGAGCCCAGCAATCTGACTTATGACATACTGGTCACAGGATATGCCAAACAAAGCAATAAAGTGGAAGCAATGCGGTTGTATTGTGAGATGGTGGGTAATGGCTTTCTTCCGAAAGTAAGCACATATAATGCACTCATAAGCGACTTTGCTAAAGTGGGAATGATGAGCCAAGCTAAAGAGTTGCTCAATGAGATGGAAAAGAGGGTGTTCTACCCACATCCTGCACTTACGATATTCTTGTGAGTGGATGGTCAAAGCTTAGAAATGGAACTGAGGTGAGAAAATTTCTCAAAGATATGAAGGAAAAGGGATTCAGTCCATCAAAAGGCACTATTAATTCTATATGCAGAGCATTTTCGAAGCCAGGGATGAACTGGGAAGGTCGGCGTTTGCTTAAAAAACTATATCAAGTTTAGGAATCTCAAGTGTTGATTTCTTATCTACCAAGCATAGATGGTCTGATTGGAGACTGTTCTTAGTTTGACAAGACAACCGCAGTCAGTGTGCGTATTGTTGCAGTGTCTTTCCTTCTGCACTGCTCGCAGCACCCCGGCAAAAGTTTCAGGAAGCAACTTGCTGAGATGATTCCCGAGTCACATGTAAGTGTCTGGTTCTCTGTTCAGTTGGCTTGAGTCTAATTTAACTAGTTCAATGGTAATGCTTTTGTGGTGTTCTTGATCTATAAGTAGTTAACAGCTTCCTTACATGCTCTGCATGATGGTGCTGCTTCAGTAGTAACTGTAGTGTTGCTTATCTCACAGAATTTACTTTTACAGGATGATCCGTCAAATGAGTGGAAGATCATGATTTATGTCCAAAATATCACACACACTCCAAAGGCATGTGATGTTGCCATTTTGCTTCTTTTTATTTATATTGTTAGTTGCGAAAATATTGCTTCGCCGCATGTGATTAACCATTCTTTGTTTCCCTTCACTGCTTACTTTTCAGATTCCTGAATTTCTGTAACAGAGGAGTTACAAGGAGCAGCACCCTTTGCATGTGAACATTGTCAAAATTATTACCAGTTTATCAGTGAGGAGCCACTCTTCATTTGTAAGGAGCAGATGTGAGTTTGCAACATTCCTGGCTACTACTCGTGTTTCCTTGCGTGCATGCTCTGGTATGAGGCATATTTTGCCAGCAGCCTGGTAAACACCATTATTGAACTGCTAGAAAGCACACAGCAGATATTTTCGTTCTTGGATGTCAAACTTCAACGGTGTTCATTTACAGCCAGGTGATTATTGTGTAGTTACATACACTCTGTGTTCTGAACATCCATATTCGTAGTTGTGTTGTGTTTCACTCTGTTCTAATCATCATAAGACTACTACTCTTGGAATATATACCTGACTGATAGGATCATGTAATTGGATGCATTTCTCATGCGAAACTTGCCACCTCTCTGCTTCTGTAGGATCTGAACAGTGAGGCTTCTGATGGAGAAAACTAGCGAGGTTGGGGAGGTAGCTTATGAATACGCCATGGGAGGCGTATTTCTGTAGTACTGCAGTGACCATGCTGCCTCTAGTGATTGAAGACAAGATATTGGTGATAGTGAGTGTGGTGATGAAGTCCATAAGAACAAAGAGACCAATTCACATGAAAGACCCTGCTCTGTGAGATTCTGCTTTGTGAGATTCAGGTACTCTACTTGGAGTTAACAGATGAAGCTTGTCTAGCGGTATTCATTTTTTACACTTAAATTGCTTGGTGATCACAACTATTTCCTAGTTCTGCAATACATGATGGAAGCAAGCATGTTTTTTCCTTTCCTGGTTTTCATCTAATCTAAACTGTTTATAAAAGAGCAAACATGTTGCGATACATGAAATCTCAGCCGTTCAATATTCGATCATTGGCCCAGATCCTTCCAATGTTTGACAACTCAACACACGTCCGTTTTTCGCCGTTTTACCCTCCCACCAAATCACATAATACAACAAATTTGTCATTGTACCGATTCACTTTTCTCTCCTCTCCTGGAACAATCCCCTCCTCCCGAGCAGAACAGAAGCCACCGCTGTCACCACCTTGATCTCCGGCCGATGGAGCCGTCGACATCTTCCTTCCGGAGGAGCGGAACAGATGTTGGCCCGAACCCCCTCCGCATGGCCGTCTCGGGTGATCCCTGCTCCCCGGCTGTCCCCGTCCTTGGGCTGCAGCCTGAGAAGGGCCACCCACTGTGGACCTGCGGACTGCAACGCCGCTTGTCGTCCGGTGCCCACCCATGTCTCAGTTTTCCTGCTGAAGAGGCTTTCCTCCTCGCGGTTGAGGCAGGGGAGGCCGCCGCGGCCGCGTCCTCCAAGCTCCCCCGCCTCTCCACATACCCGTCACCCTGACCCCCGCCGCCTCCGAGGAGTCCTACCTGACCGCGCTCAAGGGCAGCCACAGCTCCGCCTGGAAGCAGCAGCAGGAAGCCCTAATACTCGCGAACAAGCGGCCCGGTGGCTCCAAGGCCCCAGACATCAACCCTGCTGGCAGAGTATAGACCCTGAAGGGCGTGTGCTTCAAGTGCGGGGACACCAGCCACAGGGCGAGCGAGTGCCCCCAATCCTTGCCAGCAAGTGGCGAGGTGGAGGCGGCGGAACCGATGGTGGCGGAGGCAATGTGGATGCGGAAGTGAAGGTGGAGGAGAAGGAGTGCCCCTGCAGCTCCGGGATCTACCTCGTGCTCACGTCCAGTACGCCCAAAAGTCCCGGCCGCAGGTTCTAAGGTGTCCCATGAGGGTGAGTGTCTGGTCCGAGTCTTAGATCGCATCATCCTGTTACGTGCAATTCGGAGAGTTTTTACTTGCAATTACGTGCGATCTTCTTGTCTGACATCTGGATGGTAGAGACTTGGATGATGCACTCGAGTAGTCAAGAACTGATGAATTTTACTTGCTACACATGCATGCAGCAGCTTTGTGTGCGTGCATTTTATAGCTAATATGAGATCTGCACCAACAGTAAGGATCATCTAGAGATGTAGCAATACCGTATGTTGCGAAATCAGACATATTAGCTCGGTATGCATGCATTCTAGATAGTTTTGTTGCAAAACCAAGTCCAATAGCATTGTGGTATAACTGATAGTTTTACTATGTCCATTTCAATGTTCTTAGAAACTGTTCTTTTTGACTGTAGTATAGCTCATGCTAAATGTTTGCTCCTCCCGCTATTGACTTCTAGCTCCACCACTGTGTAATATGCTGCATTTAGCCTGGCTCCCATTTACTAAGAAATAAAAACATGGTTGAGGTACTATGATGCATATTATATCTTATATAAGAATTTCTTCATGCTGGTTGATCAAAGATAGTTATATTGTGGCCTTTTGAGGTGCTTCTTATAGAATTTTGACAAGTTAGTCTCGCGAAGGTTGTTGGTGTTGTGTTTCCGAGTAAAGTAGTATGGTGCTGTGACTATCATGATCGTTTAGCTTGATTAAGAAGATTTTTTTTTTGCGTAGTTTAGATATGCATGAGCCAAGACAAGTAGATAAAAAAATTATATGCCATTTGTAAGCATCATAACAACATGTTTATTCTTAGCTGTATAATTATCTATAGACGATGAACCATGAAAGAAAAAACCAAGAACTACCCTGTTTTCCACTTTGGTTGTTAATAAATATAAACTTGTGTGTAGAGAGAAGCTTGAAAAAAATAAAAAGATTTAGAGAGACAAATTTATAAACAAATAAACATGTTGTTTTCGGAGGCAGCGCTTGCAACCCGTTGATAATGAGGGACATATGGGAGTGGGACAACAACACCACCACCACCAATAATAATAGTAACATTAGCAATAATATGATGTAATTATATATCCATTTTAATTATTGATTAAAGATAAGTTACCAGAAATGAGAATCTATAATTATGATATGTAAACAACTATGCATATATCATCCCACGATAGGCCTTAAGTTCTCCCAAAACTTGGTTCTGCAATTTCTATAAATCTAAATATATTTCAGGCAAACTTAGTGCTTCCATGCATCACAAAATTATTAGCACTTTTAAACCAGACACGGAATTAGAGAAATCATACTTCAAAGACATATTTGATAAATTCAAAAAAATAAAAGAGAGAACATTAAGTATATCCATGGTTTTAAAGGCGTCCGCCTAGGCGTCAAGGCGCCCCCCTCCGCCTTGGAAAAACGACCGCCTTAGCCGCCTAGGCGCCTAAGGCGTCCGCCTAGGCGTCGCCTAGGCGCCAAGGCGCCCCCACTTCGCCTTAGGACGCCTTGACGCCTTAAAAACCATGAGTATATCGATAATTACAGTATCTAGCCACGCAAATGCGCTGCTGCCACTGTGATTCCGCTGTCTCCCTGGAACCCGAGACTCCACCGCCCTTCCCACACACGATTCCTTCCAGGAGTCCACAATTGTTACGCGGGCGACAACACCTTCTTGTGCACCCCCCTCTCCCGTCCCCACGCGCCACCACCTGTCCACCCTGCCCTGACGGCGCTGATGCGTTGGAACATGCAGGTTATTGTTGACTCGAGGCTAGTGCTCTAGTGGCCACCGGCCACTTCACGCCCTTCCTCCAAATTGTTGGCATTTGATTTGCAGTTGTGGCAGAGGCACAGAAGGGATTTTCTACTTATGATGATTGCATCCTTCAAGTGTATTTGATTTTTTATGCTGTTTGGTTGATTCTCTATTGTTACCTGGGACAAGGTGTGCTGCGCCTGGCGAGCACCTGATCTCAAGTACCTGCTAACTGACATGCACTTCTAATTAGTGGAGGCAATTTGCTACCACGGAACTACTTTGTGTACGACATGCAGTGTCCGATTCATGTCCGACGCTGTGATCTGACGGACTGCTCTGTGTACGGCATGCAATGGTCCGAAGAAAAATCTGACAGGTTGTTTGCTGTGTCGTACACGTTTTGGACAGAAACACGTATAGCAGGGTTCTTTGCTACCATGATTGCACTGATTTTTTAATTTCTACTATACCTTACAGGAACCTCGTGCTGTACCACTACTTTGCACTAACCTGTAGATATAGCTTGCTCATGATCTGATTATTTTTCGAGTCACAAGTTCTCAGCTCATTATTGTTTAAATTTTATAACATATACATTTTCTTTCCATTTTTGTTTCAGCTCCTAAGTGAGGAATGTTTTTGTTGCAAAAGAAATATCTTTCTCACAATGCTGAAGACCTTCGAGGAGGTGGAGGCCATGTGCATGGCCGGCGAGTTCGTCTCAGATGACCCCGATGATGTCTAGCCAGCAGCAGAACTTTGATCATTCCATGGGATATGTAAATAGACCTTCCCAGTTCACTCGCGAGAGGCTGATTATGAAATGTGCTGAAATGTTATACAAATCTTCTCTTGATCAATATGTAAATTTACTCTGTAACATATGAAGTGATGCATATCGAGAGCTGTCTTGATGTTGCATCTTTCATCAGACGTACCGCTCAATTACATGTTGTACTGTTTTTTTTTTGGGGAAATTTGAATATCGTGGATACATGTGCTCAAAATGAGGAGGGGAATTTGTTGAAACCCAGTTTGTAAAACCCCTTCTGCTTCATGTTCAGATAGTAGGGGTTTCAGGTTTGTAGGGAAATTGCTGATCTTGCTATTAGAGCATCTCCAGCGGCACCCTCCAAATTTGTGTCCGACAACCCTAAATTGAGGCCCAATTGGAGGGTGTCGGACATGTGTCCGGTCAATTGGGGGTGCAGCCCACAGTGGCGCCCCCAAACACAAACTCTATTTATTTATTTTTTAGAAAAGACCACACCGGCCACAGTTCTTTGCATTTCAGTACGAACTCAAACATAGATAATGACATACTAGAATTCAAATTATTACAACACAATTGTGATTGTTTTTGCTATGTTCAAACACAAATGCAAAGTTTCAACACGAATTTAAGTCTAAACCACCTCTGAGAAAATATCAAACCGCCTGATTTGCGACGTTGTTTGCTTTCATCGCCCACAAGTGCGCCACGAGATCATTGTGCAGCTGCAGATGCCTTGTTCCATCATAAATTTCTCGATGTATGGCAAGAAATTCTATTGCGTCGGCACGCCCGGCTGTGGATGGGCCATAGGCCCCTGGAAATCAAACACATCGCTGAGTAGTTGCCTCCTCATGCCTCGGAAATCCTCTTACTTGGCCTTGTGCCAAGACACGAGCTGTGTCATCCTCATTTGGTGATCTCAGATATTCCACTCGAAACACCTTCACAACTGCCCGGCAAAACTTGTAGGTGGCTTCGACGGCGGTGGACTCGGACATACGAAGATAGTCATCCAACGAATCGGCGGGAAGTCCATAAGCAAGGCACCGTATGGCAGCCGTGCAGTTCTGAAGGGATGAAAACCCAAGGAGGCCGGTGCAATCATTCTTCAGCTCAAAGTAGTCGTCGTACTCCCGAACGCCATGAACAATCCTCCTGAACACGTCCCTGATCATCCTAAAGCGCCGGCAAAATTCATGAGGAAAGTTTGCCGGGTGCTCGGCAAAGTAGTCGGTGTACAAGAGTATGTGCCCTGTTTGTTGGCCATCCGCCCCTTCGCCGATCCTCCACGCTTAGGCACGGCCTCTGCCTCGACTGCCGCATCTAGGATAGCGGCCATGACCATCTCATTCTCTTCGTCATCGGCCGCGAGGACAGCGTCCTCCGCCATCATTTCAAAAAACATGATCTCCGCGTCGATGTCCATAGCCTAATGGAAGAATCAAAGCAATGAAACAAGGCAACAATAGAGCAATCGATAAAATCAGCCTTTGAACGAATGGTTGAACAGCTTGCGTGCGCGGCGGGAGGGAGGACGAGGCGTACCTGGCTGAATAATCTGCGCCGGCGCAAGACGAGGTCGGAGACCGGCGAGGAGCGGCGGCAAGCAGGCCTGGGTGAGCGTTACGGCTTGGGCCCCGAGGTGCGAATCTAGCAGGCGACAACGAGAGTGGCGACGATGGTGCGAATCGCCGGCGAGAGGAGAAAGAAGGAGAGGGTGGGGAGCGAATGAATCAGCTCAGGTCGGCGTCTTGTGTATGACGGGCGGGCCAGACCTGTCGGGTGGCATGTTCGCCCCATGTCTGGCACCCCCGAGAGGGCCTCCAAACTTGGAGGCCCTTTCGGGGGCGCCGGACACGATTTGGCTCGGGCCGAGGCATTAGGGGTGCTGTTGGGGGCGATTTTTCGTGTCCGGACCCCAATGGGCATTTGGAGAGTGCCGTTGGAGATGCTCTTAGGTTGAATTTAATTGTTTGGTGCTTGTGGTGAGAATAAGAAGGCGGAAAATACATTGAAGTTTTGCATTACTTTGGTGGATTATCTTTTTGCTGGTGTTGACTTTGATCAATCTTGCACCGAGTACGGTATAAGACTGAACTTTGTTGCTTGGTACTTGGTGAGAATAGGCATGCTCATGTTTATTTTGTTGTCAGCTATTGTGCACTATTTTGGTGGATTTCCACTGATTAGCATGTGAAATATGTAATTCTTTGCTAGAGTTCGATAATAATTTAGGTCTTGTTTGGTTCAAAGGAAAAGTGGAGAAATAATGTAGGAATAGGAAATTTTCCTATGGGACACTATTCATCTGTATGGTTGAAATGAATTGAGGGTTCCTTTGATTCAAAGGAACTACAAAGGATATTTGAAAGATTTTATCTTATAGGAAATTTTCCTACATTGGTCGTTTGGTTCATAGGATTGATTTCCATAGGAATTTTTCCCATAGGTCATTGTACTACTTCACATAGAAATTCTAACATTCACTCCAACATCCTTTTACAATTCCTTTACTCCATCAAACACAATTGCTCTTCTCAAAGGATTCAATAACCATGACATTCCAATCCTATGATTTTCATATTCCTACACTTTTCCTTTCCTATGAATCAAAGGAGTCCTAAAGGAAAAACGCAGGAAATTTTTCTTTGACATAGGTTTCAAAGGAAAAACGTGGGAATTTCTATCATTTTCCCGCGTTTTTCGAATCTTGCGAACCAAACAGGCCCTTAGAATTTGCTTGCCCTTGGTTGTAGTGTATGATGTGTATCTGAAGACTACAGATTCTGTTATTGGTGTGTTTTTAGTCGATGCATGGAAAGTTTGCCAAAAAGGGAAAAAAAAAAGGCTCAAATTTTGTATTCACTCCACCAACAATTTTTTTATTAGTTGTTGATATTTTTCTCCTAAGATATCACGTGTACGTGCACAATTACTAGTTACATGAAAATTGTTACTACGACTACCATGTACTCCGTTCTCAGCTCTAGAGGAAAAGAGCACCTCATACTGAAGAATATTAGTAAACATTGTAATACTATTTTCCATTATTTCCAAAAAAATATTGAATATCTGAAAAAATATCAATTTGCGGGACCAAATCAACACAATGGTCTAATATCATGTAAGACGGAGGAATAAAACAATCCGATGAGCGACAACATGTTTTAGTTAGACCATGTTAGTCTCTCTCATGTGAATGTTTAAACTCAAATATGTGTTAACAATACTTTCATGTTTGATTTTGTGCCTGGCCTTTATATTTTTTGAAAAATAAATATGATTTGTTGCATACACCGGGTGACACCAAGCACATTGTAGACGAGCATATCAGATGATGAAATTATATGTAAACTAGATTATCCATTTATTATCGTGATCGTTGATATTTCACTAGTACAAAGCATGTGTATAATTGCATCTTATCACCAAACCAAATTTGCAAGAGTTTTACCGATATTTAAATTTATACTCTATAAGTTTATATAAATATGTTAACCTAATCATGCATACACGAGAAACTACTAATAATATATTCATTATTAGATCGTACATTCTACAGATCTCTACCATGATATAAGGATATTAAAATAGTCTCTCAAACACACGCGTATAGACACATAAGAATAAACACTCTATATGTTATGCAAATATGAAAAATAATACATGGAGAACTTTCTTACAAAAAATGGTTTAAACTTATCATGACAATTTTTTTTGATTAACATTGGTATATTATAATAAATAATGATATAATAAATATTAGCAGCATTCAAATGTGGTTTACTATGAGAACCAACTGATAAAAACTATACTGTTAAGACTATAGTGACAAAAATAAATAAGTATAAAATTTTAGTATAAATATATTTAATTTAATTTTACTCTGGTGCCAAATATGTTTGGACTGACCCTGATTTGGACATATGGTCATCGAAAGCACACAAGGCAACATGTCACACAGGCGTATGTCAAATCTGCTGTACATAATATATTTCACTAGTACAAAGCATGTGTATAATTTCAGCTTATCACCAAACCAAATTTGCAAGAGTTTTACCGATATTTAAATTTATACTCTGTAAGTTTATATAAATATGTTAACCTAATCATACACGAGAAACTACTAATAATAAATTCATTATTAGACCGTACATTCTACAGATCTCTACCATGATATAAGGATATTTAGTGGTATGTCAAATCTGCTGTCCAGAACAGAGATGTATTATGCCCATAGATAGACAACAAATCGTAAAAAGTCTCTTTTCAGCATGTTTACTAGGCCAACTTGTCTCATGTAATTATATGCTAGAGAACTTGTGTGGAAGAAAACAGAACTGTTGATGAAGTCGTAAGCCAAAGCTGAGAGAGGGAGAGAGTAGCCATAGATCGATGATGAGCGCAGCACCACTCAGCTCAGCACAACATATGGCATCCGGCCAAAGACAACAAAAGGCATATATATATCTGAAGTTCATGGCGCAGCAAGCAACTAAAACAACACAATCCTCCACTGCACACACTAGTAACCAGACCAGACTTATCTGTTCTCGTAGACCCGCAACAGCTGATAGCGAGTGAGGGGCCGGCGGGCGGGCTAGAGTCGAGATCAAATTTAGGATGGATGCTCTTTTGCCCATGAGTGTCCCAGCTTTTTTCTCCTCCTTCTCTTTTCTTCCAAAATGGTTATGTAGAATACGGGCGAATAGCTCAGGTACTGCATCTTTTCACGCTATTCACTGGAGAACGACATCGTTCGATAAAATAGCTCACATGCGACGTCTCGTTGAGTTCAAATATCTTCCCTAACTCATTGCTCTTAATCGCAGTCAGTTAGGATTAAAGGCAGGCGGGTGGGACCCACAATTGCCCACGTCAGCAACGACGACCGTTTAATCTCTTCCCCTGCGCGCGCTTTCTCTGCTTCTTCTTCTTCTTCTTCTTCTTCTTCTTCTTCTTCTTATCCGGCGACATCGACGATGTCGTGGGATTGTCACGGCACATATCATCTCAAGATGACTTCGTAGGTGTGGGATTTAGCACGCGCGGAGATCGTCGATGTGGTTTTGCACACGAGAGAAAGATTTATACAGCTTCAGGCCCCGGGAAACATCATCCGGTAAAAGCCCTACATGCTGTTTGTGGCTAGATCTTATTCCGTATGCCCATGAGCGAGTCGCCGATGCGGCGGCTCTCTCTGTTTTGTTGTCTCTAGTCTATTGAGCTCTGGGAGCTTTTGGTGTGCCCTGCCCCTCCTTATATAGGTGGAAGGGACCGGCTTACATGTGGTGTCCTAGTAGGATACAAACTAGGGTTTCTATTACAAGTCGGTTCGTGGAGTCCTTGTGCGACTCAAAACACTAAGTCGCCTTGTTGGGCCTTCTTCATGTTGGGCCGCATTTATCATATGTCAGGATATCCGTATCCTATATCCTCAACAATAGCCCCCGAGCTTTTGGTCGACTTGAAGAGTCGGGCGGAAGGTCTTGATTTGATGATGATATTGTCTTCCTGGGAGACGAACCTCATGTCGAGATGTTCCAAAATAGTGGACGTTGTCCTGCGAACATAGAACTTGCCGACTTGTAGATGTTGGGCTTGGCGACTCACCGATGTTAATGCCATTAAGCCGCGAGCATAGAAGCTGTTGAGTAATCATGTCAAAGTTTACTGAGTCGCGGATGAAGAGATTGTAAAGCCGCAGAATTGCTGCCGAATTGTAAATGCTGCCGAAGCTGACGAGGTCGATATTGCCGAATTCTGGACGTCGATGGTGATAAGTCGCAATTGTAAATTGACTCGCTGATGCTTCATGCTGATGCGCTGAGTTGGATGCATGTGCAAAATCGCCGGGTACGCGCACATCTTGCCAAAATGTTGAGGGGGTCGACGGCTTGTTGCCATTTCCATCAAGGAGTACGCCAAAATGTTGAGGGGGTCGACGGCTTGTTGCCGTCGCCATCTTGCCAGAAGTATATGTCAGGATTTGCCAGGTCCATGGCAGCTGGACGCGCGTCATCAACAAAGCGCGGCTGGCTATGTATTTGCTTCAGGAGATTCACATGTGCTAGTACCATGATTAGCGAATGATTTTTCTTTTCCTCCCCTTTTCTTTTTATCCACAAACCCCATGCCTGCATGCATGCAACGTCTTTGCTGATGGTTGGATACTCTTTGTCGTCTTTGGAGCTGGATTTAGGCCGCGGCACACCATACTTTATCTTATCTTGTATCTGTTTTCTAGATATCACTGAGTGGACCTTCTGACAGAATATCCCATCATATCACTTTGGAGTCTTTGCAATTGTGTGGAGAATCATGGTTGTTGATGATGTCAAGCCGAGGACATTTGACGCTGCCAGGTCATCTACCGATGCCGGCGAGTCGTGGACGCAGAAATCATTAAGCCGCCAGTGTAAAAACTGAATTGTTGAAACCGCACCTGCTGCTTTCTTCCAAAAAATATGCCAAGAAGATGTGTACGTAGAGGTAGTCAGCTATCTTCATTGATCTTTCTTTTTTCTTCTTTTTCTTGTACATGCGAGTCAATGCATGCATGATAGCTTTACGTAACGAATACATGCATGGGTTGGCATTCTTGGGGTGAAATCCATGCATGCGTCTGTCTCACTTGATGTTGGACACTGGCTGGTCACCATTTGGAGCTTGGTTCAGGCTGTGATAAGCTCTCCACAGAAATTGCAGCAGATGCCGATGAGCCTCGGATGAAAAGTCCACCTTTTATTGCTGGATATGAGACTAGGCCGAAATCATAAAAATAATAACTTGTTGAACATCGACATATATCAGCCAAATGTGTATAAGGTGCTGAGTCATAGACATCGAATTATAAAAGACCATAAGCATAAATAAGCTGGTCAATCATTAGAGTATAAAAATCGGTCAAGTTTTTATGACAAGCCATCTGAGCGCATGTTGAATCATGTCGGCTCAAGGGTATATAGCCACAACCTGTATTTAAAGATTTCCGAGTCGCTGCTTTGACTCGCAAATGGATATATATATTCTCATGTGCTGCAAAAAAATGAAATCTGCATATGAACATGGTATATCAATTTAGTAGAAACCACCAAATACCGATGGGTGGACGTGTAGCCCCCGAGGGCCGAGTTGCATGCTTGATCATGCTGCTCGGGACTCACAAATATCTCAATTTAGACAAAAACTTAATTGTCCTAGCCCCCGGGCATTAAGCAGGCATGCTTTCATTATCCCTGCTTGATGGCATATCGTTGCAATTTGATCCTGCAACAGATTGACAAATATTGTTGCCGCGAGATAATAATGATATAAATTCCACTTGATGTGACTGTAGTTAAATAAATAACGGTGGCTTCATCAGCCAATATCAGGAGATGATTAAACCAATCATAAAAAATCTGGTCGTGTCAATTTATATGACCAAGTTATATGTTCCTGTTAAATCAAAAGACAAAGCCCCCAAGGAAGCAATGATGATAACTTGATGATAATATGTTAGCCTTGACGGCTGATAATAATTATGATAAAAAGTTAGTAATCTGCATAATAGCATATGGTACCCTGCATGATAGCATAATATAATCTGTATGATAAATGATATTTTGCATGATAGCAAATGATATGTCGCATGATAGCAAATGTTATTTTGCATGATAGCAAATGGTTGCATGATAGCAAATTGTTGCATGATAGCAACTGGTAAGATGCATGATAGCATATTGTACGATGCATGATAGCATATGGTACTTGACTCAGTATTTCCCAGATCTAATGTGTGTTCAGGGTCGAGAACGGCCATGATAGGCATTCAGACTCGATTGACGCCACACGCGGGTACTTTAGTCCTTCTGAATTATCTCTATTACCGTTAAGTAGGTCTTCGCGTGGCTCAGTATTTCCCAGGTAAAAAATGCGTGTTCAGGGTCGCTGGCGGCCATGATAGGCGATCACACTCGATTGACACCGCACCCCAGTACTTTGGCCGCATAGTGCAAAGATACTTCTGACTTAAGGCGAGAATAACCAGGATTATTGCTTTTAACGGCTGCAATAGCCGTGACGAGCTCTAATTAGCTTTGATGATAACCAGCTCTGATTAGCTGTAGATGTGGTACAGCGAGTCACCTGTTTTAACTCAAATGCTGATAAGATAATGATTCATTAGTGACTCATAAACTGATTTAATGATGAGCTGTTTGTGACTCATAAAATGATATAGGGACAAATCGCTATGCGACTCATAAATTGATATGGCAATAAGTCGATAATGATCAATAAAATGATATGATGATAAATCATATAACGATCAGTCACAAATTGATAAGTCATAGAATGACAAATGAATCGCCAAATATAAATGCTTAAACATGTAGTGGTGATCTTGATATTCAATGCAAGCTGTAAATAGCTAAACTTTGCAATGCGAGTTATAAAGAACTCTAATTTGACGAATGTATTGAGAAATAGATGTAATTAAATCTACAAAAGCTGATATGAATTTAAAGTCTGTGACATGATATAATATGAGTCGCAAAGATATTTAATAAAAGGCATAATAAGTTAGAGATGCAGCCCCGAGATAAAATCGAAGGTGAATTTAAACTTATTGGTGAAAGTAAAAAGCTGGGAAAGTTGAGTTTAATAGCGACTTAGCTGTTCTTATTCTCCCAGCGTTGATGATGATATGAGTCGCCGAGCGTTTGAACTCGCGAATAAACTTGTATTGTAAGCTTGGGCGTTTGCCCGGATGCCTGATGCATTTGTGGCTGGCAACGTTTGTATGTGTTTTAACAATGCCAGAGTTATGGACGATAGGTTGTGGATGTGACTCCTCCACAACTCGTGCATGCTACGCGTGTGATGCCGACCGTGCCGGCGTAATCATCATGAGCAGATTGTCCAGCTGATTTTGGAAGTTGTGTCTTTCGTGCGATGTATTGGCGACTTAATTTCTTCTGGCACTTTATTCTCCCTGTCCATCCATGGTTCTGTTCTTGTGCCGATCTGCCTGGTACAGACAGAAAACAAAGACACAACTTGTACTAGAAAATAATTCATGAATAAGAGGCACTAGAAGATTCACATGTAAGAATAATACTTAGCTCGCTCTTTAGAAGGTAGCAGGTCGATCCCATCAAGGAGATTATCTTAGGCTTATTTAAGGGGTGAGTAGGAAGTGATCCATCAAGTCTTCATGCAGTCTCACATACTACATGGAATCCTGCTCCTTTCCTAATTCTCCTGCAAGGTCGCTTCGTTGGTAGAGATGTGTCGAGCTCTGATGCATGCACAAGGTGCATCAGGCCTCGGAATCATCATGTCCAAATTTTGATATCTTGTACTTCTGCATGACTGATTCTTCATACGAAGTATTCTGGTACATGCTCACAATGAAATCGATGAATTAGCCTATATGCATAATTAATCAATATAACTAACAAAATTCAGTAGATGAGGCGTTTGTTCTTCACGGCTCAGGTGAGCGGCTTATGAGACCGATCATCGCGAGCCGACAATAATTTGGTGAGTCGCCGTCTTCTTCAAAATTAGACCAGCCGTGCTTGCGCGCGGATAATGATGATGAACTAGCTGCTACAAGCGACATCAACAGCAAGTTGGCTGGTACTGTAAATTGGACACTGGCTATAATGATACGCGACTTAAACTAATTTTCAGAGAAAACGATATCTGCCGAAATTAAGTCGAGGGTGTCAGATTAATTGTATTGATCGAAACGAAAATATGAAGTAAAAGCGACTTAGCTGCTTTTGACGCGGCATAATCCTGCGAAACGCGGAGGCGACTTGTTGAAAACGAAGTAAGCCGCCAGGTCAATGCCGTCCACAACATGGTTAAAGCCGACCGCATTATTGTCGAAAACTGGACCGCTGGACGCAACTGACGGGTGTTCCACTGACCGTACTTCCCTCTATCTTTTCTTTCTTCTGATGCCTGACGCGAAACCATGCATGTGCGTTGGCATAGCAACTTGAATCTGCCTTCTTTAATTCCTTGGGAGCCATACCGTACTTTATTTGGCTAGCTCCTACTAATGTCTTGATCTATGGAAGTAAAGCCACCTTATCCTACTCGAATTTGATGCTGATTCGGCTGCAGTGGCGCTGCTATACCGATTCTTGTACAATACATATTCATCCTGTACGCGAGGCCGCCGGCTTCCGGGATCGACCGATGTGCTGGCTGTGCTAAACATGCGGGGACTGACGGTCCTTGTCTTCATGTCATGATTGTTGCAAGTTGCGACTCTGATCGCAGGAGGTCGCATATCCGCTGGAAATTCTTGATCCTGGAGAATCGATCAGCCGCGCACGAGGGTGAGGTTGATGTCGAACCTCGCGCCTATGTTGGCTCTGCCGCTGAAGCTTGATGCAGCGACAATGCAAGCTGTCGTTGCTGTTTGATCGAACCTGAATCCGCACATACAGCTTCACGGTGGGCGCCAACTGTCGTGGGATTGTCACGGCACATGTCATCTCAAGATGACTTCGTAGGTGTGGGATTTAGCACGCGCGGAGATCGTCGATGTGGGTTTGCACATGAGAGAAAGATTTATACAGCTTCAGGCCCCGGGAAACATCATCCGGTAAAAGCCCTACATGTTGTTTGTGGCTAGATCTTATTCCGTATGCCCATGAGCGAGTCGCCGATACGGCGGCTCTCTCTGTTTTGTTGTCTCTAGTCTATTGAGCTCTGGGAGCTTTTGGTGTGCTCTGCCCCTCCTTATATAGGTGGAAGGGGCCGGCTTACATGTGGTGTCCTAGTAGGATACAAACTAGGGTTTCTATTACAAGTCGGTTCGTGGAGTCCTTGTGCGACTCAAAACACTAAGTCATCTTGTTGGGCCTTCTTCATGTTGGGCCGCATTTATCATATGTCAGGATATCCGTATCTTATATCCTCGACAGACGCAGCGCGGCAACGCCGGCGAGGCAAAACATAAATAAATGAAGATAAAATAAACCCGCGGGGCGCATACAGTAGATAAACTTTATATTACACATAAGCTCGACATTACAGAAGCTCGTGGCTCATAGATTCAAAAGGGGCGCCACGCGGAGATGAACTGAAAATTACAGGCGGGGACGTTCGCTGCAGCTCCTACCCCTAGCTACGACCCAAAATTGGGCTCACACCGGAGCCCCGGGGGTGTGGCGGCGGCGCCGCTCAGTCCTAGTCCTCATCGGAGTCGAATAGCCCGGGGGAGCCGGGCTCGTCGGAGTCCGAGCTGATTTCGATGACTTCGTGGAGAGAATTGTAAATCCCGACCTCGAGGTGGCGTTCGTCGAGCTCAATCTCCATCTGACGGCGCTTCTCATCCGCTGTGCTGCGCTGGAACACCTCCAAGGTGACCCAGGGCCTCGTCGGAGACGAAGTCCCCGGGCAGGAGGGGGCGGCCGCTGCGCGGTGGGCGCTCCTGCTCCTCCTCCTCCCTCTTCGGCGATGGCAGCGGTGCCCGAGCAATGGAGGAGCTCCCCGCACCGGAGGAGCTTCCAGCCATCGCCATCGTCATGCGGCGGTCGTACACAGGCAGCTCGCGGCGCTCGTACGCAGGTGGAGTCCGCATTCCGCGGTTCGTCCACGCACGCGCGCCTCGCTTACGAGCGCCGTCGGAAGCGGCCACGGCCTTCCTAGCGGGGTCAGCCGAAACCCGCCTCTTCCCCTTCCGCTCCTCGTCGGAGCCGTTGCCACCGTCGGAATGGCCACCGCGGCCGGCGGACCTCCCCTCCTAAACATCGGCGGGCGGCGGGGCTGGATCTACTGGCGTAGCTCGATTTCATCACCAGCGGCGAGCTAATGCGAGCGGCGGCGAGAGTGGGGAATGGGGGAAATAGCTAGGGCACGACAGGGTTAGTGGATAAGAAGAGAAATAGCTAGGGCACGACATGGCGAGTGTGGGAATTTTGGACCGTCGAGTTTTCTGGGCTGTAGCCTATGCGCGTTTGAAATTAATAAAACACTGCAGCTAAAAAAAATTCAAAACAGCCAATCAGAGGGCAGAACTGGGACTGGCGCGGATCGAGGGGTTTCCTTCTAGAAGGCATGATCGGACGGCCAGGGTTAAATCACAGAAGCTTCATAGGATTTTGTGTGGGTTGACCAACTAATTCAGAAAAAATTAAAATAATCACAGAACCTTCATTTTGGTGGGACTTAGAATGATCCAGGCTTATTTTTTCATTTTCATGTTTAAAACTTGTTTAAATGTTGGTTTGACTTCAGTTTGGCCGAATTTGAAATAATCATAAAATATTCAAAAAAATCAAAAAAATGAAATTCCAGTGCACATGATTTTTATATATAGAGTAGATGTGTAGGATAGTTATTTGGATGATTTAGAGAAGGTGGAAAAAATCCTGCTTAGAAATGGAGCCGTTTACACTACCTTTAGAGCTCATTTGAACTCTCATGTGTGAAGAGAGGTGGTTTGAGATTTGCAACATGAAATTGTCCAAAACCTCACCAAACCTTCATTTTGGTGTGACTAAGAATGATCCAGGCTTAGTTTTCTATTTTGGTGTGTAAAACTTGTTTAAATGCTGATTTGGCTTGAGTTTGGCCGAAATTGAAATATTCATGAAATATTCAAAAAACATAAAAAAATGCAAATCCAGTGCACATTGTCTTATTTTGTCATGTACTAACATCTCCAACTGATAAACAAGTCTAGACACATATTAAACAAGAAATGATTCAATATGGTGTGAAATCACACATTTCAAACAATGAACTCTATGTGTGAAGAGAGGTGGTTTGAGATTTGCAACATGAAATTGTCCAAAACCTCACCAAACCTTCATTTTGGTATGACTAAGAATGATCCAGGCTTAGTTTTCTATTTTGGTGTGTAAAACTTGTTTAAATGCTGATTTGGCTTGAGTTTGGCCGAATTTGAAATATTCTTGAAATATTCAAAAAACATAAAAAAATGCAAATCCAGTGCACATGGTCTTATTTTGTCATGTACTAACATCTCCAACTGATAAACAAGGTCTAGACACATATTAAACAAGAAATGTTTCAATATGGTGTGAAATCACACATCTCAAACTATGAATTCTATGTGTGAAAAGAGGTGGTTTGAGATTTGCAACATGAAATTGTCCAAAACCTCACCAAACCTTCATTTTGGTGTGACTAAGAATGATCCAGGCTTAGTTTTCCATTTTGGTGTGTAAAACTTGTTTAAATGCTGATTTGGCTTGAGTTTAGCCGAATTTGAAATATTCATGAAATATTCAAAAAATATCAAAAAAATACAAATCCAGTGCACATGGTCTTATTTTGTCATGTACTAACATCTCCAACTGATAAACAAGGCCTAGACATATATTAAACAAGAAATGCTTCAATATGGTGTGAAATCACACATCTCAAACTATGAACTCTATAGTTTG
The DNA here is from genome assembly GCA_947311845.1 of Poa pratensis. Lineage (NCBI taxonomy): Eukaryota > Viridiplantae > Streptophyta > Magnoliopsida > Poales > Poaceae > Poa > Poa pratensis. The sequence goes on from CAMZMU010000107.1 coordinate 2,385,051, forward strand.
AGTTGTGAGATTTCATACCATACTGAACCATTTCTTGTTTAATATGTATGTAGACCTTGTTTATCAGTTGGAGCTGTTAGTACATGATAAACTAAGACCATGTGCACTGGATTTGCATTTTTTGATTTTTTTGAATATTTTTTGAATATTTCAAAAATTGGTCAACTAAAATCAAACCAACTTTTAAACAAGTTTTGAGTTAAAAATTGTTCTAGGGCACTATATTAGTGCAATATATGTTAACCCTAGAGTTTGAGATCATTTGGAGAAGGTCGAAAAAATGACAGGATTAGAAATGGGCTGTTTGGGCTACCTTTGGGGCTCATTTGTAGCTCATTTTGGAGAACCGATGTGAAAAATGACAGGATTAGAAATGGGGATGACCAAGTTAGATCAACCTACTACATAATAGTATGAAATCATTGCAACATCCAAATCTAGCACAAATAACATGTACATCAAAGTTGAATCAAAATATAAAAAATATTCAAAAATTCAAAAGAATTTGTCCAAGTGCAATATTTTAATGGATGGGACAACTCACTATTATAGAAATTCTATAATAATGAGATGCCCGACCCACAAAGCTACTGGACTAGGACATATAATGTGCAACACCTAAATTGCGAGCAAGGGGACTCGAACTTAGGTGGGCAAAGGGAGCATCAACCCTTTGCCACTAGGCTATGCCTCTGTTTGCGAAAAATCTACCACCATTTGGAGGTAATAGTTACAAATGTTTACATTTTGGTAACACTAGCAACACTAGCAATATTTAAATTTTGGTAAGTTAAATAAAAAATTAAAACATTTTGTCTATAGATGACATAAGCCTCTACCTAGTTGACAATGTTTCAACTCATTTTTAATCCGACGACGTGCGAATGCCACAATCAGGCGTGCCTAGAACGCGCTCACAAAGATGTTCGACAGTGTGCATGCCACAATCTCACGGCCTGCGAATGCCACAAAGAACACTAAAACAAGGAAGACAATAATTTACATTTTGTTGACAAGGTTTCACCTACAAAAACTAGGTTTCACCTACCGGAACGTGCCACGGCACGTCCAGAGCACGTCCAAGGGCACGTCCACATTGCAATTTCGCAAAAAAAAAATACCACCACACACTCCTAGCGCTGGGCAAACACTGCCTGAAATGGTTTCAGGCACCTAACAAAATTCACTGCACTAGTTATCTACAGAATGTAGCACGATCTTCCCTCCGCCATGGCTCTGCAGCACAATCTTCTAGCTCGATTTCATCTCGCAGAGGATATCGGAGCAGACCAATCTATCCGCCGCCATCCCGGCAACTAGGCTGAAAGCCTCTAGGCTCAACGCGGCATCAAATTCCACGCTCGGGGTTGAGCTTGCTGAACTGCTGCTCGATGAGCTCCCGCCCGAGCTGCTCTCGTCGCCCGCAGCACCGCCCGAGCTGCTGTCGTCGAACGCAGCAATTTTGCGCATCGAGGCAAACCTCTGCCTCGTCATCGGCGGCGAATCACCGCCGAGCGGAAAACCCTTGGAGCTGTAGTAGCCGTGACGCTTCCACGCCTTCTTCAGTACCTGCTGGACTGAAATCCGGTAGGGTCGCTTGCCGTCGAGATAGATGGAGCCCCTCGCCGCTGCACGAGACACAAATCGGGCCGCCGGTCGCCTCTGCGACCGTGTACCCGCACCACCCCATCCTCCCTCGCCGCACCACCCCAAGCCTTGCGTCGCCGCCAGCTTGCTCGACTCCGGGTGCCGCCGCTGGACTCGCGCTGCCGCTCTTCCCTCCGCCGCAGGACTCGCCGCCAGCTTGCTCGACTCGATTGCCGGTGCTCCAGTCGCCCGCCCCCTCGCCGCAGCTTTACTCGCCCGCTCCATTGCCGCAGCTCGAATCGCCCGCTTCTTTGCCACAGCTCGAGTCGCCCGCGCCATTGCCGCCGACTCGCCGTCGCCAGGAAAATTTTCCCCAGCCCGGAGAAACCGAGACGACGGAACAGAGTGAGGAGTGAGCTCCGCGGGACGCCGGCGCGTGGCAGAGACGGTTCCCCCACGAACAGAGGCCGGTTTCGCCGATGCATGGGTCCCACTCGAGAAAAACTACTCCATGTACCGGTCAAACCTGGTTTACAGCGTGGGGAACATGACTTGACGGCCATGTCGCCGCAGAGCAATTACTGCTCGAAAAGATGCCGCATGTGAGCTATTATTCAGAAATATGTCGCTACAGAGCCAATTCCTCAGAAAGATGTAGTACCTCAGCTATTCGCCCGTAGAATACGTACGACACATGTGTCAATTAAGCAGAGGAAAGATGCACATAAAAAGGGGTGGTGGTGCTGGTCACGGGGCCGGTATGAGATGAGGCCACAAGCGAGGTGAAGGGATGGCCTTTTGAGTGCAGAAGAAGCACACTCACACACACTGGGCCAAGCAGAGACGTAGAGAGCAGCTCGCTCGCTAGCTGGCCTTTAAAAGTTGCTTGAGAGTGAGCGTAGGGGATCGGTTGCAGCGTCGTGCTCAGATACCACTCACTCACTCGCTCACAGGACTCAGCTCGATCCCAACCTCTCCTGAAAAGGTCCCTAGCTTTCCTTCGACCCACAGGCTGCATGCTGCTAGCTCGCTCACACACTCACTCCTCTTCACAGCAGCCACTGCTAAGAGCAACTCTAACAGCTGCCCTATTTTAGGAGGGCTGTTTTTGCATATATGGCACCTGTTTTAGCGTTTTAGGGAACGAAAACATTTTCTGCTTTACCAGCTGCTCTATAATAGGGCATCTCCTCTCCAACAGCTGACCTATTTTAGAGCATACATAGCTAATTTTAAAGTAAATTTGAGACGAATTTAAAATAGTTTGACGAAATTTTATACATAAAATTCGACAAACTGGTCCAAATTTGCAAATTGAAACTAAACTTTGACTAGAATATGCTAAACAAATAAAATTTAATTTGCATTAACAAACAAATATAAAGGTAAACAAAAGATTAAAGAATACAAAGCGGAGGGCAGCAGCTAGCTAGCAAACCACATCGAGAGCAAGCAGCTGCTGCTAGCTAGCTGCGACTGCGAATCAGATCGCCAGCTTGCTCGATCCGTTCAAGCTAGTAGATTCCAGAGGCAGCGGCGCTCGATCCCGTCCCGGCGCGGGCGTTGACTCGGGCGTCCTCGCGCCTGCGCGCGCAGCTGCCGCAGCTGTTGGATTTGCTACGTGTGCGCCGGCGGCCGTGTGCGCCAGCTGCGCTACGTGTGCGCCGGCGGCCGCGCATCGGAAACGGCCGGCGGCCGCGGCCACCTCGAGGAGCTCGCCGGGGCGGCGGAAACGGCCAGCAACGCAGGGAATCGAAAGGGAACGTCGAGTGGGAGCCGTACTGGTCAGCGACGACGCCGGGGGTCGCTGGATTTGGCCGGAATCGGCCAGCGACGGTGACGGTAGAAAGGGTATCGGAACTTTCAGGATGGCGGTTAGGTGCGCGCGCTGCGAAAAGAGAGGATAGGGCACCAGCCGCTCTCGGCCTCTCGTGCTCCAAATATGGGGCAGAGAGGACCAAAATATAGGGCTGCCCTATAATAGGGCACCACATAGGGCAGCTGTTGGAGACTGATTTTTACCCCTTCGTGCCCTATAAAACCGTTTTTAGGGCACCAGGCCTAATTTGGGGCAGCTGTTAGAGTTGCTCTAAGGGCATCTCCCGTCGTCCCCCACAGCGCCCCCCAGGACGCTAAATAGCGCCGTTTTGGGCGAATAGCGCCGTTTTTTACCAGCCGGCCCCCCAGAAGCCCAAATACCGCCGTTTCGGCGGAAATTAGCGCCGGCGCCCCCGGCGAAACCCAGCCCACTGGGTTCGACCTGGGGGGGGGGCAGCGGAAGGAAAAGCACGCGTGGGACAGCGCTGTCGGCGAGACAACGCATTGTCCCCACCCCGGCTCGCCTTCCCCTCTGCCCGTCTCGCCGTCGCCATCCCGTCGCCGCCACCACCCCTCCTTGCGCCGCCGCACACAAGCAGCTAGGAAACCCACCGTCCAGCCCCGCCACGCCGCCGGCGCCGCCTACTCCCTCCGCCGCGATCTAGCCACCGGGGAGATTCTCGAGGCGAAACCCGTCCACCCTGCCCGCAAGGTGTTCGGCGTTCCGCCCGACCCAGCCATGGACTCCGACACCGAGGAGATGCTCGCCGAGCTCTTCGACGAGGAAGATCAGGCCGCCATCGACGACGAAGAATACCTGCTGATCTTGGCCTGCCTCGCCGGCTTGCTCGGCAACGAGGCGGGGCCGTGGCGTGTTGGATCGACGCGCGGTCGCCGCAAGAGCAAGCCGAGGCAGCGGTACGAGGGGCACTGCATCCTCTACTCCGACTACTTCGCCGATGATCCTACGCAGGACGAGAAGGTGTTCCGGCGCCGTTTCAGGATGAACCGCAAGCTCTTCCTCCAGATCATGCATGCCATCCGGGAGTTCGACACCTACTTCAAATTGAAGAAGGACTGCACCGGCACGTTAAGCTTTACGTCAATTCAGAAGTGCACGATGGCCATGAGGTTGCTTGCGTACGGTGCTCCCGGTGATGCACAGGATGACTATCTACGCATGAGCGAGTCCACGGCCCTTGAGTGCTTGAACAAGTTCTGCCGGGCAGTGGTGGCAGTGTTTGGGCCAAAATACTTGCGATCACCCAATGAGGAAGACACTGCTCGCCTTCTCGCAGAGAATGAAGCAAGAGGCTTTCCTGTGATGCTTGGTAGTATCGACTGCATGCATTGGGCATGGAAGAACTGTCCATTTGATTGGCAGGGGATGTATAAGGAAAAGGAAGGAGAATGCTCGGTGATTCTTGAGGCCGTGACTTCATATGATCTATGGATTTGGCATTCATTTTTTGGTATGCCAGGAACTCACAACGACATCAATGTCTTGTAGTGCTCGGATATCTTTGCCGAGCTTGTCGAAGGCCATGCTCTCCCTGTGAACTACGAGATCAATGGGCACCAGTACACAAAGGGCTACTATCTTGCAGATGGCATCTACCCGAAGTGGGCAACATTTGTGAAGAGCATCTCCAACTCTGTGCCAGGAAGCGCGAAGGCTTGGTTTTCCAAGTGCTAAGAGGCTTGCAGAAAGGATGTTGAGCGGGCATTTGGCGCGCTGCAGTCTCGATTCGCTGTTGTCCGGTACCCAGCTATGACTTGGTCGAAGTCCAACATGTGGGAGGTGATGCAGTGTTGTGTGATCTTGCACAACATGATCATTGAGAGTGAGCGGGATCACCCGGTGCCTGACAGTGAGGCAAGTGCACCATACTACCGTCAGGGTCCTCTTGCAGATGTTGATCACCAGGTGCCGGCATCATGGACAGCCTTCCTCACCACGCGCCAGGAGATTCGAGACGTTGCAACACATCAAGCTCTACAGAATGATCTGGTGCAGCACTTGTGGGCGCGCAAGGGCAATGGCAATGCCGATAATGGCGGTGCCAATAATGGCGATGCCAATGCCTAGTACGATTTGTTCTATTTGCTTGCATTGTTGAACTATTTATTTGTATGTGAATTTGTATGTTAAACTATTTATTTGTGTGTGGATTTGTATGTTAAACTATTTATATGTGTGAATTTGTATGCCAAAAAGGACCGGCCTTTGTTTATGCCGAAATACGGCCGAATCGCCGGCTGGGGGGCGGCCTGGGTTCACGGCTGGAAAACGCGCCCACCAGGATCTTGATTTGCGCCGTTTGGCGCCGCGGCGGCCCAAAAAAATGCAGTTTTAGACCTTGGGGGGCCGAACGACTGGAGATGCCCTAAGCTACCTGTTGCTGTCCCTTCCCTATCCAGTAGTATCTACCACTTAACACATACTACTGCTGGCAGGAGTGCCGCTTACTAGTACGTACCAATTTGGCACCTATCAGCTCCCTAGTGGCAGTTAGTGGCAGTGAGAGAGCCACTTCACTTCACTGTGTCTGTACAGTGACACTATCCACCGGTAACTGGCTAGCTACTCGGTACGTAGTTGCTGGCTGACCCTGTGTGGTCGGCTGACGCCGTGTGTGTATTGTGGCCACCGAATAGTGATGAGAAACACTTGGATATTTAAGCTCTGGTCCTGCGACGTCGAGGTCTGGTTATCAGTATCGTACGTCGATAGCTACGAGTGGATAACGCCGGAAGGACGTCGCAACTTGGGCAGTTGTTTGGTCTTACACACTAGATCACTTGCAGCTAATGCGTATCCCTGAGAAATGAAAACGGCCCTTTTGTAGAAATATAACCAGAGGAGCTCTCTGCAGATTAATCAGTACTGATATTCTAGTAATCGTTGAAGAGGTCTGTGAGCGCGTAGGTTTTCTCTCTGATTAATCTGTAGTAACCTTATCAAGCAGTACTAGCAGCTAGTGTGTTGCACTACGCTTGTGTGCAGCTCCAGTGGCAGATTCGTAGATACGAGCTTGCATATGGTAAGCGTGGGGTAAAGACGACGGGGCAGCTACCGGAATTGCTAAATTTGGAAGCATCGTTTAGGTTGGAGCTGAAAGTAGGCCATGGTCGAGGATGATGTCCTCACTGCTTTTTTTCAATCATACAAGCAAGAGGATTAGTTGAGTGAGCTCTAGCAGAAAAGGAGTTGGTGAACAGCCAACTTGCAGACAAGTGCACCGTACACTATACTTTGGCCAGACACCAAACTAATTCATGGTCTTGCTACATAGTTAGGCAGTTGCATAATAATCCTTGTGAAACTCTGACGATTTAATCTCAGTGTAGTTCTGGGTTAGGCCGGCTGGGCAATCTTGTGGGCAAACATCGACATTTGTCCGAACTGGTAAATATAACGCGTGGTCGGCATGACCAAATCGCAGAGCAACTTTTCCGAAAAGGGGCCGGGGAAAGTGAGAAAGAAAAAGAAAGGCCGAGGATTGTTATCTCGGTCTACTTCTCCCTGGATATTATTTGGCAATTCCTTTCGAGTTGTAGTCGGGGGCCCGCGTTTGAGGGAGAGAGATCTATCTAGTTTATTTATGTGGAATCTGTTTTCCTGCGTTGCTGGATAAGACTAGAGTGGCACTGAGTAGAGAGACTAGGCAGAGAGGTACTGGCCGTGGGTGATCGAAGCGTATCGATTCGACTCGAGAGCTTGCTTAGCAGTCAGTTATCTATATTTACGCATTTGTAAAATGTTTTCGCACAGACCGGTCAATTCAGATTTTACTAAACCATACATATGTGATCCACATTAATTTGTCTTGTATGCGCCGCTTACATGACCCAGTCCTGTTCTTTCAGATTTCACCCATCTTTTTTCCTCTTGTCAACCAGGAGGATCAGTTGGTCGGTACTTACCAATCTGTCCACCGCCTATTGGCCGGCACGTAGGTAGACGGCCAAGTACATTTTGAGGACGAAGGCACAAGATTCCCTGCTCTCAGGTTATCTCTTCTCGCACTGATGGAGAACCTTGGCTAACAAATATACCGCTGGAGAAGCAAGCAAGTTTGCACCACTAGTGAGATGTTTCTTGAAGCATAGCAGCCACAAAGCATTAGAATATGCGTGCGTGTCTCAGCCGTTGAGGCGGCAAGCAGCAACATGCACTCAGCCATGAATGAATTGGCTGTGGCTTGGGCAGTGGAACAAGGGATGATTCTGGCTGGGCACATGCACGGCCACATGTACATGGTGGCCGCCGCTGCTGGAATAACGAGGTTGCCCACCAATCAGTGTGCTGCGCTGTGGATGTGGAGGAGTGGTTGCCCACGAGCGAAGCCAACAGCAGCAGTTGCCGCACTCTCAAGGTGAGTGGCAGCAACATCGCTCAGAAGGAGTGACTTCACTCCACGCCACTAATCTGAGCATAACCCCTGGCCAAGTCTCATCCATGATTCCTTTTCTTCCTCCAAGCTGTCGAGTCCCCCAGCAACCCTGCTGCACAGGTGTTGCCACTTTGTTAATCCCCATCCAGATTAATTACTGAACAAGTACTACTCTTTATTTGTACACCACTAATCTGAGCATAACCCCTGGCCAAGTCTCATCCATGATTCCTTTTCTTCCTCCAAGCTGTCGAGTCCCCCAGCAACCCTGCTGCACAGGTGTTGCCACTTTGTTAATCCCCATCCAGATTAATTACTGAACAAGTACTACTCTTTATTTGTACATTATCTTTTCTGAGATCGTCTTGTCATGAATGCTACTATTCTCTCTCGCTCGCTGACCTTTCTCTCTGGTGGCAGCATGAGTGCGACGTGAGGAGTGGTGGCCCAGCAAGCAGCCACTAACTAATCAAAATCCCTGGTGGTCGTGATTAGCGATCGAGTGATGACAGTGCCTGCTACTGTCGAGTGTCCCACTACTACTTCACTCGTCATCCGCTTCGATCCTGGACTGCTGGTGTGTGCGCATGGTGGGTGTCCATGAACAGCACCACATGTTCCGACTCTCCCTCCTCACATTCCCAACCACTACATATGTATATATTTCCTCCCTCTACTGGCAGATTTCATGCAGTTTCTGTTCCTTGTCACACGCATACATCGGTACTACGTGCGCGCCCACATAGTGATGGATGGTTACAGGAGCCCAGCACCCACCGCCTCACCTCACCTTCACCGGCCAACACATGTTTTCACACCGCTTAACGTTCATCACACATGTTGATTGATCATCCAATTAGATATATATTTTCTCTCTGATTTGATTAAAGAGAAACAACTGCACCATTCTTTCTGGTTTAGTGAAGTCTGGACAATTTGCAGCCAACTGTTTTGCCAAATTAAGAAGCTATAATGTCGCAAACGGAGAACCGGGTCACAAAATCGTAGCTGAAAACTAACCTCACTGAACTGTGTGCGCCACACCATCCGAGCTTGGCAATCAAGCTGATCAGCCATCACATCTGCGCTATTAAACCACAGTTTACTAGCATTGACTTTCAGATACATCGATGGTGGCTTGGCGTGTACATATACGGTCTACTAGCACCGGGGAACAATATAAAAATTCAGAAACCATTTCTAAATCTTTTGGATGATCACACAAACTCATCATGGGGGGCTGCTCAACTGGCAAATGCGTGCACTGATTAATGGTAGATCCTTAAAGCTAGGGCTCTCCACATGTGGGACAACCCGGCTAATGGCCCAATCATAGGCAGGATCATGCGCCGCTTAACCAAGCCATGGCAAAGGAGGAGAAGGAGAGAAAGGCACCTATCACTGCTCACTCACTCTGGATGGAAGATTGCAGTGCAAGTGAGCTAGTGACCAGCTAATGATGCATGTGTGAGATCTAGTTATCTAGAGAGAGGAGGAAGTGTGCTAGAGAGAGAAAAGAAGCTAGCCAGCTTCCAACTAACTAACTAAGCCAACCGATGCCTTGCTTACCCTCACCACACACCACCGGCCAATCGTTGGATCAGTGCTATTTTCTGAGGGAGTTTTCTTGTTGCCCCGCACAAGGAACTACAAACGATCCGGGATCACGTCAAGGATCGCCGATTAATTAATTAGTCTAATTGATCACTCTATCTCAACCGTATGTCCCTCTCCTCTCGACCGTTGACTTCTCTCACACAACATCACACATCGGCGCGCGGTTGCTTCTTCAACTGTTGAGAAGGAAGAAGAAAAAACCATCCTATGCAAGCTAATTCAAGTACTTTATGATAACATTATGCTTACAAGTGTTTGCAAGATAATTTCGTTAAAATGCGACGCACGCAACAAAATAAGTTGCGCCGCTGCTTTGTTGTTGTCGTTGACGAGTACAGTTAAGTGTAAGTAGCACATGATTTCTCAAAAACAAAAGTGTAAGTACATGAACAGTGATTAAGGTGCGGCTCAATTAATTTGGAGAGGAGGACGCCCTATGTATATATACTGTTTCGATTGAGATAGTGCAGCCACGGCAAGCGTTAGTGTCACCAACCCAAATCAAGAATGGAGAATGCATAACTAGTGCGACCCCTAACTAATCGCAATGTAGATCGATGTGCCATTTGCATCAAAGGATTGGAATTTCTTGTCTAGCTTAAAAAGCAAGTGAGTGTTACTGTTAAGCACTGCAATTAAAAGGGTAGGTGATCGATGGACAGTTCAGAAACAAACATTTTGGGAGTGGGGATACAAATACTTTTAGAATAACAATAATAATTGCGGGTATTTTTGATTCTTCTGTTGGGGGTGTGTGGCCACTGGACACTCGCTAGGGACGACATATGCATCTGCGGCAAGATGCACCACCACTACCTCACTACCTCCTAATTTTAGTAGCCAACTGCCAAGAGACCTAGCTGTTCACGATCACTGGAATTGCTAGCTAAACACAACTGTATGTGAAATTTTCTTTGAACAGAAAAAACCAATGGGAAATCAACAAGAAACCATCAACATGTACATCAATTAAGAGAGTGGATTTTCAAGGATTTTTTCCCACCAATTAAACTAGTAGCCACATGCAATGTATATATTGCTTGAAAAAGCAGTGGAAGAAAAGTAGAGGATGGAATTTGAGCCCGGTGAGAGGTTGCTACATCCAGGCTTGCAAGTGCAACAGCGTCACCCCAGGAATCACACATGCACAAAGGAATATTGAGCTTGCTTCCACCCCTTCTTTTCTTGGCTTGTTGCTGTTGCTGCCTGCTACTATACCTAATACCACTCCTCACTCACCACTCCTAGTTGGATCCCTTCCTCTCTCTCTCTCACCACATATAGTGGCAACCAAAATATACATGCTCCAAAACCATCCACCCAGTTATCTATCTAGGTAGCTTTGCTTCATGAGAACATGTGTTAACCTACACTACACACACTTAATCAGGGGAGTGACTAATTAAGCACTTGGTGAGAAAAAAAAGGAGGGGCCTAAAATAAGGGTGGCTATTAATTTTGACCAGTACTGGTACTAGCCTAGACATGTTTTGCACATGAAAGAAATTAGGCAGGTAGCCATGCCTGGCCATCAATTGTCTCCACACAAGTGAGTTGAGAGAGAGGGGGGTGGGCATTAAGCCAGCTCTAACACACCCATAACATCCCTATTTCCACTCAGCTTCCTTGGCCACCAATTAGCCCTTCTACTATTACTAGTCCTCTCACCTCTCTAACAATAGCACTCAGCAATTAACCACCAAAAACTCTTTCTCTCTCTCTCTAAACAAGCTAGTTAATAGAGGGTTATATAAGAGTTGAGAGAAGAGACATCCAAAAGACAAGAATATAGAGGAAGCCGGCTAGGTTTTTCCAGACAGCTCTTGTGATCTCTCTCTCTCTCATATGTAGAGAGAGAAGCTGGAAGCTAGAGTTGCTTTGTCCATTGATTATAGGCCAAAAGAAACTTCCATTGATTAGAGTAGTGGCTGCAGGATCCATCCATCTCCTTGTTTATATATGCACAGCAAAACGCCTATCTCTCTAGCCAGCGTTGCTCCACTTGTCCGTCTCCTCCCGCCATAAAAACCACAGAGCCGGACTCCCTCCCTACCTGTGCCTGCCTGCCACTCTTCCTCTTCCTCTCTCTCTACGCGTCTCTTTGTTGCTTCGGCGACATGCAAACGTCGGCCATGGAGCTGGTGCTCTTCAGGGAGGAGGCCGTGGACGATCGGCAGCGGGAGCAGCAGCACGACGGCGCCGTGGTGAAACGGAAGCGCAGCAAGAGGCCACGCCACCACCCGCCCGCGGCGGCCATGGCGGCCTGCTCGTCGGCGTCCTCCTCGAGAGCACCACCACCGAGGAGGAGGACATGGCCCACTGCCTCATCCTCCTCGCCCAGGGCGCCGCGCCTCCCGTCGTCGTCGACTCGAGGTCGTCGCCGCCCGCCACGGCGCTGGTGCTGCGAGAGGCGTCGCTTCCTCCGCCGGCCGGGCCTGCGCCGGCCCCGGTGGCGGTGGCCACGAAGACGGAGCGGTACACGAGCCGCAAGTACACGGAGGCGACCACCACGGCGGACGGCGTCAGGGCCGGCTTCTACGTGTACGAGTGCAAGACGTGCAACAAGTGCTTCCCCACCTTCCAGGCCCTCGGCGGCCACCGCGCCAGCCACAAGAAGCCACGCATCGCCGGTGCCGCCGATGACGATACCGCCGCCAACGCCACCACCATCGCCAAGCCGTCCAAGCCACTGCCGATGAAGGCGGCGTCACCACCGCCGATGATGACGATGTCAGCGTCTCCGCCGCCTCCACCGCCCCAGGTGGACGCCGCGCCGGACGTCACCACCGTGCTTAGCCTGAACAACAACGGCGCCGGCGCCGTCATCAACAACAACAGGATCCGGGTGCACGAGTGCTCCATATGCGGCGCCGAGTTCGCGTCCGGGCAGGCGCTGGGCGGCCACATGCGACGCCACCGGCCGCTGCACGCGCCGGCCGACCGCGCCACCTCCACCGCGGTGGCCGCGATCACCGCTTCGACAACAACGAAGAAAGACAACGGCATCAAACTGGAGCTCGACCTCAACCTGCCGGCACCGTCCGACGAGGAGTCCGTGTCCCACCCGCTACCGCCGCCTTCAACCGCGCCGGTGGTGCTCGGCCTCGGTCCGTTCGACAGCGGCAAGAAACGGCTGATGCTCACCGCCGTGGCCTCCGCCGCGCTGGTGGATTGCCATTATTGATCGATCGACACGACGCGCGCAGCTGGCTGGCCGGCCTCGTGAATTCTTTTTCTCAACGCTGATTGGTTGGTTGGTTGGTTGATCACTCTTCTTTCTTCTTCCTCCTCTTCTCCTATACAAAATTACATACTTACGAATTTGTTCCTCGATCAGCATGAACATACCGAGGAAACTGTAATTAACATACAATTGATTCTTTCGATTCTTTGGTGTAAGATTGACTATAGAAAATTGATTGACATTTCTATGTATGTACACGCACGCATGCGAGCGTATTAATTGGAATGAAAAAAATTCCACTTTGTGACCTGTGAGTAGCAGAAGAAAAAGTTTGGCCGGCCAGTGGAGTGTGTGTGAGACTGAGTGAGTGAGTGAGCGAGTGGCGTGGGTTGTCTGAAATGTGATTGAAATTAAGGGAGTGGGTGTAATGTTGTGGCCTACTACTATCCACCTTTTTCTTTTCTTTTCTATGCATACATATATGTGTGTCATCCTATCCACTTCAGTTCTCGACTCAGTGGCAACTTACGATTTTTGTACATATCTTGTAAATACAAAATATGTTTCTGCATCATCTCTTCAGTGGAAAATTGGTTGGAACTATGAATCTATCCTCCTGATTTAGTATGAACTGGCGAGTTAAGTGATTAAGTACTCCACTAAACGTTTTTGCTGTATTCAATTAGACTGTCTGTTTCACTGTTTAACTGCCTTCAAATTCATCAACCGATGAAGAGTCGTTTCAGTTCGAGTGGTGCCGCGTGCATGCACGTACGTTTCCTTTTGATCAAGTCAGCTAGCTAGTAGCTTGCTGCAGTTGGTTAACTGAGAAGGATATGGATAGTGAAGTAGGCAAAGTTGGAAAGGGAATTGGGAGGGTTGCAAAGAAGAAGAAGAAGAAGAAGAAAAAAGGGCAATTAATTCGTTGGAAGGTAGCTAGATGAGCAGATGCTCCATATCTAGCGCTAGTGGTGGTGGTGCATGAGTGGAGTGGGAGTTGGGCAATTTGGCATATCTATCTATGTATGTATGTATGTATGTATGTATGTATGTATGTATGTATGTATGTATGTATGTATGTATGTACACATAATATATGACATAATATAATGAGTCGAGATTTCTTACACCCGAGTTCCAGTGCTCCCGTTACTTTAAAAAGTTGAAAACATATTTAAAAGTTTTAAAAAAATTGAAAAAAATCAGGCATGTTCTCGATGATGTATTCTATAGACGTGCAAAATCAAGAAACGAAATACTTTGTCTTCCAACTTGCACAAAAATGACAATTTTACATATCTGATTATAGTTAACAATGCATAGTTTCAAATCTCCAATTTTTTGTCCTTTTTGTGTAGACTATGATATACAGATTTTTGCCCTGAGATTGTACACGCTTATAGTATATATCTTTGAGAACATGCATGCTTTTTTCCATTCTGTAAACTTTTAAATATAATTTTTAGAAATTTTTAAAATAGAGGTATCACATGAGGTTGGGAGCAAAAAACCACTTTCCAATAATATATGTATGTGTACATAGATGGATGAGATGAGTGTTTGTAGTTGCATGTCTTGTGTCGCTACTAGTGCCATCTTTGGACATGACGTATGTGTTTGGGGTTATATACATGAGTTGTGGCTTGGTTTCTCCACCACCAAGTAAAATAAAGGGCCACCATGCATATGCATCCACCAGGCGATTTTCATTGGAGACAGACGAGCTTGTCTTGTCTGCAAGCTTGGTAGCTAAATAGCCAGCCAGCTTCTGATGAAACAAGTTGAGTAGTTCAGTATATTAGGAGGAACAGATCGACGACAGAGTGAACATAGTTAGCCTGCCTAAGGCCCTAGATAGCTGTCGGACGCATGCAGGTTATGTCCTCTTGTTATATTTAGCGTGTGCTATGCTGTAAAAGTACCAGCTTTTTTTTGCTTGCCAGCATACAAATAGAGCTCCGAAAACAGGACAGAGTAAGTGACGAAGGCCAGGGCGAAGCCATTGGTGTCGTTCTTCCAAATATGTTGGTGTCATTACATATTGCTCAAAGATTTATTTGTGCCTAAAGAGAAATTAGTTGGAAACCAATGATTGTATGCTAGCTCAGTATTGTTAAAAAGAGAAGAATATTGAACATAAGATTGAGATGCCATGCGCGGAACCAAGACACGTTGACTCGAGCAATCCACATCTTTCTTCTTCTCAGTAGTATCTTCTCAAACAAAATACCCGAATAATAAATTTACATGCAAGAACATAATTTCCGCAAAAATCTATCGTCCATACAGCTGTTTGCATATGCATGAGGTGAAGATATGAAAAGTGAGTGAGTACGTGTACATGCATGCAAGGTATATATGCTTTTTGTGGTGTGACGGTACCGGCCAGGTGCTGCAACTATACTTTCCGTGACCTGCACTTTAACCGATCGCGTCAGAGACTAATGAATGTGTGCGTTCATCGCGGCCGTCCATCCATGGAACGACGGATGGATCGATGTGGCATCGATCCATCTCATATTCTCATCTCGATTCATCCTCACGTGTTCGTTTATTACTCTTTCTTTCTTCCCAAACTTAATCACCTAGTATAGTACTACCTCTCTTCCGATTTAAGCGACACATTTGTATATAAAATTGTACTCCTTCCCTTCCATATTATAAATTGTTTTAGCCTTTTACAACCGGATGTATATAAACGTATTTTAGTGTGTAGATTCGCTCATTTTACTCCGTATATAGTCCATATTGTAATACCTAAAACATCTTATGTTGAAACGGAGAGAGTACTATTTTAGCTCGATCTCACTCCACGTCACTTAATTCGGTACGGATTAACTCGGTGCGAGGAGGAAGTAGTAATTGAACTACCAAGTGTCCAAGTTGAAATTAAATAACTTAAGCTAGGTAGCTAAACTAGTTAGCTAGTATTGTACAGCGACTTTCAACTACTGCTACTAGTCTACTATAGGAGTACAACTGATTGATTCCTGCTAACTGCTATATGTGGTACGTACGCAATCGCATACGGGATAATACATTGTCAACTTGCGTGCTCGCGCGTCTTTGCTAGCTAGCTAGCACGAGAGTATACAAAGATAATGCACGCACGCAATATACATAACACATTGACCCAAAAATGTGTAACAATTCAGCTATCCGGATTTTACCGTGTACATGCTTTGTATATCTTTTGTGTATTGGAAAAGTTCCATAAAAAAAAGATAAAGCTATATAGACATGTGGTATTGTTTTTTAAAAGAGTGAATTTCACTTTTTAGCCCACCCCGTTTTAGTATTTGGCATTTTTTTTAGATAAGACCAGCATGTTAGGTCGATGTGGTGTGTCAAAACATGTAAAGATTAGAGGGCATCATCGACAATCATGTCTAGTTTTCTCTTCTACATCTATTCCATTCCTCGTCATCGCCTTGATATTTTCAAGGCCCAATGTCACCATACACTTTGTCCAACGGGCATAAATCAGAAAATAAGTCTAAAGTTTTTAAAATGGGTACTCTAGATGATATTATTAGATGGGGGTTAACCAGGGGCGGAGACCGGCCCCGGGCCCCATGTTTTTACTCTGTTTTACTTGCTAATTTTGGTGATTTAAGCCAATAGCTCTGGATGTAATAGAATCTTGGCTCTGGCCCTGGGTAAATACTAAATAGTGTCACAAATACATGATCTCCCGAAAGTCAGTATGTGCACACTTGTATGCGCTTGAACACAATAATCTTACTTAGCGCGGGCGTATGTACGTGTGCGTATATGCGGGAGTATGAGACGCGCACGTAACTTCACACCAAATCGCTTCTAGGGATAAATCGTAAGGACAAGAACGAATAGTTCCGTCGACTTGGATGGAGATGACGTACAATTAGGTGTGGTGCCACATTTGTTTTCATATTTTGTAGCGGAAGCAGAAACAAATACATATATAGATCGAATACGGGGCGGACGCGGAACAGAAATAGATATTTGCTAGAACCAAGAGATCCCTTAAATAATGCATGAAAACTCAAATAAACCAACAAACTTGTCAAGTTTCTAAGATGAAATAAAAATAAAGATATATCATGATTATATAATATAGTACGCATACATTATCAATTTTGGCAACATAAAATTCGTACTTGGATAGTGAAATGGCGAGCTGGGACAGATCAACAGACTCGATAGGGAGATGATATGCGGTACGTAGGGTCTAGACATAATCGATTAAGATCTTTTTCTTTCTTAACGAGATCTTTGGTTGTGTATAAATATTCCCACTAGAACTGTTGGGCCAGCTGGATTTGATTAGCACCACGTAGTAAAAAACGGAAAGTTCCATATTATCGCAAACGGAAATTCCGTTTCCGTGGTCGTTTCGCTACACCGTTCCATTTCCGCATAAAAGTTTCCGTTTCCGTTTCGCAAAATTCCGTTTCCTTTTCCGCGGAAAAGTGGGAAAGCTTCATATGTGGCTAATTTTTTTTAAATAATACACGAAAATTATTTAATTCCGGAAATATTACGCAAATGTTATTTTTTCAAAAATAGAATCCAGTCGGCGCCGCCGAAGCCGACTGACGCCAGTCGGCGTTGGCGAAGACGAGTACATACTGTCGTTGTTGGCGAAGATGACTACACGCTAGTCGTTGTTAGCGAAGCCGACAAGGCCCACCACTGCATGGCCAGCGACGCAATCATGCTGGCACCGCCTGTCGTCGTCGCCAACACCGAGTAGGTGGGGCCAGTCGGCTTCAGCGAAGCCGACAAGGTGGCGCAGAGCATCTCGCTCACGGCAGCGAGAGCTAGGAAAAATAGCTAATCGTTGTTGCTAAAGACGACTACGAGCTAATCGTTCTCAGCTACACCGAGTACGAGCTTGTACGTACTGTACGTACTGCATGCAGCATGCATGCATGCATGGATGGACTTGTCGGTGTTGCCAACAACGACAAGCACTAATCGGTTTTGCCAAAACCGATTAGTACCAGTCGGCTTCGGCGCGACCAACTGGATTCTATTTTTGAAAAAAATAAAATTTGCGTAATATTTCCGGAATTAATTAATTTTCGTGTATTATTTAAATAAAATTAGCTCATATGTGTACGATCTTAATTCGTGCGTATATATACGTACATGAGTACATCGTACATGAGTGCGGACATGAACGACTTCGCTGGCCGGCCTAGTAATTATAAGGTGCAAGTGAAGTGCACGTATGCATTGTAGTGCGCACTAGTACGACTACATAGTTTGCGTGCGTAGACCGGCATGAAGGTCAATTCTTCACTCCAATCTAACCAGCCTCGCTAGCTCGCTAGCTAAAAGATTAATTTTTTTTTACGAAAGTAATTGCTTCATTGTGCCAGCGACCTGGACAAATGAAGTCTAGCGATCCAGTTCAGATCCCTAGACTTCGTCGCCGGCCGCTTCGGCGAACTTTCGCTCCGCCACCCGATTCCGCCGGCTTCTTCCTAGTCATCACTGCCAATCTCCCTGTGGCTCTTGGAGGCGGTAGCGGCAGGAGCTCTGGCCTCTCGGAGGCAATGAGGACATCCCGAGCTGGACATTCGGGAATATAGATAGTGGTTTTTCAAACTCTTGCGATTTATCTTGTTGGAAACCAGGCACAACTCAAATGATGCGTGCGGCTCGAGTACGGTCCAGACCCGTCAAAAAATATCATGGATCTTGTCACTCAAGGTTCCTAGCATCACAACGGCAACCCAAGTCACCTCGACAAATCAAGAAGTACACACCGTGCGAGAGCCCTGGAACATCAGCCAGCCAGCGACGCCCTCGGCCTTGGAGTGGAATGATTTTCTCCTTGGGATCACGAGGAAACGGTTGCCTTGCAGGTGAAAGAAAAGCACTTTCCGCCTTTACACTCGTCAACAAGGAGGTGCTCATGTGTTCCGAGCAATCAATCTCCAGCCTAGAAGGAGCGGCCGCGGCGGCCAACCTGGAGCTTCCAGCTTTTTCATGTTTCCTTTGGCAGGAAAAGGCTGGAAGAAACGCATATGCATGAGGTGCAGCAAAGGTTTCCAGGTTAACTTTTGAAAGATCTATTCTCTACATCATGAAACTTCGAGAACAGGTCATCGATCGTCGACCTGGTGGCTAGCAAGGCGAGTGCGCAGGCAGCCCACCCCAGAGCCTAGGATGGTCTCGTTTTTTTTTTTACATCATGAAACTTCTGTGACGGCACGTGAGAGAAACAAGGTACATATATATGCACGCAAAAACAGCCATCATCATTCATCAAAATAGGTTAATAATACAAGGAGAGGATAGTTTCAAAACAGCGTTATCTTCGCGACACGTCGTCCAGCTTCTTGCTTTGTATACAAGAACAATACGGTGTTGTTACACGGCTGAGCCGAAGCAATTCGTCATCAGGAGACAAGAGTTGCGGTGCCAAAGGTAAATAGGCGGCAGGATTCGATTCATCTGGGTTGGGGTAAACCGTCAGTCAAACTTTTACCTGGCACCTGTTGATGTACATAACCGATGCCCGACTGCCTGCATCAGTAAACACGCATTTCTCTTAGCGCCGATGATCCATCATCAACCGCCATGGTTCAAAAGAGTAGTACGAACACGAAATGCAATCGTGTACCTGTATCTCTGGCTCTCTGTGTGCGCCCCTTGTGCAGTATTCTTGGAGTAGCCACATCGACAGCTTGTCAGACATAAACGCAGGAGCAGAAGACAAAAACTGCCACTGACAGGAATCACAATACGTTGATCGCACTGGCAAGCAGCCCGGAGTCAAGGCCTTGAGTGCAGTATACATACTGAAGAACCACAAACAGATAAGAGTTATGTTTTCTTATAAAAACTGAGCGGAGTGGGGTAACGAATAAGAGAGTGCAAAATTCCTGTTACCATGTTATACCTGATGCATATTGCACGTCCTGAATGTTGGACAGAGCACGCCTGAACCGTTAAAGCTTTTGATCCGAGTCTATCACGACGCATCAGCCTTTTTCTCAGGTACTTGTCTGGCTGACACAATCTGCAGGGCTGTGCCTCTGACAAGCCAGGCCGTGAGCTCCGGTTGTTGCTCGAGGTGTTTGAGGGGGACATGCTTCCGTCTCTCGTCTCGACGCCGTACACAAATGGGAGCCTCATGGTAAGAAAGCTCTCAGGTGGAAGGACGACTCGGCATCCAAGGCTGAACGATCCTTGTTGATCACGATCAGATACATTTGGTGGTAAACATGACCTCTGATGACAAAAAGGAAAAACAAGAAACCCATTAATAGGAATATTATCATTCATGCCTGAGTTAAAAAGTTGCCTTCACAGGAACCCATACTATGATAGACTAATTTGTTTCCTCGATATTAAAATATTGAGAAGATAACATGGGTAGTGTTGATTGTACTCGCCTCAAACTGTACAACTGGGCAGCTAGCCAACAGGACAGGGAAATCTGGTGTCACCTGCACCAAAAGGTAACATCAGTGGAATGACAAGATTGCAGAATATACAGATACTACAAAGTTCAGCGGAGTGCTTAAACATCAACATTGTGAATAAAATTTAAATCTATGATCCCAACTTAAATCATATGCAGCATTGACATAAAAACTGTAGTTTGAACATTGAACTTACAATAAAAATCCGTTGAAGTTGTGACACGGCACTAGCAACCTTTGCATCTTGATGTCCCTTCCCATCTGAGCTCTTGCAATGCGGGCAGTGCATATATATCGGAAGATTTCTGTTCAAAAGCGAATATGCTTCTCCACCATCATCAGCTGTGATGTATTGAAGAGAGTGATCTCCCTTTGTCACGTTATGTGGATCTGGAAGAATATGAGGAGGCTGCATGGTCCCGCCATCAACGCCAGGCCGAAGCAATTGCTGCCTGCTATTTCTCCCTGATGATTCCATCGGTCTATTGGCCTTCCGCCCATTGTTTCCATTTACTGTGTTGCTGTTAACTTAGATGCATTTGGGAGTAACTTTTGTGAACTGTGCTTACTTTCCGCATCGTTGTTTTCATAAGATCTTTCATCCCGCAAACAAGATGAATCAATCTCCTTGAGATATTTCTCTGTCAGTAAGAAACGATGACCATATGAACATTCGTACTCGAATCCGACATATACTACAAACTGCTGTACGGCTTCAGTAGCTTCTTTGGTCTCGTTTCCAACAATCACTGGCACTATGTTGCTCCCGATCTGCAGAAAGGGCTTGCCATCAGCACTTTCACTGATACTTCTGCTCAACTTCTCCGATTCATTTTCAGCTATAGATCCTTGACTCAGAGCTGCATTACCTCGGCCATTAGTCTGTTCCGCTGCACTCATTTGCCGTTCATCTTTCGGCTACCAGGCTTTGGTGGTCTCTTCAGCTGGAGAGCAGGAAACTCGGAGTCTTTACTTGTGCTGCCAGCAACAACTTCAGCAAATGGTTTCTTCATAGTAAAATTTGGAATACCTTTACCGAAATTAATAGCAGGGTTGTTCGCTGATTGCAGTTCAGGTTGTTTTCTGGAATTTTCAAGCTTCACAGATTTAACCTCTGATGTGACTTGGGTTGGAATGGACTTTATTCTCTAGAAACAACAGGTGGAGTCTGGGAGTTCATATTCGATGTCATGGAGGATGATTTAATGGTAGCACGGGTGCTATTTTTCCCTTGTCCTTTGCCAAGAGATATTGTCCACCTTAAAAGATACTTGTCCTTCGAGCAAAATCCAGCTTGGAGCAATCCTTTTGTTGACTTGTAATATCTTGCTCCTCCCAGTCGCACCAAGCGCCAAAAGGATACTGGAAATGAACTGGTATCGACACCTCTCGGTAGCACAAGGGTAGGTAATAGATCTTCACAATTGGAAAACAGTTAAATGATACGTTGGCTGTCTCAAAGTCAAAAGGATCATCTCTAAGGCGACGTGACCGGCCACAGGCACATGCATGGAGGAAGACGTATCCACTAGAATGTTGTTCCACTGCATCTGATGAAGATAATTCACCATGCCGCTGGTGCTTGCAAGGCCTGCCAGTAAGACTGACAGCATCGCATTGCTGCCTTCCAGCTTCCCAGATTGTTTTGCATTCATCTTCTAGCTTCTTGGAGAATACCTTGACAGCTGGTCCTTTAACTGCTGAGTGAAAGGATCGCAATGCTTTATGTAGCTGCACTTCATGCACGCTAGTTGGGTAGAAGGCAGGCAAATCTTTCAAGTACACCTCCTTAGCAACTGGAAGCACCTTTGGCACCATGATGAGGAAAATTTCATGTTAAGCCCCTTGTTGCTTTCCAAGCAAGATAAAGCGGTTGCAATAGCACTAGATCCTGCTGGAGAAAGTTGCCCGTTCTTCAAACTAGAACTTGTATGAGTAGATGACGCCCTCATGCTTTCGGAACTACTGAACCCATCTTCTCTGCTAATCAGTCCAGATAGAATAGATGTACTAACGGAGAACCATTTATCAAAACTAGGGAGATCAGGAACACTAACTGGCTTCCCAGATGATGCGGACGCTGCTGCTGCAGCTGCTGCCGCAGCCACCATACCGACACCAGCAACAGAGCCAGCAGTTGCATTGCCTGAATACCCGCCTTTCCCTCTCAGCCCATCGGACTGCCGAAATATAAAATCCTTGATTAACTGGACATCTTCGTGGTTTGTAGGTTGGCATTATTCTCTAATGTAGAAACATCCAATGATGATTTGGAGCTGAAAGAATCTTCAAGAGTCCTGCAATGATATCCAGTGGCTCTCGTTTCTATTAACTGACCGGTCCAACAGGCAACGACTCTAGATGTATCAAGTGAGAACAAAGGGAGATGGCTCACATTAACACCACCCCTTGGACCATTATGCCCGGACTCCAGACCAGTAAGTGTTCGACACTTCTTCAGCAAAAAACGGATCTGACCTTCCAGAGAGGAATGCAGCTTCTTGCTGAAACTACCATCAGATTTGTTCCCGGCCGGGCGAGCATAACCACTGACCAGAACCTTTTGAAGTCGGGTTTTGTTTTTGCAAGCCATCAGTGCTAGAAGCCTGATTTGATGACGATGTGTCCTCCATATCATCCAGACTTGTTACACAC
Source organism: Poa pratensis (assembly GCA_947311845.1). Lineage (NCBI taxonomy): Eukaryota > Viridiplantae > Streptophyta > Magnoliopsida > Poales > Poaceae > Poa > Poa pratensis. Next base: position 2,407,730 of record CAMZMU010000107.1, read on the forward strand.
TTGGACCATCGGTGAAATCATCCTCGAACACAAACAGAACAACAGGGATGCATTGGCCTGGCAACACAGAAGGATGAGAACCGGTTCCTGACATCAACGAGATGCCTGAGGGTTGACGGCCCGAATGACCTCCACGGCGTTCTGGAGAGGAGATGGATGAAGCCCTGCGGGTAGGCCGTGTTGGGGTGCCAGAAGGAGCAGCTTTGGGTGGTGTTGCCGGTGCTACTAGTGACCTCACAAATGGTGCTAAGGCATGCTTTGAAGATTGCAGCAGTCTAAAATTCTTCAAGGTCTGTGTGTTGAACCGGAAGCCTTCTTGGAGAAATATTATTACATGGCAAACCTGGAATCTCCCCAAAAATAAAAGTATAAATTAAAATTAATCTTTATTGTCAAACAAGTGAATCTTAAACTTGGATTAGTCACATCTGCGTTCAAAGCTATATATCATAACATTAAAACGCTAGTATCTCTATGACTAGAGCACCAAATCTTGAATACATTATAGTAAGCAAGTGAGACTGTTGCAAATGTAGCTCTAACATGCCAGCTCTACATGGACCAAGCAAACCAAAGTAAATTGCTAGCTCTTTACATTGAAACAATACATACTGTTAAATGTGAGCTACCATATCTGCTCCCAGGAATTCCACGAGCTTACCAAACTATGCAAATAGATCTATGAAAAGTGTTAGTTTCTCCATATGCAAGATGACATGGTGTCGCCTGGTGGTATACAGAAGTAACACTAAACTTGCACCTTAACATGGGTGAACCAAATTTCCAAATTCAGATAAACTGTGCAAATCAAGACTCGCTACATGTTCACATTACATTTGCAAATCAAGCTAGAAAAACGGTGCTTAGTTGCAGCTAATCACTAGAACTGTACTGTCCATACAGTGGTACAATCCAGTAGACTAATTTGACAAATAAAAAGGATATGTACCCATCCGTAATGACAAATGTGAAGCATAAGAATATATATACAGCTTAAACTTTGAACTCTTGAAGACAGTCGCTACAAAATTGATCCCCATACATTGTCAAGCTTTGCTTTGCATCAGTAGCTAGCTCCCACTAGAATTAAAGCAGGAGAGTGATAGATACGAACAGAGCGTATCGCACGTGGTTTCATTGCATCAGACAAGCATAAAATCGGGGCCTTCAGAGTTCAGAGTTAGACTAGCATCTAGTGAGCTTAATCAGTCAGACACAGCAGAAGCCAGCACTCACCGAGAACATGAAGAGCAGCTCCCGAGGTCCCCGCCGCCTCCGCTGGTACTGTCTCCGGCCTCCAGCGGGGGCGTGGGACGGGGGCGCGAGGTGGAGGAACACCATCTTCCTCTCCCCGTCGCGGTGGTACCTGACGCCCCCGGCGAGGGTCCTGGCCGAGCCGCCGGGGGAAAACACGTGGGCGTCTAGGATCCGGTCGGCGAGGCGGGCCGGCTCCCGCGCGCCCCAGGAAGCCGACGACGACCACCCCGCCGTCGTGGGCCGGCGAGGCGTCGGAGGAGGAGGCGGAGGTGTGGGGAGGAGGGGTGCGGGAGAGGACCCGCACGGCGGAGGAGGGGCTCGCCTGAGGCGGCGACGGCGGGGGTCCATCGCCGGCGGCGAGGTGGCGGGCGACGGTCGCGACGCGCTGCCGCAGCACGACGAGCCGAGTAGTTACTTCAGCAGAGTCCTTCGCTTGTTTGGGTTGCTGTTGGGTTTGCGGACTTGAGGAGGATCTTGCGAGCTGGATCAATGGGCTCGGCCCATAAACTAAGGAGTATTTTGTTAAATTTGGCCCATTTGAGAGCCTAGCTTTGTAATCTCGAAGCACGCGGATGTGTGGATTTTAGACAAAAATAAATTTTTTTCGAAAGTTTGGCGTAAAATAACCTGATCTCAATAGTGATTTCAAAACTAACTGTTTTTCATGGTGGCGTGCCCCTAGCGTCATATGCTCTATAGCATGGCTCCATGGTACACGGTGTCATGACCATGACTCTTTTGAGCATGACTCCATTTGATGAGGCATCATGCTACTAAGACTGATTCTTTAGGAGGGGAGTCCTACAAAAGGGGCATTTTCGAAATGTTTTAGCGATAGGTTCTTTTGTGGTGAACTTGTGAGAAAATGCTATTTGTTCAAAAGACCAATAGATGTATGGCATGCCAGTTCTTCATATGTATAGCCACTTTGCAGGGCATCGTAACCTCGATGCAAAACTATTTATGAGAAGATTTTCCAATACCATGTGTCCATTTATTTTGCGTCCAAACACATATCTGATGCTTCAGATGGTGACTAGTCAAGCTGGTTGACCGATGAAAAATGCCCCCAATAAAGCCCATCACTAGAGGGATCCTTTTAGCACACAGTGTGAAAACAATGTCAATGTAGTTGTTACCGCCGACACGAGAGGTATTACCATCATTGATCACCTGAGATGAACAAAACTTGTTTCTTGGGGTATATGCAATGGTTTTCGACTACATTGTCGATCCAGCATCTTTGAGGCATCGTCATGCCATGAAGCACTGTACCTCACTTCTTAGGATCATTTTGTTACATCCAAAGATTACTCGGAGCTGGTGGCGGGTCTCCCTGGAGGAAGCGGGATCATCTAGTGCATGTGCTTCTTTAGAGATCGCTACTCGGCTATAGAAACTCGATATGACGTTGATCATCCATGAGAAGAGACCAACAACGCACATGCCCACTTGCCACCAGTGTTTCAGCTTTGGAGGTTGTTGTCTTACTATATGGCTCCTAAACTCCCCTGAGCAACCTATTTGTACCTATGTTCGGCTAAAAAATATGCTCTGGTACCTTTTTTCAAAAGTGAAAGCTAATGTGGCTATGTGTATCAGTATGCAACAACGTGGATTGGGCCGGGCCATAGAGCCACTGGACAGTGGGCCCATACGTGGGCCCGGACAGAGCAGCAGCCAAGTCCATGCGAGCGCGCTGCACCCACCTTTCCCCTCCTTCTTCCCCAACCGACCCAATCCGGTCAATACCGACGCAATCCGCCGGGAGCAGAGCAGCAAGCGACCGATTCCTCCATTCCTCCATCCGCCCCGATCTCTGCCTCGACGAAGACATGGTCAGTTCTCCCGCTTGCGATTCCCGATCATCCCTACTCTCGATTCGCGCGGCTCTCGTCGCGATCCTGATTTTGCTCCGATCTGACTGACCGATGATGTAAATTTTTGATTTTGCAAGGTCTGCGTGGGGTGCCTGATCCCGCTCTTCCTGATCCCCTTCATCAACGCACTCCCGTACCTCTTCGACCTCCTCCTCGTACGTCCCCCCATGCCCCTCCCTTCCTTCCTTCCTCTAGGTTTTGTTTGTTGTTCTCCACCTACCTACCTGCCGGGTGGTGCCGAATTCGGTGTCGATGTAGATTAGCTCGTCTATACCTGCAGCTGTAATTCGTTCAGCACTTGTGGGGTTCGTTTTCGTAGCAAGCATGAAACAAACTAATCATGCGTGTTCGTCGCTGGAGAGGCCATCTTGAATTCCCGGTTTACTCGCGTGATCTGTTTGATCAAACAGTGTCTCCCTCACGATTTCGCTGTGATGCCTAGGACAGAGGTAGTGAAGTACAGGAATTGCCGCTCATGCTAGCTAGACCATGGCCCTGAATCATGTAATTCATGCAGAGAGCACCAAATCACACAAGCTCAAATGGGTACCCGTGGCCATGGGCATCAAGGGGTGATAGGGGTAATTCCTGAGATGCGAGGTTCCTCGATGGGTACGCTAGATTGTACCCTCCTTAAGCCGAGATGAGGCGCCACATGACAATAAACTGGAAAGAGAATTACTCCATTTGGTAGCAACACTGGAGTTTGATGCTCGCATCAGTCTAGATATATCAACATTGGATCGCTATTATTGTGTCGATTGTTTTCCTGGCAAGTGATGTGCATCGTTACATACAATAACGGCAGCTCAGTGTTATGCATCACCAGTCTTTCCCGGTCGAAATTGGCATGCTGGCGTTATTTTTTCAGGGGACATGTTGGTATTATTGTTAAGTGGGTATTGCTTGCTTGCAAGTGTTTGAACATTGATCCGTGGTTTGGATGCCATTGCAGAGCAAGGTCTACCGCATGCTTGGATGGGAATACAGGAAACCTGAAAGAGTCCCAGCTGCTTGCCCATTCAAGCCTGCAGCAAACAAGACTGAAGTAAGCCTTTGTTCCGATGTGTTACTTTCTCTGTCTTTATGCGTGCGTAAAATGCAGGTTCCTGCTTATCATATGGTCTCCAGATTGTGCAAGACATTTCCACACTCCCGCATAGTTCATTTACAAAGTGTAGCCAGATGCCTAGCTAATTTGCTGCATAGATCATACTAGAGTCGATGTAGAGCCAACTCAGTTGGCAATCACCCTTTTACTCTTCTTAAGCTACATTATAACCTTGGAAATGTCCGTGAAACATAAAGCATCCAGCAGACCACTTATGTGTGCTCTGCTTATTGATTTTTAATTGGCTTCGTTTGGGATTAGCCTCTGAAGCGCTTATACATTTACATTTATACTTCTCTTTTCAGGGAGAAACAGGTGTAGTGAACCCCCATGTTGCAAGCGAATCAAAACCGCTAGTGGAACCACAGGTTGCCAGCACAGAAGGGAAGAAGGATGATTAACATGTGTAATTACTCACTTGATTCGTGTTTGTGATCCAGTCGAAACAAGATAGCTCTCACTTATGTGTATTTGTGACCGCATCATAACTAAGAAATAATTGATGTAAGAATGTATATTTGTGGCAATGGATTGCTGAATGTTCCCACGCCTCTCTTTCCAGCATGAGTTATGTGTGCATTCTTGTGTTGATTTTGTTCTGTATGCGTGCTCTGACATGTCTGTATTCTGTACTGTATGCTATTACGCACAGATTGCAATGTTGCGCTTAAATGATTAGAAGGGATGTCCTGTTCCAGTACTCAAATGTATGTCCAACCTGAGAGAAACTGCCGTCATACATTTCAATTGTTACAGGAGAAAACTTGAGTGTAGAAGTGGAGATCACTTCACATACTCGAGGACGGCGTAGAAAGGGTCCAGGTAGAGGGCCCTGAATCCAGTGAAGCAGGCGGTGAAGCCGAGCTGCCGGAACTCCTCCTCGGACCGCTCCCTCCCCTGGGTCCGGTAGGTTGTCATGACGAAGATGTCATTCTCCAGCAGCGCTCTCGTCCTAGTGCTGCTGTCAGTCGTCTCTGGCACCACCGGCTTGCAGGCGATGAGCTTCCCGCCCTCCGGCAGGGCCTTGTGGCAGTTTTTGAGGATCGTCGTGCACTCGTCGTTGGTCCATGTCGTCAGTACCCACTGGATAAAGAGAGGAATTCGGGATCAAATCTTGTTCCATTTCGACAATTTGTGATGGGGCGTTTGGTTCCAGCGAATTATCAGGGCATGGCATACCTTCATGAAGATGGCATCGCCGGAGGGGATGGACTTGAACATGTCTCCACCAACATGCCTTAACCCTGTGAAAATAATTCATTTGCAAAGCATCTCCATTGTCAGTAAGAAATATATATGTCTAGTCTAGGTCCTACGAATTTAAATAATTCATTTCAATTTAGCAGCTTTAGGTAGGGACAAAATGGTCTGAAAATCCTGAGAGCTGGAGTGGCTTTCTCTGACGAGCACCACCATCAGTATGAAGTCTGAAGATGTGAATATGAACAACTTTTCTGAACCCGATAAGGCAGAAAAAAAATCTCTGCCCACAAAACTGTGAGCTGAAACCTCATTGTCAGTGTCAGACTCATCTAATTCTACTGTTGATGTTGATCCCGAAAACATGAGCTAATTTCCTTAAATTATATTTCGTGTGGCGCTGGTAAATCAGTGGGTGTGCCCCACCTGCTCGTGATCTACACATTTTTGTTTCATCTCGTGAGTCGTGGCCTACATGGGCCATGCATATCTGCCTTCGTTGGTTTGTGGCGCCACACTGTTCTTGTGATCGATCGATCTCGTGTAGCATTGTCATTGTCAGTCCATGGAACTTGTACGGCGTGCCGATATGTCTTTGTTTGTTTGTTTGTTTCAACCACCGGATCATCAGGAATATCATGTGAGCAATTCATGGAGAGTATGGGATCGATGGCCTCACCGGCGATGGGCGGCGCGGCGGCGACGACGTCGGGCAGGTCGAAGTTGACTCCGTCCCGGATGGTGCCGACCCTGCGCATGATCATCTCGAGGCAGGCGCCGGAGCTGCCCCCGACGTCGACCAGCGTCTCCACGCCCTCGAACCCGCCGCCGTAGCCGTCCAGCAGCGCCTCCATGAACGGCTCCGAGACCCCCCTCATGGCCCTGAGCATCACCTCGTTCGCCTCTCGGTCCTGGCCGTAGTAGGCGTAGGCGGGACGCCGGCGTGGGCGCGCGCGAAGGGCTCCGGGCCGGCCGGGTCGAGCACGGCGTCGCGGAGGCGCGGCCAGGCGAGCACCAGCGCGTCCTGGTGGTGCTGGAGGACGTAGTCGGCGTAGGACGCGCCCGAGGGGCCTGTCGGGACAAGGGTGCGGCCCACCGCGGTGAGCGCGTACGTCCGCCGGGCGGTGGCGCCGGTGGTGGTGTGCTCGGAGAAGACGCCGCGTGAGGCGAGGAGGCGGAGGAGCCGTTCGAGGACGGACGGGTCCGGGTGGCCCGGCGGGAGGAGGGCGGCGGCCGGGAGGGCGCGTTGGCGCCGTTCGCCCAGATGGCGGCGGGCACGCCGAGACGGATGACGGCGGTGAGCGCCATGGGCACGGAGATCATGTTGGCCAGCTCCATCATGGCGAGACGGGCCTCCGCCGGCGAGAGTTCGTCGGCCGCGAGGGCGGGCTCGGGTGCCGGCGACGGCGACAACATTTTTGGTTACGGTGGAGTGAGCGAGTGAGAGACGGAGACGCCGCGTGCCCGTCGCTGCAGGTGTTAACCTATCCATCTATATCGGCTGGCTAGAGAAGAGTGGTTCTGTTAGAGAATGACATGTAGGGCCACGAGATGCATGGAAGCATGGGCAGGATGCGTGATTGCGATTGTGAACGCCGTGCACGCGTGGCAACACATCACCATTCCTTGGATACGTAGCATAGCGACAAATCAGATCTGGATATTATTTTCTTCACAAAATCCTCGTTTTATATCCTACTGAAATTGCCAAATTTCAGTTGGAGTAGCTGAGAGCATTGTCCAAATTCCAACAGAAAATGCCAAATTTGGCCTAGTTGGTACTCGGACACGTCCAGACATACCCGTGGACAAGAGTGGACCAACCTTATTTGTCCGTGGTCATTCCCTCGAATCACACCCCTCAAAATCATACAAACACATGCAGCGTGGATCATCCACAACATATGCAAAACATTTGATCATCACATTAGGCAACATGCTAAATAATTAAATAATTAGACAAGTCCATCCCAAGACACGGACAGTAGTATAGATCGGAGGACGTTCCGTAAACATTCAAGTTCATCAGCATAACATATATAGATAGTAGACAGGATAGCAAAAGACATCACTGCGGCAACTTGCCCTTCCACTTGGCATATCCGATGGGGCGCTAGAGCATCTCGAAGATGGCGTACAAATTAGAAGAGGAGATGTTGCCGTCATCGCTTGAGGGGCGCCGAGCTGCTCGTTGGCGAGGTGGGTCGCAGCTTGATTCTTCCTCGCCTCCCGCTTCACACGGCGATAGCTTCCGCCATGGGCGCAACGTATTTCGGCAATGGGCGTCAGTCTCCACGGAGGTCATGGATTTGTCTAGGACGGAATCGATTCCTCCGCCACCGCAAATGCGGCAACCATCGCAGCGCGGTCCACATTCCTTGAATGTCGACATGCATGCGGAACGGACTCCAACGCCCGTTTACGCAAGCTCAGAGGAAGCAGGATCTAGACGGGGCCACTCGGCACCATCCTCCACACCGGTGGAGTTTGTACCGACAGATTCGACGCACGGCTCGATGAGGGTGTGTTGTTGCGGGTTGGCGGAGTGGAGCTCGAGGAGAGACTGTACCTGCGCATATGCGGCGGTATGGACCTTCGGCTTGAGGACGACGAGCCAGATTTGCGTGGCGCCGACACAGACCAGCTGTTGCATTGGCAGCGCCACAGACCAGCTGTTGCATTGGCCCTGGCTAGCCATCGGGGCCAATGTCGAGCTAGATCCGCTTGTGTCACTCAACGACAACTAGATACGGTTGTGAAGGTCGAGCTCATCCGCGTCTTAAGTATGGGGACGCTTGATCCTTCCGTCGCAGCCATATCCGAGAACTCCACCTTGATGGAATCCTTGTCGATCTCGTCGCCAGACATCTTGCTGGACGAGAGTGGAGGTGATAGGGAGGGGAGTGGAGTGGAACTTAAGGATGGATACCGACCCAGGGTTTTGACGGAAATATGTTTGTGCGAGGAGGGATTGGGCCCTCCTGGGCTTGTCCGACGTGGCGAACGCGTTCGGTCGTGTCCGGACCACCCCATATTCGAAGGCTGGGTATGAGAGGTTCCGGACACCCCGGACGGATGGGCTGGATTTCTGGTTAGGTTCGTAATTTCGGTCTGGTCCGTGTTCGGACTGTTCACCCAAACATATGAGGGGAGGGGGGATAGGGCCCGGTTGGAAATACTCTAAGTGCGCGTAAGCGCTACCACAAAATCATAAGAACATTTTAACATATCTCAAACAATGTTTCATAATTTTTAGTCTCTCTGTTTTTTATATCTGTTTTTTATATAAGGCCACTATCATGATTTTCAGATACCATGAAAAAACCAATTGTGTGTTAGTCTGAAGTGGATGCGATGGAAGAAGGCGAATTATTTGCAACTAGTTGAGGGTGCAACCCATTTCCGGATACCCATTTCGAAGTTTTCAAAATTTGCGAAATAAATCATACACATAGATTATGTTGAATCGATTATGTTGAATCTTCTACACCCAGAAAATTTCATCCAAAAATATGATCATACGTGGCCTATGCAAAAAAGACAAATGAAATTTTGAATAGTGTCACTACTATTCAAACTTTCATTTGTCATTTTTACACAGGTCGCAGGTGATCATATTTTTAGATGAAATTTTTTAGGTGCACAAGATTCAACATAATATATGTGCATGATTTATTCCGCGATTTTTGGAAACTTCGAAGTGGGCATCCGAGAATGAGTTGCGGGTGCAACTAGTTGCAATGGAAGTCCATACAATGTCTGCTGATCCGGTGGCAGTCATTGAGCTGCCGAACCGGGTTACTTACGGATTCCATGCCTTCTTTGTCAACGAGGTACCCCAAAAATGTTTCTCATCTTCTTTTCTGAATATGTTATGAAACATCTGTGATAAGCTTTCAGTACTGAATGGACGGTTAGTCAAATGTTTGTACAATGAACTGCTACAGAACGAGGTACAAACAGACATGCAGTAAGAGAAATATAAAGTATTGTGGTAATTAAACCAACCAGAGTTCGGAAGCAAAGATTCAGAGTTCGGGAAACAAACATTCAGACTTCGGGAAAAAAAAAAGATGAGATGGACTGGAAGCAATCTTGCTGCCCTGCGTGCCATATGGTCGGCGACTACTTGGTCTGCAACGGGCCGGCGTCGACGTGCGCCGTCTTCTCACCGGCCAGCTCCGCCATGCGTCGCTTCCCCTCCTCCACGTAATCCCTCGGTGGTGCCGCCGCCTTCCTCGCCGCGCTCGCCAGGCGCGACAGCAGCGCCACCGCCCCGAGGGCCATCGCGCCCGACGCCGCCATGCCCACGCCTTCCAGAGCCGCCAGCAGCGCCGCCGGGACGAGCACGGGGCTGAAGAGCAGGAGCACCGGCGCGGCCACGGCGACGGAGGCGGCGAGCGCCGTGCAGGAGATGACGAGGAGGCCGCCCGCCATAGCCAGGAGCGTGGCCACTGCGAGCGCCCTTGTGCCGTCTCCATGCTGCTGCTGGTGGCCGCGCTCACGGTGCTCCGCCATGGTCGGCCGTTCTAGCAAGCCTTGTGGTCCCTTGGAGTCTGGATCGAAGAAAGCTCGAGTAGATCCTTTGGTTTTTGGCGCGATTTTATACAGAGGTGAACGGATCGGGTGCACGTGCACGTGGAGGCCACTCTGGTGCCACGTGGCGCGCATGCTAGCTTGCATGGAGCCACGAAGGCTGGCTACAAATTAGCCTGTAAAATAATTAACGAAAGAGTATATGTACACTGTACACACATGTAGGAGTAGAACGCTAGCTACATATTACAAGTTCCCACAGTCCCACACCTAGAAAACTTGAGTGGATCAAGGTCTGTTGAGCCGGTGTTCTCGACGGCCACCGTGACAGGCTCCGGTTGTACTTCGGCATAAACATCAATATTTCTTCGGCAGATTTATGTGTCCAACTGGGCAAGATGAAAGTTGTAATCACTATGTTGTAGTACTACTCTCTCCGTTTCTAAATATAAGATGTTTTAGTTGTTACACGTGTTGTCTAGATACATACACACATGAGTGAACATACACATGAAACGTGTCTAGATATATTTATGTACATGTGTATTTGGACAAAGTCTAAAACATCTTATATTTAGGAACGGATGGAGTATCTAATAGCAGTGGTTCTTTGTTCAGAAAAAAGGGGAAAAAAACTTGAGAGCTTTCATCAGGTCCTTGACCACCCCTAGAAGGCTAGAATCCTTCAACGCAATTTTTCTGGCGGCGCCGCGGACTACCGGTCAGGTCTTAACCACTCGTTGGGTGCTCGCGATTCGCGCCGGGTAAAAGGGTATTTCGCTTTCCTTTTCGGTATTTTCTCCCGAGTGTATTAGGCTGCAGTGGATACGTACGATACTTACCAGGCCCACTCCTCTACCTACCTCCCCGTGCGTGACTCTCATTCCCCTCTCTCTCTCTCAATCTCGATCCGGAAAAAAAGGCGGCGGAGGTGACGATCCAGAAAAGGCGGCCGTGCCGTGGCCGTGCTGGCCCCGCTAGTGAACCGCACCGCCGCGAGCCCTGCTGCCCGCGCGCCTCACGGCGCCGCGTTCCCGCGTCCGAGCTCTGGCTCTGGCCCTGCTGGCCACTCCTCGCCGCCCGCCGCCGCACCCGCCCTGCTGGCCAACGCCGCACCCGCCCTGCTGGCCGACGTCGCCCCGCCCCTTCTTCTTGTAATAGCACTGGTGCATAGCGTCCTGGTTTTGCTGCTTTCAGCCTAGGCACGGTTGTAGTCAATCAAGGACTTGAGCCACTGGAGGAAGACGAAACTGCAGGGTAGGTTTGAGATTCATTTTCTCATTATAGGCAATATTTTGTTTAGGGTTTGAGAAATGCCATATTTTGTTGATATAATACCGGTATTTCCGATAAACTTTTTTGATCTTTTAAACGTAATTGGATTGTATTTAGTACCATCCAATTTCCAGAAAGGTATGAAATATATGTCACATCTCTTTGATACCAAAGTGTTATTGAACCCATACGTGAAACATATCTTGATCATTTTTTATTGGAATCATCTCACAAAACATAATCGGATTACATTGTTCTTGTATATCATATGTACCATACACTTATGAAAATCTAATGAAATATTCGTCATATTTTTTCTAAACCAATTTCGTACCATAAACAAAATATGGGTCGTAACAAGTATGTCTCAAATTTCAATACTATATGCCACAATTTGTTGACATAATATTGGTATCTCTGACAAAAAATTGATTTCTGAAACATAATTGGATCGTGTTTAGTGTGACCCAACTTTTAGTAATTTATGAAATATATCTCATATCTCTTTGAAACCAAAACGTTTCTAAACTCATACTTGAAACATGCCTTGATCATTTTTTATTATAATTAGCTACTTAAAAAACATTTCGAGATTTCTAAAATAAACTGAATCATTTTTTAGAAAAGCTAATTAAAATACGTATATGTTGAAACAAATGAGCTGAGGCATTTGCTGTCGCGCCATAGTGATGGATGGACGAGGAGCCAATTGCCTTGAATGCTTCAAGCCTTCAACAGTGCAACGCGTCAGAGGGATGGGGATAAGAGTAGTTATTATTGTCTGCCACAGACAGTCACGTGGGTGGAGCCTAGCTAAGAAATACAGGATGCTGTAAATGAGTGGAAAGAATCTAATACAGACTAGGTACTTTCTCCGTTCCAAATTACTTGTCTTCCATTTGTCCTATAACAGTCTAGATACATTCACATGTGTACAAATGAAAGAAAAGTAATTTGGAACGGAGGGAGTATAAGCATACAAGCACCCGTGCCTTCTAGTGATTGGTTAGGGGCAACGGCGAGTCCAGGAATAAATTGGAGGGTGGACTCAAAAGTAACCACGAGTAAATTAAACATTGTTTTTGAATAAAAATAGCCATTACCTAAGACATAAAATTGTTTACGACAAAGCTTCAGGTCAAAAGCAGACGGTTGACATGCTAATACATCAATGACTAGAGAAGCAACAACAAAGGACAAAATATCCGGTATCGGAGGCGGCGTTTTGAGTGATAGGAGTACATACTCCTATTAACAAAAAATATTCTATAAAATTTAGTAATAAAATGTAAAAAAATCTAAAAAATCCGGGTGTACAACTAGACTAAATGTCTTTTTGTGATACAATTTCACGAATAAAAGACTATTTTTTTGACTTGTGTAAAAAAATAAAAAAATTGGTGATACAAAATGATTTTTCACCCAACATTTTTTGTCTTTTTAACACAGGCCACAAGAAAATGTCTTTTTTCTTGAAATTTCGTGTGCAGGCACAGAATGTTAGATTACCATGGTGTACTTTACAAGCATAGAGAGTGCAAAATACAAAGTACCTACGCTCTAGGAAAGTTGAGCACACGCGATAGAACAAAAGAAGAAAAAAAAAGACGAGAGAAAGGAAAGAGAAACTTGCGCAAAAAAGAGAGCCTGCTACGAGCGACACACCTAGACGCGACACACATCGACTCGCTGGCGCTTCCCGTGCGCGGACGGGGCCTCTGCGTACGAGGGGATCGTGAGAGTTGTGTGGGCTGGGCCGGTGGGGGCTGAGGTAACGGACTAAGAGCATCTCTAGCAGTACCCGCAAATGGCCGACCCGTAAAATAATTTTAAGGGTCGGGTTTTTCGTGTTCTTGCGCGAGAAATCTGGCCGCAAAGAACAGAGCCCGCAAACGAAACTGCAAATCTGAAATTCAACACGCAGATTTTCGCGGGAACAAACTAGATAGATGTTCTTCTGCACAGATAGATTGCAACATTGTTTGTACACAAAATGCAAACCCTAGATACTAGCCTAGAACTACCCGTCGCCGCCGAAACCCTGGAACTACACAAAATTTGCTCCTCACCGGAGCCACGGGCGCGGCGGCGACACAGCGGTGGAGGAGCTTCACTCCTCGTCGGAGACGAGGTCGATGACGGGCGGGAGATGGCTGATGATCTCCCGCTCCCGCTCCCTCCGGAGCCGGTCACACTCCGACAAGCCGCAGCGCACCGACCCGCCATGCCTGTACTTCCGTGCGCGGCGCTTCCGTGCCATGGCTCGGCCGAACCGGTCGTCGCCGGGGAGCGCCGCCTCTAGTTCCCGCTTCGGCGCCATGGCTCGGCGTCGCCGGATCTGTTGACGGCGACGCGAGATTTCTCGTCGGAGACGGCGGAGCACACAGCGGATTGCTCGCCGGAAGAGGTGCGGGATTGGGGATTGCAATCCGCAAATGCGGTGGGGAGCCAGATAAATAGGGGTAGGCCGTGCGGATTCACGGGCCACCGCAAAACGTTTGCGAGCCGACGCAAATATGCAGACGCTGGTCTGGCCCAAAAATGGCCCCAAACCCGCAAACTCGCCGGAATTTTGCGGGTTCGGCCTTTTTGCGGGTACTGCTAGAGATGCTCTAAGCCATATTAGTAGTAGTATAAATTTTTGTTTTGATATCTGGGAGGGCAGGCTTCAGCCTGCTTAAGCCCCCTACTGGACTCGCCTTTGGTTAGGGGTACACCGGTAGACACCACCGGCTCCGCTAGAATTGCATTTTCCTAGAATCCCTGTGATCGAGCTTGGAGCTTGAGACGCATATATGGTTCCCCTGCCAGCGGCACGTACGTTCATGGCACTCGTCATGCGCGCCGCGTGATCCAGCTTCATCGGTGCCACTACATCCGACACGGCTACTCGTACGTGCGTATAGGCCTCTACCCTGCTGCTCACACGCACACAGCAGACACACGGACAGACAACCAGACATAGCATCCGCCAGCCAGCCAGCCAGCCAGCCAGCATGCTCCCGTTCAGCACCGCGCCGCTGGGCCACGCCCCGGACGCAGACGGCGGCCACCGCGCGCTGGACACCGCCTCCTCGCCGGCGTTCCTCGCTTTCGCCGTCCTCCTCGCCGCGCTCTTCCTCGTCTGCCTCCTCTCCGCCGCCGCGCGCCGCCTCTGCGCCCGCCGCTTCTCCAGCTCCGGCCCACCGTCCGTGGCACCACCGCGTGCTCCTGCTCCTCGCCTCTGCTCCGGGACGACGGCCGTGGTGGACCCGGCGGAGGTGGCGGGCTCCCTCCCGGTGCGCGCCTACGCGGGGGGCGAAGCGGCGGACGTGTGCGCGGTGTGCCTGGGCGAGCTGCGGGCCGAGGAGCCGGTGAAGGCCATCCCGTCGTGCGGCCACGTCTTCCACCCGCCCTGCATCGACCGCTGGCTCCTCCTCGCCGCCACCGCCGGACGCGCGTCGTCCTGCCCGCTCTGCCGCCGGTCCGCCGCCGCCGGTTTCAAGCCAGCTGCACCCGCGGCCTGAGTCAGTGCTGGCCCGAGTGACACGTACAGAGACGCGCGGCAGCGATCCAGCTACGGCCACCGCTCGCTCGTTCGACCCACCTTGTTGGTGCTGAACCAGATTGCCTGTAGTCTAAAGTGCACCGCATCCGACCGTGCATAGCGGTCTTTTTGTAGTATATCTTTTTCCTGCAATTCATATCTGTCGCTCGTGTCACCTTTGCCTCCTCACACGGGCACACGGCAACCAACTAATCAGCAGATTTACAGTCAAAGCACAGACTAAACTGACTCCGGGTACACCCGTTCGTCTTTTCCGCCAGAGCTCGCCGACGCGGCCACCCGCCTCCGCCGTATGTTGGTTCCCCTCCGGCTGGCCTCGCGCTTCGGGCGTGGGGAACTCGATTTATTTATGACTCGAGTTTTTAAGAAAAGTAGTGTTGGTATTCGTCTTCTTTGTCAATGCAGATGACATCTTTATAATAAGTAATTTTCGGCTATTCGTTTGACGACGAGATCTCCTTGCCGTGTCAATGATGGTGTGGAAAGTGTAAATTTGTCTAGGTTCGGTTCTTCAGATTTTGCTTCGTCAAATCGGTTTTGGATTTCTTTTCTCTCGTGGTTGCCGTAAGAGGATTGTCCTCACAATATCTGTCCCGCCGGCCTGATGTGTCCTCGAGAATGATGATTCGTATTCTTGGATCCCATCAATGCCGGTCAATCTGGTTGTTTTTCCCTAGAATGGAATATGCTGATGTTGGTACTTGCCATGTTGTTGATTACTTCAAATGTGTGTACGTAGTTTTAGCACTACGGCTCAAAAAAAATATGGGAGAACATTGTTAGTATTTACCGGTCTATGGTTTGCTATCTTTATCCTTCTACGACTGATTTCAAAGAAATACAAGATTATGTCGTAGAAAAACAAAGAGTCTGAAGATCTCTAAAATTTGCTCGTTTCTTTTAGACTTTATTTTGTAATTGCTGCAGTCAGCTAATGTATCTCTACTATGTACTATTCGCCACTATAAATATGTCATGGTAAAAAAACTGACTCCAGGTACGCTTGCATAGAGCAAAGCCAGACATAGACCGAGACACAGATACAACATGAACAGGGGAGGATTGACTCAAGGAGTTGGATCATCATGTTAAGAATCTTATATCATTGAGAGTATCTCTTGAGTTCTGTCTTTCTGTCGGGGACACATAAATACAGCGAAAGAAGTGTTACACTGGGCTGCTGGGGTGTCTCTCTTTTCACCCCCTCCTACTACCCACGGTAAAACCCTTTCAGCAATCAATAATTAACACAACCCACGCACGCACGCGGCGCCCTTTGCTGTAGGTATGCCCAACAGCAAGGCAACAGGTATATATGTATATGTAAACCTACCGACCCATACACGAGGAGAGTAACAAGGGGAGAAGGAACAGAAAGCTAAAAAGAAGCAGTGAGAAGAAGTCTTTCTTTTTCCCCATTTTTCTCAATCAACTCCAGCAAAACTTCGATTGACGTCGCTTATTCCATTTGTTGTTGTATAACTTACAACACGGCGTACGCCCGGACCACCTCCACGATCGGCGCCCGGCACAGCGGGCACTTGCCGCCGCTGCGCACCAGCTCGTTCGCGCACTTTGAGCAGGTGCACATGTGCCCACACCTGCCAACATATCACCAAAACGGATTGAGGATCATATCATTGCGGTTTCACATATAAGATATGCCTAGCTAATTATAGAAGGACACTCAGGTGAGAATTGTGTGCTGACCTGTAAAGTAGAGAGTCGATTTGCGTATCGCAGCATACACAGCAGGTTCCTTTCCTCACCTGATCCCATCTCGATCCGTCGTCTACAGGATAGATTGCATGCCCTGAAAAAACAAACGGAAACTATTAGTCGAGTATTCCTCCCTCGGAGCATGAATATGTATGAAATAGATAGTGCAGCAACCAGAAACCTGTGCTGGAAAAGGGGACACGAGCAAAACTGATAACATGCAAATGCATACAACAACTACCTGAGTTTGAAATTACGTTAACAAACGCATAAAAGAATTTTCTAAGGTGTCTCCCTATCAGCCCTTGTTTAACAAGAGGAATGCGGGTACAACCTTCAGGCCCCGCAGATCGATTCAAGGCTGCTGACACTTCTTGCCTCACTGAACGTTGCAAATCCAGTTGCATGTCCATGCACGCCTCCAGCATCCTCTGCATGCTGGTCATCCCTTGTTGAAGTCTACCCATGTCAGCTTTCAAATTATTTATAGCATCCCATTCCTGCAATAACACATAGCCAAAATGAGTTCCCCAAGATAAAAGTTCTAATCACAAGTATTCAAGAAAAAAAGAAAATATTACCACCCTTCACTTTTTTTTATTACTTTACATACTCATAAGTCATGGCATTAAAAGCAAATATAGTCCAAGCAAAGGAACAAGAGAAACAAAATGCATGATATACTTTTCAAGCTCCCACAGGCTATACCCATGATACATGGCATGGCATAAATATACTTTTCACAAAGAACACTAGTGGAAATACTATATGCATAGCTGGAGAAACATATTCATAACACATGGTCAAACCAAAACAACATTTCCATTTATACAAGAAAACATTAGGTGAGAAGGTAACGTACAGGGGGTACCCTGGGTCTACCGCCCCAGTTGTTATGGCGCAGTTCTCCTCTGTGCCATAGTGGCTGCCGCGGTGGCAAAGGTGGTCGGGGGATAACAAGGGCAGGTCTGTTGACAGGAGCTTGGAATTGCCGGTTTTCAGCATTCCTTACTGGCACCTGGTTTTCATTCGGTGCATTCACAGCGGCTGCTGTATCGAGATTCCAGTTGAGGGGGGCATGACCACGCCGTTGAACATATGACCTTATTAACTGCTCCAAACTGTCACCAAAACCATTACTAAGAAGATTGGATACACTTCGCCTGGAGATTCAAATTTTAAAATAGGTTAAGGATCAAAAGTACAATGAGGAATCAACAAAGAACGAAACTTCAAAGAAATTCTGGGAATGAAGTAAACATACCTGCTAAGTAATTCCCTCAGTTCCATACTGTAAACATTGTCATCATCAGGTGGAATGAACCTGTTTTCAGTTCTAGGAATGGGGCCTGCGTCAAGTGTAGAATCTTGGAAGTCATCTTGCCAGTTCTCCTCGGTACCATGAGATTCGTCGTCGTGCCACTCATCATGCTCATCTTGAAGATTTTCATTCTCCCTGTCATCATCTTCGAGATTTTCATTCTCCCTGTCTTCATCCTCCCAATTTCTGTCAGCATTCTCTGCAGTTTCATCTGGCCACCTATCAAGCCTGACATCCAAAGATGGTTGCCAAAATATCGTGTCACGTTCTGTGTCATCTTGCAGCCCATTATCAACTTGAGATACTTGCATATCAACTATGCCACCAGATGTTATAGTCGGCGACTCCGCTTCAGCAGCATCTATAGTATCCTCCTGTAAACCCCCATTTTCGACCGCAGTTTGTGCCACATCCTCACTACCAGTAAGGTCACTGACGTCAGCCCCCTGTTCAGTTTCATCGTTACCAAGTAACACAACATTTTCCGCGATAGGAGCATCAGACTGGCTAACATCTTGACTACTTACAGCACTCTCTGATCTGAAAGAAGCATGTTGGACCACATATACATGAGCTTGAAATATCTTAAATTCCACATATAGTCATTACAGAAGACCAAAAGAAGATATTTACAAAAGAAAAGTGATAGGGGATTTCAATTGCATGAGAAGTTCTGATTTATGATGCTGTCACTCTTCTAAATAACAGGAGCATTTGAGCATCATAAGGAGGTCACTAGAACAGCACTGAAGATAAAACTTAATGAGCAGGCAAGGCACCAGCAAATAGTTGGTCTCACAAGCATAACTACTAGAAGAAGGTAAGATCTAGCAGGTGGATTCAGTTCAGGATCCTATCTTCCAAATTTCCACTGTGTATGATATAGTCAATATCATCAATACACTTCACGGTCACGGTACCATCTAGGACCAATTTGGTTGGTGGACAGTCTCTAACGTATAGAGCAAGAATAAATTGCTGTGGCAGGGACCAGCATAATTAGCACTTAGCAGCACTGGCACCTGGAAACCTTACCTGTAATTTCCCCATGAGGGAAAATGCTAATTGGTTCATCTAGTTTCAGAACAGCCCTTGAGATTACTGTAGTTTTTTATGCTAGATAATAAAAGGAATTTAAGGTCAGTAATACTACAAAAGTTTGCACAATGCCGTGATTTAACAAAGTTGGCCTGCTAAAGTTGGTAACAACTGGCATCCTATAAGCTCCTAGAGAGTCTCTATTTTAATGAAATGGTTTGATCATTTTACAATAAATGATGTTCAGTAAATCAGATAAGAGCTAAATTTCATCATTTGTTATCCAGTAAAGTATGGTTAGCAAGTACTTGGTAGTAACAACCTAGAGCAGGATATCCACCCACCAGACAGGCATTACTGGCAGCCACAACTCAAAAACCTAAAAGATGCACTAATATCGAAAGCCTCCAAGACAAGAATTGAACATTTGCTTGTAGGGCTCTAAAGATTGACCAATTAAAAACGAGGTAAAGGTCTAGCCCAATACTCCGGGCATACCATGGATTTATGGAACACACACTTCACCTCAAGAAATAAAATTTGTGTGCAATTTGTGCCATATATCAATATGTCCACAGCTACTCATAAATCCAAGTTGGTCGGCCTAACTAAAATTTAACATGCGTGCCAATAGTTAGTTTGCCAAGGAAAACTATGATAGTAAAATGCTTGAGTGTTATTTAACATTTGTTATCCAGTAAAGTATGTTAAACAAAAATATACTATTCCTATCACAGGTTGTAGATGTGTATTTTTTTAAATAACATCTACAACATGTGATAGGAAGAACAACAGATCATCTTCCAGACAAAACACATGCACAAAATATTTCTTCACTTTTTGCAGTAGAAAACTTTAAATTAGGGTTGATAAGATATATTTTTCAATGGGGAATTCAATAATGGAGACCTTATGCCCATATGATCGTATTAATACAGATAGCTGACATCTACATATCACTGCAGCTCAGGACAACAAGTAGTGATGTGTCAAATAAGCAATGTGCCAGTAGCTGAAAAATGTATACCATACTATAGTACTGAGACACACAAGAATACCAAGGGACCACACACACACATTATGTTGTGCCTGTGGGGCATATGCTACATACTAGAAAAGAGTAGCAACCAGTATCCCTTTTTATACACAAGTATTTTCTCAATATTTTTTGTGAGTTGTGACACGATGGTGGAAAAGAGTTTCATTGCACTAAAGAATTACATGGGCAATACCGAATATACTTGCATTCATGTAGGAGATACAAATCAAATGTATCTGCTATTACTTGAGTGAGTTGCAATGTCTGCTTTACGCCTTTACCTCAAGGTAGACACACGATGGGTCTGCCTCAACTGCCCGAGCTCCCTCGCCGCCACGGATGGTTGCCGGTCCTCCTCGTCCGGGAGCACCGCGTTCCTCAAGAACCTTCCCCTAAGCACTCCCTGTAAAGCCACAAGTTTCTCAGACCGGCACAGTCGACATTGTGGATAGCTGATCAAGCAATATGATGAGCTTCTCACCTGAATGCGGTTGCGGTGGGAGAACTGTGACACAATGTGGTACCCTGATAGCCCCTGCAGCTCCCGCTGACGCTCCCTGGCCATCCGAGTGATGACGTCCGTCCGCGCCTGCCGGCCACGGAGCCTCGGAGGCTCTCCTCGTCTCTCCCTCTCCGGAGCAGCAGCAGCGGGGGCGGCGCCGGCCGTCTCCTCCCTACGCGAGGCCGCACGGGCGTCGCGCGGCTGGCTGGCCATCTGCACCCACTCCCTGACGAGCCTGACCCTCTGGCGATCCGTCTCGCCGAGCCACTCCCCGGTGGCCGTCGCCGCTGCAGCCGTGGGGCTATCGGTGGACGTGGTGAGCCGTCTGGCGATCTGGCGCACGCGCTCGCGGTGCCTGTCGGGGGTGTCCGGGGAGGGCTCGCGGTCGAAGGGCTGGCCGCCGGCGTCGGCGCGGCGGTGCTCGAGCTCGCGCCACATCTGGAGGAGAGGAGGGCGCGGCGGGCGAGGGCGCCTGCGGCCGCGGCGGGGGCGTGGTGGGCGAGGAGAGGAGGAAGGCGGAGGGGTCGAGGGTGGAGACCGGGTGGAGGCGCGTGAGCGCGAGGAGCTCGGCCTCCCGGTTCCGCCGCTCGACCTCGCGCTCCATGGAGGAGAGCACCTCCTCGGCCTGGCGCGCGACCCAGCGGCTGAGCAGGCGCGACTCCCGGCGCCGCCGCCGCGACGACTCCGCCTCGTCGTCGTCCGCCCCGTGCCCGGCCCCGCCTCCTCCCCCGCCGCCGCCGTCCACGACGGAGCACGACGAGGAGGAGGACGGCGGCGGGGAGTAGCAGCCCCCGAGGTGGTCGCAGACGAGGTCCTCCAGGTCCCGCCGGAAGTCCGCCGCCGCGGCGCCCATCCGGTGGTGGTAGTCCTCCATGCCTACGAATGCTAACCCTAACCCTACAGCAAGCGAAACTAGCTCCGATTGATCGATTCCCAAACAAAAATTGGCTCTCGCTAATGCGGCGGCGTGGGAGGCGGATTGGGGATTGGGACGTGACTGCGCGCGCGATCGCGACGCATTCGCGCGAGGTGGATTTTGGGAGGAAGGGGAATGGATTGGATGGTGAGGAGGGGACGCAAGCCGATTTTGGGAGAAAGGATAGAAGAACAGGGAAGGAAGAGGAAGAGAAGAAGAAGAAGCGGCGATTTTTTTTGGTTTTTTTTTTTTCTCCTTGCCTCTATCTTTCACTTTTGTTTTTGGGTGGAGACGAAGACGAAGGAAGAAAGGTGTGCCTATTTTTGATACGCCCACACACGCTGCTCCCACCAGCTACCCATCCTACCACTATTTGCAATGGCCTTGGCTCCCGAATTCAGAGGGGAAGGGTTGAGCCTAGGGTTTTATATTTATACCGGGCGAGGTTTCTCCCTATATACGGGTCATGACGGATGCGGATGTATATTCCGCGACGATCGTGACGATTTGCTACTGAATTGATGAGGCCATTGCGACATAGGTTGTGCCAGCTCATTTTCGTATATTCGGGGGTTAACTCTCGCGCAAATTCCACGTGGGTATTCTCCTCCTCCGTAAATTTGATTAATTACAAGATATCGACTCCGTGTTGTACCAGCTACGATAGGAGATCGCGACAGCTACGTCTCGCATTTCCTCCGGGTAGTATGAGCTGTAGTATAGATCGTGCCAGGTCACCTTGTATATTCGTAATTAACCCGCAGACGAATTTCATATGGGTATTCTCCTTCTTAAATTCGATTAATTTTGAAAATATCGACGCCACATAGTACCAGCTACGATACAGTTCACGATAGGTACGTCTCCTATTCCTCCACGTAGTACCAGCTGATATATAGATCATGCCAGCTCATCTTGTCTATTGAGAAATTAACCCGCACATGAATTCACGTGGGTATTCTCCCTCTTAAATCCGATTAATTTGAAAATATTGACTCCACGTACTATTAGCTTTTACGCAGGTCATGACAGCTCTATTTCGTATAACCTCACTATACATAGGTGCAGACCATGCCAGCTTGGCTTCTTTTTTTTCTTTGTGTAGTGCTTGCTACGATAGGGACCGTGACACGGGTTATCTCACAAAATTGGTATGTTGCGATGCAGTTCTTCTAACAAAACACCCGGTGTCGTTGCTTCCGCACAACCGTGAAATGCCATGGTACCGTGGCATCCCCCTTTGTATCTTAGTTATGCACATAGTTTTCACATTAGGGCCACTTCATTTCTGGCATATATACTTACCGTGAACAAGTGTTAAAATGTTTTGCTTGGACTACGACCAGAGTTGTTCGTATCGAAATCGTCGGTATAATATGTTTGGTAGCCGTAGTATTGTATCGTGGTAGGAATAGGATCATAACAAGAGAACCACCGGGTGATTTATCGTTTCATTTGGCATATATATAATCTGAATTTAAAGTTAAATGAGGGATGATATAGCTCATATAGATTTCGTAAATCGTGAGACACTGCTGATACGTATATGCAGCCAACCAATTGGCAGTGGCGGAACGGAAGAAATCAAAATTTTCCCTCGTTGGGGCGTAACCCTCTTAGCGACGCGCCATATCGGAACCCGGGTGTGGTGTCAAATGGGCAAGGGCCGGGCCGCCACCCCTTGGTGGCGCGCCGTATCTTGATCTGGATACGGTGATAAGTGAGCAAGGATCGGGTCGTCGCATCCTTAGTGGCGCGCTGCATCGACGCCCGGGTGTAGTGAAAAATGAGCAAGGGTCTTCGCATTTGACTCGACGAGTGCGGAGGGTAAGGAAGTTAGCCGAGCCTAGGAGGATCCGCTTAGGTAGCTGGAACGTAGGGTCCCTGACGGGCAAGTTACGGGAATTAGTTGATACGGCGATAAGGAGGCGTGTTGATGTCCTAAGCGTCCAAGAGACCAAATGGAAGGGACAGAAGGCGAAGGAGGTGGAGGATACCGGCTTTAAGCTGTGGTACACGGGGACAACCTCAAACAAAAATGGGGTAGGCATCTTGATCAACAAGAGCCTCAAGGATGGAGTAGTGTACGTCAAGAGGCAAGGAGACCGGATTATCCTAGTCAAGCTGGTTGTTGGGGAGTTAGTTCTCAATGTTATCAGCGCGTATGCCCCGCAAGTAGGCCACAACGAGAGCACCAAGAGAGAGTTCTGGGAAGGTCTCGAGGACTTGGTTAGGAGAGTACCTACTGGTGAGAAGCTCTTCATAGGAGGAGACCTCAATGGCCATGTGGGTACATCTAACACAGGTTTTGAAGGGGTGCATGGGGGCTTTGGCTATGGCATCAGGAACCAAGAAGGGGAGGATGTCTTAAGCTTCGCCCTAACCTACGACATGGTTGTAGCTAACACCCTCTTTAGAAAGAGAGAATCCCACCTAGTGACTTTCAGTAGTGGCCAACACTCTAGCCAGATTGATTTTGTCCTCTCTCGAAGAGAAGATAGACGCGCTTGCCTTGATTGTAAGGCGATACCTGGAGAGAGTGTTGTCTATCAACATAAGCTGGTGGTGGCTGACTTCCGTTTTTGGATTCGTGTCCAGCGGGATAAGCGCCCAAAAGTTGCTAGAACAAAGTGGTAGAAATTAAAGGGAGAGGCAGCTCAAGCTTTTAAGGAGAGGGTTTTTAAGGAGGGCCCTTGGGAGGAAGGAGGCGATGCAAACAGTATGTGGATGAGGATGGCGACTTGCATTCGGAAGATTGCATCAGAGGAGTTTGGGGTGACCAGGGGAAGTAGAAGGGATGCTAAGGATACCTGGTGGTGGAACGTTGAGGTCCAGAAGGCTATTAAGGAGAAGAAGGGCCGTTTCAGACGCCTATACCTGG
Source organism: Poa pratensis (assembly GCA_947311845.1). NCBI lineage: Eukaryota > Viridiplantae > Streptophyta > Magnoliopsida > Poales > Poaceae > Poa > Poa pratensis. The sequence continues at coordinate 2,431,952 of CAMZMU010000107.1, forward strand.
ACAGGAGCGCAACCAACATGGAGATATACAAGGGGCAAAGAAGGCGGCAAAGCGAGCGTGAGCGAGGCAAGGGGTCGGGCGTATGAGGACCTCTACCAGCGTCTAAACACGAAGGAAGGCGAAAGAGACATCTATAAGATGGCGAAGACGAGAGAAAGGAAGACGAGGGATGTCAACCAAGTCAAATGCATAAAGGACGGAGCGGATCAACTCCTCATGAAGGACGAAGAGATCAAGCGTAGATGGCGAGAGTACTTCGACGACCTGTTCAATAGAGAGAATGAGAGCTCTACCATTGAGCTAGACGATTCCTCTGATGATACCAGCCGACACTTTGTGCGGCGTATCCAGGAGGCTGAGGTTAGGGAGACTTTGAAGAGGATGAAAGGAGGCAAGGCAATGGGCCCTGATGGTATCCCCATCGAGTGTGGAGAGGCCTTGGAGACATAGCGATAGTATGGCTAACTAAACTTTTCAACCTTATTTTTCGGTCTAACAAGATGCCCGAAGAATGGAGGCGGAGTACATTAGTGCCAATCTTCAAGAACAAGGGGGATGTTCAAAGTTGCACTAATTACCGTGGAATCAAGTTGATGAGCCATACAATGAAGCTATGGGAGAGAGTGATTGAGCACCGTTTAAGAAGATTGACAAGCGTGACCAAAGATCAATTTGGTTTCATGCCTGGGAAGTCTACCATGGAAGCCATCTTCTTGGTACGACAACTTATGGAGAGATACAGGGAGAAGAAGAAGGATCTTCATATGGTGTTCATTGACTTGGAGAAGGCGTATAATAAGATACCACGGAATGTCATGTGGTGGGCCTTGAAGAAACACAAAGTCCCAACAAAGTACATTACCCTCATTAAGGATATGTATCATAATGTTGTGACAAGTGTTCGAACAAGTGATGGCAACACCCGATGACTTTCCAATTAAAATAGGACTGCACCAGGGGTCAGCTTTGAGCCCTTATCTCTTTACTTTGGTGATGGATGAGGTCACAGGGGATATACAAGGAGATATCCCATGGTGTATGCTCTTTGTATGATGTGGTGCTAATTGACGATAGTCGGGCGGGGGTTAATAGAAAGTTAGAGCTGTGGAGGCGGACTCTAGAATCGAAAGGTTTTAGGCTTAGTAGAACCAAAACTGAGTACATGAGGTGCAGTTTCAGTACTACTAGGCACGAGGAGGAAGAGGTTAGGCTTGATGGACAGGTGGTACCTGAGAAAGACACCTTCCGATATTTGGGGTCTATGCTCCAGAATGAAAGGACAATGATGTCGCCTAGAGGGGGGTGAATAGGCGATTAAAACTTTTCCGGTTAATCTCTCAAGGAGAGCCAACAAGATAAGATATCAAATAAAAGCAATAAGGCTCAAAACAAGTAAATGGTGTGCAAACCAACATACACATACTTGATTTCTCAAGATAAGTAAGTAGAGAGCACAACACATACAAACACTAGCAAGGTACAAAACCAAACACATGCAAGGGTGCAAGCAACTTTCAATGTATATATGATTTAAATAAAAGTTACCGCAAGGAGGAACATTGGATATGAGATAGAACAATATAATCCAAATGACTTGGCTTGAGAGAATATAATTGATGAAGATCCCTTAATTCTTCATGATGTAGCCAAGTCTCCAATGCCTCCAACAACACCTATTGATCAAGTTTTAGCTTGTTGGTCCCCAACCAAGTTGGGTCCTAAGAGGTTAGTCACAATAGGCTTGGCAACCCAAATGGTTCTTTTCTTGACACCACTTTGAGTCCAACATATTTGGCAAACACATTGCCAACCTTATCCTTCCGAAGAGAATAAACATCATCAATATAATGGGGTTGGATAAGGTACCATTTGTGCATGAAGAAGCAAGGTGACCCTTCTCACGGCATAGGTAGCAACATCGACTTCCTCCTCTCTTCTTGGTTGGAATCTTGACTTGAGGAGGTGTAGCTGATTCTTCTTGGGAAGAGGTTGTTCTTCAACTTGAGGAACTTGAGGCTTCTTCCCTTGTTGCTTCTCACTAAGACCTTCTTCTTCAAAGGGCAAGATCTAACATGGTGCCCTTCAACTTTGCACTTGAAGCAAACAATCTTGGCCGAATCTTTAACTTGTTCTTGGCCCTTGTTCTTCTTGTAGACTTGGACTTGTTCTTGTTATTGGAGTTGAATCCAAGTCCACTCTTGTCATTGGGGCGTCTTTGAACACTCAACATATTGTCAAGTGTGGACTTCCCAACATGACGCTTTTCCAAGTCTTTCTTCAAAGAAGTGACTTGGGCCTTGAGCTCATTTAGTTCCTCTACATGGTTAGTATCAACAAAAACACTAGAGGAAGTAGAAGCTTCATTGTTAGAGCAACAAGGCAATGAAAGTAATTCATCACAAGATGTAGCAAATTGTGAGTGGATGAATCACTAGGACTAGCACATGGCAATAAAGCATTTTAGAAGAAGTTGTGCCAATTCCACATGAGGCTCACAAGATGTTACCTTTGACATAATAGCCTCATGAGCTAACTTTAGCCTAGCATGGGATGCTAGAAGATCATCATTAGAGCTAGAAAGCTTTTCATGACTTTCTTCCAATTTCCCATACTTGCTAGATAGCAACTCAAGTTGAGCCCTTAGCTCAACATTCTCCTTCAAAATAGATGCTTCACAAGAAGTGGAGTTAGTAGCACAAGCATCATTAATATTAGAAATGGAAGAAGACAATTTGGCAAGCTTATCATTCTTAGATAGTTGAGTTTGGAGTTGATCATGAGACTTGATAAGGAGAGAGTGTTCACTTTCTAAAGCCTTGTGAGCTTTGTCAAGTCTCTCTATGTCCTCACTTAGTCTAGCATTGCCAACACCAAATTCAACTTTTTCCTTTTTAAGCACTTATTTAGCAAGGGCATGATCTCTTTCCTTAATGATTTTAGCAATAATAAGATCATTAGACTCATCAAGAGATTCAAGTCTCTCTTCAAGAGAAGACCTAAGTTCTCTTCTTCTTCAAGAGAAGCTTTCAAGGAAGCTATAGTAATAGAGTCATCCCTCTCAATTTGACATTTCTCATCAAATTGACTTTCCAAATCCTCAATAAATTCCCTACTCTTAGAACATAATCAATGATTTCACATAGAGGAGGGATAGCTTACTACCTTTGGGGAGAGCACCAAGTACCATCTCACCCATCTTGGTTAAGGATTCAAAATCAAAACCTTCTTCATGAGAATCCTCATCCACATCATCACAATTTGGATTTGAGGTGGGAGACACCTCGGAATCCTTAGCCATAAGGCAAACATGATTAATGATTGAAGGGATGAAGAAACTTGAAGCACCATTTAGGTCCATGTCTTGTTCCAACAAATGTTGGGATTCCTCTACATTGTTAGTCATGCAAGTACTAGAGGATATGGAAGCATTGTTTTCATGGCAACAAGACATATGAAGCATATCATCATGAGATTTAGTTAAACAACTATTACATGATATGCAAGGACTATCAACTCTAGCATGTATGACATTTGGAGTGCTAGAAGAGTTTAAGTCCAAAGATAGAACATTGCAATGTGATAGAGAAGAAGTATAATCAATAGTAAGTTCACCATCACCAATGCAATTTCTATCACCACTCACCATATCATTACCTTGTGACAAATCACATGTTGGTGAAGTGGAAGAAGTTGTGAACTCATCACGGCCGGAGTGGAAGGAGAACAATCATCCTCAATAATTTTGGACACTTCATATATATCTTGAAGCTTGGTCCAAAGTCATGAGCGTTCCGAAAAGGCATGATTGACAAGAACTACATCGCTCAAAACACATATAAGACCATTAGAAACTAGAGTCTCGAGATGAGAGTTTTCCTCATCCTCTAAAGATAATTCTTGAGAATCCTTTGGAGGAGAAAAACCCACATCCACAATCCTCTTAATATAATTTGGACCCATGGCCCTAAAAAGATTAAGCATGCGAATTTTCCAAACATCATAATTTGTGCCATCGAATATGAAAGTGGGATCGTGCACTAATTCCCTAAACGACATCTTTTACTCTCTAGGCGGTAAAGCCCAAAAAGAGAGCCCAGGCTCTGATACCAATTGAAAGGACAATGATGTCGCCTAGAGGGGGGGGTGAATAGGCGATTAAAACTTTTCCGGTTTAGGCTTGCTAATTGCGGAATAAAACTAGGTGTTTAAATTAACAAGCCAACAACCTAAATAAACTAGGCTCACCTATGTGCACCAACAACTTATGCTAAGCAAGACAAGCAACAAGGTGATAGCAATAGAATACTTCAAGCACGAAGGCTATCACAATGTAAAGTGCATAAGTAAAAAGCTCGGGTATAGAAATAACCGAAGCACGCGGAGACGAGGATGTATTCCCGAGTTCCTCCTTGAAAGGGAGTACGTCTCGTTGGAGAGGTGTGAACCGACACAACGGTTCAACAACCACAAAGGTTTCACCCTCTTCTCCGATGAACCGCACCACAAAGGTTTGGTTCACCTTCCACTATCGGTATTCCTTCGAGGCGGAATCCGGAGCCTTTCAACAACAATCCGGGCACAACCCACAAAGGGATTGGGGGCTCCCGAACGGCTTTCAACAACAATCCGAGGCACAACCCACAATGGATTGGGGGCTCCCGAACGGCTTCAAGTGACCACACAAGGGTCCAACCACCACAAAGGCGTCTAGGGTCCAAGACCCAAGAGTAACAAGTTCACAAGCTTTCAACTTCCACGAATCCTCGTGGAGAGCACACCGATGCACCAAATGCAAAAGGCAAGAGCACAAGTGCTCAAATCCTTCACTCTCAAATTCCAACAAAGCAACAAATGCTTATGGGGGAATAAGAGAGGAAGAACAAAGAGGAGAACCACTCAAGAACTCCAAGAACTAGATCCACTATTCCCCTCACTTAGAGGAGATATTGATTGGTGGAAATGTAGATCTAGGTCTTCTCCTTCAATCCTCCAAAGATCAAAGAGTTTGGGTGGAGGGATTGGGAGATATCAAGGAAATGAGCTTGCAACAATGGAGGAGAGAGAAAGCAAATGTTGCTAGGCTCAGCTCGCTGGCTGGAGGAAGGTGGAGGGGTATTTATACCCCTCCCAGAAAAGTAGCCGTTGCAGCCAGATTCACACCGGAGTTTCCGGCCAAAGTGACCGGAGACTCCGGCCTGCACCGAAACTCCGGCCCCCTGGGGGCGGAAACTCCGGCCCCCACCAGGGGGTGAACCATTTCCAGACGAGAAAAGCACAGGCATAAACTCCGGCCCCTGGGACCGGAAACTCCGGCCTGGGGCGGATACTCTGGCCTATTGGGCCGGAAACTCCGGCCCCCACCAGGGGCTGAACAAGAAAACACTCTCTGAGGAAAACCAAGGACCGGAGACTCCGGTCCAGAAGACCAGAGACTCCGGCCTGAAAGCAGTGAAACTGCAAAGCCTGAAATGCAATAACTTTCTCGTATGAACTCCAAATCAGGTGAATCCAATTGCGTTGGAAAGGAAATATTAAGGGTCACAAATATAGAGGGGATACCACACATGGGAAGGTGTGGACCCTAACTCGAAGGTGGACCGGTAATATTTCCAACACGAAAACACAACAAGTTTTCAATAAGAAATTCGTTTTCGAAGAACTTGGGCTTGTCATGAAGATCACGACAAGCACCAAAACCCAACAAGGAGAAAAGCCAAATAAGAACCAAGAAAGATGATATGCCAAGTATGCAAAGGTATGAGCTCTCCACAAAGATGCGATCAAGTTACTCACTTGAGAACCCCTCTTGATAGTACGCCGTCTATCCTAAAACCCGGTCTCCCACTAACAACATGAGACCGGTAAAATAGAAAACCTATCAAGATCATACCTTTGCCTTGCGCATTCCACTTGAGCTCAATGATGACGATCTTGACTCTCTCAAGTTGGAACACCTTTCTTGATTGTGCTTGCTAGCAGATGCTTGATGAAGACTTCTTCAAATGCTCCCCCATACTCCATTATGGGAAAGCCTCGCTAAGCTCCGTCTTCATGTCTCCTTTGCACTTCATCATCTACACATGACCATTCTTCATATAAACCCTTAAATAGAGCATTGGTCATCATGCCATCTTCAAGAGTCCAACACATGAACTCCAATGGACAAGATCTATAAGAATATCTCAATGTAAACATTAGTCCATAAGGAGTGTCATTAATTACCAAACCACACATGGGGGCAACCATGCACTTTCACCCGGTACTACCGGGTTTTCCAAATTTGCTTGATTCAACCTGTCTTTACATATATTGGCTAGTTTTTGGTTCCCTATTCCGTGAACTTGTGCACTCATCTATTCCCTGCCCTACCTCTATGCTGTTTCACAGGTAGCCGCCGTGGTGGTAAGAAGCCACGTCTCGTGGATGATGATATTGAGGAAGAAGAAGAAGAGGAAGTTTTGCCTGCTCGCACCACAGCCAGAACTCAAGCAAGAGGAAAAAACTCCAGTTGCTGCTCGTACCACCACTGCTCCTCCCACGAGAGCCCGCAAAGCACTTCACTTATGGAAGAATGAGGACTATCAGAAGCTCAGAGAAGAGAATCCCTATACTGAGGAGAGGTCACCTCTTGTGCGTCCGCACTTTTACACCAATGATCAAGAAGCCATCTACAAGGAAATCTATCTCCACAAGAAGTACTCCGTGGTTGACCAACACACTCTTGATCTTCCTTACATGAAAAACTCGAAGCACAAGGGCTATTTTGATGAGACACTTGCAATGTGTGAAGAGTTTGGACTGATTGATATCATGAAGGAGAATCATCCCTACATAGAGTACTACATTATTCAGTTCTTTGCCACCGTCTACCTTGACCATGATGAAGCCCGGAGTCTATGGTGGATGACCAAGGACACCATGCTTTCTGCCACCTTGGCGGAGTTTGGAGAGGTTCTAGGCTATGAAGACAAGGGTGAAAGTACTCCTAGTGGATGGAGATGCCATGACAATGATCGATCCAGCTCCAAGGATGTTCTAGGACCAATTACTATGGAAAGAGGCACCACTGGTAAAACTGCTCATCTTGTGCGTCCATTTGAGATTCTCCACCGCGTCTATAGGAAACTATTGCTCCCCGTGTGGGAAACTGGGATGAGGTTCATGGCTACATGTTTGACTTACTCAAGCTCTCCTATGAAAATCAAGGCAAAGGCAAGAAGCTTGATGTGATGGATTGGATGTGGAATGACTTGTGGTCCACAATCATTGATAGAAGGGCCCCCATCTATGGCCCATACATTATGAAGCTCATTCGCCACAAGTGGGCTCTCAAGAAGAACTGAGAAGATATCATGAAGGATGGCAGCCCCGTTGTGACTCATTTGGTGAAGGAACTGCGTATCAAGGCTCATCTTCCTCCCAAAACGAAGCCCCTTGATCCTGAGGCTGCTGCTGAAGCTGAGAGAGCTAGTGGGAGTGCACCACCCCTTGAGGAACCCTCATGGTTCAAGAAGCTGCAGATTAAGGCCAAGAGGGCCTTTTGCCTCAAACTTGATTTGGAAGACCGTCTGTATGAAGCCCATGTGTATCACAAGAAGGCATCACAGCGATAGAAAGCGATGATGAGGCATATGCAGATTCCAGTCTCCGATGGTTCTGAAGAAGTAATCACTCCGAACCCCTCTTGATAGTACGCCATCTATCCTAAAACCCGGTCTCCCACTAACAACATGAGACCGGTAAAATAGAAAACCTATCAAGATCATACCTTTGCCTTGCACATTCCACTTGAGCTTGATGATGACGATCTTGACTCTCTCAAGTTGGAACACCTTTCTTGATTGTGCTTGCTAGCACATGCTTGATGAAGACTTCTCCAAATGCTCCGCATACTCCATTATGGGAAAGCCTCGCTAAGCTCCGTCTTCATGTCTCCTTTGCACTTCATCTTCTACACATGACCATTCTTCATATAAACCCTTAAATAGAGCATTGGTCATCATGCCATCTTCAAGAGTCCAACACATGAACTCCAATGGACAAGATCTATAAGAATATCTCAATGTAAGCATTAGTCTATAAGGAGTGTCATTAATTACCAAAACCACACATGGGGGCAACCATGCACTTTCACAGAAGGATGGTGATATCGATGAAGATGTGAGTCATCGAATCAAAGCTGGTTGGATGAAGTGGCGCCAAGCTTCTGGCGTCCTCTGTGATAGGAAAGTGCCACAAAAGCTAAAAGGCAAGTTCTATAGGACAGCGATTCGACCTGCGATGTTGTATGGCGCAGAATGTTGGCCGACCAAGAGACGACATATCCAACAGTTAGGTGTAGCGGAGATGCGCATGTTGAGATGGATATGTGGCCACATAAGAAAGGACCGGGTTAGGAATGATGATATACGTGAGAGAGTTGGGGTAGCACCAATTGAAGAGAAAGTTGTCCAACACCGTCTAAGATGGTTTGGTCATATAGAACGTAGGCCTCCGGAAGCGCCATTGCATACCGGACGGATAAAGCGGGATGAGAATGTTAAGAGGGGTCGTGGTAGGCCAAACTTGACATGGGAGGAGTCTGTTAAGAGAGATCTGAAGGATTGGAATATCACCAAAGAACTAGTCATGGATAGGGCTGCGTGGAAGTTAGCTATCCATGTGCCAGAACCATGACTGGTTTCGAGATCTTATGGATTTCAACTCTAGCCTACCCCAATTTGTTTGGGAAAAAGGCTTTGTTGTTGTTGTTGAAAAGCCCAGGGCGGGCCCACGTTTCAGTGGCTATAAATAGTACACGTAGGCTAATGCCCAAGAGTATTTGCTGCCTTTCGGATGGACCTAAACCGGATAGCGGTGTGGTGCAACGCCCACTAAGGGCTCATTTGGCAGCAGGGAAAAAGCCCGGGATCCCGGCCTTTTCCCCGGGTGAAACCGTCCCGGTCGAATCTGGCCCGGGTAGACCTGCTGGCCCATTTGGCTCTCCTCGTCGGGGGGGGGGGGGGGAATTCGGCCTTCCGCGACCTTTCCCCGGGTGACAGTTCCCCTAGTCGGTAGGTCGGGGAGGATTTCCGCTGCTCGCTCTAGCTCTCGCGGCGGCGGCACTCGTTGGCAGGCGCGCGGCGGCGCGACGCCTTCCTCCGCGACCAGGAGCGAGGCGGCGACTGCTCCCGCGGTGGATCAGGTGCGTCTCCCTCTGTGCTCCAGCCTAGGTGCAGCGGCGACTGCTCCTTCTTCGGATCCTCATGGATTCTTGCCTTTCTCCGATCTTGCAGCTGCCGACCTCGGCCGCCTGGAGTCGCCTCCATCTCCGCCTGGATTCACCCATCTCTGTCGTCTGGAGTCGCCTACATCTCCGCCCGTTGCCAGAAACGAGGTAAATCCTCCCGCCCTTTGTGAATCCTCTTTGCTCTTGGGAGCTGCTGCACTTTCTTGACATTGTTACGCATGGTAGAGTTAAGTTTCTGTGTGATTCGCTAGTTCAGTCAGTTCGTGCCCTGATTCATCGAGCTCTGTCCGATTTGGTCTCAGGTTGTGCTGCTAGTACTATTCTAGCACCTGTTTGCAGCTTTGCAGTTACAGATGGAAGATGATATGATTTTATTGTGATTTTGTTTGTGAGTGACTGATGTTTATAATTTTTTTTAGATAGTTGAACAGCTTCTTCCAGTCTATGCATCAAAATACAGTGAGTGAGTGAGTGAGGTGGATGGGAATTAGGATGCGTGGGTATTTCCCTCTTCAGATCATCCAATGTGACTGTTTGGATCATTAACTTCATGGGGATTTAAGTGCGTGCTATTTTGTTTGGGTACTTTCTTACGAAATCTTTGTGTAGTAGTCTGTTGCACTGTAATCAACATATTTAAAGCAAGTCGATATTCAGTACTCCTACTACTTATGTCATCAGGTTATCTAGGGAATAGGAAGGATCGGCGTTCATTTGGATTGGTCATAAGTTTTGTTTACCTTTGCCAGATAGATACTCCCAGGGAGTACATGCATCTTCTGTGTAACTAACGTTGCCACAGTTTTGCACTAGAAGCATGTGCAGCAAATGATGATCATACTTCACTCCGGTGATGCTGGGCTATGGGAAGCAATTGCTAGTTACTCTTTGCTCAATAAATTGACAGTTTCCGCTGTCTTGTGGGTAGCTGATGTTGGTAGATATGATCTATGCAGCAGATGTATAGTCTTACTCTAATTTTTAAGTGTACATGTTCTGATATGTTTCTTCTTTAAAATGCTCATTTTCTACACCATTTTCTCATGTTCTACATCATTGTTTCGTAACAGATATATCTCAAGCAGTATTCGTTCTGGCCTTATCTCCTGTGAATTCATTCTTTGACGAGCGCCCACCCTCCTGGGATCCCGTGAAAACTCCGGATTTCGGTATGTATATGTCTGGTGTATTTACTATGCTCCAATGTGTATCTTACCATGGATCTAGTTTAGACATGAATGTGTTTGGTCTGTATATCTTGTTTGATGTGTGCTTGGTGCTGCTATTTATCATTTGTTCTGGTTGCACCGTTATTAATTTTTTTTCTTGCTTAAATACTAGTGATGGATTCTAGAAGGGATAAGATAAGAAAATTTCTGCTGCAAGAATAAGAAGAGGATGATGAACTTTTCTTTGTATTGGTTCCGGCTTTATACTCTGCATTGTACGAACAAAAAACCAGTCCACACATTTGTAAACCCCGCCATGTTTGCTGTTTTTTAATATGCAGAATTGTATTGGGGCAATTGATGGAACACATATTCCCATTAAACAATGGGCTGGACTGATGGATTGAATCTTAATTGTCAGCTTTGTAAGATATGCACTAGATAAATTGTGGATGCTCTTGATTACTTTATGTTATTGTCTGTGGTATATTTGTTGCCAAATTGCTGCAAAATTGTTCAAGAATTAAATCTGGAATTTGTTGTTATTTTCTGTAAATATGTGATCCGATGATCTGATGTGGAGTATCATCTTATTTCGAATTTTCTGCATTTTCTATTATTTTTTGATTACACAATTTGTCTATATTCTGGTACAATTTTTTAAAAAAGATTCTGGTACGATTTGTACTAGCTGAATCATGCTCCCGTGATTTCCTTTCCCCTGTGCTTCCCCGTGCTTCACTCCTGCAGCGTGCAGCCAAATGAACCATGGGCTGGGGCAGATCGGCCCTGCCTCACCCAGGGATTACGTGCGCACGTTTTATTTCCCCCAGGGCCCTGGCTACCCAGGTTTTTGCCACCCCTACTACCAAATGAGCCCCTAACAGAACGGTGTGGGGGACGCCAAGCTTTTTACGTGACGGCACATCAGGTGGAGGCCGACCGTGTGGGGCCATAGCTGACACGTGGGATTTGTCTCTTGCTGCTGCCCCCAGATATCTCCGTACTGAGCGCAGATTCATCGCAAAGATCTACTACTAGCACCGGAAAAAAAAACTTATTAGAGCTATGGAATATATGCTGATTCATGCGTGCTGTGTATATCCTCTCGCTGAAAAGGAATAAAAAGAAATAAATTAAAGATGATTTAGAAAAAAAGAAATAGGAAAGCTCTGTCCTCACTCTAACGAAAAATTCGCTGCCTTTTCTTTTTTCAGTGAGTTGAAACGGCCATTTTCAGCTGAGACGCGAACTATACCAAACCGGCTTTAGCTATATGTGAGAGAGAAGGTCCGATATCCAGAAAATTATTTGCTTTTCCAGCATTACCGAAATTCAAACTTAGAAAAAAAATGTAAGTTGGACCCACGTGTCAGTGGGTCACCTTTTTATTGATATCTTATTTTCTCTCTTCACGTCCAACCAATCCAACCCTCCCTATTAGATTTCATGGTTCGCGTTGGGTGGAGGAACCGGCCATGGTTCGCCTGTGGAGGAGTATGGTGTAGTGGCATACACATGAGGCATGAGCATGTGGTTCGCACTGATAAAAAATGAATCCTTTTTTGCGTTCAAAGATGATCAAGTACTCTACTCGTGTAGAAATTTGGCTAGAAAATTATGCTCATTGACTTCAGGGCAAAAAACAGAAATATATGATGAATATATAGCGTGACTTTAGCCAAATGTTTGACTCAGGGTGCAATGAAAGTCATTGTTTTGCGGAAAAAAAAAGTACGGATACAATACATGATAATGTACACGAATGCCAGATTTGTATTTCTTGAATTATTTTGAATTTCTAATAAAGTTACATGTGGGGTGCAATGGTATCCATGTGCTCCAATATATTTTCACTATATTTGAAGTCCTGGAAGAGAAATTTGGGTGGCTAGGCAAGAAATTGGGTCCAAAACCACTCCTGCAAATGTTGTTGGAGCTGGTTTTAGGATTTTTTTTTAGGAACAGGCAGTCAATTTACCATCGATTAGATAGATGGAAAAAAGGGTGAGACCCCATGGAGCCAAGCGATTCCGAAAAAGAAAGACCCCAACATGTCTCACGGGTCACGGTGTGAGCATATGCCGTTGCGCAACCTCCTCTCTAACATGATGAATTCCCGTCTGCTACTACAACCAGCTCTCCCACGACAAGATTTGCCCAACTCTGGTGAGGAAGGGGCGAGGACAGCGACGCGCCTTCGGCTCGCGCCAGTGTTGGTAGTCGTTGCTATGTGATCTATGGACCTAGGTGGCCTATTGTTTCTTTCTGGTGCGTTGGTGTGTACGTATAAAGCATGTCTCGTAGTTAACGTACCAATTCTCAGTGTTTCGTCCACGCGCCAACGTATTGTGGAGTGGACCGCGACGGGCGTAGTTGTCGTGCGTCGACATAAACGGCCGGCGACGAGCCCTGCAAACCACGGCAGGCAGCGCCAACCTTGCTAGCTGTACAGATCAGTTACGTTACGTACCTACTCATGCAAACGTCGACTCCACGGACGCAATCATCACGTGACACCAGACGTCCAACCGTATCGATCGGCCGGCGCAACTCATCACGCATGTACTACATCCAAATTGTAAACCACTTTTTGCTCAACTCTTCATATTTTTATTTACGGCAAAAGGAATATATTAATGAGATACCAATTACACGAAATTTTTGTACAATCAGAATATAAAAAACTAGTCGCTACATTAAAAATGCACACAGCCAAAAGTGAGCACTGTCGTCGCCCAATCAAATTTGTAGCTTTTCACCCAGAAGAAAGTCCAAACTCTCCAAACAATGCCTTCAGCAAGTCACTGCAAGTCACAACCAATAAACGTCGGGCGTTGGGTTTTCACACCGGATATCAAGACTCGATGCTCGAAGAGCACCACCAAACTGAAGTCCCGAGTGTTGCCATCCCCACCAAGACCACCGCTGCAAAGCACCAATCACTAGAGTCACATGCATATATGCGGTACAGGACAACAACTTCGTCCTGCAACCATGCTCGCACAACACCCTGTGAGTAATATTTTGTGCATCCCATGCTCCGCTTCCGTTAATATTGGTCTTTCAATCATAATTTTCTTGACATTCCCCATCTCTGCGAACACCATGGAAATCACAGGCGTTGACATGTCCCATGGCTTCGACGGAAAGCGGAGCTTCGCTACACACCCCCTTGAAACCCCACGGACTGAAAATTGTGGGCACGCACGACCGGATCCCATCCAACAGAGGTCTAGAAACACATATCAGTGGAAATCGGTAGCAGGCAAACCGTCAACTTGGGTGAAAAAATACCACTAGGGTCACAACCCTACCTGCTTTACTCAAATCAGGACACCGCATAATGAATCCGTGAAAATCCGTCCCCGCCGCCTCCTGGCCGGCTGCCGCCACACGCAGCCGATCTCTGTCCGCCGAACAACCGCTGTACCAACACGCCTTCATGTGCTAAGAAGATACACGCCATGGCGACCAGAAACAACACCATGACCAAGGAGACAAGAAGACCTCGCCGCCGCCAGTGCCACCGACCTAGCTTCGCCCGGCCATGGTGGCGAGGGAGGAGAAGTGAAGGGAGGGGAGGCTCCGAGGCGTGGATTGCATCCTTAATCGAAGAGTGCCCTCCCCCGCGATAATATTAACAACAAATATCCAAATAACCATCGCTTCCATGTTGAAGTCGCTCAATTCTGCCGTCCATGGCAACTGCAAAGAAAGACAAAAATGTGTTGCGGTTGCGCTGTACGTGTGTTGTCCTGTTGTGATCAAACAGGCCGTACCGCTGTTGCAAGTCTTTCCTAGCCCCAACCGAATATACACACGCGCGCTTGGGTCAGCGTCGTCCAGATCCTGACACTGCAGATACAGTGCCATTTTAAAACTTAATAATCTTGATTATTATCAAATATCTTTTGTATGAAGCAGAACGCACCGACAGCCACTTGATTATTAACATGATAATAATAGTGTATCTGACAACAACAAAAATCTGCAGGTAGCAGCAAGCAGACTAGGGAACATTGCATCTGAATTATGCTGCAAAGAATTTGCACAAGTCCTCCTCCTCTCATGGAAGATCTAATTAAAGGGTGCTACCAAATGACACTTGCTCGAGTCTCCTTGCAACCCAAACACTCATGGGCACCAATGAAAAGTGGCCTATTTAGTCATGGAGTATTATCTCTTTTGTACGTGTTCTTGGACCATAATGCCCCCGGCATTTTTTCAACAAAGTGGAATGATGCGCTGGACTTTATTGTGATGTCTATCTACGAAAAGCACTGCTGGATACGGATGCGGCATGCTAATTGGCAAGTGGCAGGATCATGACAAGAGTATCACTAGCCGCAGGTAAACTATGTTGGAAACTTCTTAGGTACTGTACTACCGTGTGTATGTAGCAGGAACACAATATGCATGACGAGTACTCGGAAATAAAATTGAGATACAGATTAATTAATTAATATGTGGCCAGAAGAAAGGTTGGTAATCAAATTAAATTAACTAAAAACAAACTAAAGTACAAAGTCAATGGAGTGCGAAGGAATAAAGTCGTGTTTCGCCTTAACAGTGAAGTGATAGCGCCCGTGAACCACGCATTGCAGCGCGTTTATTTTGCGAGCGGTGATGACCAGTGACGCTGCATCCGATCAAGGTTAATCACACCTACTACTACAAGTAAGCACAACTTTAATGTGATTAGTTTTTTTTTTGCAGGGATGCCAATTATGCAGATTTCCGTTTGCTTCCGTTTCTAGAGGCATGCCATGCCATGGCAGGAATAATGGTTGATTTGATTTGATTTGACGGAGTAAATTGATAAAGGAATGAAATGATGGGAGGTATGCATGCATATGCAGTGATCATACTAGCTTAACTTTCCTGGGGATTAGAATGATGCGGGGAGGACAGGGCATGTGCCCAAGTGCAATCACAAGAGACAATTTGCAGGCTACAGGATGGACACTACTACAAGGCACCGAGATATTAATTGCGTAGGGAGAAAATGTCTTCTTCTTATCGAGACTCTTTGTTCAGTTAGAGAGAATTGTGAGTTCCGTTAGATAGTCAGTTCTAGCATTTTGGTACAGATTGAGGAATGAGGCTACATTACAAAGTCGAGTAAAACAAACTTTCAGTGGTATTTTTAAAATTTGAATTTACAAGGACCACAAACTACGACTTTTGCTTTCCCATGGAATTCTTCTTCATCATCACCCAAAGACCCCATATTGGTAAATAAATACGACTTCTACATTCCCAAATAGGTGGCATATAAATTGAGTAAAAACAGTCAATATTTTATATGTTTGACTGAATATATACAAAAACATGAAGATCTATATTATCAAATCAATATCAATTTCACCATAAGATATACTCCCTCCGGTCCTAAAAAAGATTCGCGACTGCTCTTTTTGCAAAACGCCCCTTGTTCTTTTCTGTCTCAACCCGCAGTCCGTCTCTCTCTCCACGCTCTCCACTCGTCTCTCTCTCCACGCGATGTTCTCTCTCTCCCCATCGCCCGCTCCCTCGCCGGCGCGCTCTCCCCTCCCCATCCCCACCCATGGCCGGCACCGACTCCGACGACGACCAGCCCGCGCCGCCGCCCCCATCCACCACCTCCCCCCCCCCCCCCGACGCGCTCCCCCCACCTCCCTCGCCCGCTCCCCTCCACCTCCCTCGCCCGCTCCCCTCCACCTTCTCTCGCCCAAGAAAAGATCGGACCTTTTGGTCCAAGCCGGCGACGAATCGCCGGATCCGCCGTCGGAGAGGCTGGATCCGGTGTCTGCGAGACCGGACGCGCCGGATTTAGTGGCTGCGGCCGGCGGAGGTCGGGACTGGGCCATCAAGAACCTAGACGTCGCAGAGGACACGGCGGAGGATGAGCTTGCTATTGCGGAGGAAGAGGAGGAGGTTGTGGAGGCGGAGGAGAGTGTAGAGGAGGAGGCGCCGGTGGAGGTCGGGGCGTACGTGGAGCCGCCGGAGGAGGCCAAGGTCTACGTCAGCAACCTGCCCTACGACGTCGACAGCGAGCGCCTCGCGCAGCTCTTCGAGCAGGCTGGCGTCGTCGAGGTCTCAGAGGTGAGCACACCGCAGCACTTCCTCTCTCTCGTTGCTTGCTCTTCCCTAGTCAGCTGCGGTAACACCAGAAGCATTCAGTTTCTGGGCTTATGGACAAGTAAATGTCTGATTAAATGAGGTCATACGTAGTTGCTGCTCTGTTGAATGAAGCTCGCAGGGAGGAGCTGCAGCTGCTACAATCGAACTTGCTGCTTGGCAAGCCTCTTGCGTAGTTGTAGGAGGTTTTTCATTTTGGAAGGATGCATCATACGTGTGCTTCTAACACGACGTTTTGGTATCAGAAACTCTGAAATATGTGACACGGCTTCTAACACGACGTTTTGGTGGTGCGCAAAACATGCAATTTAAATGCCTTTCTCTGCTGAAAAAACATACAGTATCATTGTAAGATTAAACTGAAACTTAACTTGCTGGATAGTCTCCAGGATTCATGATTTTTGCCACTGTGGTGTAATGTGTGCAATATAACTGTAAGATTCATCAGTTAAGAGCACATTTTAGCATCCAATATCATTGTAAGATTAGTGCTAAACTGAAAACTGGATAATCTTGCTTCACTTGTGCTGCACGTTAATGTCAGCAGCAAGGATTTGTTGCACTGCTTGCACTCCTATTCTTGTGTATACCGTGATAAATTTGTGAACTGAATATGCAAGCTAGCTTTAGAACAGAAATGTTTGCTGTCTCACTTACAGTACAAGTGTGAATATTTATGAATGCTTTCTGTAATTCAGTGAGTACATATAGAACAGGAGCACATATAGTGCTAATACATACATATATTAGTGATTACAAATGAATGCTTGCTTGCACTGCTTGGAGCACACAACACATACACACAACACATACACACAACACACATCTTGGAGTACTGAATGTATAAGCTGCCTGCATTTATCCAGGTTCCCAGGTCTAAAAGGTCAACGGCTCGTGATGTCTATGCTTGCCCTTATCTTGTTGAGAGTACTTCTAAAAGCTTGGTAATCTAACTCTGTGATGACAAAGTGGGGCTAAAAACAAAGTTTTATGTTTTTCCTGTGACTAAAAACAAACAAGCTTGCTTAGATATGGTTATGTCTGGACTAAATCAGTGAACTTGGAGACTGAGACCGTCTTGCTAGTTTGTTTTCTTGCTCTGTTTGCAAGTACTCTTACTGATAAATTTGTAAACTCAATATGAACTGAACAAATTTGTAAACTCAATATGAACTGCTTACAAGTGTCAATATTTTTCTCCTTCTAAACAAGGACCACTCCTTCTTGTACTCCTTTCCTCTTTCTTTTCTTGTTTGCTGTTGCTCCATTTGACAAGGATAATGCCTCTACTTCATAGGCAGCTATAATTTCCAAGGTCTTTCTATAGAGTTCACCATCAATCCTTAGAGCCATAGGCAGAGTTCCTTCCCTCAATATTTTGTCCTTGTTCATGTGGGGAATCTCATACTTATTGCCACCTCTAGCATTCATAACTTCCAGCAGAACTGACTGTAAAGTTATGAACACTTTGTCAAGATTATGCACTGGATAGCTGTGAAAAGCATCTTCAACTGATTCTATGAGGTCACTCAGATTTTTTGGTGCAGTTTCTAGTGTTAAGGATTGAATGGACCTAAAATATGCAAGGTCCAACACGTTCATATCCGGTGAGTTTGCAGGTTGTTGCATTAGCTAGATATCCATCCCTGTTTTTGCTACAGCTGCTCTAAAAGCTGGATCACTAGGCAAAACATGTGTTCGTGCATTGTCTTGTTGAATATAGATCGTCCCTTCGTCATCATCAGGCCATAGGGCTTCAATTGCTGGAATTACTTTGTTACATAGGTAGTCTCAATGGACATCTCTGGTAACTGTCACCGCCTTGACTTCCAAAGTTCCTTTGGCTCGGTTCTTAGATTTTTTTACAGCTGGAGTTAACTTGACGAATGGCCAGATACCTATTTTTCCATCAAATGTCACTCCATCGGCATCACGCCTTGGCCTCGCCACTGCACAAAGGAACATTACCTTTCCAATTCTGTTTTTGCTTTGGATACTGCGCTCAGGATTAGCTTCTTCTGACGATAGGTAGTAGGTCCTCTTTTTTTTAGTCAAGTCAAACCATTTTTCATCCGTATGTAGAATCTTTCGCATGTCTATGAATTTAGGCATAGCATCCGACACAGTTCTTTCATCCACCATCGAGACAGTGAATTTCAGCATGTCTATTTGGTTTGCTAGCTTGAGATAGGGCTTTATAGTGCTTGTGTGCTTCCTAATCTGGTCCCATTTTAACCTCCTTTGCAATGATGTATAGGGAACTTTCAAAGACAGTGCAAGTGCCCTCATTGTTGAACGTTTGTTGTAAGGAATTGTTGGTATCCTCTCAAGACCAAGGTCTTTTCTCTTTCGGCCAGACCTCCCTTTCTTTTTGTTGGACACATCAACTTGTTCCCCTCTCTGAATTTGATCTTTTGCCTGTTTCCAAATTTTCTCAACAGTTCGAACACTGATTTGCAATAGCCCAGCTACAAGTCTTTTATCAGCTGCATGATCAGCAGGGAGTACCTCTCTTGCTTTTTTGAGTGCTTCCAGTGCAAGATAAGCTCCAAACCTCTGATCATCTCGCATGTTTTTCTTTCTTCGATTGTTACAAACTGCAAAATGATGAAACTGTGTTAGAACTGCAAAATATAGTCTCAGCAAGTATGAATTGTTTATGTTGCAGCTGCATGCTAATTTGGCCTTTGCATTGTTTCAGGAATGCTTGGAATAAATTGGGTGCTATGCCTACAGAAGAAGCAAGGATGAACAACAAGGATAAACTGACTTCTGTTGATAAACAGGTGAGCGTATGTAAAACATTCGTTCTATTTCATGACATTGTTCCAATACAAGACTTGAATTAAGTTTACATTGATTTTACTGCCCTGAGCATTTATACTGTCAACTTCTGGAGTATGTTTCTACTGTGATGTTTGTATGCTTGTATTGTCAAGTTCATGATGTAGTGTACTGGTTAGCATTGTTAAACTGGACTAGGAGCTAAACCTGGGATACATTATGTCATGTTATTGGAGAATGACTCATCTCATGCACTCAGCACTAGTCTAGAGGTAGCAGAATTGCAATATGATTATATGAACATAGGAGTATTTTGCATGTTATATCAATATGATTATATGAACATAGGAGTAGCTTACTTGTGTAACCTGTAGTAGTTTCATACAGCAGTGCTCTAGTGCTCTAGTGCTATTGCTCTAGTGCTCGGACTACACCATTTGTTCTATTGCTCTAGTGCTGAATACCGCTGCATCCTTATACCACCTGTTGTGATTCAATCACTACATGCTTATATTGCTTTAATAAAGGAGTATCTATTGCTCTAGTTATGCATGCCATGTACTGAGATTCTCCACTTCTTTTTACAGGTCAGGAAAGTGGACATGCTTGACGGCGTGACAATCTTGAGGTCTGAGAAGGTCAAGGATAAAGGAGGGAACATCAACCATCTGATGATTGAGCAGGTGGTATGAAACTTGTTTGTTTACTTCCACTAGTGATACAACTATAGTTCAAATAAAATTGCATGCCAGAGGTCGGCCGATTCCAGAATGAATGCAATAAAATAAGCTGTGTTTAAATCAGTTTGACTGTCCTGATCATTCTTTCTTTTTCTGCAAAAGCGTTGCTCATTTCTTATCAACTTGGCATTTTGGATTGGATTGCCTTAATAAAAATTGGCTCTCTGGATTAAGTTGGTTGTTGGACACACGACCATCTTGATATTATGCATGGCATGAAATGAATTGCTTGATATTATGCATGGCATGAAATGAATTGCTTGATATCTAGTCCACAAAGGAGATTTGCTCTGTTCCAGTGTCCAAGGGACATGCTTACTTCACACAGTATGTTAACAATCCAGATGCATATGCTTGCTGAATTGTTGGTAAAATACTGTTTTTCTTGTTCACAGCTATTGCACTCTCTGACGATCACAAGCCGAACAGAAGTGATGAGAGGAAACGAATCGAGAGAGCTGGTGGGATTGTTATGTGGGCTGGTAAGTAATGCATCTATCACAGGAAGAACCCCTTGACTAGGGCATGGGGTGTTGGTCTCACAAATTCTGATAGTGGCAAATGGACTTGTGCAGGAACTTGGAGGGTAGGTGGCGTACTTGCAATGTCTAGGGCATTTGGCAACCGCTTGCTGAAGCAATTTGTTGTCGCAGAACCGGAGATGCAGGTAACTTGTGCTTCTATACTTGTGTTCGTTAAACAAAGACACAGGTTTCTCTTTCGCGGCTTATATGCAAGATAAACTGGAGTACAATTTGTATTGTGCAGGAGGCAGGACCTGATGATGATCCGGAGGCCGAGGACGAAGCTGCACTCGAAGATCTCGAGGTGCAGGAAGAATCTGCAGTTGAAGATGCACCTGATGCATCCATTTTCCCGGAGTCGGCGATCTGGAGGCTTGTTGGGAGCGAGCTGCAGGTGAGCTGCAGGCGATCTGCTGTGCAATTACTCTGCTACTGCTCTGCAATTGTTTGATCTGCTGTGCTACTGCTTGCTGTTCAGCAGGCTCAGTCTGCTGCTACGATCCTGGGAGAGCTCCGTGCTGGAGCTGCTGCGATCCAGAGAGAAGTCCGAGGCGCAGAGGATGCTGCTCAGTCCATGCTGGGCGAGGCGCAGAGGATGCTGGGAGAGGTCCAGTGATACTGGGCGAGGCGCCCCAGCGGCCGGCGGCCGGCGACCTAGGAGCAATCAGGGCTAGCTCGTCCCGCGTCCGGCGACCGGCGGCCGGCTGGATCTGCAACGTGGGTGCTGGCGATCGATCGATGATGGTGGAGCGATCGATCGATGGGGAGCGAGGCTAGCGATCGATCGCCCCGGGCGAGCGAGCGAGACGGGCGGGCGAGTGAGACGGGCGGCGAGCGAGCGAGCTACACGAGAGAGGCGAGCTGCGGAGGGACTTTATTTCCAGTTTTTGAATCTCGAAGGATAATTATGTAAAATGGACTTTGTACTGTTGGTGCGCCCCTTTTTTTTGGATCGGAGGGAGTATTTTCATAATGTATTTACGCAATATTGTAATTGTTGATATTTTATTCTATGTATTTACTCAGATTTAGAAAGGTTTTACTCATTTACTCAATTTAAAAGCCACCTATTTGGGGCGTTGGGTGTGCTGACCATTTTATAGAACCCAGATGTGCTAATAACTAATGGGCTAAATATATATGAGATACACTAGGCCTCGGTAGATTCCAGTGGAAGCCCGCGAAGGACAGCGGTAGGTTCCTTAATTATTTTCACCCCAAAAAACTATTTACTTATCTTTCCTCTTTACTTGTTTTTAGACACCTCTTTACTTTCTTTTGTGTTGCCCAAAAACCCCGTGTAAAAAGCAAATGTTTTTCTTTAGGGCTTGTTTGAACAATCCCCAACCCAAGTGATTGGAGGGGATTGATAGGGATTTGACTTACAAGGGATATAATACACCTCAATCCCTGCCAATCCCCTTCGTAAACCAGCAAACGGCCAAACAACCCCTTCCGTGCGTAGTTTTCATTTTGAGTTTTGTATTTTGTGTTGAGGATTGGATACCCCGTCAACAAGATGAAACAAGAATTCACTCCTCTAACTTATTAAACGTTGAACCTGCCTTTTTAGTGCAGGTGCAAAGACTTCATGAAAATGTATGTACATGCGGATAAAAAACAAGAACATGTAAACGTGTCAGGATTTTCCTTCACGTGGTGAACATCATTTATTTTCACAGAGAGCATGTGCTCCTGAAGACTTGATCTACTATCTTTAGTTGCAACTATGCAATGTACAAAATTTGTTAGAAACGTCTTTATCGGGAAGTCATTTTGGCTCCCGAGATCCACTGATCTCTTTGTTTTAAAAAATCAAAAAATATATAATTTTCAAAAAAAATGAAAACAAATCTGGATACAGTCAATGTTGTGTCATTTTTTGTGTAACTTAAAATACAAGTATTTTTCAAATTGATATTTTGCACGCTTGTAAGATATATCGTTGAAAACATACGGGAATTTTCCAGAATTTTTTAAAAGAGTGAAACGCACCAGAGGTCACGAAGTTGCACGAAATGGAAGAATTAGTCACCAAGTTGGAAAATCTCAAAACTTGGTCACGAAGTTGTGAATTTGCGAATCTTTGGTCATTCCGTCAAGACGGACGTTAAGTCGGTTACGTGGCTGACTGATTTTTACAAATAACCCCTGCAAATTTTGTGTCTTCCAATTGCTAGGTCCCTTTCGATTTTATTTCTTTCTAAAAAATACTCCAAAAATGAAAATTGCTCACTCACAGACACACAACTCCACACAGTCACATACACATCTACATCGCCAGTACTCCAGCTTCTTCGTACGCCGCCTATGCGCCATGGACGCGGAGTCCTCCTCCCGCTGTACTCGCCTTCGTCCCCGCGGCACAAGCTGCGGACCACCGTGTGCGGCTGCTTCGGCTCCTCGGACAGCGGCGCTGAGAGGTCACAGAGCAGCGGCGGCGGCGGGCAGACGGACTGGATTAGGGGTCAGTCGTGCCACGGATCCGACGACCCTCCCCAGCAACCCGCGAATCCGGCACTGAAAAAACGATGACGTCAATACGACGTCAGCAATGGCAATTGATTTGCTGTGAGCGGGTCGTCGACCACAACCTCGTCTTATACGGCTTGGACAGGGAGGTCTACGGCGCCAGGTCCTGGGTCGGCCTCAATGCCGGCGTATTCCTCATTCGCAACTGCCAGTGGTTGCGCCTACTTCATGGACGCCTGGTCGCGCATGGGCCCGGCCTCGCCGGAGTACGCCCACTAGGGAGAGGTGCTCCAGGACACGCTCAAGGGCAAGGCAGGAGGCGGGCAGATCGGGTGGCGGCGCACGCTGGAGGAGCACACGCGATACGCCGCGCTGAGGAACGCGGCCGTTAGAAAAAACGTTCCAGGGCCGACGGGCGGCGGGCAGACCGGGTGGCGGCGCCCGTTCGTCACGCACTTCACAGGGTGCCAGCCCAGCGGCGGCAAGCCCAACGTACGAGATCTGTCCAACATGCGCTCGCGGCCGCCTGCCAGACACGGTCGCTAGAGTCTCCACGGACGAGTTAGGCTGGGTCAATCCTTCATGGAAGATGCATGCAACTTGTTTGGCAAAATGTCTAGGCTTATTTTATCCACAGGGATGAATAAATAGTAAGAAAAGAAATTATAGGGTGCATTTTGTAAAAAACCAAACTGCCACGTCATCGACTTGACGCCTGCCGTGACGGAATGACCAAAGATTCGCTAATCCACAACTTGGTGACCAATTTTTGAGCTTTTTCAAGTTGGTGACCAATCATTCCATTTCGTGCAACTTCGTGACCTCTGGTGCGTTTCACTCTTTTGAAAACTTGTAAATATGATTTTTGAATTTTTTTAAATAAAGCTATGACCGGAACTCGAGAGGCAGAAATCTCTACTCCATCTTTATCTACAGCTCTCTCTATATATAGCATCAGTACAAACATAAACATACATGAGCATCTGAAGTAGTTAGAGATATATATACAGATTATTTGGAGGCTGAAAAAACCTAACCAATTAGACTAACTAAAGAGAATAAAGTACGTATATACATAAAGTTAATGGAGTATAGAGGAATAAAGTCGCATGTCCTTGACAGCGAAGTGATAAAGCATGCGTGCGTGCGTTTTGAGCTGCAAACAGTGATGAACAGTGACGTTGCATCCGATCAAGCTTACAACTACAAGCACACCTGTAATGCAATTTCTTTTTCTCAGACGCCCGGTTCAGAGGAGAATAGGAGATGCACCAATCTTGAAGCGCTTTCTTGCGTGTGCATGCATGTGTATATATGGATTTTGAGAACGGGGCAGTAGACCAGTGGTAAAGATAACTGCGGCTAAACCTAACAACCAGAGTTTGAATCTCGTGGGAGCGAGTTTCTGTAATACTCACACAGGAGCGGTTCTTTTACAAAATTAAACCACAAATGGCTAGTCTTGATTGGTTTCATTTTTTCTGTATATATGGATTTCCGTTTCTAGAGGGAGGGCGTATGTGCCCAAGCATGGCAGGCATAATGGTTGATTTGATAGAGGACATGATGGGAGGTAATGGATGCATGCATGCTGCTGATCATGGTAGCTTACAACTAAGATGATGGGAGTAGTAGGACAAAGCATGTGCACGCGCCATCACAAGAGACAATGTGCGTGCTAAAGCATGGACACGCCTAGACACCAAGATTTTCCTAGGTAGAAATTTGTCTTCTTTTTCCTTCTCTTTTGTGGTTTTGGATGGTTTCCTTTTAACTGAATTGAGAGTTCAGTTGGATAATCAAATCCAAGCATCATTTGAAGTGCTACAAACTGAGAATCGAGGCTACACCACGGAGTCGATTGAAGCTTATGTCCAGATTTTCTTTCATCAAAATTTGATCTAGGCCATGGTTCATCTTGATCATCCATACTCCATCGAGGTAACTAGGTTTCGCATAGGCATGGTGTGTGTCTGTGAGACCAAACCCGTTTGTTCAGTGTAAATCCATCTTTCATCTTTAAAAATAAAATCCATCTTTCACTCGAGGTAGGGAGGATTTTCTAGGTCAAAACTGGTTGGCCTGGTTTTTTTTAAATTTACCGCGACTTTATTGAATGATAACGAGATCGTTTTGGATTACAGAACTAATAAAACCTGGCATATCATCAAACCATGCTTCTCCTGAGCCATGCGTAGCACCTCGGCGAGCCAACTCATGTGCAGCTTGGTTGGCCTCCCGCGGACAGTGCTGTAAAGCCGCTCTGCCTAGAGTCATCAGCAACTCTCGGCAATCATCAATAATCACTGCTCCAATACCTCTGTAGTCGTTAGGGTTGACTACAGCTTCCACCACCTCCATTGAGTCAGATTCAACAATAATGGACCTGCATCCGAGGCCCTCAGCCAGTCGCAGACCTGACAATAGCGCCATAGCTTCCATCGTCGAGGCATCAATTGCATGAGGCCTATAATCACAAGATGCAGCTACAAAATTTCCGCCAGAATCACGGATCACTTATGGGCTGATTATGCAGCGGGCCTTCCTTGGGTTCCGACCATATTAGATATTTAGATGGTGGGGTGATTTTCCAACGAAGCCCGCCAGGGTCAGATCTCCTTATTTTCATCATGCCTTTTTTTCCTGAAAAATATATTCTTCTGTGCTTGAAAAAATCTACAATTCCTTCCCTTTTTCGTGAAGTATTTCATTCTCCTAAAAAGGAAAAAATATTGTTCACTTTTGTAGTAGTGGTACACACATTTGGTCCTCTGAAAGAACAAAAACCATTCAAACACTAAACTTGCACGCGTCAGTAACACGGATGCACAACTTGTGTTTCTTTTCCATGTAAAAATACACATAAATAAAATACACCAACATATAAATATCGAAGCAAATACATATTTGTTTTTCATCTGAAACATTTTTTTCCCATCCACCCAGAGCAAATGATCCTGAATAGCGTGATTGGTCGTTCCCGAAACTCCTTACTCCCTGCCTTTGAGCACGATATAGCTGAATTGCCCCGCCAGCTCGGCCTCCGCGCCATCTGGACTTGTTTCCTGGCGGTACAGCTCAGGTGCTCCGGCCGGGCCTTCTTCCTTCATTATCATCATTTGACCTCTCGGAACTAGATTTTCTGTGATGGTGAATATGGTCGTCAAAATAGTCTTACTCTTCACGCAGGAATGAAGAAATGAATTTACATGTACCAGTTGTTCTAGGTTTACAAGTTTCAACTAAATATAAAAGGGCACAGGCTAAGGTCAGATCACAACATACCATCTGGACCCCGGATGTGAATCGCCGCAGCAGAAGGTTAACGAGTTGGCTGAGTTTCTGGAAATCAAAAGACTTGAAGCAACATCCAGACTAGCATCAGTAGCTCTGCATACATACATGAAGAAAAACAAAAATAAGCATGCATTCATACATAGTCACATGGACAAGTCATGGAAAAAGAGATAGCATTTAAGAGTGTCGGCTCCATATTCAGAATTAAAAGCTGGACTTTGCATTCAAAATCAGAAGGTGGACTTGGCAATCACACAATCAAAAGGAATGTACCTTGGTTTCTTTACTGGAGCGGATAGAGAATAACCCAGCAAGGCAAAGCCATCTCTTACTCGATAGATGACCCTGCTACAGAGTCAGCAAGATCCTGCAGTGGTATTGCCAGAGTAGGGGTATAGTTATGCAAGAAAGAATGATCCATAATCAATCAAGCATTAGATAGACAAAAGCATGAATACGTTAAAGCAAGAAACAATGAGTCAATGATCTATAATTCAGTATAACATAGACAGAAGCGTGAAGAAGCTATGCAAGAAACAATGAACCGTAAGTAAGCATTTTACATAGACAGTGTGTGAAGAAGTTATGCAAGATACAATGATCCATAAATGAGCATTAGAAAGACAAATCATGAAGTAGTTGCGCAAGAAAGAATAAGATCGATAATAAAGCATTATGCATAGACAGAAGCGTCAAGAGACTCAGGTATGACAAGAAAATAACTGAAGCATGCCGACAGCCAAAGGAAACATCCAAAAGGAGAAGAAAGTAATGGAACTCTATGAAAGGAAGAAAATTAATGATGGATAAAAAAGACAAAAGCTCAACAATAACCAGCTGGTAACTGCAACAACACAGAAGAGAAAGAAACAAAAGCCCTTTTGATGAAAACATTGATTTTCTTTTGGCACCATCTGCCACTTAGCAGTCATAAATGGTGCCCAGTATAAACAGCTGAGGATATACAGGAGGCTGCAGCCCGCAGATGTTCAACCATCTCCGCCAAACTGCGACGATTTTAACATAACTGACTAAGTTAGATGATTGTTAGAAACAAAATAGAAAGCTATAGACCTATAGTCTATACAGCGATGAGAGAAAGATGGGCTCTACTCTGGCGTAAGTTATCTCTAAACAAACAACAACATCAATCCGCTAAGCTGACCTAAACTACTGTCTGGTAATACATACGAGCCACCATCGCATATGAGACCATGCAGAATGCTCAAATCCCAGATCTTCATATGCCACTTCAGTACTACAAGGCATAGAATTCAACTTGGCATATAAGCTCACTGCATGGTGAGCCATGTTTGTCGAGTGCGCAGAGATTTAACATTCGCCGGTCTCAAAGGCCCATTGCTACCTTCATGATGGCGGTGATATCAAATTCAATACAAGGATGAATGTGCCAGTCTGGTTCATGGTCTTTTCCAGAAAGTCACCCTGATAATCTGAGTTACAGGCAACATGGTGATTTCGCCCCAAGGCTTATATGAAACAATGGCTGGTTCTTTTTAGGTCACACGGAGCCAATGCCGACTGAGCGACAGCATGGTCTGTAAAGAGATTTTTGCTTCCTCACATGTAACAGCTTCCTGGATATCTACATGTTATGATTTGGAGCTGGAGCCAGATGCCAATGCCTCTCGACCAACTTGTCAACAAAGGATTGAATCTGCATTATTTGCAATATACTCAGGGTTAAAACTTACAGATAAACCAGAACAAAGATTTCGGCAGTAAAAATAAACAAATATTATACAGAAAACACTACAATGGAAAAACAGAATCGTAATCTGTCACTCAATTAGATAGAAAGCCTTGGAAATCAGAGCCTGAAAAACCTAAGCTACTCCGTATGAAGTAATCTTGTACCTTAGTTTTCCTTCTAAAATCAAGAAATTCATGCGAAGTCATCAGCTTCTCTCCTTCGGTGCATGCATCCATGATCTGTAGAACAGAACAAGCATATACGAGTCAGTACTGTCACTCACATTACAAGACCTAAAACACTTTAATATATATATAAACAGTTCAACACCCCTAACATTACAACCAGAATATGATGAGGTAATCATTCAAGTTGATATTTCAAATACTAGTTCAGAATGGGTGTGCATGATACCTTCGTGACAGCTTTCCGCATCATTGTCTTGTAAGCCTCCCTGTCGATCTTTTTACTTTTGTACAGTGGCATCAGCAGTGTGCCTATGAAATTTATAAGCCCCTGTTTTATATGTTCTACGCCTCGCAATTGTCCTTCGGATGCAGGTTTGCTTTCAGCAACCTGCGAGGCAGAACTTTTACATGTCTGCTTTTGGCTACTTGAATCTTCTTCTTCAGGTATGTGGATCCGACTGTAGAATTCTTTATCTGCTTCCATTGCTTGTGCTTGCCACCTCTCAATGGCTAAAGGATCTTTGACACCATCAATGAAGATTGTATCTATATCAACCCATGCCCTAGTAAACCGACTGTCTACAGCTCCACTATCTACAGAATTATCCCCTATGTTGATTAGGCAGGTTTTCTCGTTCGAATAGCTCCTCTGTGTGCAGTTATCAACAGTCATTTTTGAGCTGTCAACATCAGGACAATTGGCCAACTCAGCGGATGAGTTCTTAGTTTTTCCATTCCTAGAATCAATCTCTGATATGCATTCAAGTCTCCCAAGGTTGTCACTTATCACTTTCTTTCTTGTATCAGATTCATCCAAATGATGATCACGCCTCGCAAAAGTACGAAATGATGGTATCTTAGGGAGTTCCCTAGGCACACTTATCACTGCGTCGACAGATGCATATGCCTGCACAAAATGAACAGTATAAACAATATGTACACCAACAACCAATAAAATATCAGACGGTGTTCCATTTATATTGGTATTCATGTGGTTTTTAACATATTCGACAGAAGAGTTTGCTTGGTCAGGATCCACGATAAAAAAAGTAGGAAGTTTCATATATGGCACCTGAATTTTATTTTTCATATTTTTATAGATCAACCTACATATCTTTGTCAATTGAGCTTGGCAGATTTTATTTAGAAGTTAAAACTTAGAAACCGAATAAAGAAACTGTTAGAAACAAACCTGTGCAGCTGCTATGGCAGCAGCTCGAGCAGCCTCAGCAGCAGCGAATGCAGCAGCTTCTTCCTCGGACATAACCATGCCATGATCCGCCTTGGGTTCTAGATCATGATTTTGCTTCTGAGAACGAATTGAACTGCCATCTATGCTTCCTAATTTCAAAGCCTTGTTATCTGGTTTCTTGCTAGTTATGTGTGGTGACTGGCTTCCAGCAGATCTTACAAGCTGTGCACCTGCTTCATTTGACCCATGCAAAGTAGGCATTCCTGATTGTAGACCCTTAATTCTATTCTTGTTCGATTCAACTGATGGCATTCGGCGCAGCAATTTGAGTGCACCGTTGCTAGCCTTTTCTTTACGGAAAACATCTATCCACATACTGACCAGCTGGCGAGCTATAGCACGTATATCTCGACTTGTATGCACACAAACCTTTTCTTTTACAGTCCTCCCAATTCCTGTACAAAATTCAGATTGAAGAGAATCAGGTAAGCTGCAATCATCCTTGCATTACCCTAACAATCTAACAGTACATAAATAAGCCCTATTCTCTTTGGTGCGAACATTTGCTCCCTATACTTATTTTTAAGAATTAACTAAGGTGGTACGTAAACAGACACTATTGAGTAACGAATCCCCCTATCAAAACAAGCGCAGCTTGAGCTTCTCATCCTTGCAAAGGAGCAACGAGAAAGAGAACACACAAACAAACACACATGAATTTTCTAACAAATGGTAAAGGGGTATGGGATACATACCAGACAAGCGAACAGCTAGCAGATCTGTTGAAACAAGCAGAAGCAAGCGCACACAATGCCGCAATAGTTGAGTTGCATTTTTTCCCAGTGAATCCTGCGCAGAAGTTGAATGCAGAAGCCAAAGGCTTGAATGTAAGAGAGGCTACCTTATCCTATTATGGATACAAACTTTACTAGAGAACACAAACTTACAAGTATCCAAGAGTTTAGTTTAGTTAGTCCTTCTTTAGACCCAGCAAATGATTTAAGAGCATTTGGAGGAAGCTTCAGTAGCTCCTTAGCCAAATGTAGGCGCCCTGATGTAGTTTGCGCACTGAAGAACATTTCTTGCAGTAAAGATTCCTTGCTAACTACGGCATATGATGCATCAGAAGAATTTTTGCATAGAGCAGTTGAAAGTTCATGTGCTTCAAGTCTATTCGACATATCTCTCATTTCATTTCTTTCAGTATCTGACTGCACTTGGTATGTTTGTAGAGCTTCCACCTCAGCAATATAATCCTTACCACTGTGTACCAAATCAATAATCCGAATTGCTTCTCGGAGACCACTTAAAATTGCACCACCAACAGTATCTGGGTGCTCTTTGCATGTTGCTTCACCCGCGAAAAATAAACAGTTTGCAACTGGCCGTCCCAGAATGTCATAATCTTGTCCTGATGCTCCTACTGCAACATAAGAGTAAGCACCTCTACTATAAGGATCAAGACCCCAGTTTGTGACAACTGATGCGACTGGATCTGGTATAGCAGCATCCGTAAAGAGCTTACGGAGAACCACCATGGCATTACTAACATGAGCATCAGAACTGACACTTTGTCCATCTATAGCAGCCTTCCCAACAAGTAGAGCTATTAGAACTGGTGCCCCAAGTGTCTTTTTTAGATTCCAAAACATAAAGCACTGTCCCCTTAAATCGGTTTCTTCTGCAGTTGCACCAAAATAATCCATATCATCATCCCAAAAGACCTCAGGAAACTCCAATACTATTTTATTTAGAAGACCAAACCCAAGCCTGTCAATCGAAGCCATTTTCCAGTCTGGCAAGGAAGGAGAAAATTTGATTGCATTTGCTTTCAAACAACCAAGAGGAACAGTGATCAACACAGCATCTCCCACAAATTCACCTCCATTTGAAGTGGAAACTTTAACAGTTTTCCCATCAATGCCCCTAGCATCTGACTCAGAGCTGTAGATTACTTCAGTTACCACATGGTTTAACTGAACATCAAGTCCTTCTGCAAGGCTCTCAAGGACAGTGCCATAACCACCTTTAATCATACAATGAGGTCCTCCAAACCCTCCATACACATCATCCTGGTTCCAATATGGAAGAGAGACAGAGTTGAGCATTGCAGCACAACCATACTCTAAATGTGCAAAGTGCCAGTTCAAAACTCTTCTTTCGATAGGGCTGAGAAAATCTATCTTCTCATCCTTCCCACAACAAGCTATCTCCTTTTCTGTTGAAGAACTTCCAGAAATGTCTAAGCCTCCTGCTTTGGATATACTTAACTGATTATCCTGTCCCACAGAAGAAATAGCATGAGCTCCACGTTTCTTCCTAAGAGCATATTCCAGCCCATCCTCAAGGGATAAACCCATTGCACTTTCACCATTTTGTGCAAAAAGTTGTTCCATTTCATCAACCAGACCATTGTATTCAGATTGCATATCATTGTCCAAATCATCAGGAACCTTGTTGCCAGTTACAACATCATAGAGAGGGCAAGCACTATTCAGTACAGTCAGTTCAAGACCAAGCTGAGAACAAATCAAAGAGGATGGGTCGGCCCTTCTTTCAGTTGCTATATCAGCCTCCACACCCGTAATAATGCTAGCACCCAAATCGACAGGAACTGAAAGCGATGTACGATCTGTATAAACACGACCACCAATCCTATCACGCGCTTCAAGAACAGTAACAGCAAAACCTTGACGCCGCAAATGACGTGCCGCAGTTAAACCTGCTGGGCCAGCTCCCACAATGATTATCCTTTTGCAATACCCGCCAGATTCAACTTTATGATTTTTTCACAGTTGTTTTCATCTATGATAGCTGCTTCTGGTTTAGGGCCTTCAGTGTTTCCAACTGAACTAATTTGGATGGATGGTAGTGATGCATCTCTACCTTCAGTTGATACATCTAGATTCTTCTCTTCAAATGCATGTTCTTTGGACTTTGAGTGAGGTTTCAACTCTTGGGCATCACAGTGAGTGTCAGGGACATTATTTTCATTTGATTCTTCTGTCAAAGGTCCAAAAGCACCATAATCATGATCTTTATTCTGAAGAGACACAGCTGCAATGTCATCTTGAACGCTGACTGGCTTCATTTCACGTAATTCATTTAGCTTGGCTACTTCCACAACTTCAGAACCAAAAGTTTCATGACCCTTTGTCACCTTGGCTGATGCAATTCCAGTATTTATGTAACCCTATGAATTAATGAAATATCGAGTGTTAGCATTTAGCCAATTTTGGCATCTATCATAGTACATAACAGCTAAAAACACAAATCTGTAATAAATTTAGATCTACAAGCTGCATGAAGGTAAACGAAAAGAATAAAATGTTGACAAATTTCAACAACTTATCCAGCAAGTCTTCAAGGCGGTACCACAACTGCAGCTAATGCGCAGCAAAAGCTCACTACTGAATCAAAATTACGCATCACTTGGTAAGTAACAAAGTGGGAGCCACAATAGGCAATGCAACTTACATTCTGATCTAAGAAAAAATACACATCGCGCATAAGTGTTTGACGCGGCGAATCATTTTCCAAGTGAACATTAGAAAGACCACAATCTGCAAGATCCAATAGATGTCTGACATCCTTGTTCCAGCAATTTAAGATCATGTTCCTGGAGCGAATACAGAAATAGTCAACGAAAAAATGAAACTCATGATACAGGGTAAATCACACGAAACATGGTGCATATAAGCCACTGTCACAGAAAGAAACTAGGGCATGCAGCAAACATTAGAGGGAAAAAATTAGGCATTAAACAAACCTGCACTCCAGGTAGTCCCGAAGGCCACCCTTGCGCTTCAGCACGTCCTTGAACTTTAGTTTTTCAATTGGAGAAACCGCCTCCGCCATCAGGCCAGCACATACTGCAGCAACACCTCCATTCTCGAAAACTTCAGACGCTTTAATTTTATCTTTCGATTTGACAGACTTATCTGCAAATCCAGCTGAGGGGTTTGAGAACAACCCCTGCTCTTGCATTAGAGTTTCCCAATCAAAATCTCCTTCATACGCCATGTCACCATGTTTACGTTTTCTAGCACTGCGTGCTACACGTTTCACCTTTGATGCATTCTGCATGCCCTCAACATCAGATGGTGCTGCCACATCAACAAGATCTATTTCTTTTACATATGCTGCCTTGTTACGAGAGGGGAGTGGATTCTTGTCGGCATGGGGCCCATGAACCCCAAAAGCAGCTGGCTGATCTAGGTTTTCTTCTGTTGGCACAGCTGCATTTGCTTTGATGTTGCCATATTTAAGGTCAGCTGTATGACCTGCCTCATTGGCCAGAGCGGAATTAGACTGCACAGTGATAGAACTTGCCAAAAGAATTTTATTTTTGCGTCGCTGCTTCGAAGACACATCACTTTCTACTATCTCAACTGGTTCATCAATAGTACCAGCCGAAGGCAACTCCTTTCGTCTAACAGGTTTTTTGGGCCCTTCTTTTGGTTTTGGACCAGTTTTCCTTTTGATGGTTGGTACCGGTGGCTTATCTTGAGAACAATCTGCGTCAGCAATTCTATCATCTGCCAATGTTTCGGAACATGTCTGTGCATCAGAAATACCATCAGCGGATGCATTTGCTGCACTGTGAGATGCTAATTCGGCACGTGCTCCTGCTGAACAAGGATTTAGGCCCAGGAAGTTACTAGCCCTCGCTGAAACATCAACGCGGTGACTTGCCCCATCAGAAGAGTTCCTAGATCCATCCTCCACTACTCTACTTGTTTCCACATCTTGTAGAAGCGTTTCTCCCAACGATACGCAACATAAACCATCATCCACAGCGTCTTCTTTCTCAACAGACCTCCTTTCCATATCAGGGGATAATAATAACTCGGAAGCCAACTCTCCGGAAGCTTGATCAGCGTCAACCCTAGAGCGTCTATTAGCCTGAGCAGCCTTTGGCTTTGCCTTTGACCTCCTGAGCAATCGATCACTGACCACTGCGGTTGCACAATTTTCCGCAGCAATCCTCATCTCCTCCTTGGTGCGGCGCCTTCGCCTTTTCTTGCCCACGGCAGCCACTTCCAAAGCCAAGCCAGATCTGCTGTCAAGAACTTCCTCAGCATGTGAATCAGCAACTTCAACACATTCTTCTTCCTTCTTATGTGAATCGGCAACTTCAACACCTTCTTCTTCTTCCTTCTTATGTGAATCAGCAACTTCAGCACCTTCTTCATCTTCCTTACTAGAGACCTGCTGCCGGGACTTCCGACCAGGTTTCCTAAAGAGCACAGACAGGGAGTCCTCTAACCCTAAATCGCCCGAACCCTTCAATCCATCCTCCCCAGGAACCACATTCACGCCGCCCTCCAGATTGCCGTTCTCGTCGGCGACGCCCTCGCCCATATCATCGTCTCCGCCATGCAGATCTTCCTGTTGGGCGGCGGGCAGCACCTCGCCTCCCTCAGCCGCCACCGCCGCGACGCCATCGCCCTTCTTCTGCCTCTTCAGCTTCTTCCTTATATTAGCCAGGGTATCTTCCATCAGACCTGACGCCCGCCGGCCGCTGCCCCGCCGCGCCAGCTAGGGTTTGGGCCTCCAGGACAGGGCGGGGCAGGGGAGGGAGGGTGTCGGCGGGCTGGAGCTCACCTGCGCCGGTGACCGGGGAAGAGGGAGGCGGGGGCGGGCGGATCTCGTGCAAGCTAGCCGCGCCGGGATGGCCGCCGGCGGAACGAGGCGGTGGCGCCGGCGCTTTGGGTTTTATGTCACGACGGTGTATAGGAGTAGAATTGTTTATCTGAAAATAAATTGTTAGCCTTTCGAAGTGCTTTGATGAAATAGCAGCGGCGACGACCCACGGCTAGGATCTATTTGGACCCTCTTCCTCTTTTGCAAGGAGCGATCCGGGCCGTTCAAACCGCCCGCTGACGGCTAGGATGAGTCGACCTTCTTCATCTTCTTCCCGGCATATAGGGGAAGCCATGGACTCCTCGTTCCCGAAGATGGAGCGAAGAGGAAGGATGTTTTGTGCTTGATGCTAGAGCCATATGCTTGAGATCTACATGTTCCCATCGCGGCAGATGAGGTGCTTTCTGTTACACTTCTCCCGTGTCGGAGTAGGGTTTATCCTGTTGTTGTGGGCCTCGCTCGCTATAAAAGGCGGGAAAAGACAGTTTACAAGTATAGCCGTCAAAGTATCGAGTCCCCGTATCTCCTACCGCCAACTTACGAACGTGTTGATTTGTGGTATTCTAATTGTACCACCGATAAACTCATTAATTAGAAGCTATATATAACTAGATAATAATGGAAAGGCGTCACTCTAAACTTTAAACTCGGGTCCTCAACAAAAACAATTGTTCGATTCACGTATGTCCCACATGTGGTCCCAACTCAACATGTGTTTTGATTAGTCACGCGGTATGCTATGCTAGCTGATACGTCTCAAACGTATCTATAATTTTTGATGTTCCATGCTAATATTATACCAACTAACAAAGTGCCCGTGCGTTGCTATGGGAATTAAAAATTAAATTGGTCAAATGTTGGCACGACCCAAATTTTACTCCAAAATAGATTGACACACATAGAATAAGTATTTTTTTTACCCGTACGAGTATGACGTTAACACATAAAAATAGCTAGACCGATAAACTATATAAATACATTCTTATATCTGTGATAAGTTGATATTAAAAGTACACGCGTAAAATGAGTATGATGTAATAACTTCCTCTTCTATTTCCATATATGAATGGTTCTCCATTGCAATCCAATCTTTGTCTGGTGTTTTGGAGGCAAGACTTATACAGCAAAAACAGAAAAGAGAGCTAACACCTCATCCACCTCCACCTTAGAGGGTTTAGGAGGAAACCATCTCGTTCCTCTCATCACGTTAGGTGAACCGCGGCCTTCCAGGTAGGCTAAGTCTATCTTGGGTAAGAGGTAAAGCTGCTGATATATACCCTGTGTCAGATGGAGCAGCTCGGCATGAGCGGCAGATCGACAAAACCGATCGATTTTGCATCGCACTTGCAAACTTCAGTCCAGCCAGATGCACACGTAGAAGGTAGAAAAAATGATGATTGATTAATCAGGTGAAATGCACGTATTGGGTAGCTAGGCTATGACTACTTTCGTTAGGTAGTAGGTTGACGTACAGTTTGAATTGCTTCTGTCGACTTATTTGTGCCCGAAACACACACGTATTCTGCGAGACGACGACACGAGGTGACATCTCATCCGACTCGGCGGTGGCTCGCTGGCTGCTCTGCTTTCTCTCCGTCGTGAATAAACAAGTAGTCCTCCATACCGAATTATAATGTTTTTTGAATATCTGAATGTGACCTACATATAGATTGAAATGAGTGAACAAATACATTGTCTAGAGCAGATGATCTCTTCATACCTGCGCTACGGCCTGCGGGCTGCACCTTGGTAGGATTGTCTGATGACGCGACAACGATGGCCATGGCGTCGTTATTGGGAGGATTCGGCTCGCTGCTGCTCCTGCTCGCGAACGCAATGGGCATGAGGTCGAGCACGGGCTCCGCATCCGCAACCACAATGGCCATGGAATTGACCGCTCCTTCGCTCTCGGGGGAAACGGACCTGCCGCCGACGGAGCCCCGCTTGCCGGTCACGGCCCAACCACAACTGATCGCCGGCGCCACCAGTGGCCGCTCCCTATTCCCCTGCTCCTGCTGGCGCCCTTGCGGATCGTGGACGCGCATGTGGCCGCACACCGCCTTCTTGCTTCTGAACTCCTTCCGGCAGACGGGGCAGTGAAAGAGCAGTTTCTGCCGGAGCGCGGCCACGCCGGCCTCATCGGCGTCGGTGTCGCTGTTGGTCTCGTCTGAGTCACGCTCGTAAGAGGGCGTGGGCGATGGCAGGGCACCTCCATCCACGACGACGATGCCTTCAAGTCGGCGCCGCTTAACATCCGGCCGGCCCTCATCCTGGACGACGTCGCGGCGATCCTGGAACACGTAGCGGGTGTCGTCGTCGCTGTCAGTGTCCGAGCCGGCGATGAACTCGCCCTCCTCGATCTCGTCCTCCTCCACGAGGTCGGAGCGGCGGCGGTGGGACTGATCGGCGGAATCGTCGGCGTCCATCGAGCAATGAGAGCTTCAGAGCCGTCAGGTAATCGTCAGGATCACGATAACGTGAGAAAATTGGCCGCTTCATAGGAACAGAACCTCGGACTCTCGGAGGGGTCACGCGTGGGGCCTATGATCTCGACGAGTTTTCTTGTGTCCAGCGTCGTCGCCGCCATGGTTCTTGTTTGATCTCTCGTCGTATTGCTGACACGATTTGGATGTAAGTTTGGATTGTTTTGATGCAGCAAAATCGCCCGTAATTAAAGGCTCACATAATAAGGCAAGCAGAGGCTGACACGGGTTTGTATTTGGATTGGTTTCTTGTCCGACAGGCGGCAGGGTCATGATCTCCCACGACGGACGAACGGGATTGATACTCAGCGACGAAGCGGACGTACGACGTACCAAAAAACGGACGAAAATCGAGAGGAAGAAACACTACTCGTATTATATAGTAGAGATTGCTACATGTTTTTTATACACTTTACATCATTTTTATACATTTTCTGGGACTAACCTATTAACAAGATGCCACAGTGTCAGTTCCTGTTTTCTGCTGTTTTTGTATTCCAGAAAATCTAGTCTGGAAATATTCTCGGAATTGGACGAAAATTTACGGAGGCCCTTATTTTATCAGAAGACACCTGGAGTCCGAAGGGGAGACGAAGTGGAGCCACGAGGGCCCCACACGTGGGCTCGGCGCGGCCAAGGATCTACCGGCGCCCAGGGGTGGTGTCGTCACCTCGTGCACCGCCTCGCGACGCCCTTTGGCCTATATATTGCTCCTACCCCGAAAACCCTAAAAATATCGACGATTTCCCCAGAAAAGTTCCAGAGCTCCGCCGCCATCCGAAACCCTAATTCGTGGGACAGAAGTCTGTGTTTCGGCACCTTGCCGGGACAGGGAATTGCCCCCGGAGCCATCTCCATCGAC
The DNA here is from genome assembly GCA_947311845.1 of Poa pratensis. Taxonomy (NCBI): domain Eukaryota; kingdom Viridiplantae; phylum Streptophyta; class Magnoliopsida; order Poales; family Poaceae; genus Poa; species Poa pratensis. The sequence goes on from CAMZMU010000107.1 coordinate 2,470,375, forward strand.
GCCACCGCCTCCATCATCGCCGTTGCTGACTCCCATGATGAGGAGGGAGTAGTTATTCATCGGGGCTGAGGGCTCTACCGGTAGCTATGTGGTTTATCTCTCTCCCATGGTGTGATCTTTATATGACCATGAGCTTTGTAATCTAGTTGAATCCATAGATGTTGCTCTTCATTATCTTATATGCTACTCAAGTGGTTTTATTAATTTAATCTCCGGAGTCACCTTTGTCCCACGGTGCGAAGTTGACAGTGTGCGCCCCGTGTGTGGCTCTTAGGCGAAAGATAACAGGAATACTTATCATGAGTTATTATTTGCGTTGGATGTCTCTATGAAATTGCGGTGTTTGTCTAGTACTATTTAGGGCGCTCAAGTTGACAGTGTGGGGTTCCCTAGATGTTGAATGCGACTTTAAGGTGTGCTGTTATAGCCCTACGCAGTGGATTGATGTTCGTTATCCAACGAGAGAATAATTCAGACGAGAGAATAATTCAGAGTAGCATAGTGAAGAGGAAATATCTATGTATTCAATTATATTATTATTGTTGAGAGTGTCCACTAGTGAAAGTATGATCACTAGGCCTTGTTTCTAAGCATTGAAACACCGTTTACAACCAGTTCTGCTACATGTTTGCTTGCTGCCATTTTTATTTCAGATTGCAATTACCACTTATAATCATCCATATTATTTGTATTTCACTATCTCTTCGCCGAACTAGTGCACCTATACACCTGACAAGTGTATTGGGTGTGTTGGGGACACAAGAGACTTCTTGTATCTTAATTGCAGGGTTGCTTGAGAGGGATATTTTTGACCTCTACCTCCCTGAGTTCGATAAACCTTGGGTGATTCACTTGAGGGAAACTTGCTGCTGTTCTACAAACCTCTGCACTTGGAGGCCCAACACTGTCTACAAGAATAGAAGCGTGCGTAGACATCAAGCTATTTTCTGGCGCCGTTGCCGGGGAGGTAAGGTAAACGGTACTCACATCCTGCTACTAAGCTATTTTCTAGCACTGTTGCCGGCGTGTGAGTGCTCGAAGGTATTTCCTTTAGATCCTGCAGTTTTATCTTTTTGTTTCTTGTTTTTATTTCACTAGTTAGGCTTAATGGAAAACAACAAAAAAATTAGAGAGCTTTATAAAATTTATCTTGAGTTAGGACATGATGTGATTGAAGAGAAAATTAAAAAACCTATGGAAAATTATTTGCATGATGGTAGCAATGTTATTACTATAAATTCTTTGAACACCATTATTGCTAATGCTATGGAAGAATTTAAGCTTGGGGAGGTCGGTTTTGATGAAAATGATCCTTTTAGTTCCCCGGTTTTGGAGGAGAAAATTTGCTTTGATGATACTTTGCCTCCAATATATGATGTTTATAATGATTGTGATATTTTCACTCCACCTACTATTGAGGATATAATTTATGTTGATTATGATATGCCTCCTATATATGATGTTTACAATGATGAATATGATATTTTCGGTCCATTATGATTATGCCTCCAATTTATGATGATTACAATGATGGATGTGATATTTTTACTCCCACTATTACTAATGAAACTGTTTATGCTTATGTGGAGAGTAATGATACTTATATGCATGTGGATCATGATAAGAATGCTTTATGTGATAGCTATATTGTTGAGTTTATTCATGATGCCACTGAAAATTATTTTGAGAGAGGAAAGTATGGTTATATAAATCTTCATGTTACTAAATTTCTTCTCTTTATGATGAAGGTTTTGAGCTTTCTCTTGATTTGCTTTTATTTGCTGGATACTTTAAGACCTACTGGTCCTTATGAGAGAGGGAGACACGCTTCATATATCTCAATAATATTAAGTCTCTCTCTTTATGTTGAAATTTTTGAAGTTGCACTTGTTTTGCCTTCCTATGCTAGTCACTTTGTGTTTTATTGATTTATTTTCTTACAAGATTCCTTTGCATAGGAAGTGGGTTAGACTTAAATGTGTTTGATATTTTCTCTTGATGCTCTTTATATTCAACTCTTATACATATGAGAGCATCATCAAAATTTCATGCCTAGCTAAAAGGCTTTAAAGAAAAGCGCTTGTGGGAGACAACCCATTATTTTATTTCTGCAGTTTTTTTTTGAGTCAAGGTGTTGTTTACTTCTGTAACAATGCCTTTGTATCTTTATTTTCTTGCATTGTTGTGCCAAGTAAGGCCTCTAATAGGAAGATGATGCTAGATTTGGATTTCTGCGCAGGAACAGATTTCTGCTGTTCACCGTTTTGCTTCTGTAAAATCACAGAAAAATTATTTAAATCTGAAAATTTTTGTGCGTGATCCTCAGATATGTATGCATCTTTGTTAGTTCAAAGTTTTTCGATCTGGCAACGTAAGTGCCTCTAAAAAATTCGTCTTTGCGGACTGTTCTGTTTTAGACAGATTATGTCTTTTATTTTGCATTCTCTCTTTTACTAGTGTTGAGTGAAATTCTTTTTTGGGTGGAAGAGCTTCACATAACATCAGTGGCAGTAGCTAATGTTTAAAGTAACAAGTCATATTGCGTCTTTATAGAACATGTGAATTTTTGATTATGCACTAACCCTCTAATGAGATTTACTTTGAGTTTGGTGTGACGGAAGTTTTCAAGGGTCAAGAGGGAAGAGTGATATAATAGGATGGAGAAGAGTGAAGAGCTTAAGCTTGGGGAGGCTCCCATGGATCTCCCCAGCATATTTCAAGAAGACTCAAGCGTCTAAGCTTGGGGATGCCCAAGGCATCCCCTTCTTCATCGGCAAAATTATCAGGTCATCTCTAGTGAAACTATATTTTAATTCTTTCACATCATATGTGCTTTTCTTGGAGCGTCTGTGTGCTTTTATTTTCAGTATTGTACTTTTATTTTCAATAAAGCTTGACTGGACCCTAGCATTCTTGATTGGGAGAGAGACACGCTCCGCTTTTTCATGAGAATACTCCTATTCTTCACTTATATTTGTTGAGTATTCATATCTAGCGATGTTCAGCTTTTAGCTCTTGTTTTCATGTATCTCTTGTCAGAGCTATTAGCTTTCTTTTAAAAAAGTACTCTCTTGCTTCACTTATATTTGTTTGGAGAGTTGTTGAAATAAATTGATTGGTGTTTGGTTGGTACAGAAAATGTTGCATGTGGTAATTGGTATAAGGAAAAACTTGCATAATCTTGTAGATCACTAATTTGGATAACTTGATGCTTGTCAATTGTTTTGAGTTAACAAGTAGATCATGATTAAATTTGTGCATCATGAGTTAAGCCTATTAGTGAAGAACTACCGTAAAGCTTGTTGAAAATTTGGTTTGCATAGGTGGTATCTCTAAGGTCTAGATATTTTCTAATAAAAGGGTTTGGTTAACAAGGAAGACGGTATGAAGTCTTATAACGTTTGCAATATGTTTGTCATATAAAACTTGGTGTACGGGTTGATATTCTTGTTTGCTTACATAAACCTTGCTAGCCTAAACTCTGTACTGAGAGGAAATGCTTCTCGTGCATCCAAATCCTTGAGCCAAAATCCATGCCATTTGTGTCCACCATAACTACCTATATGTGGTATTTCCTTGCCACTCCAAGTAAATTTTTCATGTGCTACCTTTAAATTATTCAAAATGTTATTATTCCCTTTTGTGTCAATGTTTACTAGCTCATGAGGAATTAGTGTGGTTATTCTTTATTCTATTGTCAAATGGACTTTTACACCTGGACTAGCGGCATATACATCCGCTTATCCTCTAATTTTGCAAAAAGAGCTGGCAACGGGGTGCCCAGTCCCAATTAATTACAACTTTAACCATTAATTCTCTTCACACGTTTGTCCTGATTCATCAGTAAGCAATGACAAACAGTGAAATACCTGCATGTGTGTAAACCAAAGAGAAAGAGGGATGATCTGCCTTGCTGGTAGAAATAACGTCCTTCATGGGAGCCGCTCTTAAAAGTCCGTTTGACAGGTAGAATACTGTTCTCACCCACTACCATTCGTTGACAATTAACAAACACCTCTCAAAAATATACTCCTCCATGGTATGTGATTGATGGAAGGCACCCGAGGATTCGGTTAGCCATGGCTTGTGTTAGCAAGGTTGGGAGGAGTATCAAATATTTTATGCAATCTATATATGCTTTCAAAAACCTAAAATCTCTAGCACATGATTTAATCACTGCTTCCCTCTGCGAAGGGCCTTTCTTTTACTTTTATGTTGAGTCAGTTTTCCTATTCTTTCTGTCTTCCACAAGCAAACACTAGTGTCAACTTTGTTACAACATGCGTTATATGCTACGTATTGGACTTGTTATACTACTTTGTGTTGACGATATCCATGAGATAAATATGTTGAAAGTTGAAGCAAATGCTGAAACTTAATTCTTCCTTTGTGTTGATTAAATACCTTTTATTAGAGACTATTGCTTTATGAGTTAACACTTATGCAAAACTGTTTGATGCTTGTCTCGAAAGTACTATTCATGAAAACGTTTAGCTTGTGTGATTCATTGTTTACTCATTATCTATTTGGTAGCAAACTATAGACCATTGACTTGGATCACTTCATTCATTTACATGTGTCTTGCAATATTATATGATCAAGATTATGATGGTAGCATGTCACCTCAAAAATTATTTTGTTTTTATCGTTTACCTACTCGAGAACGAGCAGGAACTAAGCTTGGGGATGCTGATACGTCTCAAACGTATCTATAATTTTTGATGTTCCATGCTAATATTATACCAATTGCTACATGTTTTATATACAATTTATATCATTTTTATACATTTTCTGGGACTAACCTATTAACAAGATGCCACAGTGTCAGTTCCTGTTTTCTGCTGTTTTTGTATTCCAGAAAAGCTAGTCTGGAAATATTCTCGGAATTGGACGAAAATTTACGGAGGCCCCTATTTTATCAGAAGACACCTGGAGTTTGAAGGGAGACGAAGTGGAGCCACGAGGGCCCCACACGTGGGCTCGGCGTGGCCAAGGATCTACCGCACCCAGGGGTGGTGTCGTCACCTCGTGCACCGCCTCGCGACGCCCTTTGGCCTATATATTGCTCCTACCCCGAAAACCCTAAAAATATCGACGATTTCCCCAGAAAAGTTCCAGAGCTCCGCCGCCATCCAAAACCCTAATTCGGGGGACAGAAGTCTCTGTTTCGGCACCTTGCCGGGATGGGGAATTGCCCCCGGAGCCATCTCCATCGACGCCACCGCCTCCATCATCGCCGTTGCTGACTCCCATGATGAGGAGGGAGTAGTTCTTCATCGGGGCTGAGGGCTCTACCAGTAGCTATGTGGTTTATCTCTCTCTCCCATGGTGTGATCTTTATGTGATCATGAGTTTTGTAATCTAGTTGAATCCATAGATGTTACTCTTCATTATCTTATATGCTACTCAAGTGGTTTTATTAATGTAATCTCCGGAGTCACCTTTGTCCCACGGTGCGAAGTTGACAGTGTGCGCCCCGTGTGTGGCTCTTAGGCTAAAGATAACAGGAATACTTATCATGAGTTATTATTTGCGTTGGATGTCTCTATGAAATTGCGGTGTTTGTCTAGTACTATTTAGGGCGCTCAAGTTGACAGTGTGGGGTTCCCTGGATGTGGAATGCGACTTTAAGGTGTGCTGTTATAGCCCTACGCAGTGGATTGGTGTTCGTTATCCAACGAGAGAATAATTCAGAGTAGCATAGTGAAGAGGAAATATCTATGTATTCAATTATATTATTATTGTTGAGAGTGTCCACTAGTGAAAGTATGATCCCTAGGCCTTGTTTCTAAGCATTGAAACACCGTTTACAACCAGTTCTGCTACATGTTTGCTTGCTGCCATTTTTATTTCAGATTGCAATTACCAATTATAATCATCCATATTACTTGTATTTCACTATCTCTTCGCCGAACTAGTGCACCTATACAACTGACAAGTGTATTGGGTGTGTTGGGGACACAAGAGACTTCTTGTATCTTAATTGCAGGGTTGCTTGAGAGGGATATCTTTGACCTCTACCTCCCTGAGTTCGATAAACCTTGGGTGATTCACTTGAGGGAAACTTGCTGCTGTTCTACAAACATCTGCACTTGGAGGCCCAACACTGTCTACAAGAATAGAAGCGTGCGCAGACATCACTAGCACATCGAAAAAATCATTCCCAACATAGGGGGAAGCCATGGATTCCTATCTCCACTAGATGGAGAGGGCGAAGGAAGGCTATATGCATGGTGGCTAACAGCCATATGCTTGAGGTCCACTTGTTCCGGTCACGGTGGGGGAGGTCCTTTTTGTTTCACCTCTCCCTTGTCGAGTCGGGCGTGTTATGTTGTTGAGGGGGTTTCATTCGCTCTATGATAACCCACAAGTATAGGGGATCGCAACAGTCTTCGAGGGAAGTAAAACCCAAATTTATTGATTCGACACAAGGGGAGCCAAAGAATATTTATAAGCCTTGACAGATGATTTGTCAGTTCAGCTGCACCTGGAAGTAGACTTGCTCGACACAGTTTATCAGTAGCAACAGTTTTATGACAGTAGCAGTAGTGAAATAATAGCAGCAGTAAAATAAAGACAGTAATAATTGCAGTAGACAGCAGGATTAAAATACTGTAGGCATAGGGATGGATGAACGGGCGTTGCATGGATAAGATAATTCATGAAATAGTCATACATAGGGCAATTGCAGATAAATAATAAGGTATCCAAGTAATAATCAATCATAGGCATGTGTTCCGTATTTAGTCGTACGTGCTCGCAATGAGAAACTTGCACAACATCTTTTGTCCTACCAGCCCGTTTGCAGCGGGGCCTCAAGGGAAACTACTGGTAATTAAGGTGCTCCTTTTAATAAAGCACCGGAGCAAAGCATTAACACTCCGTGAACACATGTGATCCTCACGTCGCAACCATCCCCTCCGGTTATCCCAATTTCTGTCACTTTGGGGCCTCGGGTTCCGGACAGTGACGTGTGTATACAACTTATAGATATGATCCAAAACAATAATTATCATCATGATTCAATAACATGTTCAGATCTGAGATCATGGCACTCGGGCCCTAAGTGACAAGCATTAAGCATAATAAGTTGCAACAATGACAATAAGCACTACCGATGGATACTAGGCACCATGCCCTAACAAATCTCACAACTATTACATGAATGATCTCATCCAATCCCTACCATCCCCTCAGCCTACAGCGGGGAATTACTCACACATGGATGGGGGAGTCATGGATGGTCGATGGAGAGGTGGCGGTGATGATGATGGCGATGATCTCCTCCAATTCCCCGTCCCGGCAGGGTGCCAGAACGGAGTTTCTGATCCCCGAAATAGGGTTTTCGATGGCGGCGGAGCTCTGGAAGTTTTCTGGAAAAAGCGTCGATCCCCCGAAGTTTTTAGGTCAGAGGCTTTAAGTAGTCCAAAGGGGAGCGTCGGGGGCCACACAGGGTGGCCACACCACCCCTGGGCGCGGCAAGGGCCCACCCTCCTCGCTTCGTCTTCTGGCTCCGTGGGTCTTCTGGAAAAATAGAATTTCTGGAATTTTTCTGGAATTTTTCTGGAATTTTCCTAAAACTTTGACTTTCTGCACAAAAACAAGACACCAAGGCAATTCTGCTGAAAACAGCGTTAGTCCGTGTTAGTTGCATTCAAATCACACAAATTAGAGGAAAAACAATAGCAAAAGTGTTCGGAAAAGTAGATACGTTTTGGACGTATCAACTCCCCCCAAGCTTAGCTTATTGCTTGTCCTCAAGCAATTCAGTTAACAACTGAGTGCGATAAAAGAAACTTTTACGAACACATTTGCTTCATATGATGTATACATACCTACTATATGATCAAACTTAGGCAATTCATAATAGGAACCATGCAAATAATGACACCTAGTAGTTATGCAAATCATGAAAAGATACCAAAGTACTAAGAATGAATAACATAGCATACATCTATCCACAAGAATTGCAATGTTCGTAAAAAGATATGACAAAGTGGTATCTCGCTTGCCTTTGTTTGAAGGGCAAAACATAAATGCCAAGGCACCTCTGAAGTTCAAGTGAAGACTAGATATAAAGATATCAAAGATAAGAGTATCATAGTTATACCTCAATTAATCGTATCCTGGGACAAGCACATTACACTAAGAACGACAGTTATGCTCTCGAAGAGTGCTCAAAGAAAGGATGGTGACTCAACATAAAAATAAAAGATTGGCCCTTCGCAGAGGGAAGCAGGGATTAACACGTGCTAGAGCTTTTTATTTTAAAAACAGAGGTAAAAATGTTTTGAGAGGTGTTTGTTAATTGTCAACGAATGGTAGCGGGTGAGAACAGTATTCTACCTGTCAAACGGACTTTTAAGAGCGGCTCCCATGAAGGACGTTATTTCTACCAGCAAGGCAGATCATCCCTCTTTCTCTTTGGTTTACACACATGCAGGTATTTCACTGTTTGTCATTGCTTACTGATGAATCAGGGCAAAAGTGTGAAGAGAATTAAGGTTAAAGTTGTAATTAATTGGGACTGGGCACCCCGTTGCCAGCTCTTTTTGCAAAATTATTGGATAAGCGGATGTATATGCCGCTAGTCCAGGTGTAAAAGTCCATTTGACAAATAGAATAAAGAATAACCACACTAATTCCTCATGAGCTAGTAAACATTGACACAAAAAGGGAAATATTTTGAAGTTTTAAAGGTAGCACATGCAAATTTACTTGGAATGGCTGAAATACCATGCATAGGAATTTTTGGTGGACTCTTTGGGATAACTTGGTTTAAAGGATTTGGATGCACGAGCAGCATTCCCGCTCAGTACAAGTGAAGGCTAGCAATAGACTGGGAAGCGACAACCACGAGAGCGATAACGGTCATAATCATGCTTGCGACAAAATAAAATTAACGGAGGCATAAAGATGATACTAAAACTCTGAGGCAAAATAGATCATCAAGGCTTAATTGACTTTTATTTTTCAGTCATAACATGTGTGAGTATGTGCCAAGTCGAATCAAGTGAATTATTCAGAGGAGGATACCATCCTGCCATACCGTTTTACGAATAGAACAATGCATGTAAATATCTATATGACATGTTATTCGCTATTAGCAATTTGGTACTGGTCATAAGAAGACATGAACTACTAAGTAATCATTAAATAACATAACCACTACCATGATAGCTAAGCATGTTCACATGAGTAGGTATATTTACAAAAATGAAAAACAAATAGAGTTCATACCAGCCTTTTACCACATCCGAATTGTCGTAGATCGTCATTATTGCTTTTCACTTGTGTGGCTTGAATGATGTGAAATGATAACCAAGCCCAAGTGGAACCACGAAATTTTTGAACTCCTGAAACAACTATACAAAACAGCAGAAGAACAACAAATATTTTTGGGTTTTCGAATTAAAGCAAGCATAGAAAGAAACAAGCAAACAAAGCAAAATCTTTTTGGATTTTTGAATAACAAACCGAAATGAAAAATAAAGTAAACTAGCACTACAAATTCAAAAGCAAGAGAAATAAAGGAAATATTTTTGGTCTTTTGGTGTTTTGCGAAAATGAAATGGATACAAGAAACAAAAGAAAAGAAACAAACTAAAACATGGATATACAAAGTACCGACATGATATGAATATGATAAAATGAGTGAACTTGTCGGCATACCTCCCCCCAAGCTTAGGCTTTTGGCCTAAGTGGGAGACTAATCATCCACATGGCCCAGAACTCCATCCAGGTGGATCATACCTAGCGTGATCATAATCAGGATCCTGTGAAGAAGAAGGGCCTGCAGCTCCATAATCAGGATACTGGTATGAAGAGCTCGTAGTGTCGAAGGGCTGAATGAAGTCCTCCTCAGGACCTCTTCCCTCACTATCCGCATGAAGGCCATGCTCCTCCATATATGCATCAAGGTCTCCCTCCGAGAATGACCATCCTTGCCTGACATCAAGGTTAAACAAAAGAGGCGCAGGCAAACAGACTATGCGTTCATAGATTTTAGTTCTCCACCTAGTCTTCTTAACAAAAACCAATTCATAGGATAGATTATCAATGGTGGACCAGCGAGAAACAAATTGGTGGCTAATCATAGAGTTAAGATCAAGTCTTTCAATGGGAAGCTGAATATCAAAATGATGTGGTCCTACACCATGCATGGCTAATAAACGAGAAGCAATGAGACCACCACAAACCCCTCCTTTTTCACGGTTAGTGGAGAGACGAAATGCAATCATAGCTCCCAAGTTATAAGTTCTATCACATCTTAAGGCAGCAGAAAGAAATGCCAAATCATAAACAGATAATTTACTTGCATTCTTCCTAGCTAGAACACATTTGCTAATGTAGTAGGCAAAATATCGAATAGATGGGAGTTGGATGTTTCGAATTTTACCATCCTCGGCTGTAAAATCTCTCCCTTGGCAAATCTCTGAGTAGAGGTCTTGTAAATACTTTGGTTGACCTCTAATCCTCTCATGAGACCCCAATGTGGTACCTTAATAGCTGCACAAAAATCATGAAGAGACAAATCTACAGCTTTATTGTAGATATTATAATGAACCATGGGAGTAGGCAAATTCCAACTAAACTAAAACTTTGAACCACCGACATAGTCAGCTTTACATATTGATGTGGTTCATCAGCAACAAAGTATTCCAACCTGCATTAGAGATTAGAGTGTTGAAATCTTGCAAGATCTCTGCAGCATTCATAAACTCATGGCATGGATAAATAGAGGGAAACACAGAGTCTTCACGGTTGACTCCCATGACCTCTGATACTTCCAATTCTTCATAATTAAGTTGGTTTCCATCCATCTTCCTTTTCTGAAATTTTAAACAAACCTCATAAAAAATGATTTTGGAGTGATTAATTCAAGGGAAACACTAGGGAGACTTGCTAGAGGACTAAACATGCATCAAAACTAGTTAATCTAAACAAGAACAAGCATGCAAGCTCTAATAACATGTCACCTACAGTACCAAAATGCCAAAGATATAAGCAACTAAACAAAATTCTATTTGGATAATCGGAGGAGTCACATACCGGAGAGCAATTGATCCAAATTTCAGCAGCAAAGATGGGCTGAGCAAGTAGATCGAAAAATCTCGAGCAAGAGCAGCAAGAACACGAGTTTGAGCAATGGTGGTGTGTTGGTCGGGAGAGAAAGGAGTGGGAGAGAGATGAGAGAGTGGAGGGCCAGGTGGACCCCACACCAGGGCAGGGCGCGGCCTGCCCTCCACCGCGCCGTGGGGCGTGTGGTGGCCTGGTGGGTCCCCCTGGTCATCCTCTGGTACTCCCACGTTCCTTTTAAAAACTAGGACTTGTAGAATTTTTTCAGAATTTTTTGAAAACTTTTATTTCTGACATTTTCTGGGTGCTTTAAACAATGAAAACTAGACAAAATGAATTTATGTAAAGACCAAGCATTACTTAACTTTGCAAATTACAGTAGCAAAACAGTAGGTAAAAACAAAGGTGAGAAAGAAAAATGTTGTTTAGCAATTTTATGCATGTAAAACATATTTGTTAACAAGGTTGATCAAGTCTTGCCACCAAATACATTTTATATGACATAAAAGAATTAAACCACATTGAACAATTATGTTACCTTAAATGGTATAGCTATAGATCCAATCATAAGATATTGAAGTTCTTCATGAGGTTCATATATAGGGCAATCAATACTTCCCACTTTGATACTTTTAATATTGGTAATTGTATTAACTCCAAATATTTGTCCAGCTTCTTGGGAAAATAAACAGTATGCTCTTTGTCATTAACATGGAAAGTTACTTTTCCTTTGTTGCAATCAATAACAGCCCCTGCAGTGTTAAGAAAAGGTCTTCCAAGAATAATAGACATATTATCATCTTCAGGCATTTCAAGCACAACAAAATCAGTTAATATCAAGCAATTATTAGCCACTTGAACAGGAACATCTTCACATATACCAACAGGAACAGCAGTAGATTTATCAGCCATTTGCAAAGATATATCAGTTGGTATCAATTTTTCCAAGTAAAGTCTCTTGTAAAGAGAAAAAGGCATAACACTCACCCCTGCACCTAAATCACATAAGGCAGTTCTAACATAGTTATTTTTGATTGAGCAAGGAATAGTTGGTATACCTGGATCTCCAAGCTTCTTTGGAACCTTACCATTGAAAGAATAATTAGCAAGCATGGTAGAAATCTCTTCATTAGGAATCTTTCTCTTGTTAGAGACAATATCTTTCATGTACTTTGAATAGGGAGGTAACTTAATAGCATCAGTCAAAGGAATTTGCAAAAACAAAGGTTTCATCCATTCACAAAATTTGTTATAATGTTCTTCTTCCTTAGATTTGAGTTTCTTAGTAGGAAAAGGCATTTGTTTTTGCACCCAAGGTTCTCTTTCATTACCATGTTTCTTAGCAAGAAAATCTTCTTTAGTGTACTTTTTGTTTTTAGAATGCTTTTCAGGTTCCTCTTCACTTTCCTCTTTATCAGAAGCATCATTCTTATCTTTATCATTAGCATGTTCATTACCACTCTCAGTTTCAGCATCAGAGATAGATATACTATTTGGATTATTAACATGCTCATTGTCTTTAATAGGTTCAGGAGATTCCTCAACATGTTTATGTTTCTTCTTCTTCTTTTTCTTAGAAGGAGTAGTAGTTTCATTAACTAGTTGAGAATCTTGCTCAATTCTTTTAGGATGTCCCTCAGGATATAAAGGATCCTGAGTGGAAGCACCACCTCTAGTTGCTATACCAAAAGCATGTTTATCATTTTCTCTAGAAGCATTACCTAGCAAATCTTTTTGCACTTTAGTCAATTGCTCAATTTGAGTTTGAACCATACGAAAATGTTTAATGAGTATTTTAACATCATTAGAAGTTCTTTCCAAAACATCATGCAAATGATTAATGACATGAGAATTCTTTATGAAGCTATTTTCTATTCTCCATTGAAATTGTTTTGCTTAACAATGAAATTATCAAACTCATCTAAGCATTGATCAGGAGGTTTAGAATAAGGGATATCTCTATCATCAAAGCGTTGGAGAGAGTGTACCTCAACTGTAGATGAGTGAGGAATTGGCTTACACAATTCTTCTATAGGTGGAAGATTTTTCACATCTTCAGATTTAATACCTTTCTCCTTAAGAGATTTCTTGGCTTCTCTCATTTCTTCATCATTCAATTCAATTACTCCTCTTTTCCTCGGCGTAGGTACCGGAGTTGGTTCAGGCAGGGTCCAATCATCATGATTTTGGCTTATCTTAGCCAATAATTCCTCGGCTTCATCTGGAGTTCTTTTCCTGAAAACACAACCAGCACAACTATCCAGGTATGTCCTAGATTCAACAGTTAGTCCATTATAAAATATATCAAGAAGTTCATTTTTAGCTAGTTGATGTCCAGGCCGAGCTCTAAGTAAAGAACAAAACCTTGCCCAAGATTCAGGCATTTTCTCTCCTCATTTTGCTTAAAGTTAAAGATTTTCTGTAAAGCAGCATGTTGAGCACTAGCAGGAAAATATTTCTGAAAGAAAGCATTGACTAAACCCATCGGGCTCTCAATAGATCCAGGAGATAAATCATTAAACCAAGTTTTAGCTTCATCTTTCAATGAGAAAGGGAAAATTTTAGTAACAAAGTAACTGCGTTTCTTAATATCATCAGAAAACAAACTACTCAGAGTAGAGAGAGTGTTCATATGTTCTACAGCACTTTCATTTTCAGTTCCTCGAAAAGGTTCTTTCTCAGCAATAGTTATAAAAGACAAGTCCACAGAGAAATCATAATCTTTATCTTTTATATTTATGGGAGATGTAGCGAATTTAGCATCAGGAGAAAGTTTATAGTTGACAGCACGTCTTTGAAGAAGATTTTTAATAGCATTAACATCTTTAGAGGTATCACAATTCATGCATTCATCAATAAAGTCATCATCAAGTTCAACATAAGTTTCCTCAAGATCATCACTAGTAGTTTCTCTCGTTTCAGGTGAATAAGCAGGTGTAACAGGAGTTTCATTAGGTGTTTCAGTATTTTCAAGTTGTTTAGATTTAGCAATTGTAGCATCTAGAAAAGGACCTAGTGAACCTCTTTCATCAAGCACAGTAGAAGCATCATCAAATTCATCAGAAACATTCTCAGATTCAGCAGAAGTAGCAGCACGTGAAGCATGTGCATGTGGTGGTGTGACAAGTTGACTTATAACAGACGGTGAATCAAGAGCAGCAGAAGTGTTCAGAGTTGTACCTCTCCTTGTAGTGGATGGCAATATGCGAACCTTATCATCACGAGGTTTACCCATGATGAATGAATTGCAGCGAGCAGTATGACTCCCTGGTGAGCTTATAAATAGAGCTATGCTCCCCGGCAACGGCGCCAGAAAATAGTCTTGATGACCCACAAGTATAGGGGATCGCAACAGTCTTCGAGGGAAGTAAAACCCAAATTTATTGATTCGACACAAGGGGAGCCAAAGAATATTTATAAGCCTTGACAGATGATTTGTCAGTTCAGCTGCACCTGGAAGTAGACTTGCTCGACACAGTTTATCAGTAGCAACAGTTTTATGACAGTAGCAGTAGTGAAATAATAGCAGCAGTAAAATAAAGACAGCAGTAATAATTGCAGTAGACAGCAGGATTAAAATACTGTAGGCATAGGGATGGATGAACGGGCGTTGCATGGATAAGATAATTCATGAAATAGTCATACATAGGGCAATTGCAGATAAATAATAAGGTATCCAAGTAATAATCAATCATAGGCATGTGTTCCGTATTTAGTCGTACGTGCTCGCAATGAGAAACTTGCACAACATCTTTTGTCCTACCAGCCCGTTTGCAGCGGGGCCTCAAGGGAAACTACTGGTAATTAAGGTGCTCCTTTTAATAAAGCACCGGAGCAAAGCATTAACACTCCGTGAACACATGTGATCCTCACGTCGCAACCATCCCCTCCGGTTATCCCAATTTCTGTCACTTTGGGGCCTCGGGTTCCGGACAGTGACGTGTGTATACAACTTATAGATATGATCCAAAACAATAATTATCATCATGATTCAATAACATGTTCAGATCTGAGATCATGGCACTCGGGCCCTAAGTGACAAGCATTAAGCATAATAAGTTGCAACAATGACAATAAGCACTACCGATGGATACTAGGCACCATGCCCTAACAAATCTCACAACTATTACATGAATGATCTCATCCAATCCCTACCATCCCCTCAGCCTACAGCGGGGAATTACTCACACATGGATGGGGGAGTCATGGATGGTCGATGGAGAGGTGGCGGTGATGATGATGGCGATGATCTCCTCCAATTCCCCGTCCCGGCAGGGTGCCAGAACGGAGTTTCTGATCCCCGAAATAGGGTTTTCGATGGCGGCGGAGCTCTGGAAGTTTTCTGGAAAAAGCGTCGATCCCCCGAAGTTTTTAGGTCAGAGGCTTTAAGTAGTCCAAAGGGGAGCGTCGGGGGCCACACAGGGTGGCCACACCACCCCTGGGCGCGGCAAGGGCCCACCCGCGCCCTGGGTGCGTGTGGTGCCCCTGTGCACCCTCCTCGCTTCGTCTTCTGGCTCCGTGGGTCTTCTGGAAAAATAGAATTTCTGGAATTTTCCTAAAACTTTGACTTTCTGCACAAAAACAAGACACCAAGGCAATTCTGCTGAAAACAGCGTTAGTCCGTGTTAGTTGCATTCAAATCACACAAATTAGAGGAAAAACAATAGCAAAAGTGTTCGGAAAAGTAGATACGTTTTGGACGAGGATTAGAGGAAAAACAATAGTCAAACTACATAGTTACATATCCTTTACCATCAAATTACGAGCACGAGGATTTGTAGTTTTTTAATGGTATCCAACCATGCCTACTAGGAATGGCAAAATCGACAGTTTTCGTAGACTCGGGGTGGGTGTTCTCTCCCAAACTGAAAATAGCAGCTATTGCATGAGCTCCTGCAACTATGGAGATGGCAGGAGCTCGTGTGGTGCAACAAAAAGGGGTGGGAGAAATTTAGTCACCACTGTTGACTTCCCTTATTTACATCCTCCACTCTGACCTTTCAATTTAATTTAGATCACCATCCCCCAAATTGATCTCTCTTATTCGGTCGAAGGTGGGGGGGGGGGTCTACTACCAGCTTTACTCAAGTTGTCCTCTTCATCTTCCACGTGTATTGATGGTTGCATGTAACCAATCTCTCAACCTTGATAGGGTAGATATGTGAGTACGTGATAATCCAAATCTAGATAAAACTTATGATGCTATGTTACTTGTTATAGATCACAAAAAGTGTGTTGTGATAGGTGGAAGGCAAGGGCGGCATTATTTAATGCCATGGTGGTGGGTGCGGGCATATATTACTACGTCATGGATTTTAAGCGACCTTTACATTGGGTCTGACGCGGAAGGCTGGTCAAGCTTGTCTCGCTGACCGATGAGCCCCACCAATGTCATGTCTTTGGCCTCGTGGTTTCTTTTATGTTGAAATCCACGTCCCTACTCTCCCACCTCTCCCCAGTTCCTCTTCACCCTCTCTCCATGTGAAAGCTTCAGCGTGCGGAGGTAGGCATGTGAGAGAGTTAGACCGTGCGCGATAGATCAAGAGCTCGATTGCGAGATGCTGGTACATGTCCATTTTGGGGTTTATTAATTTCGATTTCATCACACACATTTCTTGTTTTCCGATCGACATATAGGTTTTCACATTTTGGGATTCCCAGATCTTACACATGTACATGGTTATTAATATTCGATCACTGATGGCCCTTCACGTAGTTACCCCACAATGGCGCCAGAAAATACTTGCTAGCACTTCGCGTGGTTACCTGCGTGAAAAGTAAATGGGTTAGGTTGAGACTCCAAGTGCAGAGTGTGTAGTAAGTGGAAGACGTGTTTTCCCCACGAGGGTGACTCGAAGGTTTAATATCGAACTCTCGGGGAATCAGTAGTGAAGATTTATCTTCCTATCCTTCTTTTGGTTACCTACAAAACAAAGTAAATGTTTTGGTACTCAACCTCACCTAGTGGTTGTCAAGCACAAGGTGTTAGAATGATATCAAGATAATATGCAATGCAAACAAGAAATAAATATGCAATGGTGGTAAATAAATATGCAAGGATGGTGGTAGCAATGATAAATGATATTTTTGGTTTTTTATAATGAATGCAAGATTTAAAAGTGTTTTTGTATTTTCGGATTTAATAATGGCATAAAATGGAAAAGTGGTAAAAGTTGTTGGAAAGGTGTTTCTTATGATTAAAAATGGACCGGGGTTCATGGTTTCACAAATGCACTCTCTCTTTAATAATGTGGTAGACAATGGAACACTAGAGTTGACATATGTGATTGCAAACAACAGTTTTATGACAAGTTATAATTATATGGGCATCACGTCCTAACATAGAGACCTTTTGGTTATTAGCCTCTCTTATACTCCACCAAGATACGAACTAAATCATAACACCTCGATAATTAAGATAACTAAGAGTATAGCAATAAGTATCATGACATGAAGTTAAAATAAGAACATGCTAGATCTAGTCATGGAGTAGTGGCAATGGTCACACCCACATCTCCGGTAGCATGGTATTCCTTTTTATCCCTAGTGAGGCAACAAAGTAAGGTAAAACACCCAAGTGGATCGCAGAACTTTCTCTCACGTTCACTGCACTAGCCACCCCCCGTTACTCCAACTAATGCACACGTTCCCCCTCACACGCTCTCATAAACATGCTTGATCATAACAAGTAAATAAGAACGGGGTACATAATATGCATCTACTTTCATAACTGAAACAAAACCATTGCAATCTCAAACATATATTACTCATAAAAAGATCCACCACAAAGGCATTACATAGATGACCGTAATCATGTTCAGCAGCTCATACGGTACTAATTAGTGAAGCTCGAGAGAGAGAGATACATAAGTTACTTCCACAAACCGTTGGAGAAGATGGAGACCACGCCGGCAGCGCCCCGCCGGAGTTTTCCCCCTCCAATCTGCAGCTCCAGGTCTCTGTTTCGGTGTTTCTGTGTTTCTGCGGCGCTCTTTCCAGAGAACGTCGGGGGATAATTTTTATAGGCATTTTTAGGTCAAAACGGAGTCGGTGGAGGAAAGATCGACGGCAACGGAGCATCAAGGGCCAAAGTGGGGGGTCCCACGTGGCCAGGTACTTGGGCCGCGTGGGCCCACTCATCTGGGCCCTCGGGCCTCCTCTTGTTTGCTTCTTTCACTCCCAGGTATTGTTCCTTCCAAAAAATGATGCTCGTAAATTTCCAGGTCATTTGGACGTCGTTTGGGTCCCTGAAACATTAAAGGAAAGAAATAGGGTTTTCTGCCTGCGCAGGGTTAATTCCTTAAAAAATAGGAAATATATCAAATATTCCCAAAATCATTATTAAACAGTGATATAACCCTTATATGATGCAAATATGACTGGAATATAAGTAGAAATAATGCAAAGTTCATGTATGCATTTTACATGCATCAATCACCGACCTTCATATCGGATTTCCACACCTCCACAAAGTCGCTCTATGTGTAATTTCCGTAGCAAATTTAGGAGTCGGCTTCTCTAGAAAGGTGGGAGGTACCTGGAGAAGCACCAAAAGCAATTGGGCCTAAAATGGATGAAAGCCTAGGCGTGATCCGTAGGAGCTTATGGACTCGTAAGTTGACGAAAATAGGCCATAACCCCGCTATATTAATATATATAGCAACCACCTGATACACCAACACGAGTCTCAAAACGAATGAAATGCTGGGACAACAACAAACACACACCCAAAGGGAAAAAAGAAACAAAATCGAGACATAGACGGATTAACTAAGCGATGGTGACCCGGAACCGATGTGCCCTCCGAAGAAGTACCACCACACTCTTAGCACCGAATTATCGACTACCAAGCAGCACCTTCAAGAAGGAAAGTGCACGCTGCCGCCCGGACCAACACACTGGTCCTAGGGTTTCCCCTGGCACACCGAGGGAAGCGGACGCAAGGTAGCCACGAAGAAGGGATGATGCCACCCAAAGGCGGTGCCGCGTCGGTGTCGGCTGAGCCAATAAGGATTTCTCCTGAACAAACCCTATCCACAACCCGGGACGATTCATAGCACACAACCCCGCAAGGATGAGGCCTCGACACCACCAGACTAACCACCCACCAACATGCGGCAGCACGGTCACGAAGCCGCCATCGTCGGCTCCCGAAGTAGCCGTCACTTGGTCTGCAAAACAGAGGCAAGAGTAGCTTGTACCAGGGTTACCAGTATCGCGGCCGCACGTGAGGGAACTGCCTCCACCGCCGAGGGCGGTAGTCGACCGGATGCGGCGGCATAACACACCAGTCCCAGTTAGGTCCGGCCGGGCCTACCAGGCCCGTAAAGCTCCCAGGAGGCACACCAGTCTCAATAAGGTCCGGTCGGGCCCAGATCTGGCCCGTAAAGCCCGTCGCCATGTTGCAACAGGCCGGCCACCGTCGCCGTTATCCCCTTCACCATCTACCTTGTCGTCATCTTCAGAGCAAACGGTCGGGAAGGCCAGCCCGCCACGGCACATATGGGGCCCGATGGGCTCAGATCTGGGCCGTTGTCGGCACCACCTCTAACACACCGCCCCGCAGCTCACCACCAGCCGCCGGATTGCCACCCCCAGCCAGATCTGGGTCACCACCACCCTAGGTTCCAATGCCGCCGGAGGAGAAACGCCCCGTGGAGCCTTCTACGTTCCCGAAAGAGAACACCCGCCATCGTCAGCCCCTGCCCGAGCCGCGCCGACAGCGGCGGGAGAGGAGGAATGGACGCAGGGCATGGAAGGTCCTCAACCTAGAAAGGAGACCTGCAGCGGGGTCGGGCGTGGTGCCGGCGGCGGGACGGGCGGCGGTGGAACCCTAGGGGTCAGGGTCGGGAAGGTTCCTTCACATCTCGTAAGTTCGGCTTGTGGTTTAGCTGGTCATTAAAGTGGATGAAAGTCCAGCCTGATTTTGCGCTTGGGCTAATCTAAAATCAACCCGTAGTAGGTGGTGAGCCTCTGCCTCTCCTCCTATCTAGGTGGTCAACCAGATAGTCCTCCTTAATGTTTTCTTTCTTACCTTAAAGTGCTCTTTTTTAATTTTCCTCCGTCATCGTCCATCCATCTTAAAAGTAAAAACTTTCACCGCTTTCACCGTACAACTTATGTCCCAAAATATAAAATGTTTTGGTAGGCGACTGAGTTAGAGTATCTTCACCGGCACTCCAAAACACCCCCTAAAAATGATTTAGGTTGTCGGACACATAAAAAACAGCCACACTGGGGCCTCTATACTGGGCGAGACATAAAAAGTGCCTGGTAGACCCCAAGCTCACCCAAATTTTCGCGCTCTTTAGGGGCTGCCGGACACCATCCGGAAAAGGCTGCATGTGTGGCTAGCCCACGGTGCAGTGACCCAAGTCAAGATTCCTCTCTGTCACACATATTTCTACCACGCCAGCGACGATACAACACCACGCCACGGTCCGTAAACGACGCTCATGCAGGAGGGGAGGACTTGAAGCTCGTCGTTTTTTTTGCGGGTAAAAGGGGATATATTAAGCATCAAGGGTTACATTGAGGTCCTGCTCTAGAGCCTGAACAACACAGGTTAATTTGACAGACCCATCACAGGTTAATTTTTTTTTTTGAATTTTCACTGGGTGGGCCAAAGCCCCACCTGAATTTTGCATATATATATGTGGTTATCTGAAAATGCCGTGTGATTTTACAGGAGGAAGGGGGGTACAGGGGGAGATTACACAGGGGCAGGTTCACCGAGGCACACCAGCCAGGAGTCTGTGTCCGCTTCGTGTTGCGGCGGCAGCCGGACCCTCCAAAGGCGTGCTTCATCCCGGCAAGTTTTACGCAGCAGAGGAAGGCTGGGACGCTGCTCACGGAAAGCGACTGCATTGCGGTGCTTCCAAATGTTCTAGCAACACAGCAAGACGAAGGTGGAGGAGGTCGCTGCAGGCACCGACGGCGGGTGGGCGTATGCGTGCAAATCATGGACATCCGCGTCGGAGGGGAAGGAGGCCCCGACCGAGTCCCAGAAACGCACCGCAAAGTTGCATCCAAAGAAGATGTGGTTTGCAGTTTCCACGGGGGCGGCACAGATCGGATAGACGGCTTCAGCGAGGGTGAGGATGTTCTTCTTCATCAGCGCCTCCCGCGACTGAGTACGGGCTTTCGAGAGCAGCCACGCGAAGAACTTTACTTTAGATGGGGCGTAGTTCTCCCGGACGAAGGTGAAGGAGGGGCAATCCACCCCGCCACAAGTGCGCAGCTTGTAGAAGGCGCCGGTGTCCAGTGCGCCGACTTTGTTCTGGCAGCGAGTCAAGCTCCAGCAGTCCGCGGCGTCCGTGATGGACACCCCCAGCAGCAGGTTATCGAGGACCGGAAGCTGTCGATCAGCGGCCGCGTTGAGGCGAGGAGCAAGGGCGCATCGCAAGCCCAGCACCATCACAGCACGGACGGTGGCAGCCGGCTTTTTTGCATGGGAGAAAAGAGCGGGAAACTGGTTGCACAACGCCTGCTCGCACAGCCAGGCATCGAGCCAGAAGGCCGTCCTAGAACCATCGCCAACCTTGACCCTCGAAATTGTACGGTAGAGCGGCACGAGCGCCGCGAGGTGCTTCAAGTGCTGCCCCGCCGATCTGCGCCCAGCGCAGGCCTGCCACGCCCACCGAGTCCAGGGGCGTCGACTTGGGAGTAAAGGCGGTGGACGAGCTTGAGCTGCAAGCACTCGTTCTTCACCGCCAAAGTTTTGATCCCGAGCCCACCCTCACACTTGGGCCGACAGACGTCCGTCCACGCCACTAGACAGCAAGCACCGCTCGCGTGTCGGTCCTTGACATCCCAAAGGAAGGCCCAACGCACACCTTCGACGAGTCTGAGCAGGGGAGGGGGCAGCTCGAGAGCACCCATCGCAAACGTGGGGAGAGCGTCTAGCACGGCGTTGATCAAGACCACACGCCCACCAGCAGACAAGAGAAGTGCCGCCCATCCGGAGAGGTACTTGTCGATCTTCGCAATCAGAGGAGCAAAGTGCGACAAATTGAGCTTCTCGGCAGACAGTGGGAGTCCCAAATATGTTTGCGGGAATCCCTCCACACGGCACCCCAGAGCAGCTTGAATCCGAGCGAGATCATCAGCAGGAACATTCATGGGCACCAAGGTACTCTTGTGGAAGTTGATCGTCAGCCCCGTGGCCTCCGCGAACTGCGCAAGGATCAGTTTCAGACGGACAACAGCATCCATATTAGCCCGCAGAATTATCAACGTGTCGTCCGAGTATTGAAGGACAGGGCAGGGCTCCTCCGGCAGCAAGGGATGGCGGAGCAGCTGGTCATGGCGGATGAGTCGCTGCAGCACATCGGCAACCAGGAGAAAAAGATACGGCGACAACGGATCGTCCTGGCGGAGCCCTCGCTTGCAATCGATCCACCGCCCCGGGATTCCGTTGAGGAAGACGACCGAGCGCGAGGAGTTGAGGACCATGTCCATCCAATCACACCACAGCTCTGGGAACCCGCGCGCCCGCATGATCGCCCGCAGGCTCTGCCAGTCAATGGAGTCGAACGCTTTCGAGAAGTCCAGTTTGAGCACAAGAGTGGGAGTTTTCCGCTTGAAACAACACTGCACCAGTTCCGTTGCGAAAACGAAGGTCTCGGAGATGCTGCGCCTGGAGAGGAACCTGGTCTGGTTTTCATCAACTAGAGAGCTGATCTGAGCTTGGAGCCGAGTGGTCAGAGCTTTGCATAGCAGTTTAATGGAGCAGTTCTGCAGAGACACAGGGCGGAAAGAACTGGGCGAGCGGATCCCTTCTGCTTTGGGCAGCAGGACCACATGGGCCCCTATTCAGAGGCACAGTTGCATGTGGGTCTACACATGTCCCGAAGGTGGTAAGGGTAGACCTAGTGCGCCAGATAGGATATTTGAATGTGGGCTCACATATTCCAAAGGTGGTAGGGATAGACGTGTGTGTGTCCACATGTTCCAAAGGTGCTAAGGGTAGACCAATCTGACGTGATAGAGGTGTTTTCATCTGAGTCCACATACCCAAAAGGTCATACAAGCACATGAGTACCTAAAGTGGAGCCTCACTTCTACTCGATTCGCTAAAATAATTTGTCATTTTCTCATAGATTCTTGACTTAAATGCACTTTTTTGAAACATTTGTTGAACATGTGGGTCCACATGTGTTAAACATGGTAGATATATAAATAGATGATCATCAGTGTTGCATGTGGGTCCATATGTCACAAATGTGCTAGGTTAATATGGCTAGGGGGTTGCATGTAGTTCCACATGTACCAAAGATGGCAGATATGTACCTATAACAACTACTAGACATTTAGACCCACATGTACCAGGCTTAGACTACAAACCACGTAGACTTGTCACAAAATAAAAATAGATATCAAGTATGCCTAATTTTGTCATAATATAGTAGAAAAATTTCGAGTAGGTTAAAAAATCACTTGATATAATTATCAATTTTTTCATAAAAATGGGTTCATCTATATTTCAATTTCATGTTGGTATTTTTTAAAATTAGTTTTGAATAATCTGGTCCTAAATTTCAGAGTCAACAAAGGTTGAAATCTTTATCGCAGTCGCGTACCGTCCGTAGTTTGGTTCATCGGTTAAACCGCCGGTTCACTCTTTTTATTTGCCGGTTTTTAAAAAATAAAATAGTATAGAAATATTAATAGTCTATGAGGAAATTCAATCTATTTAATCCCTACGTGTATTAGTACTACGACATAAACCAGTATCGCGCCAGCTGGTTAACCCAAACGCCCTGCCCTGCTCGCTGCTGGGAGGTCGCAAGTTCGAATCCTGCCCCTGTAATTTATTTTTCGTTTGCGTGAGGCATTTGTTAAAATGCTCGGCTTGGTGTGTTGATATAGCTTTTTATTCTACTCTAAACATAAACCGAGACGTAGCTCATTGGCTATGCTCCATGTGTGTCTCCTAGGAGACCTAGGTTCAAATCCTGGCGGCCACGCATTTCTGTATTTTTTTACCACGATTTGTTTCGACTAGATAATCTCTAAACTGTCAGGCTCGGCTCAAACCCGGCTCGGCTTAACACAACTCCAGCCTTCTAGGCTCGGCTCGAGCCGAACTGAGGTTAAATCCTGGCCGTCCTTATGTTTCTGCTTATGATACTCCTTCACCCTTGGGGCCTGGAAGCACTGCTCTTACACTCAATTAAGAGACTGAAATTCTGAGTGCGGATGAGTTGATGTAAAATAAATAAAGAGGGCTAGCAGACCTTTCAAATGGTCCCGAGCAACACTAGGCTAAGAGTCATTCTTCAAACAACACTGGTACTTCCTCCACCAGGGCTCCGAGGGAAATGATGACTCGACTCCCTCCTCGTCATTTGGTTGGTTCACCCAGGAAGTAAGTACATCGATATCCTCATCCCTGGTGAAAAAATGCTGAAAATTTGAGAAACAGAACATGTTTCTTTACAGCAAAGGAAAAAAATGATTTAAACGGTAACATGCAGAAACAGTGCTGAATAACTAATGGATACCAAAGATGGAAATTACTATGGTTGCCCTTCTGTAATGCACTCTAGTTGTGGCAATAATTGCAAAAACTTATGGAAATACATTAACATGTAGTTTAGACTAACTGCATAATCTCCACTCTCATGTTAGAGAGGATTGACAGAGTCTTTCCATAAAAGGAGAGGCAGTACAGCCGCTTATTCTTGCTCGCTAATTCTCAGTCCTGAGATACTAACTAGCTTGTGCCATGTGTTGGCACCTAAATATGCTTTCTCTTTTTTATGATTTGTTTCTGAATCTTATTTTCGTCTAACACATGGACTGATCGCCCACCTTTGTTTTGGGAAAAGATGGTATTCACTTGATTTGTAGCTTTTACTAAGAATGGATACCATCGAGCAGATGTGGATATACAAAGCAAGGACGAAACATCAGTAAGCTACGTCTGGCCGGTAGCGTGCACATTGTTCATGCATTCATAGAAAAAGAGTTTTCACTTGGTAGAGCATAAAGAAAAAGGGCCGAACTCTATCTAGTGTACATTAGTACTTAGTAATTCGGGGAATAAGGAGCATAAAATGTTTCGTGTTCTGCAAAGATTGTGCATCACCTTAGCCTGTGATAAGTCTCTTTGTCACATTCCTTGCCCATGATGAAGAACCAGTCTTTTTTCGGTCCAGAATAGGACGATTTTTCTGCAACAGTTATGCAGTCCGTCATCATCGAGGATGAAAATAAATGAAGCGATGCATGTAAAATTTACAATGTTGAGCTTAATGCAGAAATTAGATTATTCTAACTAATTACTTAATGAGGCGAGCAAAGAAATCAATATGCAGCAAATAATTCTCACTCAGAGCTAACATTGAAAAAGTAATTTCAGTATAATGCAGATTTGATTCACTACCAAGACTGGAAAGATAATGTTATTTGATGTTTGTAGGTATTGTCGCACCCCAATTTTCGGAGATGTGATGAAATGCTCGCAATTCCCAAGAGTCTTTAACTTTATTACAGGACAACGAAATATGTTTTACAGCAGTAGGGCGTCTCAGTCCACATTTTACATTACAACTAAAGGAACTACATGCCACAGGCATCCTCGAGCGTGGATGGACCCAGAACTCGAAGTCAGTGTCATCAAGGTACTCACCATTATAGACTTGAGCTTATCCTTCGGGTTGATCTGAGAGGGTTGGTGCAACAACGAGTACAGAGAGTACTCAGCAAGTCACAATGGGAAAAGCCTACTTAACTACATGCTTGGCCATCAAAGGAGGGTCATAGGGTTTAAATATATGGTGGATGCAAGCCTTAATCTCCAACTTTTAGTTAAAATATTTGTTCAAACATTTGCTCCAGTAAAAGAGTTGTATTAATAACCTTTTCAGGTCATCGTCACGAGTTTACCAGCTTTATCAAAACTCTACTCATGCCTTGCACTGGAAATCACCCCAAAACATAGCTTCATTAACCGAAGCACATCGTATTTGAATACCATTTGTTTTGACTCTGCAGAGTTGCTCAGCTTTACCCACAAGATACCCACGCCTCTTTCTATCACATGCCAGTTGGTGTGCCGACAGAGGTGGAACAACAACGTTTTTTATCTGCTCTATCTTTTGAAGTCCCTACCCGGGAACTCATGATCACTCACCTCCCGGGAGCCGATTGGCCAAGTGTCAACTTCGTGATCCGGGGTTCGAATGTATTCCCGTTGTGACTCCTCAAAATGAGTCCTTTCACTTAATTGCTTATGCGGGCCTCCCAGAGAAAAGGAACGGCAAGCCATATGTAGTTGTCCATCGGATAGAGTAGAAGGCCAGGTCTGATGAATCAATTATGTGGTTGAGCGGATTCTATGTTTCTCACTTGGCATGAGGGTATTAGCCCTATGCTGCTACGAGTAAGGCAATCGATATTATCCCTAGGTTTTCAAGGTAACATGGCTAACGGAAGCAAACAGGCTTATTGATGGTCATTAACAAATGTCATTCCAAAATAAGATGGTAATTAAATATCATCAAAGAAAATAAATAACTAAGCTAGTAGATATTTATCATATGTGGCAAGTGAGTTAAACATGATCAAGGAAGTGTGACTTGCCTATTACGATTCCCTCCTCGTATATGTACTTGTCGCCATCGTGTCCTATTGCAAAACGAACCAAGCACAAATAAGTTGCAGCTCACAAAATGCAAGCTAGGAACAAAATGCAATTAGTTTTTTTAACTATAACAAAAATAAGAGATAGGATTCAGGTTTTGATGAATGAAGTCGAAACATGGATTTATGGTGTTGGGCTGAAACTAGCAGAATGTTTCAGATTAGTTGGGCTAGACTTTAATTTTCAAGTGGAGTTTCACTGGATTGGGCTCAAGGAGAAAGGAAAATGCTAGTTGGGCTAACTGAATATGGCTTAACACTAAACTTCCACTGTCGTTCAAAACGAACAGAACCTCGTGTGCAGGTTCAGTAAGAAACAGGGACCCTGGAGGTAATGAAATCGATGATGGCGTCGCCGGCGAGACTCTGCAGCTGCCACTGAGGGCATGGAGGTGATCAGGAGAAACTAGGGTTCCATTTTTGTGAAGAAAAGAAGTACATGTTACAGGCTTACAGCTGAAAAAGATCAGCCATTACAGAGCCATGTACTGCTCAGTGGTCTACCTGTATCACAGTAAGAAGATGATGGATGTGCTACATTGCAGCAAGAATCAAAACGACTTCACTGGAATGTTCAGAAACTACTATAGAAGGTTGAGCTTGACGAAACTGAGCAAGAACTGCTCTAATGCAGGGATTTAAAGAGTGGAGAAGGCGGTACTGTTAGAGGTCGTTTAAGCCAGACGTCGGTTGATTCAGGCGGTTCCAGCGGACGGCAGATAAGCCTCCTGATGCGTCTACTCCAGCGTGGCATCGTCGTGCCAACGCCGGGCTTCTCGGCGACCAGGTGCGCGTGCTTGTGCAGTGTGGCGCTGAGAGAGAGGCGAGGTGGTTTGTGCGAGTGTGCAGGATGGTGCACGGATACGGCAACGCGCGGCTCTGCATTTGCAAGTAGGCGGCGTGTGCCCGAGGTGTGCGACGGCGGCGGCGGCGCACTTGGACAGCAGCAGCTGGAACTGTGGTGGACTATCTGGTTCAGTTTTTGGGTTGTTAGGCTGCTGCCTGCTGGGCCATAGGAAATTGATGGAAATAGAAAAGGCCTAAAGAGAGGAATGAGCTGAAATAGAAGTAGAACAAGAAAATGAAAAAACTTTGAAGTTGCAAAAATGATTTTTTTCCATTTAATGAAAATTTCCGGGTTGTTACAGGTACATCTGAGGCAAGGGCCACCGAGCTTTACCAAAGTAGCATTTGTCAACAACTAATAAAGAGAAAAGCTAATGTGATTACAACATGAAAAGTATTTTGCACAAAAAGAAGTCAAGAAGAGCAAAGCGAGTATGAAAGTAAATGTACCTATTTTCACTCGACGGATGTGTGAAAACTTGTTAGATTCAGCATTGCTATTCTCTCTGATCTCATTAAGCAGTTCTGAATGGCATTCCTCAATGCAGAGAAATTCCAGGGAGGAGAGTTCCCGCATGCTCAATGGGAGAGATCTTAAGGACCAGGCTCTAGAAATCCTTATGCTTCGAAGGAATTGGCGGTTCTGTATCAGCCATTTCTCAGGTAAGCCTTCCATTCGTGACCCATCTGTAATTACCAACTCTACGATGCGGTCGAGTCTCTTGAGTGGCTCAACAAGCAGCAGGGACGGGAGATCGACCTCAAGTCGGTCTATATGTACCACATTGAAATCCTGGCCACAAGATGATGCATGTGGAGTCAGGGAGGACCCAACCTCCATAAGTTTCCTGCAGTCCTGGATGCGTAATCGACCAAGGGATGCAACAGAGCCAAGACCTCCCAAGGACACTAGATTCTCGCATCTAGATATCATCAAATGCGGGTGCGATTTGAAGCTCGTAAACACGTCTGCTGAGGCAAGGGACACAAGGCCGGAGCAGCCAGCTAGGCTGAGATATTTGAGATAAGTAAGCTCACTTTTGAGAGTTTCCATCGTGATAAACTTTGGACAGTACCTGATATCGAGTTCTGCAAGTCTATTCATTCCTTCAAATGCTATGGACCCAAACTCCAGATTGTAACAGCGTGAGATAAATAATAACTGAAGAGCTCCCATGTACGTCTTCTGTTCCAAAAGACTCCCTTCAAGCGAAGTTAAAGAATGACAACACCGGACATGAATATTCACTAACTGTGATGGCATAGTCTCACCGCTCTTACTATCAATCATGGGAAGTTTGGTCAGCCCAACATATGATATACTCAATAACACCAAGCTTGGAGGTAGAACAGGTAGTTCACTTAAATTATGACACTCATGCACTTCTAGAGTTTCAAGCCTTGGTGGTAGGAAGAACTCCATGGAGGTATTACTGGACAAATCACCAATCTGTTTTAGCTTACTAAGTTTCTCCAACTTAATATGTCTTAGCCATACTAGCTTTCCAAGAGAGGGAAGACGCTTCCAACTTAAGCAACAATGCAACTTAAGTGAAACCAGGCTTTTGAAGGAGAGGTCCTCAATCCAAAATGGAAGTTTGACCCCGGTGTAACCTGAAATTTCCAATTCCCTAACATTGCAATGTGGTTGAAGGTGGTCAAGAACTAACTCATCCTTACAGTTTTGTTCACTAGACCAGGTGTCAGACACAGACCAACTGAGAGACAAAGAATTGAGACTTATAATTTCAGTCAACTTTACATGCTTAGCCTCTTCAGAATTCTTGACTTTATCAAGCCCTCTTACTTGTAGTGTCCGGAGAGTTCTTAAGCTCTTGACTGCACTTAATTTGTTGCCTATGCTTTCTTCTACCCGGTAATTATTCAACTCCTGAAGATGAGTGAGTCTGACAACAGGGAATTCGCCAAGTCCACGTCGGGGTTGGGGTTGGGGAAGAGACATATTATAAGACCCATATGATACATATCGCAAGCGGTCAAGGTGCCCCAAATATCTCACTTGTAAGACTTGTTTTGGTTCATCCTGCAAAACATTGTCACAGTAGAATAGTATCAAGTGATACAATCTAACAACTCCGCATATCCCTTCTGGTGATATGAATTGCAGCCTGATATAGCGAAGATGTTTCAGTTTACCACATTTGATAGTGAGGTTTATATCATCCAGTCTTGAACATAAGAGACGCAAATACTTCAGGCTTTCAACAACTCTTTCTAGTGCACAAAGTACATCCTTTTTTTTAATTCGATGCTTACTATCATCAATGACAATAGTGCGCAAATACTTAAAATTAGTGATTTTTCTGACATCATCAACAGAAAAGTTGTGAATATTATCAATGCTCATGTGTCTGACCGTACGGTTATGATCTTCAAACATGGCAGGATGAGTAATTCTTCCACATTCACCAGAGGACACATTTCTTGCCAAATCATGCATCAAGTCATGCATTACATAGTATTCTTGTTTTTTCCCCTTAAAACGATCTACTCTGGATTTCAGATCAAAAAATGACTTTTTATTTAGCTGAACCAAAATTCTTTCTCCGATATCCTCAAAAGTTTGTGAGTCACTTGCGTGCTGCAAGATCAATCCTGAACCCATCGACATTTGGATCAGTTCTTTCTTTTCGAACTCATAATCCTGTGGAAATATGCAGCAGTATCGAAAACAAATCTGAAGCTCCGTTGGTAAGCTGTAATAGCTTAATCTAAGAACTCTCATGATACCCACTTCAGTTCCACTGAAATGTTTTAATCCTTCATACAAGAACCTGTTCCAGTATTCAATCCTCGCATTATCTCGCAAATGCCCAGCGATAACCTTGGTTACCAAGGGGCATCCTCCTAGATTCCTTGCAATTTGCTCTCCAGTGGTTTTGAAACGTTCACAGTCTTGCTTATCCATCCCAGAAAAGACATGATGATTGAACAGCTCAATATTTTCATCATTTTCTAGTTCTTGTAGTGTCAAGCACTGACCTCTTTGAACTCCCATCACGCTTGTGGCCATGTCTGCGACTGATCGCATTCTGGTAGTCAACAAAATTTTGCTTCCGGTGTTCATATTCCTGAGAGGAGCAAATAGTTTATCCCATTCACCTTCTTTCTTGTCTTCCCACACATCATCCAAAACTAACAAAAACTTTTTAGACTTCAACTTCTCTTTTAGAAGTTTTTGCAATGGTTCCAGATGATCAGGACTTTGTTTTTCCCCTAAAAAAGATTCTAGAATTTTACTTGTCACCGATGTTGCATCAAAGTTTGTAGAAACAGTGACCCAGATGACCTCGAAATTATTCCTTACCAGTTCGTCTTCTCTACATATGCTTTGAGCCAAAGTAGTCTTCCCCATCCCACCGTGCCCAATCACTGAAATAATAGGCATATTGTTGGTTCTTGTCACAGCTTCAGCTGATGTATTGCTTATCCATCCAATGATCTTCTCCTTCTCCTTTCCTCGACCTACAAATTTGGATGCACTCATTTCAGAGCTTGTCTCGTGATCATTGTTAACTATCTGCTGGCTTGTGGAAGCATATCCTTTGAGACGATCGGCGATTGCGACGATACTGGGTACATCTGCACCAGATCTGTCCAAACCTTCGACAGCTTTTCTTAGTTTCTTGAGAGTGTCACGGTGAACATAATTCGTGAAGTTCTTGTCCACAAAACTAACACTTTTAACAGATCTGACAAACTTGTGCTTTATCTTAGCAAGTGAAGAGCCCCAGTCACTAACCTTTCCTTCCTCGGCCTTCTCTTGCAGCTCATAGTACTCGAGCTCATCAATGGCGTTCTCAGCATCCTCGACCGCGGCCCTGAGCTGCCACAGCCACGCGTCCAGGGCATGGCTCTGCTCCCTGATGTGGTCTGGGTTGACGATGTTGAGCATGGCCTCGATCTTTGGCATGGCCAGCATGAGCCGGTTCTTAAGCTCCTCCATACCTTCAGATTTGCGGTACTTGTCGAGGTAGTTGAAAGCCTTTCCGACCAAGAAAGAGATGGCAGGAATTGCCAGCGACTTCCCGGCAAACACAACCGCAATATCCATCTACCTTCGGTCTGGGTTAAGAGTGGTTGTAGCAGCAGCTAGTTGTTTGGGTGTTTGAACAACTTCACAGACGAGTGTAGCTGCAGACGAGTTCTACAAGCAACAGGAAGAGGACAACACCTACTATGTTTTGTCGTCCTATTTTTTTGCGAACTACTTTGTTTTGTCCGTCCTTTTGTGTGTGAATTACTTTGTTTTCTCCGTCCGAGAATTGCAACTTGCATTTCTTTTGGTATCTTGTCTTGTGAGTACTCTTGTTGTTTATCTTAACTAGCAAGGTGGCCCTCGCAAATGCGAGGGCATTATCTTTTAGCGTATTAATAATGTCTAAGAACTAAATGTGAGGTATCTTAGATACTGTAAAGATTGAAATCTAAATTATATATTCTATAACTATCCTAAATATTATGGTAGATAAATAATTGGATGGTACATAGTTTCAAAAAATTATCAATCACCAATTAACTTCAAGCCATCTAAAAAGTAATCTTTTTAATTGACCATGAAATTCTAGCCAATAACTTATTGGGATAGTTTCACAGAACAAACCTATTGGTTCCATCTAATTCTTGGTGTTTTTCCATGGTTCCACACTTATCAGGCAGTGCTCCATGTAGCCAATGGTTGTTTTGGCTTATCTTCTATTATTTTAATCCAACCTCGGGTTTTGCGCCACATTGTACACAATTAAACATGATTACTCTTTTGAATATGAGTTGATGTTCCTGTCGATATCAAGTCTGAAGTTGTAACTTTGTCAATCTAAAAAAATCTTGGCTCAAGTCGTGAATGGACGACATATGTAAATTGTGGTAGTATGCTCATGAGTATATTTACATCATACTCAACGTATCTAAAAATTGTAACTGTCTTGTGATTAACTTCGTATTCTCAGTCACGCACACATACATATGAGTACACTTTTAGCACAATGTTCTTTTTAGTATATGTAGTTTGTTTATTCTAAATGGGCGCAACATTTTTCATTTACATATATGTTTTTGATTTCAAAGAAAACATGGAAGGGAAAAAGTCCTGTCTTGATACGGTAGAAAAAAGTGAGTACGGTCATCGTTTTTAAACTATCAGATCGCGTTTTCTTCGCACACGCCATAATTAGGGGAGTACAGAATCTTGCGGGACAATTATTAGACGATTAAAAGGCTATTGATCTTTCGTAAATTAGCACGGTGACCCACGCATTTGCACGGTTAGATTCATTTTTTTTGTCTTTCATTTAGAACGGTATATGTTAATGTTTTTATATACACTTCTCTTGCATGCTTTTGAAAATATTGTGTTAATAGAAATTTAAATTATAGGGAAGGTTATCGAGAATAAATCACATGCATAACTATTTTCTATTGTTTTCCTGGTGGTTATTTGTCGCACGGTAAATATCTTTAATCAAATTTTCGTATGCATTGTTGTAGCTTGTAAATCAATCTATTAATTGATCTTAAGAAAATCAATGATTTGTAATATATAACGTAAATCTATATTAACCAAATGTGAGGGCAAATGTGAGCGTATCATTAAGCCAGTAACTTTTTAGTGTGAGGGACGTTCCTGTCGATAATGCGACTAATGTCGTTAATTCATTAATATTAAAATGTGACAACTCAGAATTTCAAACTCCCGCATGCATTTTGTGATACTGTTGGTTTGATGAAAGTCAAATTAATTTGTCGTCTATATGTACTCAATCATAGAAACAATGTATGTAGTGCAATTAATATCGTGACTTCATTAATTTTTAAATTCCACGAATCCGAACTTTTACATGCGTTTTTTTTTAGTGCGTTGGTCTGATGATTGTCAAATAAAATATCAATTATGTGGACTCAATCGTAGAAACAACATATTCTCTCAGTAAATAATTAACTTGTGTTATGGTGTTTAGTCAAAATCAAAGTTTATAAAGTTTGACCATCAACATATGAAATTCAAAATCATTAGTATTAGATTCAATATAAAAAGTTTTATCATATTAAATAAATTTGTTATTATGAATGCTGCTACATATTTTGTTATTTTACAAATTTTGATTTTAAGTAAACTCACAAACACGGACTAAGTAAATAGAGAATATACTTAGTGACTATCGTTTATGAGCTGTGCATATCCTAGCAATTACCATCGTTTCCCATCACGTTTCAATTTTTCTCTTAACTATCACGTTTCAAGGCAGTTAGCTACTCTCGCATACGGCCGGTGTCTTAAAACGGAGACGCGTAATTATCTGGTGGAAGCACGTAATTAGCTAGTGCACGTCTCCTTTGCCACCACGTTGGACGGTTGGAGGTAAAAAAAATCTCCTTTAGCTATGACGGTACAGCTAAGGTACACATGATTCGCAAAAAAAAAAACAAAGGTACACATGTTTTTTTTTGCGAGTCAAGGGAGGTCACGTTATCAGCATGAGTCGTGTCACGCATGTTACGTAATCTAATATATTAAAAAAATCTCAGCCATATATTTTAGATCTAACCACTATAATTAATTTAGATGATGTGGATTAACGTGGTGGCTCTATTAGCTAACTCATTTTGCTTTTAGTATATAATAGATTGGACATCAAACTAATCGCTGTATCCTGCTAAAGATAATGACATTTTTTTCGAGTTTGGACTTTGGACTAACGACATAGAGCGCCTGCGCCTGCTCGCTCGTGAGCTGACATTCACGAACTCCTATTCAGCACTTGTTGTGTGATTGTGTCTGTTACGGACGCAAGGCCTGAAGCGTGAGGCCGGCCGGCCGGCCGGCCGGCACCATAACTCGATCGCACGCGCACGATCACTCTGTTCAGTGTGTCTATTTTTATCCCTTTCACCGATGCTAGTCCAGAAAAAAAACATTGTTAATTTTGAAAAAAACTAAAAAGAAAGTTCCAAAATCTAGAAAAAATGTTAGAAATTTGATTTTCTTTAATGAATTTTAAAATGTTCATGATTGTTTAAAAAGATCAAGGATTTGAAAAATGTCCACAAATTAAAAAAATCATAAATTTGAAAAAATATTTGTAGGCTTAAAAAAATGTTCACGAATTTGAAAGTTTTCATTGAAAATAAAAATGCTCATGAAAAATGAGAAGAAAAACGAAAAAAGAGAAAAACCAAATGAAACAAGAAATGACACGGGTGGAACCTTCTAGAAACTTCCCAAAACAGGGATGTAAAAGCGTATGTGAGCTGGCCGAGTTAACTAGGCTAGTGCTAAGGACGTAAGAGCATCTCGAGTGGCTCGTCCAAAGGGACCTCCCACTACAGGAAACGCGCAAGACACCGACGGCCAGAAGCCGTCGGCGTATACCCTCCAGCCGTCGGCGTATAGATACGCCGACGGTTGTCGTCGGCGTCTCGCCGTCGGCGTTTGCGACCGTCGGCATACCAACTCGGCCGTCGGCGTATCCGAACCCCGTCGGCGTACGTAGTGTGGGCCCCACAAGACGGCACCGTCAGCTCACCATACGTCGACGGCATTGCCGTCGGCCTCTGCGTGCCACGTGTCGCTATTCTGCTCGTCGCTGGGCAGTTAAACGCCGACGGCAATGCCGTCGGCGTAGAGCAGCCACCTGTCACAAAAAAAATCCCGGCCGCCCCTCGGTGGGGACGAGCTCGGGACGGGCTGGGCTGGGCCGGCGGCGTGCTCATGGCTCGCCCCGGTGTCCGACGCGTGGAGGACGGCGGCGCTTGACCCGGCGGACGCATACATCTTGGCGCGTGCACTCGGCGCCGCCGGATGCCGCTCTCGCGCTGCTGCCCATGGCCCTGCTGGTGCTCGCGGCCGCGCTCACCGTCGAGTCAGCTGCGTCCGGAGCCCATCCGCCGCCATGGGCGAGGAGCTTGAGGCAGAGCGCCATGTCCTCCTCCTACTCGGCGTGTCGGCGACGAAGAGCCCCTTGACGCGGAGCTGGCGGCCGGTCTTGACCCAGCCGACGACGACAAGGATCTGCCCGGCCAGGGAGTCGCCGGCGTTCTGGAAGGCGTAGACGCGGGTGCGGGTGGTCGACAGCTCGAGGTCGGACGGCGGTGTTGAGGAGATGGAGGCAGTGGACACCTAGATCGGACGGCGGTGTTGAGGAGATGTGAGGAATTTTCTCGATTTTTACCTAATTATTCCTATTTAAATGACTTTATGCCGATTTTCCAAAAGTAATTGAAATTTGAACAACAAGTGTGTGATAGTTTGGTCTAATTTTTTTTACAAAAATCGGTACACAAGTAGTGACTTTATCACAGAAACATCGATAGTTTTGAAAAATGTGACCCCTTTCGATCAATGAATAGGCACGACGGTCATTTTGACAGTTTTTTCACAAAAATAAAAGAAATTGAGAAAATACTAAAAAAATGAATTCCTTCGACAAGGAGTCTTTTTATGTGTACTAGTTGCTAGCAAAAATGATAAACTTGAGTTTTGACAAATATTTCAAAAAAATGCTTCACAAAAAGGTCTATCATCTATAGACATGTATAGTTTTCGCGTCAAATGACCAAGTTATGGCCATCACCATGCCATAGTTTGTGATAATGTGTCCATACTTGACACATAGGAGTGTCTTGGTTTGGAAAACATTGTTGCCAGAAACAATTTCCAAAATATTTCGTAAATATCATTTTCCATTTTTTAAGTGTCAAAAATGACATTTTTAATTAAGCAAGTACCAAACATATGTTACAAAATATCATGTGCATGGTGAAAAAGATTTTATGGATGTCATATTTGGATTCCTCTCATTTTTCTAATTGATTTATACATTTAATTTGTTAAATTTCGATTTACGGATATAAAGATATGCATTATTTCATATTAAATGGAAAATAGAAAAAAGTAGACGCCGACGGCCGCCGTCGGTGTATCACTGCCGTAAAGCCCCGTTTGGGCACCGTCACGGCGGGCGTTGTACGCCGACGGCCTTTTGGACGCCGACGGCAGCTGTCGACCTATGTCGGCTACGCCGACGGGGATCTTTACACCGACGGCCTCGTTAGCGGCTTCCCTAGCTCGCATTGTACGCCGACGGCCCCCAACATTTGGCCGTCGGCGTATAAGTCGGCCGTTGGCGTCTTGTGGCTTTCCTGTAGTGTCCAAAGCAACGAAAAAATAGCACGTTATTTCCCGGTTAATAGCACGATATAGCGTATTTGGAGAGGCTACGCTATATTTAGCCTAAAGTTGACGCTACGGCGCTATTTTCGTCTTATACGCTCGAAACCACACTAAACATGGTAACGTTATAGCCACGCTAATAAAAAGTCTGAAAATAACGTTAGGTGATGATGATGGCGGGCAATCTGGTGGTTCTTCTAGTTATTCTGAAGATGATGTACATAATTCTGATTAAAGTTTAAAATATTTATCTTTTAGTTTATTACTTTTTCATAGTTTTAAGCCTCATATTTGTATTCGTGCCATGGATTTGGGCTTGACATTTGAATATGGTTACCTGGTTATGCATGTATTGTTTCTGGAAAAAAAATAGTGCTGAAATCCTTAATATTTGGCTATTTCTTACAACTTTTTCATTACGCTATTTTATATGTAACTTCGCTATATCACGCTATATCTTGTATAGCTTCTGGAGGAGGGCCACGCTATATTTGATAGCACGCTATTTTTTTCCTTGGTCCAAAGCGATGTGGACGTCGTCCATCCCGTCGTCTACATGTGCATGTCCTCCAAAGCCCGATACGCCTCATCCATATTTGGGGGACGAGGCGAGGAGGACGCCAGCATCACTCCCTTGACTCGCCCTCCTGAGATAGGGCTTGCTCTTTTTTTCGATTTAGAGAGAGAAATTGGATGGGGCGCCGCCGGATTCGATACATGCAGCTTACTAAGAGCATCTCTAGTGGATGGTGTAAATATGGACGTGTATATCTCCATATACACGTCCATATACACCTTGCTAAATTATACACGTCCTAGTTTTTCAGTGGAACGTGTATCCGGACGTGTAAATCAGGACGTGTATATTCCAACGGCTCTATTTTCAAACGGCTATATTCCAACGGCCATATTTCCAACGGCTATATTTTCAACGACCAGATTTCTGGTCTATATAAACCACCCCGACCACCTCTCTTCCAGCATCTCTACCTGTGATTTCTCTTCTCACTCCTAGATTTCTCTGTCGTCTCTCACGCAACACAATGAACACATCCTCTTGAGACATGAGTTCTTCGTCATCTTCATCTGGCGACGATGAACTCATACTTGCAGCATTCGCCGAGCACGAGGAGGAAGAGAGGATGAACGCTCGACGCCATGGTGGTTCGAAGCATGGACGTCGGACAATCGATCGAGGAAGAGATGTCGGATTTGTTCTTCTGTGGGACGACTACTTCAAAGAAGTTCCTCGCTATCCCGAATATTTGTTTCGGCGAAGGTTCGTAATTAGTACACTTCTCTGCTGTCCAAGAAATTTTCATCACCATCCATCTGCAAACAATGAAAAAAGACACACGGGCAACAACAAACATCTTAGCAAATCCATAGCAATTTGATAGCAATCTATATATCATACTACAACCCATGTATTTTTCTGCTACCATGGAGACACTACCGAGAGAAACTGGAGCACCAAATCAGACACAGCCGCACCATCCAGCCAAAACCAAGTCGATGGGCAGCAGCAAATCGAGCAGAGCTCCTCCAGACTAAATCGAGACAACCCAGGCCGCGGTGCCCTCCAGGCCGCGGTGCGCCTCCAGACCACGCCCTCGAGCCGAGCTCCTCTGCCTCCAGGCCGCGGCCGCCCATCGAGCCGAGCTCCTCCGCCTCCCTACAGGCCGCCGCCGCCGTCCCCCCACCTCCCCCAGCCCCTGGCTCCGCGCCATCCCCTCTCCCGTCGACCTCACCGCCTCTCCCCGTCGAGCCGCCGCCCCAGGCCATCTCCTCTCCATGGCGCGGCGGCCGCAGCCCCTTTCCTCTCCGGCCCCTATCCTCTCCAGGCCGCGGCAGCCTCTCCCCCACCCTCCCCATCGCTCCCTCCCCCATCTCTGTCCTCCGTCCCGCCCTCCCCATGGAGCCACGACCCCAGCCACTACACCTCGAGGCGGCGGCCCCATCCCCTCTCTCCCCGACATCCCCTCCCCATGGCGCGCGCCGCCGCCGCCCGATCTGGCCAGCGGTGCGGCGGCCGCCCGACGTCCCGCGCCTCCTCTAACCCCTTCTCTACCGACGGGAATGGAAAAATAGGAGGGAGAGAGAGCTTACCTGTGAGGGGAGCGGCCGCCGGCGAGCTAGGATGGGCACCGGACGGGGGCGGGAGCAGAGCGGGAGGAGGGCGGGAGAACAGCACTTCCGTCGTTTCCGTCTTCCACGAGCGTGTAGGAGGCGTGTTTATTTCCACGAGGAGTAGCGTCGTGGATGGTCGTGTTAAATTTCCACGCCCGTATACACCATCCACTGGGAAGATTTTTCGGTTTGCATCGTGTATATTTACCATCCACCTCCATATACACCATCCACTAGGGATGCTCTAAACAGCTGCTGCGTGCGTACAAGATCGATTTTCCCCGTGCAAGTCTGCTAGTCTATTGCTACTCGATTTTGCCTGTACTAGTGTGCGAGGGAGAAGATCGATTTTGCTCTTGTACTAGAGCTGCTTCTACTATATTTTATAGAGAACAGAGAGAAGAACTTCTGTAGAGAAATACGTAGTAGACATGTAGTACTAGACACATAATTTTGACATGTACTAGACCGATTTGCTTCTGCTAAAATTGCTGGCTGCATGTTTGCTCGTGGTGCATCGCAAAATGCTACTGATTGTATTGACATATGGTGGTATTGAATTGCTTGTACTGAATTTGGTCATGCTTTTTATTTCTTGTATAGATGGACAATTCAGAGATGGGTCGAAGTGCCCAAACATCTGTGAAGGTCCTTCACATAGTCCCCTGGTCATGGTAGGCGATCTGCTTTTTTAACGTGCTGGGAACACGGCGCGCGCGACAGGGAGCCTTTCCATAATAGGATAGATTCGTATTCTAATGAAAGTTTTCTAGGTGAGCACGCGCACGATGTAGTAGTATGTGGATAGATAGATAAAATCTGGTTATTGAGAACCAGATAAATATACTATGACCCTAAAAAACAACAGAGAAAAGGAACGTAAAGTTGTACTATATTGAAATCTGATACTCAAAAGTACATTATATTTTTTCGACAATGGGTCGTACACTCAAATATAGTACTATGTCCCTAAAATACAACGGAGAAAAGAAACACAAAGCTGTGCTATACTGAAATCAGATACCCAGTACATTAAACTTTTTCGACAATGGGTCATACACTCAATTTAAACACTTTCTGCATCGCCTCTTTGTTTTTGGCGGATCAAGTAGTTCTCCGTCCAACCCCATGCGTCTTGGCCTCATCATCATGTCGAGGAGCTCTCCCATCTTATCTGGATCTCCTTTCAGTCCCAGACCCTCCAACCCGTTGTTGATGAGACAGCTCAAACACCCGTTATCCGAGCAGTAATAGGCATCAGAAATAAAACCACAGGCGTGCATTCGGTCGACGTGACTTGCTTCGATAAAAGACTCCTTGTCAAGGTCCTGATTGATCACTTCCCTGATGTCGTTGAATCTGAGAGAATCAGGGCCCATTATGGTGACGCTCAGAACCGCCCTCTTGATGACATCCTCCGGGGTCGTCAGATGATCGTACTCCAACATGACGTGGGCAGCCCATGTAGCGGCCTTCCTTCCTAGAGGCAGGGTGGGGATCTGATAAACACCACCAAGATCTTCAGAGAGCGCCTTGTAACTCTCAGTAAAGTTGAGCTCGATACCCCCTAGACCGCTAAAGAGAGGCTCATAGCCCTTCATGAAATACAACTACCCGATCCTCGTTATGAACGCTACGAGAAACATGTTCTCGTTCCGCAAAACAAATTTAACATTGTCCATCCCGTCCCCTACCAAGGTGACGTTGATCCAGCTGCTGCTAGGGTGGGTAATAAGCGTCTGGTCTATAGCTGGTTTGGGTGCCAAGACCACATGACCCTTGAACAACTCCCCGACCTTGGCGATTCTGTGGATCTCTTGGTAGAAAGGGTCCCACGATGTGGCCAGCGCGTTCCACACCGTCCCGCCGTCTTGGTCAGCCCGCGTTGGCATGGAGAAGAGGGCGGATGTGGTAAGCAGGATCAAGCAGACCGCCATTGCTGCCGAGGAGTTTCCGACGAAACTTGCCATTGCTGCCGAGTACCTTTCGATCCGGCGAGATGCGCGCGTTAATTAGCAGCTTAATTGGTCGCTAGAGGCACTCAAGATTCTTTCAACGACAATGGTTTATCCTATGGCAAACTACTTTGGAGATCCGAAAAGCTGATGATCAGCGATGGAGCCGCGTCGAGCTCGGGTGAAGAGGTGATCTGTCTATTTTTTCTTTGTTGGCTGCTACGGTGGTGCCGAAGAAGAGAGATAGGCGTTGGTTTGTCACATAGGTTTATCATATCTTTTCAGATTTGTAAAATCGGTGTATACGTATTTTGTATCTCGTCTTTTATTTATCAATGAGAATCGTATTACCATGCAAAAAAAAAGATAGCCCGTCCTAAAAATCCTGCAAGATAAGTGGAATGCCAGGAAATTTATACGGACCTAGAAATTTAAAATACATTCCAAGCGGGCCTTTAGCTGATTATTACGTGGACTAAAGCCCAGACGTTATTCGTAGGAGCTTATGGGCTCGTAAGTCCGGCTTGTGGCTTAGCTGGTTATTAAAGTGGACGAAAGTCCAGCCCTGTTCAAACAAAAAGAGAGAGAGGAAAGTCCAGCCTGCTTTTGCGTTTGGGCTAAACTAAAACCAACCCGCAGTAGGTGATCACTGACCAGCCTCTCCTCCTACTGGAAGCCCACCAAGGCACCAACACTATTGTTAGTTTGTTACCAAGGATTGGTCCTTGTTTCTAAAAAAAAAACCCACCAAGGATTAGTCCTCCTTAATGTTTTTTTCTCACCGTAAAGTGCTCTTGTGTTAATTTTCCTTCGTCACAGTCCATCTATGATCCATCCATCTTAAAGGAAAAACCTTCACTGCTTTAGTAATTCTTTTTCCCTCTAAGCTGCATTTTTGTTTGTTTGAAGAATGAAGCTAATAAAGGCTGGAGGTGGCCATGTGCGGCAGCAGTGATATGTACTTCTATTATTACTTACTAGCCTATATATCTATCATAGCAGGGGAGTGCCGCCAAATTAGGAAAAAACACAGGTGGAATATACAGTAGATGGTGTGCACTAGCAAGCTACTAGACAGCTTATAATCAGCTCCAGTGGATGGAGTGGAGCAGGCGCATGCGGCTCGTCGATCGACAGCGACCTCCCACCAACTATTACTGCTTATCAACACTCATCAAATGGGCATTCGCCAAGACCTACGAGCAATCTACTTTACTGTACGTTGCCTTGAAAAACTCCCATTTTTTGCAAACTACCCAGGGTTTGGCTAATGCAGTTTCAGGGACCCAAGAGTTTTTTCCATCTGAATTTCATATGCACTATAAATTGTCAAAGGGCCCGATGATTGGGATATATATACATTACTCGCTTCAGATTGCTTGTGTTGGAAACAACACTATGACATAACCTATTGTATGACAAGCTTTTTCTTCTTGTCTCTATGTACATGCCCTTGCAATCTGCACAAGAACACATATGACCGAAATGTAAGAACATAAACCATGCATGTGTGTAATGGTTGTCGACACATGACCCAAGACAAAGCTTGTGCTTTTCTTGTTTTTAAAGTCGATTGATTTAAAGAGACACAAATCATTTTCCACATACACTTTAGAAGAAATATTATTTGCATTCATATATAAAGTCAGTAATTTTCGTAAAAAAAATAAGAATTGCATATCACCAAGGAACATAATTTTAATGAAAATTCTGAAATTCCGGTAATTCAGATGGGTTCCAAAATACAAAGGAAATTGAAATCCTATCAAATTTTGTTTAAACTTGATGACATCTAATCAAAACAATTTTACAAAAATCAAAATTCAGAAATCTATGAATCATAGTCCGGGCAATACCTCGTGAGCCTCTCAACTTGGAAACGTAACATCGAGGCTAAACGGCATGCGCATGCCTTCATATCCATTCGGGGTTGTCAAAAAATTATTATGTAGCCTTGATGCTAAGGCGTAAACAACAAAATTTCTCACATGACAAGGTTTAGCGAATGCAGTGTTAATCCTATATATATAAATAAATTGATCTTGAACTCTCATGTCCGTTCCCAAAAAATAAAAAAAATCATCCGTTGCGTTGGAAAATCGATAAGTCGACCATAGCGATAACATCGACCACATGGCGCTGCTGCGTCCCTATAAACGGCTAAACATACCATAATTGACGCCGCATATATATTCCCCTTGTCCCATATCTGTTCCCACCGAACCCCTATCACTGTTCGTTATATCAGCCGCCTAACTAATCCTAGCCCTATCTTAGCTTTAGAATATGCTGGATATACAGCCATGCATGACTGACACCTTTGCATCGCGTTGCATTCCGCGCCGTTAGGTACACGTATGCACAACTAAACTAAAGTCAAGTCTAGGCACGGACTAATATAGACATTGCTCTAGAATATGCTATGCGTATTCTGCTACATTACGCAGGCACAGTAGAATAGTACTGATGTCAGGATAGTATAGTCTAATGTATGTTATCTGGCAGTTACTTCTGGCTTAATCAAGATATACACGTCACACTAGCTATGAGTAGCTTAATTAGCTTTGACAAAACTGATCCGAATGTGGACACGGCGATTTGGCTAGCGGGTGCAGCTGCACCCGCTAGCCAGAAAAAAAATTCCGAATGTCAAAAAATTCGAAAAAAAATATTTGCATGTAGTCCAACATATTTGTAGTCAGCACAAAAATTGGCATGGTGAAAAAACTTTTTTTGCAACCTGTGCAAAAAAGACAAATTCGGACATACCGAAAAGTATATGTACGTGTCCGAAAATTGTCTTTTTTTACAGGTTGCAAAAAAAGTTTTTTCACCATGCCAATTTTTGTGCTAACACATCACGCCGTAATTTACATCCGGATTTTTTTGGAATTTTGTGACATTCTGAAAAAAAATTAAAAATAAAATGTATAGTGGGTGCATCTAGACCCATGCACCGTTATGGATTTCCGAATGTAGGAAGCATAATTGCATCATCAAACTTGAAAGAGACCGATGAACACCAAGCCGAGAGGATAAGAGTGACACTGTCTGAAGAACGATCATGCATGTATTATGTATATAACTTATTATTCTCATGCATAGGAGCGCTCCACATGAAGATCCATCGTTATACTTCCTTCTTAATTTACATTTACATGCATGCTGCTACAATACAAAAAGGGAAGGGAACACAAGTACCGAAACTCGAAGAAGGGCACCACACGCTGACGGACACGCTCACGACACAGGACGTTGGAGATAGCTTAGAAATATTATTATTACAGCGCGGGAAATGATCCACGTACGCTACGCAGGCACGAGCATCGATCTTGGATAGGCACACTGTGTTCATCACCATGAAGAACAGTAAGATTCCCATGGCCGACTACTGGTCGACTAGTCGCGGCT
Organism: Poa pratensis; assembly: GCA_947311845.1. Taxonomy (NCBI): domain Eukaryota; kingdom Viridiplantae; phylum Streptophyta; class Magnoliopsida; order Poales; family Poaceae; genus Poa; species Poa pratensis. The sequence continues at coordinate 2,514,634 of CAMZMU010000107.1, forward strand.
CTTGAAGGGGATTGCCCTGATCACCACCACGTGGTAGATGGCCGCCAGCGCCGCGCCGATGAACGGGCCCACCCAGAAGATCCACTGCACGCCAAAAAGATCATCAGGATTAGTCGGTCGGTAGCAATCATCCGAGCTAATTGTCAAGCTTAATACTCTCCAAGCACCAAGCAAGTGGGATGGTTGATTCTTACGTGGTCGTCCCATGACTGCTTCTTGTTGTAGATGATGGCGGCGCCGAGCGACCTCGCCGGGTTGATGCCCGTGCCGGTGATGGGGATCGTCGCCAGGTGCACCAGGAACACCGCGAACCCGATCGGAAGCGGCGCCAGGATCTGCAAACCATCGATTCATCCATCAGTCAAACCCTGGCCATGCATCCATGGAGCACGAACCGAACAAAAATATTTCTACAACTCCACGGTGGCCGGCGCCGCGGATAAACTGGCTAGAGGACACTTACGGGGACGTGGGAGTCTCTGGCGCTGCGCTTGGCGTCAGTGGCCGAGAACACGGTGTACACGAGCACGAAGGTGCCAACGATCTCCGCCCCGAGCCCGTCCCCCTTGGTGTACCCCGGCGCCACCGAGTTGGCGCCGCCGCCGTTGCCCATGTACAGCGTGGTCCCGAACCCCTTCACCACGCCGGCGCCACAGATGGCTCCGAGGCACTGCATCACCATGTAGAACACGGCCCTGGTGAGCGACAGCTTCCTGGCGAGGAACAGCCCGAAGGTGACGGCCGGGTTGATGTGGCCCCCGGAGATGCCGGCGGTGCAGTAGACGAGCACGAAGATCATGCCCCCGAAGCTCCACGCAATGCCCTGGATGCCCACGGTGCGCACTTGGACCCCGACGGGTCGCCCACCACGCCCATCACGGTGAGGACCGAGATGTAGAGGAAGAGGAAAGTGGCCAGGAACTCGGCGATGCCGGCGCGGTAGAAGGACCAGGAGGTGAGCTCGTGGGCCTCGAAGAACGGCGCCGGCGGCGGCTCCTTGTAGTCCTTCCCTTCGTTGCCGCCCTGGGCGGCGGTGCCGATGGGCTGGTGTTCCGAGTAGCGGTTCGCGCCAAGGCGCACGTCCTCCTCCTTGCCCTCCATTGCCGAGATGGTGCTTGAGCTTGAGCTTAGCTGAGAGGAGGAGATGGGTGAGTGAGTGGGAGAGATGAGGAAAGGGAGTGGCTTTGGAGTGCTTCTTATAGAGATCAATCATGGCAGCTCTCTGCTCTGCTCTTCAGTGAACCTGGCCAACGGGCCGGCACGGCACGGCCCAGGCACATTTAGTTCTTCACGGGCTGGCACGGCATGGCCCGTGCCGGCCCGTCTAGTAGGTGGGCCGTGCCGTGCCAGCACACGGGCCCCACCTCAAGGCCCCAGCACGGCACATCCTCTAAACGGGCCGGCATGAGCCCGTTTAGGCACGCATGCCTCTTATAGTGGAGCTCGCCGGCCGCTGGATAAGGTCCCAAATAGATAGTGGAGTTCGTCGGCGCCGGCCAGGAGAGGTGGACGGCCGGGCTCGAGGAAGGTGGCGCCGTCGGGGACGAGTTTGCGCATCATCGTGAGCGCCACGACCTCGTGGAGCGCGGCGAGGGAGGCGGAGGTGAGGAAGAGGCGCAGCATGGCGACCGGGAGCAAGGGCGAGGCTCTGCTCGCCGGTCGGAGAGGAGGCGCCACAGGCTGCACGCACGGCGGAGCTAGTCGCGGCTCTGCTCGCTGGTCGAGCATGGGAGGCGACCTGTGACAGCAAAGGGAGGAGCTGCAGGGCGTGTCCATGGCGACGGGATCGAGGCGCAATAGGGACTAGAGGTGAGATGGAGGCCGGCGAGCTCGTCGGTGTCCGGGTCGACGGCGCAAGCGCGACGGGGAGCAGCGATCGTGGCGGCGGCGGAGCACTGGTGGAGAGAAGGATGCGATGCGCTCGTGGCGGGCGGCAGCCATGACCTCAGTCCTGCGATGTGTGCTTGATTTCTTTTTTTTTAGGAGATGCGATGTGCTTGATGCCGATGCGTCGCTGTGGTGGCTCCTGACTCGGCCACTAAATGGGCCGTGCCGTGCCGGCACGCGTGTCTGGCCTAGAGGCCCAAGCACGGCCCAAGGTGGGTCGCGTGCCTGCCACGGCCCGTTTAACCACGTGTCGTGACAGGCCCCTGGCGGGCCAGGCACGCGTGCCTACGGCCGGCCCGCGAGCACGGGCCCAGGTGGCCAGGTTTGGTGATGACTGTGGTATGCTTTTTTTTCTTAGTTTATTTTTCGCTGCCAATTCTTGATTAGTGGATGATGAGCATGATAGGGCGTTTGGTTTGTTGATTAGTGGCCTGGTGATAGCACTGTTATCTAGCTCTCTTGATTAATAATTTTATGAAAATGTTTGTGGTTTGTTTACTCTTGGTGTGTCACCTCACCTGTCATGGGGTGGCAGAACCTTGTGGTATTGAATGGCTTAGTCGGCTCTTGTTAATTAGCAGAACGATGATAGGATAGGGTTAATTAGGGCTAAACTTAGTTTATTTGCAGACAAAGGTTTGTTGACATAGGATTAATTAAGAGGTTTTTTGTAGATGAATTATGAGGAACATGATTTTTATGTATTGTGAGGTAGGAAAGTGGTGCCGTTTTTGTTCTAATTGTTAGAGGCGGACAGAGCGGTCAGTTCCGGAGCTCGTGTAGGTATCTATCTGTCCGAGCATCTTCATCTTCTATCCCTTTGATGATACATGTCAATCCTTCATCGGCACAAACCAGCCACATCTCCGAGACAAAATGAAGAAAGAAAGAAAGAAGTTATTCCTTTTGGAAAGAAATAACTTAACACGGCCATGACCTGAACCCTGTCTGTTGAAGATGGATTAATTGGTTTCCAAGTGTCAGCTCTAGCTTCTACAATCTACATCGAGTTCGTCGATCGCGACCACAGGATTTGGTAAGCTAAAGCAGCCGAGAGAGGATTTAGGATGGATATGCATGTTCCGGATTTCCTTTGGTAAGTACAGTAAGTTATTAGCAAGTAAGAAGGCGTGAAGGTGCACACGATCTGATGGAATGATTGTGGACGACCAAATACACCCTCGCACTTGATCAGAGCTTCTACAAGTGGCAACCAGAAAAACACGAGACACAATGCGAAGAGAAGAGAAGAAAAAGATTGTCTGGAGAGCGACAGGGAGGGAGAGGGACGGCAGCCGCAGTTCCATCGCTGGCCACACAGCCCACCGCCACCCCCTACAACTCCGACCTCACCTGCACACACACAAAATTACATCTCACAAAGTTGCACCACTCCAACAATGCATGGATTTCCATTAAAAAAAAGAATGCATGGCTTCAAGAAGGCTCCACCGCGTGCGTCCAATTCCAATCAGGATGAGGAGCAAAACCCATTTTTTCACCATCTCCATCTTATTTGCCGTTAATGGTATAGCTTGTCAATTGCACCCATGGCAAGTTTGAATGCTCACACTAGTACTGATCGGTAATTAAGCCCCCAATCGCACACTATAGCCTCTCATGTGATTATCACATAGCGCTTATCCTTAGAAGTAAAACCGTGTAGGAGGCTTCACACGTGTTCACGAGCCAAATGTTCGCATACGCTTTTATTTTAAACCATGTGCTGTATATCGCACACAATTTGAAAGACGAAATCATGTGCATTGTCGTGTAGTATCACACACGGTGCTTGTCACATTGATCGTGTAATGTGGCTGATCCATCACACATGATTATCTTAAACTAATCGTGTGCGATACATCATTCTACCATACACGATTAGTTTGATGTAGTCGTTTGTATAATATTTCCTCTTCCCGCTTTTTTCAGAAATCTCGCTAAGTATGAAATAGCATGATGTTCCCGCCTTTTTGCCTACTCTTGCTTGAGTATAAATTGTTTTAACTGGCATGACTATTTGTTTATTTAGCATTTATACAATGCCTCACAACATGAAAGCCATGGGAGATCAGCCATGGGGTACCTTCGTGGACCTCGCGCTGTCAAACTCGGAGCAGGTCCTCTCCACAGCTGCCGTAGCTGGGGTAGCTCAGTCAACCTCACGACGATTGAGGCACAAGATAGGTGTCCCAGCGCACGGGGCTGGGGTAACTTTGTTGACCTCACGTTGGAGGAGCCCGAAGACATCTATTTGGGTTCGTCGTCGGACGAGCCGCTGGCCAACAGAGAAATTAGAGGAGCATAAGTTGGTGGAGGTGTCCATCAAGTCGCTGTGACGCGAGAAAGCAGTGGTGCATCCATCGTGTGGTCGAGTAGCCTTTCGACTCTCTTCGCAAGTACCAGGTGCGTGCGCAGCTGCGCGCCTGAAAAGAGGTCCATAAGCAAATGTGGCTTTGGATCGGCACCGCGGTAAATCATGTGGCCGAGTGGAAAGCCGCTCATTACGGCAACCCACTCGCCAACGTTGCCGAGGCCTCAGGCTCCGGCAACCCGCTCGCCGATAATGCCGAGGCCTCTAGCAGCGACAAGGGCCTCGCCGGCGAAGAAGACATCGTCGTTGTCTCTAACGACGACGAATATGTTTAGATAGGTATTAGGTGGTTTTTATGTGTTATATATATGTATTGTAAGATTGGGATATCCAATCTTTTTGTAGAAGGAAGGAAAAAACATGCGTGTGAATTAATGGAGCCCTGTCGGTACCAACTAATATTATTCAAATATTATTAACCATGTTATACTATATCTAATACTCCTTCTACTTGGGATATGCCCTATAGGCAATAATGTTAAATTATTATAGTTATTATTATTTCCAAGATTTATTATGAATGTTTATATCTCCATGCTATAACTGGTATGACACTTGAATAAGAGATTCAAAAGAAAACTCATACGCACGTGTAGAGAAGTAAATAAACAAGGGTTACTAATACAACCTCTAAAGATTAGCTTGCATGTGTGTGGTGATCACATTTTTCTGATCATGGACTAAGTTAAGTCAACGACTGGGAAAATAATATGATCTTGCTATGAGATATAATTCGTCATTGTTAACAACAGTGTTTTATGGAGTTGTCATTATGCATAAGTCGTTAGACCATGAGAATATCTAGTAACCACATACTTAACGGTATTCTTAGATTGTCATCTTATATGATCCCGTAATTGGTGACCATAAAGGTGGTTTTTAGGCATATTCTAAAGTGTGCACGGACTTGGATTATTCAATAGTGGGATCTTGCTCCTCCTGACGATGGAGAGATATGCTTCGGGAACTCTCAGTATTTTGATATCATTCTATCCTCTGGCCAGACACAACGTGAAAGTTGTCACGAGGGTATATCGTAATACGGAATGAGGAAAGTGAGAGTGATATTGGTATGGAATAACATATAGTGATTAAATAAATAAATCACGAGGATACCGACATCTCACCTCAGGATATGAATAGTATCATGAAGCAAAGGGATTAGCACAAGAGTTACAAAAGGTTTACTCGGTGTATTCGTGTATGCATGGGAACCATCATGGGGCTCCATGGCACCGCTGTTGGTTATTGACAACAAGATGTTCCGGACATGTCTGTGTATTACCAAATCTATGGGTCACACGCTTAAGGTGCTTTAATCTTCATTGAGAGTATTATAGTAGGTTGGCAGATTTGAGAGACACCGGAAACATGGCGATGTTATCGGTGACACTCCGAAAGTGTTTTATGAGTTCCTTATGGCCTTCATGGTGACCAGGGGTTCTACTACGGGTGGAGTTTCCTCCGCAAGTTTATCTTCATCACTTTTAGCATCGCCAAGTATATGTTATAAATTTTATTCCCGTCTCCGGCCATCCTTCTCTGTAAAGCCCTTAATAAAGAAACCTTGCTCTAATACCAATTGAAAGGATTGGATAGGTATACTTTATGATTAATATTTATGAATCAATAATTAATATTAGCGATAATAATACCAAGTACATTGTACACATCATACACATGTTGTCAAGTCATTAATGTAGCCACTATAACTCTCAAGACATATGTGATCACATAAATAATGGTAAAGAATCATGCCAACATTTACTTTATACTCTCGAAGTTTCTAATATACTTACATAATCATACACTAAAGCCCTAGACTAAGATATTTGTTACACCATATGTTTTCGATATCTCTTCATGAATAATTATACACTATATAGTTTATACAATTACCAGAAATTAAGTTGCGAAGAAAACTACGCTACAAAATATAATTTAAATCTTTCAGAATTATATATTTCAACTATATGCATTACGACTATATAAAAAAGAATGCTACAACTAACATTTCAAAATTGTATGGTGTTATCAATGCCAAATAAGAAATGTAAAATATATACTCTCCATGTTCCAAATTAAGTGATGCTAAAACAGCCACTTAATTTGGAATGGAGGGAGTGCTCGTTAAGACTGTAGCATATGCTAAAAGTGTAATAATATAATCTTTAAGGCTATAGAATGCTGAAGAAGAAGTGTAAAAGTTCAATATAAATCTCTACTATATAATATAGCTAACCGTGTCCGTCGTATGTCGTGGCTATTTAGAATTTTAGTCCCTCAAGTCCTGTGAAATCAACCCGCCGTCCATAAGTCACCAGCGCAAAACGTTTCGCGACCGAAAAAAAGGAACGGCTTCAATCTCCGCTGGTACCATGGGTTGCCTGCCCCAGCAGCGGACCCAGTGGCGGAGCCAGGATTTTCATATTGGGTATGCGAAGTCACACATTTTTGTTTGACAGAACAATATAAAATATAGATGGTCACAATATGTAGAACCTCAACATATTTTTTTTTGACGTTGTGGTTGCAGTAATCTTCACTATCTTTGAAGCTCTATCCCACATGCATTTCAAATCACCATACTTGTCAAGCTTGTTCTTAATTTTTTAGACGTACAAATCAATGAATTAATAGCAAAGTAAGTATCATCCTCTAATGTCAATTTGGGAAACTAAAGTAGGTTTAAAGTACTGAGTACTCACGGTCTAATGTCTGAAAAATCAGGGAGGATGTTGCACGCCTGCACTGCTACTGCAGCGATACTTCCCATATGGCTGAAATAAAGTAAGTTTAATGTCTGAAAAATCAGGGAAACAAAAGTAAGTTTAATTTGTCAAGCTTGAACTCCGCGAATGGAACCAAAGATGGGCGGAGGGTTGTATGGCTGAGTGCCGGAGGAGTGCGTCCAGAGTGGCGGCGTCACGGGCGCACGGAGCGCTGGCGGCGGTGAGCCGAGTAGAGAGGGTTTGGCAGCCTCGCCCTCCCGTGATCGTATCGTGGTCTGTCGGTTCGGAGTAATGCTATTGCTATTGTGCTGCTGTGCTGCATCTACGGAGATCGGGAGAGGTGGCTGCCCAGGTTACATAAACCTGGCTCGGTGGAAGCCCATTATCTTTTTACGGCCCAGGTTGTGACGCCTGCTTGCGGAAATGCTCTGGAGGATGGATTTCACGATCTTTTTCTAGTACAACACAGCGAAAACAACGCTATCATTCATATGTATGTATATAGGAGAATATGTACTGAATATTTTTGGCCAAAAATATTGGGTATGCACCGCATACCCATGATTAGGCTGGCTCCGCCCCTGGGCGGACCGCTCAATCCGGTCATGGGTGCCGCCCCGGATTCGCCGGCGCCAGCAGCACCCACGTCGCCTCAGATCCCCCACCTCCGCTGCTGCATCGGGCTTCCGCTCCGGTCCTCCATCGCAGCCATGAGCAGGTGTCACACCTCCTCCGTCTGATCCGGAGTTGATGGACAAAGAGGCACCAAACCAGGGTTCGGTGCACGACGCGGGGTTCACCGTCAGTGAGAAGTGGAGGCATCCGTGATCGACAGTTGATCAGCTCTGTGAGCTCGTGCTATGGACCAGTGGGTCCCAGCTGCAAGCGTGAGTGCGTGTGTTAAAAGGATGGCGTTGCCCATCGGAAGGGGTGTGTTGTATCTGAACTCTGAATATTCTCACCCAAACCTTCGTCTGTATCTCATCCCTAGTTCGTCCCCTCATCTTGATTCTATTTCCCATCTCCTTTGCTTGCTGTTGATTTCGTGGTTCACGATCCAATCATAGATCGGGACACCACAGCAGGGCACCAGGCCAATCCCACATGAGAGCAGAGCCTTCGATTACGGCGACGTCGTCGCACGTATCCACGGCGAGCGCCCGGAGCACGCCAATGGAACCTCGGGGAGCGCTGCAGGTGCACGCGCGGCGGATAAGGTTGCGGCTTGGGCGACAGGGGGAGTTGAGGCGGCTGTGCACGTGGGGCGACGGGGATGAGCAGCTGATGCGGTTGCTCTCTGTCCCAGCTATACCAATTCCAGTTGGGCTTGATGTGAGGCAGCAGATGTTCCGGATGCGCAGTACCGCGCGTTCTTGCAAGATCATGGATTCATGGATGTGTTTTCTTTGCGGATGAATTTCTTTTGCGTTCTGATGGTTATTCTTGAGCCTGAGTTTATGGTCATCAAACTTCAGTTGGCAATGCTTGATCGATTTGGTACTAGAGAACAATTTCCTCTTTCTAAATCTAACTGGAGTTCATTGCATCGGTTGTTCCATCTGTAATATGCCATCGCCCAATTCAATCATACATGTCTGAACCTGACCACTGAAATTGCTGATTTGCATGTCCATTCTTCAGGTTAGATGCAGCGGTGAGATATTTTATCCGCAAAAATAACGAATCCAACCAATCCAATTTACTGCCTGTCGATGTTGCTACAAAATCAGTATCTATTTTGCATAAAAAATCAAACTCTGTGGGCTGAGGTTTATTTATTTTGGTATGAACAAGACATGAATGAATACACCATGAAAATGAATAAATATAATGCTTGCTCAAATCAGGAGAGCGGCACTGATCTCCTCACTGTTGTGTGGGTGAGGCATTTTCCCAGTGTTTTCTTTTCCTCTTTTCAAATGAACCTGAAACTGAAGCATGGAAGCTAAACATGGCTAAATGTGACATTGGGTGGGCTTCTTTGTGTTACTCGGTTGTGTAGGTGACAAACACTTTGTTGAGTTTTTCCTCACGTTGTTGAACTTATCCATCTTTTTGGCTTATGCATAGTCGAACCAAGTGGCCGTGTTTTACAAAGTGTAACATGTTCTTAATAATTGGTATATTATCTTGATCACTAATTGAAAGGCCTAATAAAAATGAAAAAAATACCTCTCTGACACATAATTTTTTCTCGCCCGTTGTAACGCACGGGCACGTTTGCTAGTATAACTTAGTTTCTATAGAATGCCCGCAAAATCTTCCACCATGGGAGATGGGGCCACCCCTATCCGCAACCACCTCATGGCAACCACTCACGAGGAGAAGGATGACGAAGAGGAGCAGGCTCGGCAAGATCCTCGACACCTTGACACCGACATTGTGCGGCGGTGACTACGCACAACACGGGGTGCCAGCTCAAATAGATGCATCATTAGTCCAATAAATTTATAAAATGATATAAAACTATAACATAAACATGTGACATTTGCTATAAAATAAGAATGGAACATCAAAAATTATGCATACGTTTGAGACGTATCACTCATGAAACTGTAAAACACTAAGATCCCATCCAGCGAATAAAATGCGTGCAAAGATTATATTGAAACCTATGAAACATGAAGTTCCACAAAAACATAAACCTAAGAGAACTCGGTTAGTTCATAAGTACAAAGCAACAACTGAAACAATGACACAATGCTACAAAATAAATCGATGATGGGACTGTGGAACTTTAGAAAAACATACATGCATATAGCATATACTTACCAAGTCAGCTCTCCTTTCATCTTGTGTTTTGTCTGTCTCCATGATATCTTTCAGGTCACTGCTTTTGACAAGCTCTGACTGACTGCCAAGGATCTCCTGGCTTGCACTCTCATCCTTGAGAAAGCGAGTCAATGTGTCATTGACAAGCGCCTTCCAACATTGAGAGGCCTCACAAACGCATCTGGACTTCCATGCCAAAACTCGAACTCAGGCTGATCCTGCTCATCTTGGCCATAAAGTCTTGCATGCTTCCAGCACGGTTCAACTCATCCACAACCGTCATCATCCTCATCCAAATCATGTTGCACCTGATAAAAGGTAAACATTGGAGGTTATACAAGTATAGATATGACACGTTACAGACTTCCAGCCAGGCATAAAGCAAGGAAAAAAACAGGGATCGTAGACTCAAGGTTGGGATCAATGCATGTACGTACCTGGTCAAAGGCACTTTCCTCATCTTCTTCGAACTCAACTCCGATATCATCCTCCATGGTCGTGTCGCCGCCATCACCAGAGGGCAGGATCGCTGGCGCCACGGAAATCCTCATCCTTTTCTTGGCATCAAAAGGGAATCTCTCGCGCAAAAAAACAAAAAAAGGAATAGAAACGCGGAGCATGCCGAGAAAGGAAACGTGCGGGCGTACGAAATCTTTCCGTTTCTCGTAAGGTTGGAAATCGATTAGATCTTCTCCTTTCCGTCGCGGGGCAGACCTGCCCAAGACAACCAATCCTGTTCTTCGGAGTAGATACGTCACGTATCATAAAGGCCGGCCGGCGGTGTACAATAAGTCAAGCAATGAGGAGGCCGTCGTCTTCGGAGACGAGTTCCTGGCCGACGAGATCCTCGCGCGTCTGCCGGCCCGCTGCGCCGCACGCTGCACCGTGCTCTCCAAGCAATTCCGGCAGCTCGTCGCGACATCACACTTCTGGCTTCGCCAACGCCGCCGTGGCGCGCCGCTAGGGCACCCTCACGCTGCTCGTCTCTATCGCCACTATGGCCAAAATGTCTTCAAGTTCCATGTGGTCGCCGGCAACGGGTTCGCCATGAAGCACACTGTCCATGTGGGCGACGGCAAAGTGTACTTCCTTATGTATGACATGTACTGTACAGGCGAGGAGGCACGGTTTGTGGAACATTGGGAGGCGGCGTCGGTGCTTGCTTTCGACGTCGACAAAGTGGTCGTCACCAGCATTGCCTTGCCGGAAAGGAACATGGACATCTCATCAAACATGCTACAGATACATGGCCGCCCGTGCATCTACGAACAGAAGGGCCGGGACACCGTGATCTGGTTACTCACTCCAGATCACCGGTGGGAGCAGCTGCACATTCTTGTCAAAGAAAGCTCTCCGGGCGGAGACTATTTTACGGGCGCCTGGGAAAGCGGATGTGGCCGTCTCTTCGCCCTGTTTAGTACTACCAGTGCCTACGTGTACAACCTCCACGAGGCTGCGGTGAAAGAGGAAGAAGGCAACGACAATAGGCTCACTGGCAATCGAATACGAATGGCCAGAGCCACTAAAAGATACTATGTTGCTTGTAGATCATCCGACGAATCTGTTGGATTATCAGCCAACACTCATATCACCAGCGAGTATCTTCAGCGATGCTGCCTTGTTTGGCGGTCATCGTGAGAGTGTTGCATCGACGAATGAGTAGAATGGGATGTTCCTGGAAACGAAACAGAAATTGATCATAGATCCGGCAACGCAGATGCAAATGAATTTGTAGGAAGCTGGGCTTATGGATTTGAAAAGAATATTCTGCGGTGTTCATGTAGTCTCGGCCCCGTTGTATCGGTCGTATCGGTTTTCGTCCGGTTTTCCGTTAATTAACCGGACAATTTTCTTCTTCTTAATTGATGGTATAGGCAAATAAATGCCTAGTTTCAAAAATAAGCGTTGGATCTCTCCCAAACTAGCAAGGAGAGAAATTGCATCATTCCCCAGCCTGTTCACTCCGAGATCAAGAACAAGAATTGATTGATCATCTTGTTATCATTTTTGGCATATAATTTTACTAGACGTGGCCAGTTTAATGTAGATATACTTCAATACAAGGTTGATGGAGCAGCTTCAAAATTTTCCCTTCTTTGGTGTGCTTGGAAGCATGAAAATGACGTTGTTTTCTAAATACTCAGTAAGACCCGCATTCCCGATGCATTCTACGGAACTAGCAGAGTAACCGACTTGCGGCTCAATTTGATACACGCCTTTTGTTGTTGTTCATATTCAGTATACTAGTCGCATGCACGTGTATTGATCGTTATGTACTCCCTCCGTTCACATTTATAAGGCGCTGAATCGTTTTCCGGGATCCAAAATACGCAAATCTACATGTCTGCCCTTCCGATCGATTGGTGGGAAACTGAAAATACATCGCGATCTCTTCCTCGCATCACCTCCCTGACCGCCCAGCACCGTGCCCCTCGTCGCCCAGGATCTGCTCACCCAACACCGCGCCCCACGTCGATCTGCTCGCCGAGCCCGCGAGGAGGAGGAGGAGGAGGAGGAACTCGCACCCTTGTTCTAGCCGCAGGAGCCTGCAGTAGTGGAGCTCGTCGACAACGTTGTCGGCGTCATAGAGCACTTCAGCCAGAGGCTCGTTCCCGAACAAAATGACAAAATAAACTTGTTCTGAAATCAATTCACAAAATGACCCTGGTGGCATGCCTCCCTATCAGCAGCGTGGCTCCGCCACCCGTGGAGTCATGCTCTGAACCATGGAGAAGGGAGATGAAGAGAGTTCTATCCGCTTTTGTTTTGTTTTTATATATTCATTTAACATTTACTGTGTATGTTTTCAAGCTTTTTAAAGTGTTAGTAAAGTTGCGAGCTTGATTTTCGTAAGTGGATTTTATCTTGAATTTCATAGCGCGCGTCTTGTCTGATTCGCGATTCAGCTGCTAACACAAGCGAAATCTCTACATCACATATCACATATTGGGGCTTTCGTTTAGTCACACACACAGTGGAGGACGACGAAGATTTTCAACAATCTCGTACTATCCTCGATGATAATTACAGATTTAAAAGTGCACCACGCGCTGATAGACACGCACACTCTCACGAACAGGACGACATATATGATAGACGATAATTACAGCGCCAGAAATGATCCACGTACGCAACGATCATCTTGAATGTCTTGCTCCTCCATGAACAGCAAGATTCTCATGGTCGACTAGTCGCGGCTCTTGAAGGGGATTGCCCTGATCACCACCACGTGGTAGATGGCCGCCAGCGCCGCGCCGATGAACGGGCCCACCCAGAAGATCCACTGCACGACAAACAGATCAACGAGGTTAATAATCAAATTAGTCATAATCATCGATCGATCCTCTCTAAGATTAAGGTTCTGATGTTCTATGGAGTACGCATCTAGCAAGAGATCGATGGTTAATTGTTCTTACGTGGTCGTCCCACGACTGCTTCTTGTTGTAGATGATGGCAGCGCCGAGGGACCTCGCCGGGTTGATGCCCGTGCCGGTGATGGGGATCGTCGCCAGGTGCACCAGGAACACCGCGAACCCGATCGGCAGCGGCGCCAGGATCTGCAACCATCATTTCATCTATCAGTCAAGAATCAACCCATGCATTCACCCATCCATCCATCGACGAACGAACAGATAGATTCAGTGGCCGGCGCCGGTGAACTAGCTAGAGGACACTTACGGGGACGTGGGAGTCTCTCGCGCTGCGCTTGGCGTCAGTGGCGGAGAACACGGTGTAGACCAGCACGAACGTGCCCACGATCTCCGCCCCGAGCCCGTCTCCCTTGGTGTACCCCGGCGCGACGGAGTTGGCGCCGCCGCCGTTGCCCATGTAAAGCGTGGTCTGGAACCCCTTCACCACGCCGGCGCCGCAGATCGCGCCCAAACACTGCATCACCATGTAGAACACGGCCCTGGTCAGCGACAGCTTCCGCGCCAGGAACAGCCCAAAGGTGACCGCGGGGTTGATGTGGCCGCCGGAGATCCCCGCGGTGCAGTACACCAGCACGAATATCATGCCGCCGAAGCTCCAGGCGATGCCCTGGATGCCCACCGTGCCGCACTTGGACCCGGAGGGATTGCCCACCACGCCCATCACCGTCAGGACGCTGATGTAGAGGAAGAGGAAGGTGGCCAGGAACTCGGCGATGCCGGCGCGGTAGAAGGACCACGACGTGAGCTCCGACGCCTCGAAGAGCGGCGCCGGGGGAGGCTCCTTGTAGTCCTTGTCGTCGGCTCCCTGCGCCGCCGTGCCGATGGGCTGGCGCTCCGAGTAGCGGTTCGCGCCCAGGCGCACGTCCTCCTCCTTGCCCTCCATCGCTGATGCTTGAGCTTGAGCTTGGGTGCGTTAAGAGGGGAAGATGGTGTGTGAGTTTGAAAGATGAGGAAAGTGAGTGGCTTTGGAGTGGTTCTTATAGAGGTGGGCAATCATGGCTGCTCTCTGCTCTGCTAGCTACGCACTGTGATGACTGGTGATAATCTTTTTTTGATTGTTTTTGCTGCCACTCTTTGATTAGTGGATGGTGATGATAGGGGGTTTGGTTTGTTGATTAGTGGCCTGGTGATAGCACTGTTAGTTAGCTCTCTTGATTATGAAAATATTTGTGGTTTGTTTACTCTTGGTGTGTCACCTGATATCACCTCACCTGTCATGGGGTGGCAGCACTTGTGGTATTGAATGGCTTAGTCGGCTATTGTTAATCAACAAATAGCTGCACTAGTTCAGAATGATTATTGGATAGGGTTATTTAGGGCTGAGATTAGTTTATTTGTATAGAATGGTGATGTTGAGATAGGATTAATTAGCAGGGTTTTGTAGTGCATTGTGAGAGGTCGGAAAGTTTCGCCCTTTTTGTTCTAGTTGGTAGACCGGGATAGAGCGGTCAGTTCCGGAGCTCGTGTAGGTACCTAGCTGTCTCAAGCATATTTATCTTCATCCATCGACCAATCAATCATCGGCACAAACCGGCCACTCTCCAGCACAAAATCGAAAGAATCTCTGAAGATATATTTCCCAAGAAAAAAAACTAAATACGGCCATGAACTGAACTACTGAAGCCATGCATGTTGGCAAAAGCTCGAGTTCGAAGACAAGAGTTTCCGCACTAGCGAGTTTCTCACGATGTTAATTTGGCCCACATGATTTGGGAAAGGTTCAGCTTTTTATTTTATGCATCACGCAAAGCTACATAAAGAGAGGATTTATGATGGATCTGTTTGGGATTTCCTTTAGCAAAGTAATTAGGGTACAAGCAGCAACGCGTGCAGGTGCACATGATGATGGAATCCAAGCGCACTAGGTGGCAAGGGCGACCAAACACGCGCGCACACCCTTCATGAGTCTCAGAGAGAAAGCTGTACTACGAGTCACGATCAACCACACTCACGATGATATGCTCGAACAGAAAGAAAGAAACACGAGATAGAGCGCGAAGGAAAGGGACATGCTGGAGAGCGACGGCCGCACCTCCATCGCTGGCCACACGGCCGCACCGCCACCCCGGCCGGCTCCTTCTAGTCCACCTCACCTCCAATCAAACAAACAAACAAAAAGGAAAAACTCCGGCCTCACCTGCCCAAAAAGAATAATCTTCTCATCCACAAAGCTGCACCACTAGCTCCAAGCATGCGTGCATGGCTTCAGGAAGAGCAACAAATGGAAGGGAAAAAAAACCTTTTCTTCATCACCTCCTTCTTATTTGCCGTTGATGGTATATAATCTGTCAACGATTACGATGCACCCATATGCAAACCTGAATGGCAAGCCTGAATGCTCGGGCAAACAGTTGAGCGATGACCATACGCCCATCACCGTTGCGTCACCTGCACCGGCCAAACCAGTGGCCTCGTGCCACTTGTCCACTACCTGGTCAGATCATATGCTTGTATACTTTTTTGTCCCCACCATGCTGATCATACGTGTACGAGCAGAGATAGTAGCATGTATACGAGCACCATGTTACCAGATCATGGTAGGATTCTGAGTGCAGCCAGAAAATCAGGGTTGACAACTTTGAGGGCAGTGATGATTAGGAACCGGATTCATATATTCATTGTAGGAATACAGAGCTGGCATCTACGTCTAGTCTAGAGTTAGGTTAATATTCATTGTCGGGAGCATGACGGTTCTTGTCCTCGTGCCGGGGCGTCTCCTCCAATCCGCTTCTCCATATATGATGTATGTTTTTTCCTAACCCCACCTCGTCTTGATCCATCTCTTCTGATGCATCTGTTCCGACGGTTCCTCGCGTTTGTGCTGCTTGTACTCAGAGGGCTTCTATCCCAAGATGCAGGGAGTGTTCCTTGTCGATGGCGTCCCCTTATGGTCGTTATTTGGCATGCCTACTTTGATCTGGATCACACTTCCCTGCTAGCGACCGCGTGCTTGGACATGCTTTAGAAGCACTCGATCAACGGGGATCTATGCATGGTTGTGCGAGGAAGAATAGATGATCTCGATGACTCAGCCAAGTTCAAAATACCAAGTGATGGCGGAGGCGAAGGGTTGGATGGGGGAAGACGATGCTTTCACAAGTAATTGTACGAAAATTGTTGCATGACATGGCGGTGTGACGGTGTCCACGTCAAAAACTGTTCTTGTGAGGACTAGGAGCCTTTTCCTTCCAAAGTGTGGGCGGCAACACATGAAGCCATCGTTTTTAGTGGTGCTCTTCAAGTTCCGAGGCTCGAATTCCGAGTGAAAACTCAGTCCAACATGGTTGTATCTAGCCGTGGAGGTTCTTCTAGTCATAGTTACCTTTTGAAGGCGACGCGAGAAGAGGGACATATGGAGTAGGTGGGTAGGAACATTTGGTCTACAAGGGAGCGGCGGGACAAGATCGTCTTGGTCTCTTGGGTGGTGATGACATCTACAATGATGACGCTACATCAGGGCAGAGCTTAAAAATAAAACGATCTAGAAAGAATTATGTGAGCGCCAATAAGCTTGGAACCGTTTAAAAATGGTGATTATGCATTGTATTCATGTGCTTATGGTCCAGAAATACAAAACTCATATATATAAGCAGTGTTAGGGATCTATATACAACTGATTGGCGGGTACTACTAACAACAAATATCCATATTAGACTATTACAAACAGGGTTAGAATTACATAACGTAGTATCAGTGAGGTCCCGCTTCTTGCCTCTATAAACGCAACATTTTGTTACAATACCACGACCAAACACGACTTTTACATTAGAAGAACTCTCCGAGCTAGTTTTTACAGAGTTAGCCAGCTTCTTCTGACAAGATTACATAAGAAGATGGATCCTTCGGCAGATGTTCCTTGTGTGTGCAGACTCTGGGAGGTTGTCCTTTTGTCCACAGGTTTCTGAGCTCACCCCGTTTCTTGCCGAGTGATATGAAGGTGCCTGTAGTAAAAGTGGTGGTTTGTTTAAGGCGCCACATAGAATTCAGAAACCTATCGACATGCACAAAGTGTGTTCCTTACCGAGTGTGAAAGGCACGATGTAGAGAAGAGCTGGTTGCCCATGACCATCCATAAGATTCAAGGCGACATACGTGATCAGAAGACCTAAAGAGGGCAAAAATATATAAAGTTAAAACTTCAGAGAACACCAACGTATTGCCAGTACAGGTTTTACAGAACTGTTTGTATCAACATAAATATCAATCAAATCACTTCCTTCTGAAGTACTACAGTACAAAAACAACAGTTACAACTATGAAGTGCCCTTGAATTGTGAAACATTTTCTTCAGGATTGTTTGAATCAGACTACTCCATATAAAACAGGACACGATAATTTAGGATGAATATGTTGGCAAATAATTCTAAAATCCTAGAAGCGGTGATGTCTTACCAGAACCATAGGCAACCATTGACCACAAGAAGTAACCAGATTGTAAGGTCTTCTTGGCAGCCCAATCATACCTAAGAGAGGGAAGGCAAAAGCTAAGTGGAGAACTCAAGTAAAGTATGAATCAAGTATACTTCAAGTTCAAAGCAATTGGTACACAGGTATCCAGTATACGCTATGGGAAAACATGCACACTGATAGTTGCTCTCCAGCCTCTAATTATGAAAATCCACTCTTCCGATTACTTTTAAAATTCACATACAGCATGCCTAACCTTAGCGCAAAAGCAACCAACAGTCCAGGAAGAAGGATATCACCAAAGCCTATAATGCTGAATCCGCCCCATGGGTCAAACATCCGTGGGATCTTCAACAGCATGGGAACACCATCTTCATCAGTCTTATCACCACGTGCAACCTGCAGGCAGAGCACATGCATCATTAGCATGTCTATCGAGCAGAAAAAACAGAACGTCACGATGGTGATGTGTACATACCACAATCATCACACTCTCATGAAATAACATCTTGGAGATAAAAACCCAGAAGATGTCATACAAGAAGGAACAACCGAGAAGAACAGACCCCACCTGACAATTACCAGCAAATAAAGAATTGGCATCAAAGTACTTCACTGCGTGAAAAGCACGAACCAAGGAGCAGAAATAATTACCTTAAGATTAGGTATCCTCACAATTTGGATTACAGTAACAATCAGTGCAATACCCTGAAGGCACAAATCATGGTTTTAATCAACTGAGAATAATCCCAATGAAGGGTGCAAAAGAAAAAAACAATTCTGCACTTACAAGAACATCTTGCCCAATCCATGCATACGGCATCCGGCGATAAACAGCCCATAAAACAGCAAAGACAATGCAAAATGGACAAACTGCCAATGTAAGGTATGACACAGCTCCAAAAAATGGCACTTTGACAAATGATCCCGCGGCAGGTTTAAACCATCTGAAAGGTACCACGATTTCAGGTCAGTACTAATTTTTTATCTTTTTTTATCTTTAACCCATAACTGTAAGATCACTTATTTTTAGAATTGTAAAATCACATATTAAAGGAACAACTAAGACATATCAACATTGTGCATTTTAACCCAGAAATTGTAAATGTGCCTTGTAGAGCCACAAATGTACCTTGACAATAAAGCCACCAAGCATGTTTGCAAACCCTGAATAAACAAGGAAAGCATAATATGTCATCAGCTTACAAAATGGGCAAACAAATATACCAAAATAGGCAGTACTATGAATATACCCAACAGTATCAAGATTGATTCAGTCTGCAGTTGTACTAGATACTACTTGGTCATTATAAACAGCAACCATACGCTATATGTTCATTTTGGATGATTTCTTATATGTATGAGATAAAAAGGTAAGATTGAGAAGGAAGTGCTTCAATGCTCTCCAGGGTAAAAACAAAAAATATATTTTAAGCAGATTTAAGGGCCTGATTAAACCATTCTCCAAATCGCGTTGCTTCACAATTTGTACAATTTAGTTTTATGCGGGAGTAGGTAAAAACTATTCTATTTTACTTACTAAGCACAAGAGCATCGAAATATTAAAAAAAGGCAGATACACAGTTAAAAGAAAGTATAATTTACGAAAAAGGATGGCATTGTACGCACCTCTACACCACCAATGCAAAATATAACCACCAGGAGCTCCACAAACCAGTGAGACATCAGCTTGTAAAGCATTACCAGAAAGAGTGATGCAACCACAATAAACAGCATTGCTGACGTCATGGTAATATCTACCATACCACTAGAACCTCCAGCCTCAATGTTTACTGAACTTTCGTGGCCATCCTACACATCTAATGTGCCTGTTAGTTTTCTTTTCAAAATCCAAAATAATAAATCATGTAAGCTTGGGCTCAAAACCTTTAGAAGCTTCTCTTGTTCAATAACTGCTTCTCGAGCACTCCATGCTGACCAGTATGATGCGCCAAGAATGGTACCAACAGCCATGAGCCATAAAAACACCTCTGCTGTATCAACCAGAGGTCGATCTGGAGAGTATAACTGTACTGAAACTGAGGAAAAAGAAAGAGAGAAACATACATATCAGCAATATTATTGTTAAACGAAATCCCGAATAAAGAACAACAACAACAACAACAAAGCCTTTCATTCCGAAGCAAGTTGGGGTAGGCTAGAGGTGAAACCCACAAGATCTCGAAACTAACTCATGGTTCTGGCACATGGATAGCTAGCTTCCACACGCCCCTGTCCATGGCTAGTTCTTTGGTGATGTTCCAATCCTTCAGATCTCTCTTAACAGACTCCTCCCATGTCAAGTTTGGTCTACCCTTATTTATTTTTAATTGAAAGACAACCCTTTATTCACAGGACACTGCAGGAAAATTGAGAGAATGGATGACCTAAAGAGATTTACCTTTACCAAGCGAGAGAAGACCCTGTAAAATGGTGCCTGCATCTTTAGGCAGAAGAACTGCAGGTATATTTATATCTAGTTTCGTTTCATTTTGATCACAAACCATCTTGTACAGCTCTGCAAGCAGACATATGCTATTTGTTAACACCAAATACATAGGTTGAACGAGATGCCATCAGCTAAAAGTGTGCTCTTGAGCTCTTCTATATGCACAAACATGTACACAGCTGAATGTGTACGTGCAACTACAAAAATCATATGTCTGATAAAATAATAATATGATTCAGTAAGTATAATGACAAATATTCTGGTGTTTAAAATTGTATATTTGTGTGATCACATTCTCATATCCCAACATCTTCATCTTCTAAATAAATACTACCTCTGTCCCACATTATAAGACGTTTTTGCAAGCTGTTTTTGCTTCCCAAAACGTCTTATAATATAGGACAGAGGGAGTAGTTCTTAAGAAAGATCATAAATAGAAAACATTGAGTTCTATGAGAAACGTAATATATAGGGCATACCATGGAGATTATTCATGATTATAATTGCAGAGGCACCAGCCGCTTCGGCATTCTTAGCTTTTGTGGTGAACTTACAGTCTCCTCTTTGCACTAGCAAAACTTCTCCAGCAACCTAGATACATAAATAATCACTACATAAGGATGTAGGATACAATCGAAGAATCGCAAAAGCAAGATCAAGATTCCAGAAATGTAACCTTTTCTTTGAGAGGTTTACAACAATCAAAAGGGTCTGCCAACAGTAGACCTGTCCGGTTTGCATGCTTTTCCTTTGACTCTATTATGGGGCCAAACCGAGCACCAACGCCAACAAACTCATCTGCCTCTCGGTTGTTGACCCAGGTTTGCACTTTTACCTGATGAAAAGGTGAGGAAACAAAATGTGACTATAAATAATTAAGTAAAAGATGGCAGGATAACTGTAAGAAACAAAGTAGCATTACTAGGTATTTAGTATCAAATAATAGCACTATGCCACAGAACCTAAACTAATAAAGTGATGATACGAATAAGAATTCGATTGTAATGTCCTTGACTTTGGTTTACATCCTTCTGATTGCTTACTTAACACTAACAGACTAATAGCCACCTCCATCAAGGTAAGTGGTAATCCAACAGGCAATGGGACCATATTTATTAGCAATAAATAATGGGGCTCAGAGTTGGTAATAAAAGACCAGGTCGAGTTCATGATAAACAGATCATTACCGCTGATTAGATGACAATAAAAGAATAAAAATGAGACCAGCAGGCGGAAAAGCCTCCGCGGCTCCGTTTTAATTAAGAATGAAGGCTGTGAGAGCGTGCGTCGAAACCCCACAAAATAAACCAAGGTGGTTAATTCCTTCCACGGGGAATCGAAAACGCTCTGAGTGGACAGCTCCACCACGTTCCAAACCACTGGACCAGTTGTCCATCCACGACAAGAAAAGAATGAGTAGACAGTAGACAAACAATCTGTTCAAGTGGATTACGTGCACAACAGTGTAGTAACAACTAATTGGGGGAAGTGACCAAACTGCCTATGAACCAAAACCATGAGGTCCTAGCATTCTCTCCTAAATACCTTGCAATGAAAGTACAAGTCGGATCATCTTCAAACCCTCAACCAGCATAACCAGAAAATATCCTCAGTAGGAAAACTCTGGCAGCTTATAGACTAGTTCGATCAGCTTGAGATAGAGCTAGATTCTAACCATTGAGCAAGTAGCATGAATCAACTAACAGATCGTGCAACGTAAGAGTCACAATTCCGTGCATTAAAAGACTCCAAGCTTCAAATTACTAAACCCCACGTTTCTCAGATTTAAATCCACAATTAATCCTCCGAAGAAAACCTACCATCGCAACTTCGCAAGGCATAAGTATTTGACGATAGACCCTAATCAGATGGCACCAACAACACGATAGACCCAATAGGTATCATGCTTGCATCCCTATTGAGTTGTGGTCTTGCATCCCTCTAACTGCTTACTTAACAGTTAACACCAACAGAGCAATAGCCACCACCCACCTTCATCAAGGTGAGTGGTGACCCAACAGGAAACGGGAGTCATATTTATTAGCTAGAAATAATGGGGCTCAGAGTTTGTAATGTAAGTCCAGGTGGATGTGTAAACTGTAAACAGCTAAGTATGACAGCTAATTAGATAACAAGAAAGGTTAAGTAGACAGTGCACAATTAATCTGTCCGAGTGGATTACGTGCACAGCAAAGTATCAGGTACTAACAGGGAGGAGGTCAGAAATAACCAATTAACTATGGACCAAAATCTTGAGGTTGTAGCATTTCTCTGTGTGGTTCCAGGACCTCAATGCCTTTGTACGGTACTACAGGCTGGATCGTCTTTGTATCACCAGCCAGCATCTCCAGAAAATAGCCTTGATAGGAGAACTCCCTCAGCTTATGGACTAGTTCGATCAGCTCGAGATAAAGCTAGATTCTACTGATGGAGCAAGTAACAGGAATCAACAAACAGACCTTGCAACGTAAGAGTCACAATCCCCTGCACTGAAACACTCCAAGCATCCAATCTTTGAAACCCACCATTTCATGAACCTAAGTCGACAGTTAAAGCCTCGCACGACTCGTATAGCACTGTGTATCATCTCAAGGCACAAGTAACTGACGAGTGACGATAGCCCCCAAATCCAATAACACTACAGTCCAGGCAAATTAGAAACCGGAGCTCCTAGTCTCAGAGTATCGGAACGAAAGCCTCCACTCTAAGCAGCTCGCACTCTCTGCAGCCTGCTGGAGCAGGCTCATGAGCTCCAAGCAGAGCTCGTCGGTGTTCTCCTGGCTACAAGCAATACCCCGGTTCGACGCAGCACGCTTCGTCCCCAATCAACGGATCAAGCAGCCGCACTTGGGTCCCCAGCTCTGGAACCTCCAGCCCGAACCCTTAGCTAGCTCAATCGGGAGCGCCGCCCAAACCGGAGCTCGCGCGCCAGCTCGGACCCGGGAATCCGCGCAGCCTAATTAACCCTCTCTCGCTCGCGGCGCGCGATCATCAGCAGGAGAGCAAACGAAGCAGGGGACGAGAAGGGAGGAGGGGGCGCTCACCAGCATGAAGTCGTTGGAGCAGCCGGGGATCTTGGGGGCGTCGTCGTCCTGGTGAACGATGTCCCCGGCGAAGGCCACCCCCGCGAGCGCCGCCAGGAGCAGCAGGGCCGTCACCACCGCCGTCTCCGGCGACCCGGCGCCCATCACCGCCGGCGCGGGGAGGATGCGGACACGCAGCAGGGGACAGCGCCACGCGGTGCGATTGACTTTGGGCGCGCGCGATCGATGGATGGATGGATGAACCTGTCGCGGTCGCGGAGCAGGGTAGGAAGAAATGGAAGAGTTGGGGAAGATAGATCTGTGGATGACGTCACGCCGGCAGAGGCTTCAACGGCAACTGGAGCAGAGAAGTTCGGAAGTGGGCCCGACCTGTCAGTGCTAAGTCATCGTTTAGCCGTTTTAGTAGCGTGTTTTAGCTCGTGGGGTTAGTTACGTGGAGCAATCTTATCATGTCCCATTCCATTCCAAGCGCCCTACATCGGTCGTAAAGAAGAGGCGAGTTATTTGGGGCATTTTTTTAGACTAGTAATATTGCACGTGCAATGCACGTATTTTTAATATATCCCGATTTACATATTCCATTTTCTCCTTCAATATATTTAGAACAGTAAATTTTATGAATCCCTGTCAACAAAAATAGTTTAAGTAAAATTATCAACCATACATGTTCTATGGTTGAAAAAATAAATAGTCCATAATCCCAGTTGATTTAAGTTCATCATGGACAAAAATTAAAAATCATAATTGGATAGAAATCTTGCGCATAGAATACATAGCTAACTACTCCGTTATATGAAAATTTTGACCACACCATCATTGTCTAACAATAGTCCAACCAAATTGTCGTCCTAAATGGAAAAAAACAGGCATAATCAGACTTAGGTACCTGACTATTTTCAGACCCACTCAATCATGCATATAAATTACGATAATATTTTTCATTCATATCTTATGCAGCAGAAAACTTCAGATAATCGAAGGGTTGAAAAAATAATTCAAAATTCACATTGTCATACAAAATTTAGAAATATTATTCAAGATTCATAGTAATTCGAGTTGCTGCATGTTATACTCAAATAGCCTCCAAATATTGTCGCTATATAGGTTTATGTTGTACTACTTACAAGCAAGTACGCAACCAAGCGTAAACACAAAAGTACTATGAACAGTTTTTTTATCACTCCAGTATTACAGATGAGAAAATCACTTGATCAAGTCAAGAACTCATCTCGGACCAAGTGGTACTGCAATCTCCGTGGCATCCTCCCATTCCCCCCGTTCAAGTTCCTTTTGAATTTTCGCAATAAGATTACCATATGCATGATCATTCCTTGTCAGTTTTGTAAACCTATCACAAGAATCATAATATTATTCAAAGTCTATCAAACAAATGTATTGAAGCTAACAGAAATATAAAATAAGCAGTGTTAAATACTAAATTAAGGCTGGCCTTAAGCTAATGGTTTTGAACATTTCGGAACATCAAATTTCTATCAAGCAGAGGTTCGTAAGGAATAAGGACACCTTTGACAGGGTCAAGCAATCATATAACTATTTAACCGACGGACAAAATTTCAATAGTCTCAGACAAGTCCCATGACGTTACATAACAGAACCTCATTAGCAACAGCTTCAGTCTACAACATTTTGTTTAAATTATTTCAGAGTACAATGGTTTCGGTACACTGTTTTTCAAGCCCAAGCATATTCCCACTATGAAATTGGTTCCCCACCTTGCTACTGCATGCATTCCCCAAGTAGCCACTATGCATATACAAATCCATGAGGCTCAGGCAGAAGTCATCCTACAACGTAAGCGCATCGAGCGCCTAGAAGCACTAACAGAATTCCTGTAAGATATGGAATACAGAGCCATAAAATTTTGCCAATTTGTGAAGACAATATTAATTGACTTCTAGAACAGAGTAGCCGTATTTAAAGAGATGTCCTCCTTAGGAAAACAAATCAAGAGACCATCAAATATGAAGGCTAACCTTATAAGGGGACCTCAGGATTTCCTATGGAAGTGGCACTCGGAACGGTGGCACTTCAGACTGGGGGAGCAATTCAATGGAGGCGACATAAACAACTTAGGCTGGCCGGCTGTCCCTCTCGTCATTGGCACCGCAGATAGGTTCAGTCAAAGATCACTGACTTGAAAGTAGGAAAGCTGTAGGTGGAAATAGTCTTATAACGATGTATAGAATTTTGAACCAAGTATTATAGACGTACTGCAAATAATTTCAGCAACAAAGGTCAGCAAAAAAGAATCACGATTAATTACATAAACTCTCAACTCGGACTCTGAGCTAGAAACTTCCTAATAGCATGTTTCCGGCAATCTGAACCAAAATGTCCACCATGGCATCATCACAATTACAATGACTTAAAATATGAATGGGCAATAATTACCTTGTATTTGTTGGTTTTCTGCAAGTTCATGAAATGTGTTTCTCTCCACTTGTATCTTCACGATGGTATCATCACAATTACAATGACTTAAAATATGAATGGGCAATAATTACCTTGTATTTGTTGGTTTTCTGCAAGTTCATGAAATGTGTTTCTCTCCACTTGTATCTTCACGATGGCATAGTAAAAATCATGATACTGCGAGAAGATTATTACACAGAAATATGTTTTGTCCAATAATTTTATTTTCGGTTTGTTATAGACACACATTCTCTATAATAATTAGACATAGATGGTATAAAAAAATCATGATAGTGAGAGCAGATAACATAAAAATATGACTTGCCAATCTTTTTTTCAAATAGTTATACACACCTTCTCAATAAAAAATAGACATACCCCATTCTTATTTGGTACAAACCATAGCAACCGTCTGACTTGTGGCAATACCCACACATCAATGCTGTTTTCATGATCATTTTGAGTATTTTTTGGGTAAGACTTAGGCATATATATACTTTCTTCACATTCAATGATAAACAGAGCCACCAAAATACAAGGAAATAAACGATCTTCCCCATTCCCACAGCAAACATTGTCTGCAAACATTAGTAGTAACAGATCACATCATAGCTAACCTCCCAGATCTTAAGATCTTGCACTCCAAATATTAAATTCAGTGTGCAAAGAAATATGTTCAGTGTGAACGACCAGCAATATGTTCATATGAATTCTTGTATGCACATGATTAATATGCAAGGGAACCCGCTTGAAGCAAATAAATTAGAGATTAGGTGTGTGGGAAATCGAGATGAGGCATACCATGATTACCATCGGAGCAGCAGATTTTTGCAAGTAATCGTGCATGCACATGATTAATATGCAAGGGAACCCGCTTGGAGCACGTGGGCGGCAAGGGTGTCGACTGGCGTGAACGCCAGGCCTATCAGGCGTAAGTTTTTAGGCCGGATCCTCAGACCTGGATTGCATCCTTCTCTCATTGTCTCGCACACACGAATAGGCACACACATCCCAGTTCCCCTTTTCTCAACAAAAAAAATCCCAGTTCTCCAACTCCCGCATCAATCACCAGTGTCCAATTCCTGATCGGGATGGATTTGGTGGCTTGTAGTTGTAGTTGTCGTCGTATGGAACAACAGATGCCTAGGGGTAGGCTTAAGTTTGGGGCCGATGGACGCTAGAGGATTCGGGGAGGGATAGCGAGCAGAGTTGCTCACACAGACAAACAGATGAACACGGGGATTTACCCTGCTTCGGGGCTCTCGTGAGAGATAAAACCCCTACTGCAGCATCTAGCCTATTTGGTGTATTCTCCCTCTGCATACGATTTGTACAAGTGCTCCTGGAGCTGTGCAAGGATTGCCTGTAAGAGGCTTTCTCTAGCTATCGGGAGAGAACTCACGGGAGCAGGGGAGAAAATGAGCCCAAAGGAGGCTGCGTAGAGCGCTCCCCTGGTGCTCCTTATATAGGGAGCCCAGGGGACAAGAGGTGACCCACAACACGTACAACACACTGTGCACTTTACACTATACACGCACTGTAGCCGAATTTACTAATGGGTCTTGTCAACACTGTGCACGCGTCACAGGAATGGGCTTGGGGTGTCCCGTTCGTCCTTCGCCTTGTCTTCTAGCGCCTGTCTTAGGGATCTTTTATCTTATCTTCTGGAGGTGGCAGGGCATCTGGTACTCGCCGAGGAGGATACTTGTGATGCCGGTTTGAGCTCTTGGCTTGGCCTCCTGCTGAGTAGAGAACCGCGGACGTCGGGCTGATCGACATAGCGCTGGGGTGGAGCAGCATGGAGGCAAGGTCAGCTCGGTGCAGCGATCCTAGGATGAGGCGCTGGTCTCGGTCGATGATATCTCGGTCCAACCGAGACGAGAGTGTCTCGGGCTGCCAGGGCGAGGAGCTGGACGCTGGGGCGAACTCGGTCCAAGCGAGGACGTTTTTCGTCGGCCCGCCGAGGTAAAGGAAATGTCGGCCCGTCCGGGGC
Source organism: Poa pratensis (assembly GCA_947311845.1). NCBI lineage: Eukaryota > Viridiplantae > Streptophyta > Magnoliopsida > Poales > Poaceae > Poa > Poa pratensis. The sequence continues at coordinate 2,542,156 of CAMZMU010000107.1, forward strand.
TGGCGACGCGGCCCACCGTTGCTGGTGAACTCGGTTCAGCCGGAGCGCTGGACTCTGCCCCACTGCGCGGAGATCTCGGCCCAGCCGAGATGAGGACTCGGCCCAACCGCACGGAGACCTCGGTCCGCTATGAGGCGCTGAAGACTCGGCCCATCCGAGGTAAGGATACTTCGGTCCGCCCGGGGGCGGCGGATAACCTGGCCCGCCCGGGGTGTGGCTGCCTCGGTCCAGCCGGGTTGTGGCTATCTCGGCCCAACCGAGATCAGCATATGCCGGCCTGGGCACTGCCAAATTCGGCCCAGGATACTTTTTTCTGCCTGCTCCTTTATTCTCTTTTATCTTTTTGCTGTCTCCTCTAATAATTCAATAAAACCACCAACTCTAGGGTACCCGGGGTTACATCCCCGACAGTAGTGCAGCTGCTGGCTTGCATCCGTGCACGATCTTGGCGGATCAAAACAGGGGCTAGGTGGATGGCTCGCTCGGCTGCGCAACAACACCCAAATCGGAGGAGATGGGGACGCCATCGTGGATGGCATCCGAGCCTAATCCGCGGCGAGGCGAGGTGCTGCTGGACATTGCCATCATCGGCAGCCGAGCTAGGGGAGCAGGGGACACGCCGGTGAGGAGCAGCTAGGCCGGAATCCTGGGCTACCGCCCGGCCTGCACCGCCGCTGCCCGGGTCCTGCGCTGCCGCACGGCCTGCACCGCCGCAGCCCGCATCCTCGTCGGCCGCCCCGTCGCATCCAGCGCGCCGCCCTGCACCGCGCCGCCGCCGCATCCCGCGCCGCCGTCCGCTGCACCGCCGGTCCGCCGCGTAACCCAGTTTTCTTGGTGGCCACCACGTGCCGCTGCTTGCTCCGGGTGCTGCCAGGGAAGTCCTCAGCGGCCGTGGGATTAAGGATCCGATCGCGACCATCTCGAGCAGTACTCGGCGGCGGCAACGACGATGGGTAAAGGAGTGCGGGGCCACGCGGGCTGCAGAGGGCGACGTCTGAGGACGATGGCATCGGCGGCGGAGGCGGGGACGATCTGGAGATTTGGATGAGACGGTCGTGGGGCGATTGAAGAGGCGGCGGAGGCGTGGGCGCGTGGCCATAGGAAGCGGTTGTTTGATGAGAAGGTGGTGGGGATTTTTTTTTGTGCGTGGGCGTGGGCGTGGGCGTGATGAGGTTCTCATCATTGGCGAGTCATGTCCGTTCATTTTATCAGATGGACGGTTTTGAGATGGGGGGTATGACTTAATGAGAGCTCATCATTAGTTAAATCTGGATCATTGGATGACTGTCATCTGAGGGTTGACAATATTTGGATCAGCCAGGCTGGGGCTTTTAATATTAGTGGAGATGTATTTGGGGGCATATTTGGTTGTAGTGCATGGTCTTGGCAAAATAAACTTTAAACTTGGGCAAGCGTGTGTGTGTGTATTGCCAAGAAATTGTAGCTAAAACCAGCCACACCGTGATAAAAAAGCGATTCAAGTGAGCATTGAACCGGTTCTCTACACTGTAGGGCATCGATGCATGCGTCAGAGCTCAGGCTGAGAATGGGGCAAAACCCACGCCGAATCCACCCACACACTATGTCACTAATCTAATTTACTAACCCAGTCGAAACCATCAATTACATTACTTGATCCACACTGCACCGCACCACACATGCTTTCCACCCGCACCACACCAGAGAAAGAATGCGGCCTAAACCCGTGACTTCAACCCAACCCAACCCAACCCAACCAAGACCGTAACATCCATTTTAGCCCAACCCAACCAAGGTGTAGCCAAAACCGCACCGAAAAACTCATTTCAGTCCGCACCATTCTGAGCCTGAGTTAGAGCAGAGAAGCGAAACCAAGAGTTTGATTCGGTTCCCATTCGGGTCATTCATTTAAATAAGCTTCTCTCACCTCACATCCACGAGCAGAGTTGAATCGGGCCTACAATCACTTGGAGTGAGGAGGAGAGAGTACCTTCAATTCAGCCCTCACAAAAGCATGCATGGTAACATTTTAGGGTGTGTTTGGTTTAGGGGATATGGCTAGGGGTGAGGGCACCCCAAACCACCTGTTAGGGATAGCCAATTTTTTTGTTTGGTTGAGGGTGGGGGATGAACCACTTTTCTGTTTGGTAAATGAGAGGATGAGACGTGGTTGGGGACATTGCTCTGCCTGGTCAACGCCTGCTACTTGTAAAAAAATCAAGCACATAGATGAGAATCAACACTGGATTGACAAATCGATTCTAGCTTGCTACTCGCGCTCAGCATGCTCGTGTCCATCGGTTACAGAGCAGAGATGAGAGAGATTGAGCGAGTCGGAGAGACGAGAGATAGAGGGCAAGAGGGGAAGCAAGATAGGAGAGACCGCCGGAGGCAGGAGGGATTGAGCGCCCAGCATGCTTGTGTCCGTTCGGCGCTGTTCCGCACCGCGCGCCCCATCTCGCCGTTCTCCTACCCAGGCCAGGACAGAAACAGGGCAGCACCCGCTGCCGACCTAGATGGAGAGAGGAGAGGCACGAGTGCAGCCGGCGCTGCCGTCCACGGTCGTTGTCCAAGGTCGAGCCGCCGCGCTTGTGTCACCCGATTTGCCGCCGCCGTCTGGTTCTTTCAGCGAGCGAGGAGAGACACGAGCTAGGAGGGAGAAGCCCGCTGCCGACCATGGATTTGAGGGGAGAGGAAGATGGCTACCCGCCGCCGCTGTCTCGGATTCGTTCCGACGAGGTCCCGGCGCCGCCTCGATTGTTGGTTGTCGTTGCCTCTAGTTCGCGAGAGGGGAAGTGATGAGAGACGAGGGGAAAGAGATAACGTTGGGGGTTTTTTTCCTTTCTTTCGTGAGCGGTGAGCGAGCGAAAACGGCGCGAATTTTTTTTCCGGGTGAGGCTAGCGCGGGAGCCAGCGGTGGTTAGCGATATCCCACCGATTTGGAGGGACGAGCTCAGCCACTGTTTCGCAGGAATATTCCTGGAGTCTGGATACCCCTGCCACCCCCACCCTCCCAACCAAACATATGGCAACCACTAAAAAAGTGGCTACCGCTACCACTTAGGGGATACCCCCTCAACCAAGCACACCCTTATTGTAGGTGAACTAAGAGTGAGCTAAATGGTGGAGAAAACTTGGATTCCTTAGACTCAAGTCTTTCTTTTTCGTAGACCTACCTACACGTTGCACACACTCTAAATGGCATAGATTGACATATAAAGAACCGGACACGCGAGACTTAGGGTCAACTGATGGAAAAATGTCACCCACAATGGCTTAGATCGACATTGGACATGTGAGAATAAAGATGGGAAAAACTCCGCCACGATGAGCAAATAAGCAGGTGACAGGAAGAAGTATGAATATGCAAAGGTCGGGGATGATGGTAGATGTAGGTGATGTCTTTTTGAGATGGAAGTGAGGTACATCTGAGAGAGGCGTTTTGGCTCCCGGGCACAGATGCACCCGGTAGATTTCAAAAAAATTTCAAAATTTGAAAACTCGTCAAAAAAATCTGCAAAATATCATGCACGTACCTGACGCCGGTACGCACCACCGTATTTTTTTTCGCGACGAAATACCATCGTACGCGCCCTGTACAAAAATGACAAATTTCCTGTCAGAAAAGTACAGTTCAAATTTTGAAATTCTGACAGGAAATTTGTCATTTTTGTACAGGGCGCGTACGATGGTATTTCGTCTCGAAAAAAAATACGGTGGTGCATACCGGCGTCAGGTACGTGCATGATTTTTTTCAGATTTTTTTGATGAGTTTTCAAATTTTGAAATTTTTTTGCAGATACCGGGTGCATCTGTGCCCGGGAGCCAACATGAATTTCCGGGTACATCTTCGAATGAAACATGCATCTTAAATTCTTAATGCATAATATTGGTTTGATTCGTGTAAACGGCTGAACCGTGTGCTAAGTATTTCTCTCTTTTGTAAAACAGAGAAAGACCGGCCGACCTCTTTATATCGATTGATGTTAAGCTTGTGATGCTCTAATTGTTCAGTGGGCGGTGCACAGCAAATGTTGAAAGAAGTTGATCAGATCAATTGGTACGACTCTTCCACTGATCGGTAATTCGAACTCAAACTCAAATGGGAAAAAGAATAAATTGAATCTACCCTTCAACGGTCGTGTCGTTTTCCGTACAGTACAAAATGTCCATGGACACGTTCGAGCGTGAAAATTTTCGCCCTCCAGCTTCTAAACGCACCGGGACCGATCCAGGGAGGAGCTTGGCCTTGCCGGCGTGGTGTGGCGCCACTCCCGGATGGCGGCGCGGAGAGCGTGGTTCGGCACGAGCTCGTCGGTGGGGAGCTTCAGGTTGGTCATCGGCGACGTGTCGTGGCCGCTCCCCAGCCACTCCCGCATCGCCTCCGCCTCGTAGCTGAACCCGTCGCCGGCGATCTGCGGGTCCCTCATCACCTCCTGCAACCAAAACGCAGGCCTCATCAGCTCGCGTGATTCCAGAAATCTTGTGCCCGTGCAAATGATCGATCGTGCCAACCTTGAGGATCGGGCAGAGGAAGTAGGACGGTGCGCCGCCGTCGGATGCCGCCGACGAGGACGACGACAGCGATGACCACGTCCGCCCCGGCGCGGCGCTCGTCGCGGCCTCCAGCACGCCCCGCGCCTCCTCCAGCAGCTCGGCCGGGCCACGACGCGGTGCTCCGTCGTCGCAGCATCTCAGCCCGAGGAGCGCCACCTCCGTGGCGCGCGCCATCGGCCACCCTCCGCCGCCCGCGTCCACCACGTCGTACCATGCCCTGCTGCCGCCGGCTGCCTCCTTCACCGCCTTCCTCGCCGCGAACGCTGGCATGGCCGTGACCAGCCGGAGCAGCACCACGCCCAGCGCGTGCACGTCGCACTGCGGGGTCGGCTCCTCCCCCGTCGCAAGCCACCGCGGGTCCACGTACGCCAGCGCCACGTCCCCGGCGCGCTTCGACGCCGCAACGAGCCTGCTCGCGCCGAGGCCGGCGAGCTTGCTGGAGGAGCACCGCTCATCCTCGAGCAGGATGTTCGCCGGCCGCACGTCCCCATGCACCGTACCCGTCGAGTGGAGATAGGCCAGCGCGGAGCAGGTGCGGTACGCCACGCCGCACCGCGCGTGCCACGGTAGCGGCGGCGCGTCGCTGGAGAGGCGGTCCTCCAGGCTCCCGCCCGGCAGGAGCTCGTGCACCACGGCGCGCGCCTCCGGGCACGCGCCGACGAGCGTGACGAGGCCCGGGTGCCTCGCCCTGTTGATGGCTTCCACCTCGCGAGCGAACCGTGCCTCGTCAACCGCGTCGTCGGGGGAGATGATCTTGACAGCAACACTCATGCTGCGCAGAGTCCCTCTGTACACGCCGCCGCGGCCACCCCGGGCGCCGCCGATCCTGGCAGACTCGTGGAAACTGTTTGTGGCCTCCTCCAGCTCCGACTTACCGAACCGCAAGAAGCCCAAACCTTGATCACCATCCACTTCGACAGCGGGCATGAACGCTGCAGGTTCTTCTTGCCGGCTGTTGGATTAATCTTGCCTAATTAACGTTTGAGTTAGCATATGTAAGTTGATCAGTGTAATCAGCTTGCACATGCACGTGCGTCCGTGTACTAGTACGATACTAGTGTTACGTCGGTTAGTCAAAGTTTGGTTAGGTGAACTAGATTAGGAAATATCTAGTCTTGTCCGTGTTGGAATAGCAATCCTAAGTCGAGTAGGTTTGCTAGGCGCGCTGGTCTTTGCGTGTATATATACACGAGAGGCTACGCTCAAAATTGTACCGTGTGATATTGATGAGAGAAATAAAGACAAAAACGAAGGGCACGATATGAGCCCTTGGCGATAATCTTGTCTACGTGTGTTCGTGATATGTTGATGTGATTCGATCCTATGGGCGAAACCCAACAATTGGTATCAGAGCGAGGTCGAGGATCTGAAGCGCTTGCCCCGGGGAGGCGACCCGTAATAGCGCCTCGGGGCGGGCGATCGTCGTTCAGCGGAGCGACACGGAGGAGACGGCAGTGCTGTCGTCGGCAAGGCGTTGAAGGTGGTAGATGATCGTTGGTGAGAGCGGTGGTGCCGAAGCGCGGTATCGGTAAATCTCGTCAAGATCTTCGGGGGAGTATGAAGGAGGTCGTCAAGGTGTGGTGCATGAGTTCTTGCAAAGATGCGTCCAAGAGCTTGTGGTTGTGAGTCTTTCTGCGGCAGTTGTGTTACTGGCGGAGAAAGTTGTGTGCGGGAAGAAGGAAGCGGAAAAAGGAAACAATGTCCTTGCGTTTCCGTTCGTGATCAAAGTTCCGGCGAGTTCGTATGCGGAAGTTGTGTTGCCTGCATACGACAAGTTGTGTTGCTGCTGGACCAGTGGAGATGCCGCGAGATCGTGTGTTCGATCTTGGGCATAGGTAACAAGCTCCGGCGAATTCATGTACGTAAAGATGTGTTGCGCGTACATGAAGAGTTGTGTTGCCGTCGGATGTGAAGTGTTGTTCGGTTGCGTCACCGACAACAAGGATAAGATGTCAAGTTGTGTCCAAGTGCTGGTCTGCGGAAGCTCGTTGCAGCGGAAGCGCGTCATGGTCTAGGCACTTCAGTGAGATGTATCTCCAAGGGACGAAGACGTGAGACTTCACGGTCGAGATACTCCAGTGAGTTTATCTCCAAGGGGCGAAGACGTGAGACATTACGGTTGAGGTGTTCCAATGAAGGTGTACCTCCAAGGAGCGAAGACGTGCGCGTAGACAAGATGGCGGGTGGCTATCCGTGTCTCAACGAGAAGACGAAGAACAACGTGAAGATGGATGCGAACCGGTCAAGATGAGTTCCTGCATGAGGCTATGCGTTTAGTCTGCAAGTGGCACGCTTGCGGTAGCGTGGGCTGGTAATCCGGAGGACACGTTGAGTGGAGTCGTCGAGTTGTGAAGCTGGTGCGAGTTAAGACCATGAAAAGCATAAGGATACGATGAGTCAAGATTAGGGGAGATTGTTGGATTAATCTTGCCTAATTAACGTTTGAGTTAGCATATGTAAGTTGATCAGTGTAATCAGCTTGCACATGCACGTGCGTCCGTGTACTAGTACGATACTAGTGTTACGTCGGTTAGTCAAAGTTTGGTTAGGTGAACTAGATTAGGAAATATCTAGTCTTGTCCGTGTTGGAATAGCAATCCTAAGTCGAGTAGGTTTGCTAGGCGCGCTGGTCTTTGCGTGTATATATACACGAGAGGCTACGCTCAAACTTGTACCGTGTGATATTGATGAGAGAAATAAAGACAAAAACAAAGGGCACGATATGAGTCCTTGGCGATAATCTTGTCTACGTGTGTTCGTGATATGTTGATGTGATTCGATCCTGTGGGCGAAACCCAACACCGGCGTTCCAGCCGGAGCGCGTCAAGAACGGAGCACGACTCGGACATCCTGAGGCCGAGCTCGCCCATCGCGCGCTCTGAGCCGGCGATCTGTAGCTCGAGCTCGGCGCTGCGTCCGTCCACCTCCCGTAACTTCTCGAGTATGGCGTCGAGCTCCCGCCGTTCCTGCTCCACGATGGCGCGCTCCCTAGCCAGCCGCTCCTCCGCCTCCCGCCGGCGCCTCGCCTCGGCCTGCCACGAGCTCTCCGCGTCCCTGGCCTGCACGTGTCCATCAGAATGTATTTTGAGCATTCGACGCAAATCAATGTGATGTCTTGCATTCAGAAATTCAGTACCATCCTGGACGCGTCGGCCAGGTCGCGGTCGGCCTTCTGCCGCCGGCGGGTCTCGTCGTAGGCCTCGCGACGGAGGTTCCCCGCCTCCACGATCGCGTCCCTGAGCTGCTCTCGCAGCGCGTCGTCCACCTCGTTCGCATCGTCCTGGCAACACATGCAACTGTCTCAGTCACACGATCGTGCACGATAAGATGCGAGCGGGTAAAAAGATCATCTGAAATGCACGTACCGAACCATGCTGCGAAGGCGTGGAGGGGTCTTCCTCCTGCTCGACAGCTGACGGCCCTTCCTCTGCTGCTGCTGCTGCTCCGAAGTCCTCGGCGCTGTCGCTGCCGGCCCAGCTCGGCGTCCGGCGGAGGGACGCCGCCGTGGTCGTGTCGTGCATAATACCGAACGGCTCGCCGTCGCCGTCGCCGTGCAGCGAGGATTTTGATCTCGAGTAGTCGGAGGCGCTCGACCGGGGGCTCGTGCTAGGCGTGGATGTCTCCGCCCTGCTCTGCCCCTCGCTGGCCTCCCTGTGTCAACAGTAATATCATCTTCAGATAAAACGGACGTAAAGACATGTAAAATGTGCCAGTAGCATTCAGACAAGTAAAATTTGCCGCTTAATTCAGACATGCGTGGTTTCTTTTGAGTACTGTTTATTTGCCGGGCTTATACTGATACGTGGAAGCCCTGGTGCAGATGATGAGATGAATAGCTCACTGTAAAATGTCAAAAATTCAGACGGAGAGCTGACATATACAACAACACACCTGGTGCAGATGAGGTTCCCTTTGCAGACGAACCAGATCCTGCAGCTCGGGTCGGCCTTCCGCTGCACCGTCACCGCCTTCTTAGACCTAGGCGCCCGCATCTTCCTGAACAAGTGAACAGACAAAACCATGATCGATCACGTTGCATCAATCGGAGTATGAACTAATCTGTCAACTCTGAATTCACACGACGCACACGGGCAGCTTCGTGTATGAACTCCATGACCAAGAATAGAGTGGTAGGTACCTGTTGTAGGCCCGATCGGCGGCGGCGCCCATGACGAGCTCGGCGACGCCATGGTCCTCGACGAGCTGGACCAGGCCCCTGGCCGCGTCGTCCCCGGCGACGACCACCTTGCGCGCGTGGACCTGATGGATCGAAATGATGGGGCCGATCGAGCTCGAATGATTCAGTTAACTAACTAATCGTTGATGGCATTGACTAGATACATGGTAATGATGAAAACGAAGACAGTCGTGGTGCGTGCGTGGATGGCATGGAGGAACGAACCCGTTGACTTTTGAAGATGTCGACGAGGTCGTCGAGGGCCCTGCTGGCCCTGTCTTCCTCCAACTTCCTGTGCGCGGCCACCTCGTGCTCCTCCAGCTGGCTCACCGGGACCCACGCTCCCACTGCAAAACGCACCGCAAGTCATCATCCGCCCGTACGACGTACGTGCACACACACACGCTCGCGAGATTCCTAGCTCGTCGAAACACAAAAGTGTGAAAGGGTGCTCACTTTAGACGACAAGAGAATACTTGGTAGAAAGAGGTGACATTGGTGGAAAGTGCAAAAGGAGCCCAAACTCAATGGAGTGTCTGTCTTTTCAAAATTTAAAATCGGTAGTTTTATGTTTCAAACAAATCGGAACAAAAAAACCGAGGTGTGGCAAATGTAGAACACTTGTACCGTGCAAAATCTCAATACAAAAATCGTATTACCTTAAACCGTACAAAAAAGACAAAAATCTGATAAAACAACGGACTTTGGATTGGATTTTGGCACACTTGTAGTAGATCATATTATTATTCAAATGTAAACTTTTTTCTAGAATTTCCTAAAATTTTGAAATGCAGATTTTAAACATTTTAGTAAACGAACTTCAGTCAATAATCAAAGAATGCCGTGCTAACTGCTTTCGGAAAAAAGAACGAGCTTCCTAGTGACCGAGGGCCAAAACTCCACACTCGTGAAAATGGTTAATACCAACGTTTCTCTTTCGCACAACTATGTGGAAAAATGTACTCCCTCCGTTCATAAAAGGATGTCTCAACCTAGATCAAATTTGCATGTATCTAGACATGATTTAATGTTTAGATACATATAAATTTGACCTAGGTTGAGACATCCTTTTCTGAACAGAGGTAATATATGTTTGCACGGCTACCGACTTGCCGATGGGACGGTGAGTAAATTATGCTTTATAATAGGAAAGTTACCACGATCAGAATTTTCTTTTTAAAATGAAACAGTTTTGTTCTTCTCTTGAAGTATGGACCTGCCTAGGTCTCGGTCGACCGAGAAACAAGAAATTGCTCAGCTGATCTTTCTCGTTCGGTTTCTTCCTCCTCTGTCGGACCCCGCCATCCCCGGCATCCCTCTAAATCCCCCCACCCCGGCCGCGTCTTCTCCGGCGCCGGCACCCCCACCCCCAAGTTAAGGCACTTGCTCGTCTCCATCGCCTCCGCCGCGTCGGCGCCGGCTTTGGCTCGCTCCAGTCCTCATCGCCGCCCTGGCTAGCCACGTCGTTGCCAGCGCCAACGGGGAGCTCCGCCTTCTACTCTCTCTGTCTCCTCTCGATTTGGTACTGCCGGGATCGACCGAGCATTAACTTAAATCTCGGTTGCCCGAGAGTTAGCAAACGCGTTGAAGTATATAGCTGATAGAAAAGGAGGATAATCGCATAGTGCATGAGCATGTACAGACATACATAGCTTGCAGAAATGAAAACGATTAAAGAAGAAGAAGAATTGAGAAGAAGGGATTGCAGTGCAGCTAGCTAGCATTGCCGTTTCGCTAATTAACTTGGATCAACGAGGATAAGATAGTTATTTCGTGGGGTAGATAGAGGTGGACTAGTTAAGCAGACGTACTCATGTTGATGAGGCGCGGCGGGCGGTGGACGTGGGCGAGCACGAGCCGGTGGCTCCGGGGGAAGTTTGCCAGCACCCACCGCAGGTTCGCCCTCCATTCCTTGCCCGCATCCTTCCCCACCGCGCAGTACACCTCCGCCGCCGAGACTGATCTCTCTTGCTCTCCTCCGCCGCACTCGTCCTCTTCATCCTCCTCCTCTTCCTCACCGCCGCCGCGGCCTCCTACTCCTGCCTCCATATGTAATATTCCTGCTTGATGATCCACTAGCTTCTTGATCTCTTGGGTCAATCCTTGATCTGCCGCGGGCTAGCTAATCGAGATGGATCGTGGCAAGCTCCTCGCGCCGGATCTCTAGCTTGTTTATCAATCTCCGGCGTGATGGGATGGGAGAATAGAGCGAGTGATTGGGAGGGAGAAGCTGGGTAGCTAGCGGACGAGAGACCAGGGGGAGGCTTTTCTTTGCTTCCTCGAGTGCGACTGGTAGGAGTACTACTACTGTACGTACCTGCAGCTGCGAGGGAGTAGAGACGCGTACACACATCGACAGGATGGGCGATAGGGAACTACCTAAATGGTAGGCTGGGCGGCGGGCCCGCTAGTAGGGATATTCCTGGCACCTTTTCGCTGGGAGGCTCAGCTGGATCATGGCTCCGTCCACGTCAGCATCCCCGTCAGTTTTAACCTGAATCCATTTGCGCTTAGAAACTGTACACCAAGCGCCGGTGACGGTGATCGCGATAGTTGCACGCGCGCCTCGCCTCTGAGCATGTGTTTTCTCCCAGCATCCGCTTACGGTCTACGTCCACTGTAAATATCAAGCTAACCCTATGCATTTCATTGGACACGGTGTTTTGACTCGCAAGTTTAGACGCACCCGTTATGAAAATCCATTCTAAATGCATTTTAAAAGATTTCTAACAAACATTTCAGATGCACATCCAAAATTTCTATGTCGGCACAAAAACTTTTGCGAAAAAAATATGATTTTTCGTGGGTTGTGTAAAAAAGATTAAAAAATGTCTCGCGTATGGCCATTTTGGAGTACTGAAATTTGTATTTTTTACACAAGTCATAAAAAGTGTCTTTTTTTTGCGAAACTTTGTTTTTTTACACGCGACCCCAACAAGGACCGTTTTCCATTATTGAATAACTGAAACACAACGAGTTAGCGTCTGTGATCGCCACATACACAAGGCCGTAGCCCCAGGAAACTACCCAAAACAAACCTATAGCAAAACATACGCACCAACCTACAGGTTTTTCAAACCACCCGACACAAAACAGCCAGCCCAAAAGGGGCGCCACCATGAGTTTCGAACAACTTTTTTATACAAGCAGATTTTTGTGAATCTTCCAGCTTCAATTCCAAGCTTCCCAGCTTCACACGCCCAAAACTAGTGATCAACTTCTTCGTCAGCAACAGCTCCTCTTGTGTTTGCATCTCCTCATTGATCATCAGCGATCCATCTCCCCGTCCAGCGCGCGCCGCCGTCACCATCGCAATGCTCAAGAGACCGTTTTGCGAAACTTTGTGTACGGATATAAAATGACAGGATATATATCCAAAAAATTATATGATTTTTTTTTACATTTTAAAATAAGATTTTAGGTAGTGAGTGCATCTACACCTATATATGAGTCAAAACTGATTTTCCGCAACCCCACACCAATGCAGTGTTAAGAGCTAGGAGTATTCGGCATGATAAGGATGCACGGTGCCAATCAATCAATCACTAAAAAGTTAATCATGTCCCTAATTAACTGGGTGTTTGTTTGAAGCCTACGAAATTTCACTTGAGTTAGTTATATCACTACGTTTTTCTCACACGAAGATGGAAATATTCTCACGTTCCCGAGCGAGATGCAAATGGCTGTTAGTTTACACGCCTAACTACCGGTTGCAACGATGAGCCTATGAGAATGAAGCAAGTGCATGCTAATGGTGAGCTTACATGCCACTTTCATGAAGATGCAATCGCCCCGTTGACTATTTCGATGCGTCATGCCGTACAAGGAATATCCCACGGACCTGCCTGAATATGCTTGGACTCAATGGATACAATACTCTAGCAATTAAAGCTTGCTGCCAGTAGGACGTTTCTTAATGACATGTAGTTTCCTCGCATGATCATGGATCGAGTTTCAAATGATCTAGTATGAAGTTGGATGATTGCAACATTAATTTGACTAACGAGGTACATCTCCCTTTACAAATGTATACGTCGCCCTATAAGCTCCGGGTGAAGTGGTACATTCGGCTCTTTATATGAAAATCTTTTTCAAATTAAGCTAAGACGACAAATATCCAGCTGGCCAAAACCGGGGGCAACAATACTGAAGGAACCCGCATCGTTGTGGCTCCCTTCCCTGCTACAGTGGAGAAGGGCGATATTTCTGGAGCCGCCTGGTCGCCGCGCTCTCGCCGTCGCTGATCCGTGGGATCTCTCTCCCCCCGTCCGCTCCGGCGGCGGGTGGGTGGGGGATCCCCGGATCTCTTCGTGTATATAGAGTAGGGGTGAGTGGGTTCCCGCCGGCGGCGCTGTGGAGGCGGTGGTGCGGTCGGTGCGGTGTTTGCTGTCGACGACCTTCCTCTTCGGCGGTGGAGCTCCGGTGGTGCTTCGTCGCGTGGTGGTCGACTTGTCCGTGCTCGCGGGTCCTCGGATCTGCCGTGTGCGGTCCTCCCTCTCCGGTTGCTGTGGTGCGGCGGCGCCGGGATCGTGCTGTGAGAGGGGGGAAGGGAGGCTCCAAGTCAATGGCTTCGAAGGTATGTGGCAAGAAGGCGGAGGATCTGTGGCTCCGGTCCCAGATTCGGTGCAGTTGGAGCTCGGGGGCCGCCCCTGGCCGTTTTTCGTTCATCGTCGACATCCCCAGCTCCCAGGAGTTGGCGACTCTTGCGGCTCATCAACGCCTCTGGGCTAGGGGCTCTGCTGCTCCACGGGAGATCGTTCTTGGCGGCGGCTTCCTTCGTCGCCTTCGGCGGTGCGGGGTTCCGGCGTTTCTCGATCTTGAGGTTGAAGAAGGAGAGAGCAAGCTTTGTTGTTCTTGGTTTTCTCCGCTTCCTTTCTTCGTGTATGCTTGTATGTATTCTGTACTCTTTTCTGGTTGAATACAAGTATGTACATTATCAAAAAAAAAAAAAAAACCGGGGCAACAGGTACACCTTTGATGTCAGCGATGATGTGTCATCTTTTAATTGCAAAAAACTTAATTGAGTTATTTCATCTATGAACCTTAATGTTCCAGCTCACCGACCGACCCGCATATGGATCCACATGTATTTCCATGGGTGCATCGATTTGGTAACAGTTTAATCTAATTAACATGGACTGTTTTAGGTACAGGAGGTGCCATAATAAGGTGTTGTGATACTCGTGTTTGATCAACATAGCTACAAATGAGCGTGTGGTTCACTCGCTTTTTCATTGCGAAAGAGGTTACCTGACTTGAACAATGTATTTGTTCTTACTTCTCTTTCTTTTTGTAGGGTCTAGGATATTACAAACAAAAGACAATGCTTGGCATCTTGTATAAGTTCTTCGAGGTGGTACATAAAGCTTTAAACACTTGGATTTTCATAAGATGTATGACTTTGAGAAAAAATAGGGACAATGTGACATACCACCACACGAAACAATCACAAAATATCTGCTAAATATCGTAACCAGAAGACTTTAGTGTTGCCGAAGTCAACACATTCGTTTCACTAGAGATCGTATCCCCGGTGAGCTAAGGGTAGAACTACCTCCACTCAACCTAACTACCTAAGTTTGGTTCTTTTGTAGCATAGCTAGATTCGCCGTATTAATTAGTATATATCACACAATTGTTTGATCAATGAACGGAAAATTGACTATATTTTTTAGATAAAAAGAAAATAAACAGGTAAGCGATCTTTATAAGAATCATATCCACGCAAATAATTAATTTGGATAAAGAACGCAAATAATTGGGATATAAAAACAGCGCAATGATTTAACTATACTAGCTAAATGTCCGTGCGTTGCAACAGGAGATGAAATTTTTCGCAACATAACACGTGCTATAATAATATTTATATGACATTTTTTCCATAACAGCTGATTCCATTACCAAGATGGCGTTAATTAACAGCAGAGTTTGTCTCAGTTGGGATCATCATCCTTTATCAAAATATAAATCTACAAACTAACTGAATGGAACTAATGAATTCTATACGCGATAGGTAACTCTATTGCAACTGGAAGGTAGCAAAGGCAGTCGTGATTCCTTACTCCCATGCCATTCTAAGCGTCATTTGAGAACTGAGTTGCTTGTGATCCACACAAGAGCTTGTCCACCAGACCACCACCATGCTATATTTCAACCGAACTTCCAACATTTAACAATAGGAAAACTTCCCTCAGTGTAATCAAACATCAGTTAGACTGAGAACTGAAGTCTGAAGCACGAAACTATTTTATACATCAATTCTCGTATGAAGTGCATAGTGGTCACTGTAATCCATAAATACATGTATTCGATGCTTGCATAGAAGATAGGATCAGGACATGCACAATTTCAGGAAGAATAGGATTCGAACCATAGAAGTATAGAACCAATAAAACAAAAGAAGTCCATGAAGCTTTGATGAACATTACAGTGTGTGCTGCCACCGGCTGCTGCCACGTCGTGGAAGATCTCGCAAGGTCGAACAAAGAGGCGCTACTGGGCGCCGGGTGATGCAGTAGGGTGGCCGTGCGTTGGTGCTCGGTTTCTGCGGCAAGCGCCGCTGGCCGAGGAGCCACTGGTTGGCGGCGAGGCGCGTCGAGGCATGCGCGCTGTGGTCGCGACCAGCTGCGCCTGGAGGTACGACGCCTCGTCGGCGTGCATCCATGGAAGCCGTTCGGGCGGAAGTTCGGCTCCTCGTGCGCGGCCTGTAAACTCAGGGACGCGGCTAGCTCAAGGCGATGGCGGGAGGAGCTTCGTTTTGGGAGGCGGAGTGACCTGGTGGTCGTCGGGCTTCCCGCGGCGCTGTCCCGGGCTCCCGGCTCGGTGCCTCGCGCAGTCGTGCTCCTCCATGGTCCTTGCCACGGCGCTGCAGCCGGACAAGAGGCCTCGGGCCTCGGTGTCGCATCCAAGTCTCAGAGGTCATCCGTGGCACAAGGGCTGTAGGGATATGCGCGACAGAAAATCAAAATTTTCTCTCACATGCGGAAGCAACACCCAAAGATCTTATCTAAGGAGATGCAAGTAACGGGGAGGGTAATCAACATACCCTCGAAGAACACGAGAGTTGGACGTTTGTCACAACGCAGCTTGGTGTAGACCTTGATGCGGTTCACTCCGATCATCACCACAACGAGCGGTGCCTCCGAGATTTACACACGTACGGCTCAGCAACGTCTCCTCTTCTTGATCCAGCAAGCTTGAAGGAGAAGTAGATGGGATCCAAACCAGCAGCACGACGGTGTGGTGGTTCGGTGAGCTCTCACGCGGGCAGGGCTTCGCCAAGCCAAGACCACAAGAGAAAGGAGCAAGAGGAAGTGTACTGGCTTAGGAATCAATCCTTATCTTTCCCCAAATGGTACCCTCCTTATGTAGGACGTGGGGAGGAGCTTGAGGCTTGCCTCCTAAGCTTGGAGCTGGCCCACGGGGAGACTTGGTTGCTAAGCCTCCAAGGCTTCTCAACCAAGGAAATAGCCTCCAAGGCTTCCCCAGGAAGGAACCCCTCCAAGGCTTCCCAGAAGGAACCTAGCTGCCAAGACTTCTCAAGGAAGGAACTTGGCTGCCAAATATCCTAAGTGGGACGTTCGGGATAGTGGGCCCCACCATGGGACCCACCGGAACATTTCAGGAAAAACCCCGATACAATATCGGTTAATTCCTGAACCTTTCCGGAACCCAAAAACCACATTCCTATATATGAAACTTTATCTCCGGACTCTTCCGGAGCTCCTGTGATATCCCGGATCCTATCCGGGACTCCGAACAACCTTCGGTCTCACCATTATAATTATCCCAAAGCTACTCTAGCGTTACCGAACTTTAAGTGTGTGACCCTACGGGTTCGAGAACAAGTGGACATGATCGAGACTCCTCTACGATCAATAACCATTAGCGGGACCTGGATGCCCATAATGACTCCCACAAGTTCAACGAAGATCGTTATCGGTGTGAACCACAATGTCAACGTATTCCATTTCCTTTGTCTCACGATATTTTACTTACCCGAGATCTGATCGGCGGTATCACCATACCTAGCTCAATCTCGTTACTAGTAAGTACTCTTTACTCGTTCCATAATACAACATTCCATGTGGCTAACTCTTTAGTCACGTGCTTGCAAGCGATACCGAATGTGCATTACCGAGTGGGCCCAGAGTATATCTCTCCGTCACACGGAGGGACAAATCCCAGTCTTGATACATGCAAATCAACAAGTACTTTCGGAGATACCTGTAAGACACCTTTATAGTCACCCAGTTACGAAGTGACGTTTGAAGTCCCCAAGACGTATTCCTCAGTACCCGGGATAGACATAATCTCATGGTCAAAGAAACAGGATACTTGACAATACAAGACATGGCAATATATACTTATTGATCCGATCAATATTGCTATGCTTGGTTGGGTCTGTCCATCACGTCATTCTCCAATGACATGACCTCGTTATTAATTGACAACTCATGTCCATGGTTAGGAAACCATAACCATCATTAATCAACGAGCTAGTCTAGTAGAGGCTTACTAGGGACTCTGTGTTGTTTACATAACCACACATGTATTAGGTTTCCGGTTAATACAATTATAGCATGGAGAATAAACATTACCATGAACATGGAAATATGATAATAACTCTTTATTATTGCCTCTAGGGCATATTTCCAACAGTCTCCCACTTGCACTAGAGTCAATAATCTAGTTTACATTGGTAAAGATCTAACACCCATGGACTTCAGGTGCTGATCATGTTTATCTCGTGGAAGCTGTTTAGTCAACGGGTCTGCAACATTCAGACTCGTATGTACTTTGCAAATCCTAATATCTCCCACGTGAACACTTTCACGAATTAGATGGAAACGGCGTTTGATATGCTTGGAGGTCTTGTGACATCTTGGTTCCTTGGCTAGAGCAATGGCACCAGTGTTGTCACAATAGATCTCCATAGGATCCAGTGCATTCGGAATCACACCGAGCTCTGTGGTGAACTCCTTCAACCATATCCCTTCTCTTGCTGCTTCGGAAGCAGCCATATATTCCGCCTCTAATGTAGATGCCGCAACAACGTTCTGCTTGGAACTCCTCCAGCTAACCGCAGCTCCATTCAAAACAAAAACGTATCCAGATTGAGATTTCGAGTCGTCTGGATCAGTGTCGAAGCTAGCGTCGACGTAACCTTTTACGGCGAGCTCTTCACAACCACCATAGACAAGAAACATGTCCTTAGTTCTTCTCAAGTACTTAAGGATATTTTTAACTGCTGTCCAGTGTTCCTCTCCAGGATCACTCTGGTACCTGCTCGTCAAACTAAGAGCATGAGACACATCTGGTCTAGTACACAACATGGCATACATGATTGAGCCTATGGCTGAGGCATAGGGGATTTTACTCATCCTCTCTCTTTCATCTGCCGTAGTTGGACACTGAGTCTTACTCAATGCTTACCTTGCAACATGGGCAAGAACCCTTTCTTTGCATGAACCATTTTGAACTTCTTCAAAACTTTGTCAAGGTATGTACTTTGACTGAGTCCTATCAAGCGTCTCGATCTATCTCTATAGATCTTAATGCCTAATATGTAAGCAGCTTCACCAAGGTCTTTCATTGAAAAACTCTTATTCAAATAACCTTTTATACTGTTAAGCAGCTCCACGTCATTCCCAATAAGTAATATGTCATCCACATATAACACTAGGAATGCGACCGAGCTCCCACTCACTTTCTTGTAAACACACGCTTCTTTATAATTTTGGACAAATCCAAAACCTTTGATCACATCATCAAAGCGAATGTTCCAACTCCGGGATGCTTGCTTCAGCCCATAAATGGAACGCTGAAGTTTGCATACTTTACCAGCATCCTTAGGATCGACAAAACCTTCGGGTTGTATCATATACAACTCTTCTTCAATGTTTCCGTTGAGGAACGCTGTTTTGACATCCATCTGCCAAATTTCATAATCGAAAAATGCAGCAATTGCTAGTAGAACCCTAACAGACTTAAGCATCGCTACGGGTGAGAAAGTCTCATCGTAGTCAACTCCTTGAACTTGTCGAAAACCTTTTGCGACAAGTCGTGCTTTATAAACGGTGACATTACCGTTAGCGTCTGTTTTCTTCTTGAAAATCCATTTACACTCGACAGCCTTGCGGCTATCAGGAAGATCAACCAAAGTCCATACTTGGTTTTCACTCATGGATTCCATTTCGGATTGCATGGCTTCTTGCCATTTCCCAGAGTCTGGGCTCATCATTGCTTCCTCATAACTCGCAGGTTCGTCATTGTCTAACAATAACACATTCATGACAGGGTTACCGTACCACTCAGGAGCGGTACGTATCCTAGCCGACCTGCGAATTTCAGCTAAGACCGAAGTTTCATGATCACCATCATTAGCTTCCTCTCTAGTTGGTGAAAGCGGCGCCTGAACAACTTCCTGCGCTGCGCTACTCTCCAATTCGGGAGAAGGTTCAACAACCTCGTCTAGCTCTACTTTCCTCCCACTCACATCTTTCGAAAGAAACTCTTTCTCAAGAAAGGATCCATTCTTGGCAACAAAGACTTTGCCTTCGGATCTGTGATAGAAGGTATACCCGACAGTTTCCTTAGGGTATCCTATGAAGACGCACTTTTCCGCTTTGGGTTCGAGCTTATCAGGCAGCAGCCTTTTGACATAAGCCTCGCATCCCCAAACTTTAAGAAACGACAACTTTGGCTTCTTGCCACACCATATCTCATATGGCGTCGTCTTAACGGATTTAGATGGTGCCCTGTTTAAAGTGAATGCGGCTGTCTCTAATGCATAACCCCAAAACGACATTGGCAGATCGGATACAGACATCATAGAACGCACCATATCTAATAAAGTGCGATTACGACGTTCGGACACACCATTACGCTGTGGTGTTCCAGGTGGCGTGAGTTGTGAAACAATTCCACAAGTCTTCAAATGCATGCCAAACTCGTAACTCAAATATTCACCTCCACGATCAGATCGTAGAAATTTAATCTTCTTGTTACAATGATTTAAGCCGGCGGAGGAGGACGAGATCTGGCGGAGGAGGAGCTGGCTGAGAGGAGAGAGCTCGTCTCTCTCTCTCTCTCTCAGATCGATTCCTGCCACGAGTGAGTTCCCCACCCTCTCTCACATCGTTTCCTCTCTACTTTACCCCCCGAATTCCTTCTCATCCCGCCCAATTTATGTTTCCCGCCCCGTCGAGCTGTGTTTCCCGCTCGATCTGCCCGACGATGAGGAAGGCGTCCAAAAACGACCAGAGCGACGCCTTACACGCCTAAGCGTCGACTTGGATGCCTCAAACGACGGATCTGGACGCCTTAGACACGGGGCCTAAGGCGAGGGCGACGCCTTGCCATCCCGGGCCGCTCCGACGCTTAGGCATCGACTAGGCGACGCTTAGGCGACGCCTTAAAAACCATGATCTTCCCCAACTCTTCCATTTCTTCCCGACCGCCCTACATCGGTCGTAAAGAAGAGCCGAATTATTTGGGGCATATTGGTTGTAGTAACATTTAACACTTGGGCATGTTCTTGGAAGGAGTTGATCACAGAAGTGTGGCGACATTTGGGTGATTAGTTGAACACATGGCACGTGCACAACGTAAGCGATAAAAGTGCGAGACCACAATTGATAAAAATCAAACACACAACGAGAAAATGTTGCGTGGCTAACGTGGCAAACTCCGACTCAAAACTAAGAACTCCATTGGAACCAAGCATAAGGATGTGAGGGTAGAAGGTAAGTTTTGAAGTCTTAGCTCCACGCTAATCTCATTGGTTCTCTCACTACTCATTTTAAGTGTCACATCTCCCCGGACAGTGCACCAACTAACACCTACGAAAGGGGTAAATCTATATTCCAAGTCTTCGATGTTTGGTCTTAACACGTGATCAACAATTTTTACTTTTGATCTCGTATGAAGGTGCTCTAGGAGGAGGAAGAATGCGAGAAGATGAACAACCGACGCTGATGGCAAGAAAAAGAGCGAGCCCAGTGATGCAATCATAGAGAATTCACAATCGGAGTATACATAAGGTGATGCACATAACCCTTACAAATCGATCCAAAAGAATAGTAGTAATGGCGTGTGCGACGTTTGTGAAAATGTGGTGTCTAAGTAACTCTTTCGTGTTGGACCCTAGTCTAAACATTGGAGAGGGCTAAGAGAATCATTTTAAACTCTGTTAAAGTTCAAGAGATGGGTGTAGCAAAGTAAAAACAAATCATGGGTAGGGACTAAGGAGTGTGGAGGAGAGAGTACAATCAATTCAGCCCTCACAAAAGCATGGATGGTGACATTTTATTGTAGGTGAACCAAGAGTAAGCTAAACGGTGGAGAAAACTTGCATTACGTAGACTCAAGTCTGTCCTTTTCTTAGACCCGCCTACACGTTCCATACGTTCTAAATAGCATAGCTTGACATATAAAGAATCGGACACGTCGGACTGAGGGTCAACTCATGGTCAAATTTCACCCCCAACAATGGCTTAGTGGACATCCGACAACGTTGGACACGTGAGAATAAAGAGGGGAAAGACTCCGCCACGATGAGCAAACAAGCGGGTGCCGGGAAGAAGTATGAATGTGCAATGGTCGGGGATGATGGTAGATGTAGGTGAGGTCGTTTTGAGATGGAAGTGAGGTACATCTTCGAATGAAACATGCATCTTAATGCATAATATTGGTTTGATTCGTTTAAAAAGGCTGAACCGTGTGTCTCTCTTTTATAAAACAGAGAAAGACCGGCCGACCTCTTTGTATCGATTGATGTAGCAACAACATGTTAAGCTTGTGATGCTCTAATTGTTCAGTGGGCGGTGCACAGCAAATGTTCAAAGAAGTTGATCAGATCAATTGGTACTCTTCCACTGATCTGGTAATTCGAACTCAAACTCAAATAGGAAAAAAAAAGAATAAATTGAGGGTACGTTTGGATCTCGAGCAAGCCTAATCCTAGCCTTGCTCAGCTAGGATAGCCGTTTGGTAGAGGAGAAAAAAACTAGCTTTGCCCGGCAAGCTAGCCTGCGTGGGCTAGAAAATCATCCTCATGCGAGGCCAGCCAATTCGGCTAGCCTCCGTCGGCAAGAATTGAGCGCAAGTCTATTAAAACAGTAACTGCTCATTCATACGTGGTTTAGTGGTGGCTAGCCAAATAAACCAAATAAGAAGCATTGCCTCTACGGGCTATAGCTCGACCGAGTTAGAATTTCCTTGCCTGGCTAGACACGTTGAGCGAGAGATCCAAACGCACCCTGAATCTACCCTTCAACGGTCGTGTCGTTGTCCGTACACTGCTCCACAAAATGTCCATGGACACGTTGGAGCTTCTAAACGTGCCTGACGGAACTCACGTCTCACCGGGACCGATCCAAGGAGGAGCTTGGCCTTGCCGGCGTGGTGTGGCGCCACTCCCGGATGGCGGCGCGGAGGGCGTGGTTGGGCACGAGCTCTTCGGTGGGGAGCTTCAGGTTGGTCATCGGCGACGTGTCGTGGCCGCTCCCCAGCCACTCCCGCATCGCCTCCGCCTCGTACGTGAACCCGTCGCCGGCGATCTGCGGGTCCCTCATCACCTCCTGCAACCAAAACGCAGGCCTCATCAGCTCGCGTGATTTCAGAAATCTTGTGCCCGTGCAAAAATGATCGATCGTGCCAACCTTGAGGATCGGGCAGAGGAAGTAGGACGGTGCGCCGCCGTCGGATGCCGCCGACGAGGACGAGGACAGCGACGACCACGTCCGCCCCGGCGCGGCGCTCGTCGCGGCCTCCAGCACGCCCCGCGCCTCCTCCAGCATCTTCCCCGGGCCACGACGCGGTGCTCCGTCGTCGCAGCATCTCAGCCCGAGGAGCGCCACCTCCGTGGCACGCGCCATCGGCCACCCTCCGCCGCCCGCGCCCACCACGTCGTGCCATGCCCTGCTTCCGCCGGCCGCCTCTTTCACCGCCTTTCTCGCCGCGAACGCCGGCATGCCCGTGACCAGCCGGAGCAGCACCACGCCCAGCGCGTGCACGTCGCACTGCGGGGTCGGCTCCTCCCCCGTCGCAAGCCACCGCGGGTCCACGTACGCCAGTGCCATGTCCCCGGCGCGCTTCGGCGCCGCGAAGAGCCTGCTCACGCCGAGGCCCTTGAGCTTGCTGGAGGAGCAATGCTCGTCCTCGAGCAGGATGTTCGCAGGCCGCACGTCGCCGTGCACCGTGGCCGTCGAGTGGAGGTAGGCTAGCGCTGAGCAGGTGCGGTACGCCACGCCGCACCGAGCGTGCCACGGCAGCGGCGGCGCGTCGCCGGAGAGACGGTCCTCCAGGCTCCCGCCCGGCACGAGCTCATGCACCACGGCGCGCTCCTCCGGGCACGCGCCGACGAGCGTGACGAGGCCAGGGTGCCTCGCCCTCGCCATAGCGTCGACCGCGCGCGCGAACCGCGCCTCATCGACGGCGACATCAGGGGAGATGATCTTGACAGCAACGCTCATGCCGCGCAGAGTCCCTCTGTACACGCAGCGAAGGCCACCGCGTGCGCCGCCGATCCTGGCAGACTCGTGGAAACTGTTTGTGGCCTCCTCCAGCTCCGACTTACCGAACCGCAAGAAGCCCAAACCTTGATCACCATCCACTTCGACAGCGGCAGGTTCTTCCCGCCGGCGTTCCTGCCGGAGCGCGTCGAGCACGGAACACGACTCGGACATCCTGACGCCGAGGTCGCCCATGGCGCGCTCCGAACCAGCAATCTGGAGCTCGAGCTCGGCGCTGCGTCCGTCCACCTCCCGTATCTTCTCGAGTATGGCGTCGAGCTCGCGCCGATCCTGCTCCACCGCCGCGCGCTCCCTCGCAAGCCGCTCCTCCGCGTCCTTCCGGCGCCTCGCCTCGGCCTGCCACGAGCTCTCCGCGTCCCTGGCCTGCACGTATCCATCACAATGGATTGAACATTTGCCGCAGATCAATGTGATCTCTTGCATTTAGAAACTAGGTAGTACCATCCTGGACGCGTCGGCCAGGTCGCGGTCGGCCTTCTGCCGCCGGCGGGTCTCATCGTAGGCCTCGCGCCGGAGGTTCCCGGCCTCCACGATCGCTTTCCGGAGCTGCTCTCGCAGCGCCTCGTCCATCTCACTCGGGTCGTCCTGCCAAGACATGCAACTGTCTCACGATCATGCACGGTAAGATACGAGCGAATAAAAGGATTCTCTGAAATGCGCGCGTACCGAACCATGGTGCGAAGGCGTGGGCGGGTCTTCCTCCTGCACGACAGCTGACGGCCCATGCTCGGCGTCCTCGGCGCTGTCGCTGCCGTCCCAGCTCGGCGTCCGGCGGAGGGACGCCGCCGTGGTCATGTCGTGCATAATACTGAACGACTCGCCGCCGTCGCCGTCGCCGTGCAGTGAGGACTTGGATCTCGAGTAATCGGAAGCGCTCGACCTCGGGCTCGTGCTAGTCGTGGATGTCTCCGCCCTGCCCTGCCCCTCGCTGGCCTCCCTGTGTCAACAGTAATATCATCTTCAGATAAAACGGACCTCAAGACATGTAAAACTTGCCGCAAAATTCAGACAACTACTCGAATTCAGATAAAACGGATCTTCAGTACAATTTGCAGCTTAATTCAGACATGCGTGGTTTCTTTTCACTACTGTTTGTTTGCCGGGATTATACTGATGTGTGGAAGTTCTGGTGCGAATAACACTCACTGAAAGATGTGAAATGTTCAGACGGAGAGCTGACATGTATGTACCTGGTGCAGATGAGGTTCCCTTTGCAGACGAACCAGATCCTGCAGTCGGGGTTGGCCTTCCGCTGCACCGTCAACGCCTTCTTAGACCTAGGCGCCCGCATCTTCCTGAACAAGTGAACAGACACAAGCATCAAGCATGATCCATCACACTCCATGAACAAGAATAGAGTCAGTAGGTACCTGTTGTAGGCCCGGTCGGCGGCGGCGCCCATGACGAGCTCGGCGACGCCATGGTCTTCGACGAGCTGGACCAGGCCCCTCGCCGCGTCGTCCGCGGCGACGACCACCTTGCGCGCGTGGACCTGATGGATCGAAATCGATGGGGCCGAGCGAGCTCGATTGATTCAGCTAACTAATCTTTGATGGCATTGACTAGATACATGGCGGGCATGAAAGGGAAGACATCCGTGGTGCGTGCGTGGATGTCATGGACGAACGAACCCGTTGACTTTTGCATATGTCGTGCGAAAACGAAGAAGAAAGGGGGAGTGGTGCGAAGGGATGAACGAACGAACCCGTTGACATTTGCAGATGTCGACGAGGTCGTCGAGGGCCCTGCTGGCCTTTTCTTCCTCCAGCCTCCTGTGCGCGGCCACCTCGTGCTCCTCCAGCTGGCTCACCGGGACCCACGCCCCACTGCAAAACTCACCGCAAGTCATCGCCCGCCCGCACGCTCGCGAGATTCCTCGTCGAGACACAAAAGTGTGAAAAGATACTAAAGTCACTTTAGACCATCAGAGTAACATTTAGACTGAAATGGACCTTCAGAAAGAGGTGACGATGGCTAATACCAACATTTCTCTTTCATATACAACTAGCAAGGTGGCCCTCGCAAATGCGAGGGCATCGTCTTTACTGCGTTGAGTATGTTAACGAATAAATTTATGGTTTCAAAGAATTTGGAAACATGTAAGTGTAAATCATAGTATTCTATATGTGCCAAAAAATACCATGTTAGGTTCATGTGGGTAGTATTTTGAATCAATTTAATTTGTGGCAATTATGACATTTGTAAAAAAAAATACCATACTATATATTCACAAACATCATCTATTTTTACTGCTATTTTGATATATATTGACTCTATTCTTACTATCAAAAAATACCATACTATATCCTATCGTACTACCAAAAGAATTGGAGTTGACTGGTATGCTGTAGATTTATGCATTAAGAAAGTTTATACCGGCTATGTATTTTTTTTCCCTCTAGTTAGTGCTAGGGTTGTCTTTTTGATTAGTTGTGGTTCTGAGTTCACATATATGATCAAAACACCTCAAACCAAGAAAAAGTAGAGACAATACATATACATTAGAGAAGTTGGATATTGATTACCTGATTACCTGTTCAACACCTATATTACAACCTCCTCTTGGTTGGGCGAATGATTACTGTGCTTCGAATGGAGTTCTCGACCGCACTTTAAGAACGATTTAGTCTAAGTTTTTCTAGCTCTGGATTGGTTCAAAATAATCTCCACCGAAATTCATGACACTTAGCGGCAACAGCTCGAGCTAGCGTTCCTCCAATCAATAGTGCAGGTTGTCGAAGGATGACTGTTGCTGATCACGTCGCAGTGAATGTTCAATGGCCGTACATTTGCAAAACATATTTCCAATCAAACGCGAACGTTGTAATCAATTCCAGATTTTTAAAAGAAAAAAATCCAGGCTTATAAATTTATCCAACTAATTTATAACTTAATTCGTAGTTTTAGTTTAAAATTATTTCGAAAATCACAATCTGGTCCCTTTCTCCGAAACCTCCTGGTTTCTGATCATACCCCTGCGTGGTTACTTATTTTTCGAGCAACCTCATACCATACCCTCGGTATAGTTGCACAAATCAATTCCCACTTCGTTTTATTTTCAACACTCAAAACTTTGTAAAACTTGCACATGGTCTTAGGACAGCCTCCCAACTGTCCATATCCGAGGACTCGGCTATTCGAATAGTTTTACCCTCTGCAGAGGTAGCACGCTTTTCCCACACCCATCCGGTCACTCATCGTGTCAGCCACGTCCCGCCATATCAGAGGTATGCGAAGTTGAATTCCCGGCCATAGTCTGTCCTTTGGTCATGCTAGTATAGGACCCCGCCTCTACGACACTTTCCATCGACACTCAAATCCTCAGAAACTAAGTGTGAGGACTCGTAGTTCTGCCCGGCGGACCCAAGGGAGCCCTTCAATCCTCTTCCTCTGACACGTTCCTACCGGCTTCCGGTAGACTTCAATGAAGAGGACCCAGGTCAGGGGTAGGTCCTCAGACCATTCCCTCATGGAACGAGGTTATCCTCGTTATTGAGGCATCCAGTACTAACACGAGCAAATTATATGACTACGCCCTTGCCCATATGTGGGTAAATGTGGTCGCACAGGTTATCGGCTGGTAGTCATAGTACAAAGACACAATGTGCATTTTTCATAAACATCACCATACTACATTTTTCCACTTCCATACCGACATCTCGGCATACCAAAATCCATCCAAGGATTTTCAAAGGAGTTTTGTAAAAACAATGGATTTTCCCATCCTATAGTTTTATATAAACGAACGGATATTTCTACATAGAGTGGCAAAATAGTTTTTCATAAACTCTTGAAAAGGTTTTCACAATCATTTCCAATTTTCATAGTAAAATACTTTTAAATCAAAACTTGGGTGGTTCGTAATCCCACCAAAAAGGATTTTCAAAGAAGGCTTTGGAGTAAAACAAATTCATTTCGAAAACACTGTATACCACCGACACCTCTATATCGGGTGTCTCAATAATATACTTGTATTTTGGAAAAGGGTTTTCAAAATCATAACTTTCGTGGCAAACGCCACATAAATCATTTATGCTATTTATAGTAAAACAGGTAAATCAAATTAGATGTATATAGATGCAAGCCCAGTGAAGTAGCTTGCCTGGTTTCGGCATAATGTCCCTGGACTTCTCCTTGTTGGTCAATATAATAAAAATCCCATCCTTCCTCGATCAATTCTCTCCGAAAACCACTCCGGTAGCGTTATTATCTAGCGTCGCAAACAGAGAAGTAAACAACAATCAATACACCAAACAAAAACCACAAGTGGTACACAAACAAATAACAACCACAAGCATCAAACTAATCATTCAAGCAACCAACTAGGGTCTACACTTACAAGGGTCTTATACTAATCAGTAGTCTAACACTTATACACAAGCTAGGGCCATAGATCTCAAAATTATCTTAGGCAAGGATGAGCAACTAACATATTTATTTAAACAGGAAATACTTCAGACAAAAGTTAAGTCACCAATTAATCTCTACAAGCCAAAAATACTCCACCACACATCAATCACTCAATCCTCAAAAGGGAAAACAACTACTCACATCTAGTTGACAAAAAGGTTACTACAAACATGCTTAGGGTTGAGAACCCTACTTTTAAATCAGAATGCAATGGAACCAGTGGGTGTTCCACTTTCATAACAAGGCATTAGGAGGTTAAATATCCTCTGGCTATAATAGGAAACTTACTAAAACAACAACACAACATAAGGCTACTCATGCTGGTGAGTCCTAAATAATTATAACTATTCCCCCACTAAACATGCCTTGCTAAGGACCAAATAATAGGTAACAAGGGATGACATGCTACAATATCAGTAGATATGAAGGGCTACTGATGCTCAAACAACACTTTCTAAAATCATGCCACATAATGGATTTTATTCCCAAACAAATCCTAAATACTAGGAAATTCTAGGGAATATCCATACTAGTGATAGTATTCCCTAATGAACACAAGCAACACTAAACTTTTCCTAACATGCTATAAACAAGAGTTAACATACTCATAACAGAGAGTACAGCACCTATGCATGCTAGAAATCACAAATAAACACTAATGCATTCCACAAAATTAAATAAACTATAAACAAGAATTAACAGAAAAAGCATTAAAACTAGTTATGCACACCAAAAATAATACATAGCTCTAAAAATCACACCAAGCTAGGATTAGGTACCCCTAAGCATACAGAAGATCACACAAGTGGATTCACATCAAAATTCATCACCAATAATATTACAAAAATCCTAGAAAAGCTCTCTGGTCATTTACTAAATTGCATGCCATTTTCTCTAGGAAAAACATTCGCATGTGAGGCCAAGTGATATTGCTAGGTATCACTTAGGGCTATCCAAATCAATTGAGTTTGCATTTTTGTCACTCCTAGGAAAATAGTTGTTTAGATTTTGGTCAAAGCTAGTGGTTCTGCCTTACATTTTATTTCTCTAAACTTATTTGTCCAAAAGTAGATGTACCACTTGGATCTGGTTTAGAACATGTTGGGGTGCATCCATGATTTTTGGTTTGATCGGATTTGCATTTTTCCTATTTTTAAACGATTTAAACTAGTGGATCTAGTTTCTGTTAAAACAGAAAAGATTAAACAAAGGAAAAAAAACTACTGCACGGGCCAGATCTCAGCTGCTCGCGGGCCGAGCGAGCTGGGCCAGCCCACTAAGTTGCGCGCGCCCGCGAAGGGTTAAGCCGCCGTTAGATCTAAGTCCTACGGTCGAGATCACAAGCGACAGGGATTCAAACCGAAGCGTCGATCTAAAAATCGACGGCTCGTGATCATCTGCTTCCTCGCGAGCTCGCACGCGACAGAAACATGGCGGCCGAACTAGGGTTTCTGCGTTAGCTCACCTAGAGGCGATGATATGCCAAGGCGTGGTGTTGCAGTGGATGCGGTGAGTTGAGGCAGTGGAGGAGAGTAAGAATCAGCGGCTCCGGTGGCTCCAAACGTCGACGGCGTGAAGCACGGCCGAGGCGGCGTCGAGGACGGCAGCGTCGTTCCTGTGTTCAATCGACCGAAGCAAGGTGTCAGGGAGGTTCGTGAGGGTCCAGAGAGAAAGAAAAAGAAAGAATGGCGGAGGATGGATGACGTGTCGATGGAGAGCTTGGTCGCAGCAGCTCGGGTCCGAGCTGGGAGATCTCGCGTTCCCCGGCGACAGAGGACGAGAGAGCATGTGTTCTCGCGTGGGGTGGGAGAGTGGAGGGTGGGCGTTGTTTGGACAAATAATGGGAGTAGGAGACGGCCCGTGGTCTTATAACCGAGAGGGAGGTGGTGCACGGTAGGAGAGGTTCACGGATTGAGGGAGAGAGGTGGAGGCAGAGGAGTGGCGTCGCGGTTTTCCTCGTCTCCTCGTGGTGCTCAGAGGCGAGAAGGGGAGCACGGCAACGTTGACATGCAGGAGGGAGCACGGTGATGTGCAGGAGGAATCAAGGCAGCGTGTGGGAGGGAGGAACACGGTGGCGTGCGGGAGGCGGGGGTGCTGCAGGCCATGCCAGGGCACTGGAGCTGCTGCAGTCCCAGGCGTATAGGAGAAGGGAGAGATGCTGCGGTGGTGGAGACGTGTTTCCCCTCTTGTCCCCCCCCCCTATTTCTCTTCCTTGTCGGCCTCCTCTTTCCACCCTCATCTCTCTCTCTCTCGGCCACTTACTAGGGCATCCAAAGCTGGGGCTGAGTGGTGGCATACTAGGGTATAAGTTAGACAGGATTTCATCTTCCAAATCATACAGAAATCAATCAATTTGGATCACCCAAAATCTGTCCAGAAAAGTTCAGAAAAAAGTTCAGAAAAAAAAGGACTTAGCAAAAATTCCTAAGTGTTGAAACTGTTAAAACTTATGAAAAGTTCACGCTGAAATTTCCTAGCAAATGAAATCCAATTGTGGAATTTTCAATTGGTCATTGATCACCATGTTTAAAGAATCCAGAAACATATTTTAAACAATTTTTTTAAAATGCGCAAGGCTAGGGAAATTTGATGAACATAAGGCATCGTTCTGTTTTTCACTGGTTTTTAAAACAAACAGTTTTCTGTCTTATTTTCTGGCCACAAAAACAAGCATGCATCTAATGGTTCCAAGACTCCAAAATTGAAACTAAGGACATGGGTTTGTAGTCCACACCTCAGAGAACAATGTCAAATAGAAAACTCACTAAATTGGATATTTTGGCTAATTAAAATCATGGGCTAAAATCAGATAGTTGGAAAGGTTTTTCAGGAATTTCAATATGGACTAGTCTTAGAAATCCACATGAAATAATGGTGTTTTTGGATCACAAGTCTCAGAAATAAGTTTGGGGTGTGAGAGTGTCAAGATGATATTAAATACAGGAGGAAATGACCACTACTTTGTTTAGGCCACAAAGTGAAGATGGATAGATAAGCAAACAACTTCCAAACCTTTCAACTTGATTTTATAATAAAGATGATATGGAGTAGATGAGATCCACAAAGGTGTATTTCCAAATCTTCCAGGATTTAACCAAATGGGAAGGGCTTAGAGATGATAGGTGTTAACCTGGGGATGAGGGGTTTTACTTGACAATCTTAGAGTTAAATCATTTTGGATAGGGTGGACCAAGGTTCTAATGACTTGAGAACATTACCACACATAAGCATTCCAAGAAATTCAATACAAGCAAGTCACATACACACCATGATCAACAACACACACACAAGTCAGCACAATTCACACTACAAACATAAGGTCAAACAGAGCAATGGGAAGTGAAACACAAGCAATAGTCAGGCATTTCAAAAAGTTTTTGTTGGTTCTGAAATTTGGGGTTGGTAAAACTAGTTTTTCTTGGTTCCAAAATTTGGGGTGTTACAGATCCTTCCCCCCTTAAAATAAATCTCGTCCTCGAGATTTGCCCGGGGTACAGGGGAGTACGAGGGCACGGGTGTTGGGCTGACTATACTTCCGAGGTCGAGGCTCCTTTAGTGAGGTTGCCATGTGAGATCTTGACCACTTGGTGTTGCGAGGCTTTCTTTGTCGATAAACTCCTGTGATGAGTCTGGATCCTTGATGATGGGATTGACGTGACGGTTGACGCTGATGAAGAGTCCTGGTTGGTTGTTTCCAGATGCTTCAAGGCTACGGTGCAAGGAACTAATTATTAACGTGTCCTGGTATACGCAGTGCAGGTCTTCCCCCTTGAAAAGGGATCGTGAAGGGTCACATTGAAGGTTGCAGCTGGAGTTGACTTGGAGGCTTCGTTCTTCTTGAGTAGCTTGACGATCTCCATTGGGGTGTCGTTCTTCAGTGCTTGGGTTTGGTGCAGATATCACTTCCTGATATTGTCTCCTTACGAGAGTCGCAGATGGGGACGCGTTGTTCTCAGGATGCGTCAAGTCCGTAGACTTGACTCTCTACGGTTTCTAGTTAGTAGGAGGATACTAAAACTCCTATTTGAATGTCAGCTTGCTTGGTGGTTGGTGTTGTCAACTGCAGGTGCTTCTGTTGTTTGCTTCTTCTGGACACTCCGCTGGTTGGTTTTCTTCGTTCTTGTACTTCTCCGGTTGAGTAGAGGAGAGACGTCGTGGTTGACTTCCTTGTTCTTGGGCTTCACAAAGCTTCATAAGAATCTTCAGGGGTAGAGTAGAGTGTCCAGAGGTTTCGGGGGAGTCTAAAAATTAATTCAAGGATTCTAGAGGTAGGTGGTTTGGGGGTAGGGATCGATGATTTCTATTAGTTAGATGTATAAGAATGTGGGTGTCTTTTAGGACATCGAATTGCCTTAGTCCTACAAGAAGGATTTGTTAACAAGGTAGCTAGTCTTGTCATCAAACCACTTTTATATTCCCGAGGCTGAGATGTACTGGATTATCTGACGTTCTGTTTATTTGGATATGACACTCATTGTTTGAGCATACAAAAGTGATTTGTTAACAAGTTCATGAGGCTTGTTACCAAACTACTTCTATATAACACGAACATTGGAATATCACTCTATTTCTTGAGAGATTAAGAAGGATAGATTCTGATATAAGAGTTTCCAAATACTCAATGATAGTCTGGTATATTGCTTCTTTGCCAACCTAAGAAATCTCTCTTCAATGTCTTTTGTCGTAGTTCCTCCTTCTTGCGGTCTCTGAGCTCGAATCTTCGTAGAATTGCACTCCTTGAGTTCCTCTAGTTGCAAATCTGAAATGAGTCCCTTATGTCCTCGTTTCTTGTCAAGGTTTGCAGTCCCAGATGATTAGTTGGTACTATTTAGGTCAGATGTTAATCTAAAGTTAGGTAAGATAAGTTAGTGTGGTATTCTTGTAATTTCACAATTTAATTTTGCAGGTGAGGCTCGTGCCTTCACGAGGTTGGCATAAAATTGCAGTTTCCTTCGAGATCTTGACGCACTTGCTCCAGATGGTGCATGAATGACTTGCCGGTTAGGTTGTAAAAATCTCAGGCTATTTGGTTAAAGATCGGGGGTCTTTTGTATCTTGCGGAACTGTCAGTTTCACGGAGATGGTTTAGATGAGAGGGAAAATATCTTAGAAGATTTTCCTAGGCGGGTTTATATCTGCAACAAGGTGCAGCTATGGACAAGAGGTCAAGAATGGTTCTTGGTTAGGTGACAAAAGGAGTTTTTATAATAAGGAGAAATTTTTGAAATTACTTTGTGCTGCCGACAAGGCGTGATTGTGAAACACACATGAAAAACATCACACAAACAGAGCACACACAAGCAAAGAACTTCACAGACAAACAACACACAAGGTACATTTAGTACCAATGGACACCTAATACTCGTGGTAGTCGGGTAATATAACTAAAGTTCTCATCATATGTTTTTCCTAGGGGCCTTGGTTATACATGGTTGATGAAGTCTTCATTTCATCACCTTAGGCTTCAGCTGGAATACTTGAGATTGTCGAGGTTGCAACTTGAGTAGAATTGTTGATGAGCGAAGGTCTTCGGAAGTCTCTTGCTTTGTTGATATCGATGATCTTGGCATTTGCAGATCAATCACCTTGATGTTGAATGTTGAATATTCAAGATGGAGGCTTCTTCTTGTAGGTGCTAGCTAATTAGGTCTCCTTTGGGTTCATCGTCAAGTATTTTGAACGGGTAAGAGGGAGTAGAGAAATCCTTGGTAAATCTTAAAATGAAGGGTAAGACTCAGAAATTATTTGAGAAGGTGAGAAGAGTGGAAGTCATTTTTGGACTTCCCTAGATAAAGATATATTTTTGGTATTAATATATTTTTAACAAAATATTTGCTTTCCTAACTAACGTCCATGCTAACTAAGGTCTGTTACAGTCAGGATGGCTCTGATACCAAGTCTGTGGGGACCCCGGACTAACTGTCCGAAATACCCTTGTGCCTACATATCAGCGATCCCATGATCAGTGCGTCGCTGAAGCACAATTAAACTTGGTAACCAAAGAACATCCATACATACCGAATTTATTTACTTACTTGATGGAAGTGATCAGCTTCATCAGGTGCTTGCAGCGGAATCACCAAACAACGTGGAGCCCAAGTCATTCGCCTTAACCCTACAGGCAGCTGACTGGGAAGCGCCCTAGTTCGCAAGGACGTCAGTGAACTCCTCTTCTTCGAACTGCCCTCTTCCAAATCTGGCTAAGACAATAGCCAGGGACGAAACCAATATGAGTACATTTGATTGTACTCGCAAACTACCCCAACAGGAGCATGCACTAGTTTTTAATTTTAAAAGACTTTTATTTTAGAAAAACATCACTATATCTTTATTTAAAAAGGGAAGAGTAGATTTGTAATCCTGTTGAAGACAAAACATTTTGGAAAGTAGTTTTCTCACCTACCTTTGTTGAAAAAGGTAAGAAGTCTTTTTAAACCTTTTTCCCGAAAATATACCTTCGTTTAAAAATAAGAAATCCCTTTAAAACTTTTTCCTCGAAAATCACATCTGTCCCTTTCTCCGAAACCTCCTGGTTTCTGATCATACCCCTTCATGGTTACTTATTTTACCAGCAACCTCATACCATACCCTCGGTATAGTTGCATAAAACAATTTCCACTCATTTTTTTCAACACCCAAAACTTTGTAAAACTTGCACATGGTCTTAGGACAGCCTCCCAACTGTCCATATCCGAGGACTCGGCTATTCGAATAGTTTTACCCTCTGCAGAGGTAGCACGCTTTTCCCACACCCATCCGGTCACTCATCGTGTCAGCCACGTCCCGCCATACCAGAGGTATGCGAAGTTGAGTTCCCGGCCATAGTCTGTCCTTTGCTCATGCTAGTATAGGACCCTGCCTCTACGACACTTTCCATCGACACTCAAATCCTCAGAAACTAAGTGTGAGGACTCGTAGTTCTGCCCGGCGGACCCAAGGGAGCCCTTCAATCCTCTTCCTCGACACGTTCTACCGGCTTCCGGTAGACTTCAATGAAGAGGACCCAGGTCAGGGGGTAGGTCCTCAGACCATCCCCTCATGGAACGAGGTTATCCTCGTTATTGAGGCATCCAGTACTAACACGAGCAAATTATATGACTACGCCCTTGCCCATATGTGGGTAAATGTGGTCGCACAGGTTATCGGCTGGTAGTCATAGTACAAAGACACAATGTGCATTTTTCATAAACATCACCATACTACATTTTTCCACTTCCATACCGACATCTCGGCATACCAAAATCCATCCAAGGATTTTCAAAGGAGTTTTGTAAAAACAATGGATTTTCCCATCCTATAGTTTTATATAAACGAACGATATTTCTACATAGAGTGGCAAAATAGTTTTTCATAAACTCTTGAAAAGGTTTTCACAATCATTTCCAATTTTCATAGTAAAATACTTTTAAATCAAAACTTGGGTGGTTCGTAATCCCACCAAAAAGATTTTCAAAGAAGGCTTTGGAGTAAAACAAATTCATTTCGAAATCACTGTATACCACGACACCTCTATATCGGGTGTCTCAATAATATACTTGTATTTTGGAAAAGGGTTTTCAAAATCATAGCTTTCGTGGCAAACGCCACATAAATCATTTATGCTATTATAGTAAAACAGGTAAATCAAATAGATGTATATAGATGCAAGCCAGTGAAGTAGCTTGCCTGGTTTCGGCATAATGTCCCTGGACTTCTCCTTGTTGGTCAATATAATAAAAATCCCATCCTTCCTCGATCAATTCTCTCCGAAAACCACTCCGGTAGCGTTATTATCTAGCGTCGCAAACAGAGAAGTAAACAACAATCAATACACCAAACAAAAACCACAAGTGGTACACAAACAAATAACAACCACAAGCATCAAACTAATCATTCAAGCAACCAACTAGGGTCTACACTTACAAGGGTCTTATACTAATCAGTAGTCTAACACTTATACACAAGCTAGGGCCATAGATCTCAAAATTATCTTAGGCAAGGATGAGCAACTAACATATTTATTTAAACAGGAAATACTTCAGACAAAAGTTAAGTCACCAATTAATCTCTACAAGCCAAAAATACTCCACCACACATCAATCACTCAATCCTCAAAAGGGAAAACAACTACTCACATCTAGTTGACAAAAAGGTTACTACAAACATGCTTAGGGTTGAGAACCCTACTTTTAAATCAGAATGCAATGGAACCAGTGGGTGTTCCACTTTCATAACAAGGCATTAGGAGGTTAAATATCCTCTGGCTATAATAGGAAACTTACTAAAACAACAACACAACATAAGGCTACTCATGCTGGTGAGTCCTAAATAATTATAACTATTCCCCCACTAAACATGCCTTGCTAAGGACCAAATAATAGGTAACAAGGGATGACATGCTACAATATCAGTAGATATGAAGGGCTACTGATGCTCAAACAACACTTTCTAAAATCATGCCACATAATGGATTTTATTCCCAAACAAATCCTAAATACTAGGAAATTCTAGGGAATATCCATACTAGTGATAGTATTCCCTAATGAACACAAGCAACACTAAACTTTTCCTAACATGCTATAAACAAGAGTTAACATACTCATAACAGAGAGTACAGCACCTATGCATGCTAGAAATCACAAATAAGACACTAATGCATTCCACAAAATTAAATAAACTATAAACAAGAATTAACAGAAAAAGCATTAAAACTAGTTATGCACACCAAAAATAATACATAGCTCTAAAAATCACACCAAGCTAGGATTAGGTACCCCTAAGCATACAGAAGATCACACAAGTGGATTCACATCAAAATTCATCACCAATAATATTACAAAAATCCTAGAAAAGCTCTCTGGTCATTTACTAAATTGCATGCCATTTTCTCTAGGAAAAACATTCGCATGTGAGGCCAAGTGATATTGCTAGGTATCACTTAGGGCTATCCAAATCAATTGAGTTTGCATTTTTGTCACTCCTAGGAAAATAGTTGTTTAGATTTTGGTCAAAGCTAGTGGTTCTGCCTTACATTTTATTTCTCTAAACTTATTTGTCCAAAAGTAGATGTACCACTTGGATCTGGTTTAGAACATGTTGGGGTGCATCCATGATTTTTGGTTTGATCGGATTTGCATTTTTCCTATTTTTAAACGATTTAAACTAGTGGATCTAGTTTCTGTTAAAACAGAAAAGATTAAACAAAGGAAAAAAAACTACTGCACGGGCCAGATCTCAGCTGCTCGCGGGCCGAGCGAGCTGGGCCAGCCCACTAAGTTGCGCGCGCCCGCGAAGGGTTAAGCCGCCGTTAGATCTAAGTCCTACGGTCGAGATCACAAGCGACAGGGATTCAAACCGAAGCGTCGATCTAAAAATCGACGGCTCGTGATCATCTGCTTCCTCGCGAGCTCGCACGCGACAGAAACATGGCGGCCGAACTAGGGTTTCTGCGTTAGCTCACCTAGAGGCGATGATATGCCAAGGCGTGGTGTTGCAGTGGATGCGGTGAGTTGAGGCAGTGGAGGAGAGTAAGAATCAGCGGCTCCGGTGGCTCCAAACGTCGACGGCGTGAAGCACGGCCGAGGCGGCGTCGAGGACGGCAGCGTCGTTCCTGTGTTCAATCGACCGAAGCAAGGTGTCAGGGAGGTTCGTGAGGGTCCAGAGAGAAAGAAAAAGAAAGAATGGCGGAGGATGGATGACAGTGTCGATGGAGAGCTTGGTCGCAGCAGCTCGGGTCCGAGCTGGGAGATCTCGCGTTCCCCGGCGACAGAGGACGAGAGAGCATGTGTTCTCGCGTGGGGTGGGAGAGTGGAGGGGTGGGCGTTGTTTGGACAAATAATGGGAGTAGGAGACGGCCCGTGGTCTTATAACCGAGAGGGAGGTGGTGCACGGTAGGAGAGGTTCACGGATTGAGGGAGAGAGGTGGAGGCAGAGGAGTGGCGTCGCGGTTTTCCTCGTCTCCTCGTGGTGCTCAGAGGCGAGAAGGGGAGCACGGCAACGTTGACATGCAGGAGGGAGCACGGTGATGTGCAGGAGGAATCAAGGCAGCGTGTGGGAGGGAGCAACACGGTGGCGTGCGGGAGGCGGGGGTGCTGCAGGCCATGCCAGGGCACTGGAGCTGCTGCAGTCCCAGGCGTATAGGAGAAGGGAGAGATGCTGCGGTGGTGGAGACGTGTTTCCCCTCTTGTCCCCCCCCCCCTATTTCTCTTCCTTGTCGGCCTCCTCTTTCCACCCTCATCTCTCTCTCTCTCGGCCACTTACTAGGGCATCCAAAGCTGGGGCTGAGTGGTGGCATACTAGGGTATAAGTTAGACAGGATTTCATCTTCCAAATCATACAGAAATCAATCAATTTGGATCACCCAAAATCTGTCCAGAAAAGTTCAGAAAAAAGTTCAGAAAAAAAAGGGCTTAGCAAAAATTCCTAAGTGTTGAAACTGTTAAAACTTATGAAAAGTTCACGCTGAAATTTCCTAGCAAATGAAATCCAATTGTGGAATTTTCAATTGGTCATTGATCACCATGTTTAAAGAATCCAGAAACATATTTTAAACAATTTTTTTAAAATGCGCAAGGCTAGGGAAATTTGATGAACATAAGGCATCGTTCTGTTTTTCACTGGTTTTTAAAACAAACAGTTTCTGTCTTATTTTCTGGCCACAAAAACAAGCATGCATCTAATGGTTCCAAGACTCCAAAATTGAAACTAAGGACATGGGTTTGTAGTCCACACCTCAGAGAACAATGTCAAATAGAAAACTCACTAAATTGGATATTTTGGCTAATTAAAATCATGGGCTAAAATCAGATAGTTGGAAAGGTTTTTCAGGAATTTCAATATGGACTAGTCTTAGAAATCCACATGAAATAATGGTGTTTTTGGATCACAAGTCTCAGAAATAAGTTTGGGGTGTGAGAGTGTCAAGATGATATTAAATACAGGAGGAAATGACCACTACTTTGTTTAGGCCACAAAGTGAAGATGGATAGATAAGCAAACAACTTCCAAACCTTTCAACTTGATTTTTATAATAAAGATGATATGGAGTAGATGAGATCCACAAAGGTGTATTTCCAAATCTTCCAGGATTTAACCAAATGGGAAGGGCTTAGAGATGATAGGTGTTAACCTGGGGGATGAGGGGTTTTACTTGACAATCTTAGAGTTAAATCATTTTGGATAGGGTGGACCAAGGTTCTAATGACTTGAGAACATTACCACACATAAGCATTCCAAGAAATTCAATACAAGCAAGTCACATACACACCATGATCAACAACACACACACAAGTCAGCACAATTCACACTACAAACATAAGGTCAAACAGAGCAATGGGAAGTGAAACACAAGCAATAGTCAGGCATTTCAAAAAGTTTTTGTTGGTTCTGAAATTTGGGGTCTGGTAAAACTAGTTTTTCTTGGTTCCAAAATTTGGGGTGTTACAAGTACCCCTTATTATTTTTCGTGTGCATCTATACAAAGTTGTGGAAACAAACTTTTCTTTGGCTCTCTTGTCATAACTTCTAGTTCCATGTTCGTCTCATATTTTCTTTTTAAAGAATATAGTCTATCTAGAACTAAATATGATTATCATTCTTCATTTTTTCTTATCGTGTCTCTGTATTTTTATGATTATTACCTTGCGTTGCAGAAGTTACTTGTGATAACTATTCTATATGATCAACATGTAATAACAAATATCTCCTTGACTCTCTTGTCACAACTTTTAGTTCGATTGTGTTCTTCTCATAGTGCTTTCGAAAAATCTATCTAGGGCTAAATACGATTACCTTCCTTCATTTTTCTTGTCATATATCTATATTGTTTTATGATTATTTACTTGAGTTTGCATAAGCTACCTTTGATTACCATTCTATATCCATACACAGTTAGCTAAGCCTATTTTGCTCGCTTACTCTTGGCATATTTTTCTTTCTTTCTAATTGTTTCCATTTTTTCTCCTCAACTTTACTCATATCAATGTGATATATTGATACTCAAACTTTTCAGTTGCGGTGAAGGCATTGTTTTGCTTAAGTTGTAATACACTCGTTCAAACACATGCCATATTGGCATTTATATACGGTTCTTCTTACACAATGCCATGAATGTCTTCTGCATGATTTTTGACATACATATTGTATTTAAGTTCTAGTTCAACATTTCTCCGTCACTTAATTATTCATTGTGTACCATTTGATTGACCAACATTTCATGTACTCTTAGGGTCATCGTTGATATATTTCCTCAACCCTTTTTTCCAAGTGACATATGCGCACGGTTATTCATTTAAGCAACCCATGAATGTTTTTTCATCTATATTCATGTTACATTTTAATTGATCCCATCGCTATGCATTGCACAGTCGTATCTAAATTTAAATTTCATTTTTCTTTGAAGTTTCTTTCATATTTTCTAATAGTTTACTTACGTAGACTTGATTTTTATAATTTATCTATATCTAGTCCTATAAACTTCACATGGAGTACCCTGATTCATATTTTTAAATGTGTAGTCAAAATACACATGGATCATTAGTCGAGCTTATAATATAGATAAGTTTTGGTAATTCTAACTCTACTAAGAATTTATAAATCTCTATCGGGTCCATCATCACTGATTGCGTTGTGATTCATTTTATCCTAAGAGTTGCGAGGGCATCATCTGTAGTAGGTTGAACGTGTTTATAAAAAAGGTTCATTACTATCACATTATTTCTAATTATGTCACAATAAAAAAAATCAACAACTACCTCAAGTGTTAGTGACATTCCTGTTTATAGCGTGTCGTCGACTAATGTTGTATCTTCATCAATTTTGAATGGTTGACGCTTTGTATCTCATTAAGTCGGAATATTCATTCAGTAAGGACATTCTCATCCTTGTGAGAATATGTGTTGACTCAGCACCGTGTATCATTAAGTCCGTAATTTTATTAGTGTGAGGGACAACTTCAGTCGAAGTTCCGCATGCATTTTGTGAGAGTGTTGGTCTAATTGCGGTCGAATAAAGTTGTCAGTTTAACGTGATGTCTTTGTTTAGTACCCCTTATTATTTTTCTTGTGCATCTATATAAAGTTGTGGAAACAAACTTTTCTTTAGCTCTCTTGTCATAACTTCTAGTTCCATGTTCGTCTCATATTTTCTTTTTAAAGAATATAGTCTATCTAGAACTAAATACGATTATCATTCTTCATTTTTCTTATCGTGTCTCTGTATTTTTATGATTATTACCTTGCGTTGCAGAAGTCACTTGTGATCACTATTCTATATGATCAACATGTAATAACAAATATCTCCTTGGCTCTCTTGTCACAACTTTTAGTTCGATTGTGTTCTTCTCATAGTGCTTTAAAAAAATCTATCTAGGACTAAATATGATTACCTTCCTTCATTTTTCTTGTCATATATCTATATTGTTTTATGATTATTTACTTGAGTTTGCATAAGCTACCTTTGATTACCATTCTATATCCATACATAGTTAGCTAAGCCTATTTTTCTCGCTTACTCTTGGCATATTTTTCTTTCTTTCTAATCGTTTCCATTTTTCTCCTCAACTTTACTCATATCAATGTGATATATTGATACTCAAACTTTTCAGTTGCGGTGAAGGCATTGTTTTGCTTAAGTTGTAATACACTCGTTCAAACACATGCCATATTGGCATTTATATACGGTTCTTCTTACACAATGCCATGAATGTCTTGTGCATGATTTTTTACATACATATTGTATTTAAGTTCTAGTTCAACATTTCTCTGTCACTTAATTATTCATTGTGAACCATTTGATTGACCAACATTTCATGTACTCTTAGGGTCATCGTTTATATATTTCCTCAACCCTTTTTTCCATGTGACATATGCGCACGGCTATTCATTTAAGCAACCCATGAATGTTTTTTCATCTATATTCATGTTACATTTTAATTGGTCCCATCGCTATGCATTGCACAGTCGTATCTAAATTTAAATTTCATTTTTCTTTGAAGTTTCTTTCATATTTTCTAATAGTTTACTTACGTAGACTTGATTTTTATAATTTATCTATATCTAGTCCTATAAACTTCACATGGAGTACCCTGATTCATATTTTTAAATGTGTAGTCAAAATACACATGGATCATTAGTCGAGCCTATAATATAGATAAGTTTTGCTAATTCTAACTCTACTAAGAATTTATAAATCTCTATCGGGTCCATCATCACTGATTGCGTTGTGATTCATTTTATCCTAAGAGCTGCGATGGCATCATCTGTAGTAGGTTGAACGTGTTTATAAAAAAAGGTTCATTACTATCACATTATTTCTAATTATGTCACAATAAAAAAAATCAACACCTACCTCAAGTGTTAGTGACATTCCTGTTTATAGTGTGTCGTCGACTAATGTTGTATCTTCATCAATTTTGAATGGTTGACGCTTTGTATCTCATTAAGTCGAAATATTCATTCAGTGGAAGGACATTCTCATCCTTGTGAGAATATGTGTTGACTCAGCACCGTGTATCATTAAGTCCGTAATTTTATTAGTGTGAGGGACAACTCCTGTCGAAGTTCCGCATGCATTTTGTGAGAGTGTTGGTCTAATTGCGGTCGAATAAAGTTGTCAGTTATGTGTACTCAATAACTGAGAGAACGTACGTTGTGCGACTAATGTCGTGACTTCATCAGTTTTAAAATTCCACGACTGTAACTGCTGTTGATGTTTTGTGAGTACTTTTATATGATGGTAGTCGAATAACTTTGTCATTTACGTGTACTCAATCATATAAACAATGTATTCCATCCGTTCACTATTACCCGGCGTTCTGAATTTAGTCAAAATTAAACTTTATATACTTTGACCAAATATATAGGAAAAATATATATCAACACCTAAAATATACAATCCTTATTATTAGAATCACAACAAAATGTATTTTCGTATTATATGAATCTAGTTATTAATATTAATATATATTGGTACATATTTGGTCAAATTGTACAAAAAATGACTTTGAGTAGACCTAGAGTACGGGTAACTAAAACATAGGAAGTACACCTTGCAAAAAAAACATGGGAAGTACTTAATGACACGTTTAATTTTTTCTAAACTGTATGTATCCTAGCAGCTCCAAAACATAGGAAGTACTCCCTCCGTTCCTAAATATAAGATGTTTTAGGATTTGTCCATAATCAAATGTACACAAATATATCTAGAAACATTTCATGTGTATATTCACTTATTTTAATGTGTATGTACACAACATGTGTAACACGTAAAACATCTTGCATTTTGTAACGGAGGGAGTAGTTTTTTTTGTGCAATCACGTTTCAGGAAGGTAGGTAGTCTCGTACACTGGTTTTTAAATGTATGCAGTCATTTGCACTCTTTTGTGTAAGTTCGTGTCTTTTTTCCAGCTATAAGGTTCGTAGCAGCTCCAACCTTTGCCACCACGTCCAAGTAAAAAAAATGTCCTATCTATCACGTTCCAGGAAGCTACCTAGTCTCGTATACTCCGTACTTGTTTTTTAACGGATGTAGTCTTCTGGAGGTACGTGTCTGTTTTTTTTTTTTTTTTGCATCTCACGTTCCAGCCATAGGTAGTCCGGCTTGTTTTCTAAACGGATTATCCGCTGCTTTTTTTTTTTTGAAACTCATAGCATTATATTAAAATCAACCGGTGTTACAATCCTTCCTGATACAGGCATCAAAGAAGTTGGGGATGTAATTCATCCAGAGACATCTTCTCTGCCTTTTTTAAACGGCTTATTATGTACTCGTCCGTCACATATATCGTGTCAAACATGTTACGTGACTACAAAGAGTTTATTAAATTATAACCACACATTTTAGATCTAACTACTAAAATTAATTTAAGTGATGTGGCTTACCGTGGTGGCTC
The DNA here is from genome assembly GCA_947311845.1 of Poa pratensis. Lineage (NCBI taxonomy): Eukaryota > Viridiplantae > Streptophyta > Magnoliopsida > Poales > Poaceae > Poa > Poa pratensis. Next base: position 2,585,685 of record CAMZMU010000107.1, read on the forward strand.
TATTAAACAAACTCATTTTGCTTTTAGTATATAATAGACTATGTGAGAAATGGATATGTTTGCACGCGAAATCGCTTTATTTCGAGCGAGCGCGACGTGCCCCCTCTTCCCCGCCTTCCTTTTCCCCATTCCAACCCTGAATCCTCCCTCTCTTCACCGCCGCCCACCCTGAGGCTCGCCGCTGCGACCGGCAGGGAGCCGCGGCGGAGAAGGCACCAGTGAGGCTGGACCAGGCGGCAGCCGAGCAATGGACTTAACTACGAGGGGTGCGGCAGGAGGTTAGAGGGGTGGCCGAGGGAGGCGGCGGACCGGTGGAGACCGCGATTTGAGAAGGCGAGGTGGTCGGGCGGTGACAGGCGGTTCGGCCGCGGGGGCCTTTCTCCCTCATCTTATCGTTTTCATTGTCGCAAATCTACCGAGCGCGCGATCGTAAAAATAGCATCGCCCATTAAGCATTGAAATTTTCTTTTAAGAAGATGATTTTATTCTTCTCTTCAGTATAGAGCTGAGAAGGAGGAGGAACAAAGTGCAGGAGGTACACATAGTTTGCAGAAAAGAAAACAATAAAACGGAAAGAAGAAGAGTCGACGAAAGAAGGGATTGCACACATTGCAGTAGCTACCTAGCATGGTGTGCCCTGCCGCACTGCACTTGATTAGCTAGCTAATTAACTGGGATCAACGAGGCTAAGATAGTTATTTCGTGGGGTAGATAGATAGAGGTGGACTGGTTAAACAAACGTACTCATGTTGATGAGGCGCGGCGGACGGTGGACGTGGGCGAGCACGAGCACCGGCCGGCCCTGCTGGCTGCGGGGAAGTTGGCCAGCACCCATCGCAGGTTCGCCCTCCATTCCTTGCCCGCGTCCTTCCCCACCGCGCAGTACACCTCCGCCGCCGCCGAGGCTCTCTCCTGCTCTCCCCCGCCGAAGTCGTCTTCCTCCTCCTCCTCCTCCTCCTCTTCCTCACCGCCGCCTCCTCCACCTGCCTCCACATGTAACATTCCTGCTTGATTGATCCACTAGCGCTTCTTGATCTCTTCGCTCTGCTTAGCTCCGAGGACCACCGCTAGCTAATCAAGATGGATCGTAGCAGGTTCCTCGCAACGGATCTCTTGCTTAATCATCAATCTCCGGCGGGATGGGATGGGAGAATGGCGGAGTGATTGGGAGGGCGGAGAAGCTAGCTAGCGGACGAGAGAGACCAGGGGAGGCTTTTCTTTGCTTCCTCGAGTGCGACTGGTATGAGTACTACTCGTAGTTAGCTGCAGCTGCGGGGCCCGCGTGAAACGGCTGGAGGCTGAACTGTGGGTCCAGCGGCAGGGATATTCCTGGCACCTTTTTGCTCCGAGGCTCTGCCTGCGGCAGCTGGATCATGGTTCTGTTGACCTGCCCCTTCCACGTCAGCATCCCCGTCATCTCTGACTTGCTTCCATTTGCGTTCAGAAACTGTGCATCAATCACTCAAAAATCATCATGTTGCTAACGACGGAATATTTGTTTGAAGCCTACGAAATTTCACTTGAGTTATACCACTACACCGCTTTTTCTCGCATGAAGATGGAAAATATTCTCAAGTTCCCGAGCGAGATGCAAATGCCTGCTAGTTTAAACACCGGTTGCAACGATCGAGGAGCCTATGAGAACGAAGCAAGCCGACAATGTCGAGCTTTACATGCCGCTTTCATGGAGATGCAATCTCCCCGTTGACTATTTCGATGCGTCATGCCGTACAAGGAATATCCCACGGACCTGCGTGAATATGCTTGGACTCAATGGATACAATACTCTAGAAATTAAAGCTTGCTGCCAGTTGGACGTTGCTTAATGGCAAGTTCCCTCGCATGATCATTGAATTTCAAATGATCTATGGAGTTGGATGATCGCAACATTAATTTGACTAACTAAGTGCATCTCCCTTTACGAATACATATGTCGTCCTAGAAGCTTTGGGTGAAGTAGTACATGTATTTATCTTATTATTTACATGGAAATCTTTTTCAAATTGTGCTAAGTCGACAGCTGTCCAGCGGGTAACAAAGCGCTTGGTTGGCACTTGTCATTTGTCAAGTCGCGAACAGTTACACGGAGAATCGAATAAGAAACTTGGGGGGCAATAGCGCCACACTCCAACGTCAGCAATGGTGTGTCGTCTCTTAACACGGCAAAGCTCAATTGAGTTATTTCATCTATTAACTGTCGTGAACCAAGTCACCGACCGACCTGCATCTGCATGCATTTCAATGGGCCAGAGTTTCACCAACACTCACGTCGCTTGCATCGATTTTTGCGTAACAGAGTGATCTACTTAATCTGGATTGTTGTAGGTACATAACGCAGCCATGCTATGATGTGTGTTACTTGTATTTGATCCACAAAGCTAGATCAACGTTTGGATCACTCGCTTCCCGCTGGGAAAAGGGCGACCTGACCTTGACCGTTTCTATGGTTTATTCTTTTCTTTTTTAGCAAATGAGCCCCCTTATCGCTTTCCATTAAAAAAACAGTCTTACAAACTTACGTAAGTTCAAAAAAAAGATAGAGCATGACAATTAGGGACAAATTAGCACCATAACTACTACCCTAACATTTCAGGCAACACTACAAACTCAAGCTCACATACATCTTTCACACAAAGCAACAAAGAAAAGTAGAGCAAGAGTACTAACCGCTCAGGCCCATCCATGCACAACTGAGAAAACTTTTCGGATGATCTTCTTGATCTGCTCCACTCCCTCTTCAAGCTTTTCTTGGTTTTGGTTATTCTGCAACAGTGCCCAATCGATCATTAGTCATACTAAAAACCTATAAACAACAGTACAGGCCGGTCCATAGACCGGGCAAACATGCCAATCGCCCTGGTCCCCGAGAGGAGGAGGGTCTCAAATACTAAATTACTTTTGTAACTCTTGTACTATTATTTGTCACATGATAAAGTATTGACAATTTATAAAAAATATAATATTGACCTTAGTTCACATAATTCATTACATGTGACGGGCAAATATAAAGTACAAAGTAAGAGCAAACAATTAGGCGGCCATAAGTTTAGTTTTTCTGCTAATATGTCATTTGGCTGCCATAACATGTCTTATCAAATATTTTCCTGGATACATTTCCAATGTTTAATATCATGCATTTCCTATTCGAAACTAGCGTGAGTATTTGTGGTGAGCATATGCAACGACTGAATTTTATGTCTTCAAAATTAATTCATATTACATTATGTTTGTCGTTCATATATGCAATGCTACCTCAATAACAAGTGTACATCTTCAACATATTTTCATCTATTGCCGACTCCATTGCAACCCGCAAGACACACATTTGCTTATGGAAAATTGTAGTGCCAACTATTCAATTTAGACTCTAAAATTTCTGCATCGTTGCTTACATAAACCATTCACTACACCCCTCTATTAAGATATTTGTCAGGCTACATACTTTGAAGTCTCTACCAATATATTAATAATATTCAAAATAGAGAACACCATTCACATAATAATATACATATATGTTATATAATTCATCGATTGTAAAAAAAGCAAGAAGGCGTGTTTTTTCTTCCATTTTTTGGTTTCCACATTTAAGTTGTTTTTGATTCTTGACAAGCATAATATCTCACAAAGAGAAAACTTTTATGCAACTCAGATAAAGTTTCGATGATATATATTGAAACATTATAACGGAATGCAATTTAGAAAATTATTGTATGGCTAACAATGCTAACTAAATAATATACAACATATGTTTGTTAGAACCACAATATGATTAAGAAAATTAAGAAAATATAAAAGTTTAGTATAATTATATTTACTTTAACTCGCCCGAGGGTACCGTCTAACACATTTCTATTTAAAAAGGTATCATTTGTTGTTTTCCATAATGTCCAACAAACAGCCCTCTCGCCCGAGGGTGACGAAGACACCTTCACAGCAAGCTTTGGACCGATACTCACTACGCAATATGTGACTAACCGCGTAGAGAGCTCAGGAGCATGGCACCATCCCGCAAAGAAAAAGAGTATACATGAGATAGTTACATATCTATTTTTGTTTTTATAAGATAATGGGGGGGGGGGGGGGGGGGTGAGGATTCCATTTTGCGCACTCTCTATTCAAATACAAAAATTCTAAATAGTGCACGAATATTGCGGAGCTCCTTCATTCTCTTTAGAACACTCATTTTCTCAAATCATACTATCTTTTGGTCAATTGGTTTGTTAGATCCTATTAGTTGCTTACTTCTTGTTTTGAGAGGTTTAGAGGGTTTCCCTTATCTTCCTTTTGCAATCTTTAGATCCAATATAGTTTATTTTCCTCCAAACATTCATCATTGGACATGTGCATTTGATTCCACCCGTATTATGAGAAATGCACATCTTATGGAGGAACTCAGAATCGAAGATAGCGACGGGTGAAGCGCCGTGGTTCCGAGAAACTCACGACAATTCTGATAGTCGGGTATTCTACTCCAATTATTTGGATTAAAATAACGGCGCAAGGATTCAACTATATAATTGGATGCCAATAGTATAAGACACGGGGAGTATGTGCTCAAGACATGGATGAATGGTTGGACACTTGGACCAATCAGTTCAGAGAACCGGGACGTTGTGTACAGTAGTAGCTAGGCAGACGTGCCACGGCCGGTCCACCTTCTCAGCGTGCTCGCGTATTTTCCACAATACGTTTCCACGCTTCGTTAACGTACGTTGTGCACGGGAGCATCGTTACGCAAAGGTAACCAACCAACGTCGACGGCGAGACTGCGAGTCCATCACTGCGCTCGCGAATCACTTTCCGGTTTAAAACCGCGAAGCCTCTCTGCCTCGCCGATCAGATCCGGCAAGGAAGTCAGCCAATTCTCCGTCAGAGGCCGAGGAATCTCCACCGACGCGTCCCCACCCGCCGAGGCAGCGAAGCCTCCTCCCTCCCCGCCTCGGATTCCCCCGTTTCCCCCGCCGGCGCGGCCGCGGATCAGAGGCGCGGGAATGGGGCAGCAGCAGGAGGAGGACGGCGGCGAGGAGCGGGCCGGCCTCGCGGCGGCGCCCTACGACCGCTGGGTCCTGCTCCGCCCCGCCGAGGGATCCGCCCGCCCGTCCGCGCGCTACAAGGTGCGCACCCTCGGTCCCGCTCCGCTCCGCCCCTCGGATTGGCTGTATTCGCGGCCCTCGTGTGTCTTAACCCTCATCTGTCCTGTCGTCCTGATGGGCTGGCTAGCCGCGGTTGTGTAGTGGAATCCGCAATACTGTTCTGATCCACCAGGCAGGGCGAGTGGTAGCTGTTTAGACAGACACAGAGGAATCGAATGCGATGCGAAATGTGACTAGACAGACACAGAGGAATGTGCGCAGCTGTGGAGGAATCTGCGGGGTAAGGTAGTTAGGGATTTCTACCACAGAGATGTGGCCACTGTTTGAATCTTCCATCCGCCCCCCACCGTTGTCACGGTTGGCTGAACGAAACTGCAGGGTTTATGCTGGATATGAAGTGACATTACTTATGTTGTTGTTGCTGTTGCATTCTGATCTAATTTAACACGCTGAAACATGTTTACGAATGTTCATAAGAGAGAGACGCTAAGGATCATATCATATGGGTGGTGTACTCTTCCATCGTGTGCATTGTACCGTGTTTTGTTTATTCTATGATGACTACTGAAGTGCTAATACATGGCAGCATGCCGCGGAAGTGGTTCAAGACAAACTGTATGTGGTCGGGGGAAGTCGAAATGGACGTTCTCTGTCAGACATTCAGGTTCATCACTCATTCATGTCATACTAATCATGCACTTATAATTCCTCATCTATGTCCTAACATGGGCAACTTCGACAGGTTTTTGATTTTAGGACATCCAAGTGGTCAGTGTTAAGTCCTAGTCGAGATTCAAACCAGTTGAATCTTGAAAATAATGCCGGAAACCAGTCATTTCCACCATTAGTAGGCCACAGTTTGGTAATGCCACCATCTTAGCCTCGTTAAACTTTTCAAGCAGAAGAGTGCCATTTTCTATGCTGACTAGTGTTTTCACTCAGGTCAAGTGGAAGAATAATCTTGTCGTTGTTGCTGGAAACTCCAGAGCATCATCATCGAATAAGGTTTCAGGTGCTTCTTTGATTTCCCTTTTCTTCAGTTCCTACTAAAACATCCAGCAGCAAAATGTTGGGTCATGGCTTTGCTTAAACATACATAGTTGGTTTTTTGCTTCGGCATGTTCCGTACAAAAACATGACCACCTGTTTGTAAATACCTTTTTCCCCTGTTAATGAAAATGCTGGACTCCAGCTGGTTGCTCGATATAAGGAAAAACCAATAATTCAATTATCACCTTATGGTTTTGCGCCATCACCAAAAACCATGACATATTGTTATGCCTCTGAATATAAGTTGCATTATCATAGAGTCATGTAGATGAACTGATTTATGCACACATCTCACTTTTAAGATGTACTATTTCTTATTCTACATGGGTCTATATATTTCTGCCAAACTTTCAGATTAAAAATGAGCAGTACCAGGATGGTTGTTAGTTACTGTTTGTGCATTTAGCGACTGTTCAAATTGACCTTGGTAGTTGGTATCATGATCGATGCATTTTTTTCATCTCATTATGCTTTCTATACACAGATTCATCATGTGGGGAACTTGTAGTGAATCAGTATGCTTCATTTCAACTTTCACAAGTTACATTTTTCCTGTTCTCAAAATGTTGCCTCTTTCTAGCATATGTATAATTTGACATTGTGATATGTGCTTGAACATATTTTTCGAGTGATTTCCCAAACTTTACAAGTACTAAAACTGATGGTTGTGCTGAATTTCTGTGTGCAGTTTGGCTTATCGATGTCGAAATTACACATAGCTGGTCTGCTGTTGATACATATGGAAAAGTTCCAGTAAGAATATTTTTTCTCCTGTGGTTATACATTAATTTACGGAGAGCATGCTGAATTCTCCCTCTTATCAGATAGCTCGAGCTGGGCAGTCTGTATCTCTAGTCGGATCTAGATTAATAATGTTTGGTGGAGAGGATAACAAGAGGAGGCTTCTGAACGATCTTCATGTACTTGACTTGGAGACAATGATGTGGGAAGAGGTTACAACAGAGTAAGAGTTTACTTATTAGTTATGCTAAATATTGCTTTATGCATTTCTATTGGATGTCGAATTTATCCCTCTCTTTGTTATTGTGAAACAGGAAAGGTGGCCCAGCTCCTAGGTATGATCATTCGGCTGCTGTTTATGCAGACAATTATCTTCTAATCTTTGGCGGTTCCTCTCACTCCACATGCTTCAGTGATCTGTACTTACTTGACTTGCAAAGTGTAAGCACTGAATGTTCTTATATATTATGCTATACAAGTACACTTGTGCATTAAGTGACAATGTCACATTCCATAAATCTGCTAAGCCAAATGTTACTTGATAAATTCATCTATTTTAGTCGTTTTTTGAAAGCTAATTAAAGATCGTCAAAATCTTCACATGCGTTCGTAGTTATCAAGTTAATAGTACTACAGGGTTGAATTTGTTCATATCAAAATAAATATTAGGATCGAATTCCATTCCACTATCGCTAGCAGTAACTGGTACACATCATAAGCGCATACAGACACGTTTATCAAATCATGTTGTACTCTGCACAGAAGGGATACTTTTGAGGGATTATCCTCTGGAGCCAAGTTTAACACTTGACTTTAGGACTCAAATGAAGCTTGTGTAAATAATGTTTATCTTTAACAGCTGGAGTGGTCTCAACCTGACACTCAAGGTGTACATATAACTCCTAGGAGTGGTCATGCTGGTACGATGATTGATGAAAATTGGTACATAGTTGGTGGTGGAGATAATGCAAGTGGTAATTCCTGAACGCATGATGCTGTGTTTAACTTTTTTATTAAATTCTTTTTGCACCGCTCTTTCAAATCCAGCATCTAAGGAAAATGCACCTGTTTGTAGGTTCCACTGATACAATTGTACTGAATGCTTCCAAGTTTGTCTGGTCCGTGGTCACCAGTGTGCCAGTTCGAGATCCACTTGCTTGTGAGGTGAGCAGTATTTGGACAGTTGTGCTGACTTTTCAATCATAAAGAATTCTCATACAAATTCATGTTCTGGAACCTCTTAATGATATCATACAATCTTCGCATGGTTTTGAGAAAAATCATGTTCCAGAAGTACATAACTATGATAATGGAATTGGTTCATACTACTTCACTTTTTTTGCCTGCCAACCTTTGTAAAATTAGATGATTATTCACGAAGCACTTCTACATATACCATTTCTTACATTGGTTTCCGATAAATGCTAGGGTACTTAAATTCTAGTGAAAAAACTTCCATGTGAACTTAGAGAGAACCAAACATACTGCAACTTGTGTTAGTTTCAGCTGCAATACTTTAACTGTGACTTAAAATCCCACCTTTCAATGCCTTCTATAGGGTAACACAGAAAGATGTTATCAATCAATATGCTCAATCAGTTTTCCTGTCAAACAAGATGCCTAGAGCTCGAGCTTTTCATAATGCGGTGAATTACTGACATTCTGTACAACTTTATTTTTCTCTTTTCCAGGGTCTCACTCTTTGCTCAACCACAGTTGATGGCGAAAAGGTTCTAATTGCATTTGGTGGTTACAATGGGAAATACAACAATGAGGTATCACTTTGAGCGAATAAATACCGTGCATAGTATTTTGTTCAAATCGATCCCTCTGTAGAATTTTCTCTATAGATGTCAGGCGTCATGCTTATCTGAACTTTTCTTTAATATGTGGTGCCTCTAGTGCTTGACTTATAGAGTTATAGCTGTCATTACATTGACGGATGAAGTTGCATATCCTCTATTGTCCCTTTTTAGTGCTCTTTGTTTCCGTTAGCGAATTTTTGGTGCTCTTTGTTTCTGTTAGCAATATTCGTCAGCGTCTGAGGAAACTGATGGCTCTATGCAGGTATTTGTGATGAAACCCAAGCCAAGAAATTTCGTGCAACCTCGTCTTCTCCAATCTCCAGCCGCCGCCGCCGCTGCTGCTTCTGTGACAGCTGCCTATGCTGTAATAACTGCTACAGATGAGAAAACTAAAGACATTGTTGCTACTGATGATTTAGAAGTGAAGAGAGCTGAACCTGGAAGTTCTTCCAAACAAACTGCTGCTGAAATTGATGCACTTAATGGGGAGAAAGGAGAACTAGAGTCTCGACTTGCAGAAGTTCGTGCTGAAAACTCGAAGCTAAAGGACAGACTAGATTTGGTGAAGTTGTCCTATGGTGAATTAACAAAGGTAAAACCGTCTTTCCATTTGTTTCTTTTAGAGATCAAACTTTCTCTCCATACTGCAACTATTTGATTCTCCATAATAAATTCCCACTGTTTTCTCCTTTTCATTTGAAGGAACTTAAATCAGTTGAAAACCAGCTAGCTTCCGAGGGTTCAAGATGCCAGAAACTGGAGGTTCTGAACTTGCGCACTGCAATTACTTCTGAGCATCAACACACATATTTTCAACTCTCCTTTTTATGTTTCTGATTGCTTACGTCTTTCTTTTCTCTGATCAAATCAGTCCCAAATTGCTGCCGCACATAAAAGGTTGGAGTCTGCTGGTTCTTTGGAAAATGAACTGGAAGTATTGCAGCAACAAATATCTCAGGCGGAACAAACCATGACAGCTTCTCAGAGACGGAAATCTGGGGGCGTGTGGAAGTGGGTGGCAGGAAGTGCAGAGGTCTCTGACAATGAATAGTAAGTCTTATGTGCAACTTTTTTGGATGGAACAATGTCTGATGTACTTGCTAAGCTTTTTGGTATCTGTAAAACAAACATTAAAGTGTGGATATCTTTAAAAGCTTTGCATCTACGTTTCTATAGTAAAAGATAATCTGAAAAGTGTCATTTCTCGACAAAATTGTACAACATATATATGAAACCCATATAGGATGAAAATCTTGTGGCCTAGTTTAGGTTTTGATGTTAAACTAGGGGTGGATATCGAGCCAACTCAACTCAACTCGGCTCAACTCGTAAATACTCGTTAGTGAACGAGCCAACTTAACTCAACTCGTTAACTAAACGAGCACCAGACACCAACTTGGCTCGACTCAATAAAAACTAAATCTGGCTCAGTAAACTCATTAAGCTCAGTAATAAACGTCAACAACATAAACATGTATGGCGGAAGTAGTCAATAATATAACGTGAACTTAAATATTCAAACATTGCTTAACAAATCATTGCCCATAGCATAAAAATTGACAGAAATCATTGCCCATAGCATAAAAATTGACAACATGATAGAACACAACAACTAGATATGCCCTACATGGCTCTACTGGCTATGCTCTTGCGTATATATGGCCTAGAAAATGTGGGCATTATAGATCTGAACTTTGTGTTGCATGTTGATGAACAAAAACATTTAATGGAATAACCCACTAATTAATGGTCTTAGGCAGATTACAAGCTACACGAGTTTAACAAGTACTTGTAACTCGACTCATTAAACTCGTTTTCTTAATGAGCTAGAAATGTCAACTTGGCTCAACTCATTAGTGTCTGAGTTCGAGTTAAGTCGAGCCGAGTTTTCGAGTACTCATTAAGCTCACGAGTTTCGAGTTTTATTTCCACCCCTATTCTCTACTATGCATATTTTTCCGGAACAATTTCCTGTATTCTTACCAAACCAATAACACCAAAAGCTATTACTCGAAGTTCTTGGTATATAGCAATGTAACTGTACGATAAAGTTGCATTGCTTTTCATGTATTAAAGTCGTGTTATGCTGTTTTGCCTACTGTAGATGCCACCTCTGCTGAACTTGCTCAATATCTCATAGTTGAACTTACAAGGGTGCGCTTAACTCATTAAGCATTCTATGCCAGGTCCACCAAGTCAAGCTTGATTTCCCTAAACTATAACCCATACAAGCTCTTAGTTCTCCTTTTTGGACACCCTTTCAATCCGCCATATAGCTCACATTTGACACTACAACTTCTTAGGGCATGTACAATGCAAGGTGTTTATAGTGGTGCTTAGAAAAATAAACTGGTTTTTGATTAAGCACTAGTGCTTATTTACACTAGACAAATGCTTAACTAGCTACGCACCTCTTCTACAGGAATAAGCATTGGTGCTTACCAAAAAGCCTGGTTTATTTCTATAAGCATCTAGCTAGCCACCTTGGATTGTACATGGCCTTAGAGTACCCGTAACACTTTAAGCACTATATGCCAGGTCCATCAAGACAAGCAGCCGCCCAACAGTGAATGATGACGCAAGCGAAGCTGTTACAGTTTTGAGACGGCCTGCTTTTCACAGGCCACTGGGTGCCTCCTCAAGATCTTTCCCGCGATTGATTTCGTCAAAACGTCTCCGAAAACAGCCTTTTGGATCTTCTGGAGTGGCGCCACCTGGTAGAAATTTTCCATAGGCTAGTTTAGTCAGTTGCACAGTAAAAGAATGGCATGGTACATACAAGTATACCGAAGATTGTACCGCACTGGAAATATAATTGGTTGGGGTTATTAGCTTTCTTTTTCATCATACAGCAATACAAAATATGTTTATTGGTTGTGGTGACAGAAGGGAATACATTTGTTTATAGCGTATAATTACAGTTATACTGTCAAGCTGTTTTTTATTCAGGTGTCAACATGTTATATGCATCGGCGCCATTTTTTTGCCCCGGTTTGATTTGATTTATTCAGTGCATCAATGAATATAGTCTTACCAGAGATGTAGCTGGCATTTGATATGCCATTTTGCCCTTGTGCCTGAAAAGATTTTATCATGTAAAAATGGTCAACTGATGCTATATTTCTCTGTGACTGTCCAATTCTGTGGGAATGTTAACATGAAAAGATTTGAACATGTGAAGTGGAGTCTTACTGTATGGCTAGAGGGCTTGCAGCTTCAGGCTGCACGAGCAGCAGAGCTCCCAGCTCTGCCGGAGCCACCTGCACCTGCTGCTCCGGAGCCGTCTGTGTCCCTATCTCCGGCGCGTCGGACATCTCCGTCAGCTCGACCCACGGCAGCCTCCGACGGAGCGCCTGCCTGGCGCCCTCTGCCAGTGGCGCGTTCGACACCACCGTCACCCTCCGCCGTTCATTCTCTAGCGGACCTTCCGCAATCCGCATCCGAGAGCAATTGACAGAGTAATAAATTCATGTTGCTGCCATGTCACCTATCCGCGGCACCAACGCATCCAAGCGGTCCATTATACATCTCTCACCGTTCAACAAAAGAAAGGACAGTAGCTCCATATTTTCTTCCCGCCTGGCTCTCTTCCATGAAATTTGAGCTAGCTCTTCCCTCTAACCTGTCCACCTCTATAAATACAAGAGCAACACCACAAGAGCCGCGTGCGGTCGCGTGACTTGTGACTTTGGACTTTGGCGGAGGCGGAGGCGAGGAGAAGATGCACTACCGACCAGTGGATCTCATCGTCGTCAATTTGGTCGCCGGTCCGGTCGGCCGTTTGCGTCGAGCTCTTCTTCCTAACCAACATCAACACCTCCCCGTCCGGCACACGACGAGGAGAACATGGTGCAGCTCATCTTTTCCCCCACGGGCTGTGGCGGCTCAGCCTCCTGTACGTATTGCTCTAATCCCCTCCCCAATCTTCTTTTGAGTGCTCTTTGTTTCCGTTAGCGAATTTCTGGTGCTCTTTGTTTCTGTTAGCAATATTCGTCAGCGTCTGAGGAAACTGATGGCTCTATGCAGGTATTTGTGATGAAACCCAAGCCAAGAAATTTTGTGCAACCTCGTCTTCTCCAATCTCCAGGGTCTCACTCTTTGCTCAACCACAGTTGTGGGTGAAAAGGTTCTAATTGCATTTGGTGGTTACAATGGGAAATACAATAATGAGGTATTCACTTTGAGCAAATAAATATCGTGCATAGTATTTTGTTCAAATCGATCTCTTTGTAGAATTTTCTCTATAGATGTCAGGCGTCATGCTTATCTGAGCTTGTCTTTATGTGTGGTGCCTCTAGTGCTTGACTTATAGAGTTATAGCTGTTATTACATTGATGGGATGAAGTTGCATATCCTCATTGTCCCCTTTTAGTGCTCTTTGTTTCCGTTAGCGAATTATTGGTGCTGTTTGTTTCTGTTAGCAATATTCGTCAGCGTCTGATGAAACTGATGGGTCTATGCAGGTATTTGTGATGAAACCCAAGCCAAGAAATTTCGTGCAACCTCGTCTTCTTCAATCTCCCGCTGCCGCCGCCGCTGCTGCTTCTGTGACAGCTGCCTATGCTGTAATAACTGCTACAGATGAGAAAACTAAAGACATTGTTGTTACTGATGATATAGAAGTGAAGAGAGCTGAACCTGGAAGTTCTTCCAAACAAACTGCTGCTGAAATTGATGCACTTAATGGGAGAAAGGAGAACTAGAGTCTCGACTTGCAGAAGTTCGTGCTGAAAACTCGAAGCTAAAGGACAGACTAGATTTGGTGAAGTTGTCCTATGGTGAATTAACAAAGGTAAAACCGTCTTTCCATTTGTTTCTTTAGAGATCAAATTTTCTCTCCATACAGCAACATGGACTACTTGATTATCCATAATAAATTCCCACTGTTTTCTTCTTTTCATTTGAAGGAACTTAAATCAGTTGAAAACCAGCTAGCTTCCGAGGGTTCAAGATGCCAGAAACTGGAGGTTCTGAACTTGCACACTGCAATTACTTCTGAGCATCAACACACATATTTTCAACTCTCCTTTTTATGTTTCTGATTGCTTACGTCTTTCTTTTCTCTGATCAAATCAGTCCCAAATTGCTGCCGCACATAAAAGGTTGGAGTCTGCTGGTTCTTTGGAAAATGAACTGGAAGTATTGCAGCAACAACTATCTCAGGCGGAACAAACCATGACAGCTTCTCAGAGACGGAAATCTGGGGGCGTGTGGAAGTGGGTGGCAGGAAGTGCAGAGGTCTCTGACAATGAATAGTAAGTCCTATGCGCAACTTTTTTGTATGGAACAATGTCTGATGTACTTGCGTTGGGTTATTATCGAAGCTTTGTGGTATCTGTGAAACGAACATTAAAGTGTGCATATCTTTAAAAAAATTGCATCTACGTTTCTGTATGAAAAGATAATCTGAAAAGTGTCATTTCTCGACAAAATTGTACCGCATATATATGAAACCCATATAGGATGAAAATCTTGTGGCCTAGTTTAGGTTATGATGTTAATCTCTACTATGCATATTTTTTCCGAAACAATTTCCTGTATTCTTACCGAACCAATAACACCAAAAGCTGTCACTCGAAATTCTAGGTGTATAGAAATGTAACTGTATGATAAAGTACAGCTTCTGAGTAAAGCTTGATTTCCCTAAACTATAACGCATACAAGCTCCCAGTTCCCTTTTTTATGGATACCATTCCAGTTTAGCTCAACATTTTAGTACAGCTTCTGAGAGTACTTAATATGTCAGGTCCGTGAAGACAAGCAGCCACTCAACAGCGAATGACGACGCAGGCGAAGCTGCTACAGTTTCGAGACGGCTTGTTTTTCGAAGGCAACCGGGTTCCTCCTCAAGATCCTGCCCGCGATTGATTTCGTCAAAACGTCTCCGAAAACAGCCTTTTGGATCTTCTGGAGTGGCGCCACCTGGTAGAAATTTTCCATAGGCCAGTTTAGACAATTGCACAGTGAAAGCATGGCATCATACATACAAGTATACTGAGATTGTACCGCATTGGAGATATAATTGGTTGGGGTTATTAGTTTTTTTTTTCATCATACAGCAGACACGAAATGTCCATCGGTTTGTGGTACAAACATGTTCATTGGTTGTAGTGACAGGAGGAATACACACATTTGTTTATATAGCGTAAAATTACAGCTATACTGTCAAGCTGTTTTCGATTCAGGTGTCAACATGTTATATGTGCCGGAGTCCATTTTTTTGGTCTCGTTTGATTTGGTTTATTCAGTGCATGAATGAATATATTCTTACCAGAGATGTAGCAGGCATTTGATCTGCCATTTTGTCCTTGTGCCTGAAAAGATTTTGTCAGGTAAAAATGGTCAAGTGATGCAATTCTCCATGATTGTCCAATTTTGTGGAGATTTTAACTTGAAATTTTCTGAACGTGTAAACTGGAGCCTTACTGTATGGCTAGAGGACTGGCTAGAGGACTTGCAGCTTCAGGTTGCACGAACAGCAGAGCTCCCAGCTCTGCCGGAGCCACCTGCACCTGCTGCTCCGGAGCCGTCTCTGTCCCTATCTCCGGCGCGTCGGACATCTCCGTCAGCTCGACCCACGGCAGCCTCCGACGGAGCGTCTGCCTGGCGCCCTCTGCCAGCGGCGCGTTTGACACCACCGTCACCCTCCTCAGCGTGGCGAGCTTACCCTGCGGCGCCATGGGAGCGACGAGCGTTGCTGCTGCCTCGGGCGTCACGACAAGGTCAGTGGCGCCGTGGGTGGCCACCGCGTCTCGCAGGTCGGAGGACGGTGGCAGGAGCACGGTGGTGACTCCGGCGGCAGGGTGCCCGAGTGCGAGCAGCGCCAGGCCACCGTGGACGCCGGCGCCCCACGCCGGGAGAGAAGCCAGACAAACCCGGCCCTCGCTCGGCGGGCTCGCACTGACGGCGCCGACGAGGTCGGCGTGCGTCATCGCCACATTCTTGCCCGCAGACGAGTGTACCACGAGAGCTGCGTCCCACGGGCCAGGGCGGTCCTCGGCAATGCCGCGCAGTGCCGCCGGGTCGCCGCCGTCCATGAGCTCCTCCGCGGAGAGCTCCCGTGGGTCGGGCGAACGGGAGGTCAGAAGCAGCGGCGCTGCGACGACGCCAGCCACCTTCTTTGCAATCTCCGGCCCGGCGACCATGATCGCCGCGCCGGACGCGTGCGCCGCGGCTGCGATCTCGGTGGGCGTGGCGTCCGGGTGGGCGGTGACCACCACACAGCCGGCCGCGAGGACGCCGAGGAGAACGGGCGGGATGAGGAGCGGGTCGTCGTCGGGCGAGAGGAGCACGAGGACGGCGTCGTTGCGGCGGAGGCCCAGCCCGAGGCGCAGCGCGGAGGCGAGCGAGAGCGCGGCGCGGCGGAGGGCCGCGAAGGAGAGCGCGCGGCCCGTGGCGGCATCGACGAAGGCCGCGCGACCGGACTCCGCCGCCGCGTCTGGGTGCGGGAGGCGGGAGAGAACGAACGCCGCCGCGTCACCAGCACCGCCGCACTCGAGGGTCTCGGCCTCCATGTCGCCGTCGCACGGTGCGCTCTGTCTGTTCGGGTGCAACGCGCGAACGATGTCGTGGAGTTTTAAAGGACGGTTCTGTTCCTTTTTGGCGCGCGGCGGACGGCTGGAGGACGACTTTGTGGAGTCCGGCGGGAGGCTTGTCCTGTCCGGTGGCGCCGGCGACAAAGTAACGCCATGGGCGGCAGCCACTATGCGAATGTGCTGTTGTTGCATCGTCAGGGGATATGCCGTTCTTGATCTACTGCTCTTCTGTCAGTGGCGGAGACAGGGGGGGACCAGCATGGGCCCTACCCCCCCCCCCCCCCCCCCCCCCCCCCCCTAACATGCTGAAATTTGTGTTATACTCCCTAATTTCATTGCGAAAACGCCCTAAAAATTCGTATTTTTGTACTTCGGCCCTCTCTATCACTTGGCAAGAGGAATAAATCTTCCATCGGCCCCCTCGTAAAAAACTTCTGCCTCCGCCCCTGCTTCTGTGTCTTGCATCCGTCTTGTATCAGGTGTGTACAAGAGAAACTTGATGTTGACTTGGCAAGGAAAAGGCTTTTTTTTCTTTCTGAGAATTTCTGTAGTTTAATTTTCTCGAATTTGAATTTGGGAGTGGATATTTTTGGCTCCCAATTTCCAGTGCTCCCTCCATTTGACTTTGTGTAGCCCATAATATGAAGTATTTTAAATTGATATTTTGCACGCTTGTGTGATACACCATTGACTATATTTTTTTTAATTTTTTGAAACACATAAATATGATTTCGATTTTTTTTGAATGGAGGGAGCACGAAATCCCGGGATCCAAACACACTTTCGAATTTTGTCACGTTATTTAAAACGAAAATTATGGTACAACTGTCTACTAGACTTTTTCAGTACATTTATCTTGCAGTAAAACATGTCTAGATACATATGTTTGGTAATGAGCAAGTGTGACTTATATTTTGATACGGAGGGAGTAGTTTGTTTTTTGGTGCGAAAACATGCATGAGGCCGAAACGAAGAGAGGCATAGTGATCGGCCCGTAGGAATGACCCGAGTCTGTGTAACTTGAGCCCATTGAAGCCCGCTCTTCCGGCCCAAAGCGTACCGAATCCGTTCCCCCATTCGTCCCGGAGAGTGGATAAGAGAGTGCGCGTGCGGGCTGGACACAAACACGGAGAAAGCACACCGCCTCTGCAATGGCGTCGCCGTCGTGTGCCTCCACGCTGCCCTGGACCGCCGCCTTCTCGTCTTCCCCTTCCTCCGCCTTCGCCTCCTCCCCACGAGGTCTCCAGACTCGCCGGGCGCTGTCGCTGGTCATCGTCGCCCAGGGCAGGGTCAAGAAGTATCGTCAGGTCAGTCAGTCAGGCTTGCTCTCCCACTTTTTTTTTCCTGCAGACATTCGCCTCCATAGATAGGAAGAACTGTCGATTGCTTGGGCAATGAACATCAGTGGTGATGCTTCACACACGCCTGAATATTAGTTGCTCCTTCCGGATGATTTTGTTTTCGTCAGCCAGTGATATTTGACACTACGAAAATCAGTTAGCAATGCAGTGTACTGTACTATCCATGCTCCCGCTCACCGGGAAACTGTTCAAATGTCCACAGTGAGTTGAAATACCAGCCTTTTCATACCTGTACAACATAATGGGAAGTAAGCCTGCACATTTAAGCCTGCCTCTTCGCATTGTCGGTCGCGGCTTACAGGCGAATGCAGTTCTCCGACAGTGAATTCTTGATGTTCTAGTAGCAATTATTGGCTTATTAAAACAATGATTTTAGGAAAGAATGCCTTCACATGTGGCAATTACAGTAGAGTGGCTGACAGTGCGCAACTGACTGTGCCATCATCTTGGCCTGACTGACTGCTAATGCAGTGTACTATCCATACTCCGGCTCACCGAGAAATGGTGAAAATGGCCCCGATAGATTGGAGTACTGGCATTTTCATAGCTGTACAACATAATGGGAAGTAAGTTTGCACATTTAAGCGTGCCCCTTGTCATGGCGGGGTTACGGCTTAGAGGCAAATGCCATTTTCGGACAGTGAATTCTTGATGTTCTAGCAATTATTGGCTTGTTGCACAATGATTTTAGGAAAGAGTGACTTCACATGTGGCTATTAGAGCTGAGTACCTGGCAATGCACAACTGACTGTGCCATCACCTTGGCCTTACTGACTGCTATGGTATTTTTCTTTCAGCAGTGTGGTTCTGTATGCTATTTTCCTTCAGTTTCTTGGTTCTATGTAGGTCATACTGATGGATGACATCGAGGAGGTTGGCGGGAAAAAGGGGGACACGATGAAGGTGCGGGCCGGGTTCTACCGCAACTTCCTCCTCCCAAAGGGAAAGGCCACGTTGCTGACCCCTGACGTCCTCAAGTAAATTCCTGCCTTGCAACTGTTTGCTTATTGCACCTGCTATCTACCATTCTTCATGAACTGTATAGGCTATGCAACTTCCAGATAACAGGCAAGCTCAATGAATTGATCAATGTCTGATCTTTGAAAGTTTGTTGATGTCTGGTTCCAAAATATATTCCCTTGCCTGCAAACTCCAGACAGGATTAAATTACGCGGTGGCCCATTCCAATGCTTGCCGTGCTCTTGGTGAACTTCGCTTCTTTTAAGGGCTTATAACTATTTACATATGAAATGTGGTGTAGTTTTTCTTGTGGTATGTTTTCTATATGTGGATTTGACCGAGACATGAATCTGCATGTCTTATTTTTTGTTGTCTAAGTAGAGTGTTCAACATAGACAATGTTCAGTTTTTTTTTGACAGAGAGAATGTTCAGTTTGGTGAGCTGATTTGTAAGTTTCTTTCCTCTGTTCCACTTTGCAGGGAAATGCAACTGGAGCAGGAGAGAATCGATGCTGAAAAGAAGCGAGTAAGAGAATACTTTTTGTAAGGATCAGTAAGGCATAAAGTTTCCCTTCCCATGTCGAAAACAAAAATAAAGTTTCCCTCAGGAAAAAAGGAAGTAAAGTTTCAGTGTCTGAAAAAGCAAGCACATTGCATGTTAGCCTTACCATCCGTATTTTTCTGGAGAGAAAACATAGTCGCAGAATCGGAGCTTAACCTCAGTATGTTATAGTGATAAGTCTTGAGCAGGCTGCATTTCTCTGAATCCTGTACTGGTTATTGGTTTTAAGACTTAAGCTCTCGAATGTTTGTGCTTGAGTAGGTAAAAGAAGAGGCACAACAACTCGCGCGAGTTTTCGAGACTATCGGGGCATTCAAGGTGCCACGGAAAGGTGGAAAAGGAAAGCAAATCTTCGGGAGGCAAGTCATCCTAGTCGAACAGTTCTTCATATATCTTCCTTTTCCCCTGTAACCCTGTTCATATCCTCTGACGAAATTTCCCTGTACTCTCTGCAGCGTCACGGCGCAAGATCTCGTCGAGATCATAAAGTCACAGCTTAACAGGTAGTAAATCTTTTCGAGCTGGTACAATCAAACTAACATCACTTTTTGTTATTACTACCTCCGTTCCAATGAATAAGGCCTATATTATTTTTTTAAAGTCAAACTATGTGAAGTTTGACCAAGTTTTTTTAAGAAATTATGAACATCTACAATACAAAATAAACATGGTTAGATGCATCATGAAATATATTTTTACATGATATCCATATAATATTCTAGTTGTTGGTAATTTTTTTAAAAAGTTTGGTCAAAGTTTACTTAGCTTGACTTTTCCAAAAAAGATATAAGGCTTATTCATTGGAACGGAGGGAGTATCACTTTGCTAGTTTGCTTACGGGCAAACCATGTGTTTTTCCACGGTGTAGGGATGTCGACAAGCGCCTGGTGGAGGTCCCGGAGATCCGCGAGGTTGGGGAGTACGTCGCGGAGATCAAGCTCCACCCGGATGTCACCGCGAAGGTGAGGCTGACCGTGTATGCCAAGTGAGCCCTGCGGCTGGCGGGTGCAGATTCCTCAATGGACGGTGAAGTCTGGTCTCATCAGAGACACACATATATTCTGAAAAATCTTGTAATTGTTCTGCCTGCGACCGAGGATGAGTTTTACAATGTTGTTTATGGTGCTGTATACGTTAGGAAAACACTGTTGAAAGGGATCTTGATTCTTGCCAAGTGAATATGTCAAAAAAAAAATTTGTCCATTTGTTTGCGGGGATTTCGCTGAGTCAGCCAGATTTTCATCCGTTGATGCACACTGTCCATGGCCTTGACTGCATGATCCTACCTGTCACTCAAGCCAGCTCGATGTGTACTATCTTGACAAGATTCTTTCGTGTGGATGCTGTGGACAGCGGCTGGCTGTAGAGCGTTTTATCAATTGATTTGTATGGTGGTTATATCATCTGTGCATGGTTAACTTGTGATCGGCCGTCGCAGGAGCAGTACTGGTTCTAGTGTGGTTGGGTGGCCGTCGTTTTCTTTCCCCGGTGGTCGCTGACTGGCTATTTTGTTTCCGGGGAGCGGCGGTGCCGTCCGACGGACCGGATCCACAGCGCCTGATTCACATGGTTTCTGGATCCTCTCTCGGTGTCTCTATTTATTTTTGAAACTATCTCGGTGTCTGTAGCACTGTGAAAAAATGCTGCCCTGATTTGAAACATGTTGATGTTACTCCATTTGGGTAGGCAGAGGAGAGGTCAAACTGATCGAGACCGCCGGCCAGCCAAGTTAATAGGCGAGCGTACGTACACAGCATCACCGGAGGTACTGTGATTACTAGAGGTAAGCTAGGTTAGTACAGTAGTTAATTGTTTGGTGAGTGAGTTGGTAACCCACAGACAGCACATAGTATAATACTTTGGTGGGGTTGTTAATAACAAGTTGCCCTTTTTTTTCACTTCAGTCATTTTTGTTTGTTCTTCCTTCGCCAACCCATGTCTTTCATTTCTTTCTGTTAAGATTACGGTGGAACACATATACAAAAGAGAATGCGCAATAGACACAAAATGTCGCGTTGATCTTTCTCCTTTATTATTCAGATCTCCGGCTATAATAGATGCGTATAATTGTGTTGTCCTTGTCCCTTCCTATATAATTGTTCGAGTACAGAGTCCAAAATTCCCGTCTTCAGCATGGAGAGGAGAACGACCTTGAAACAAAGATCAACGGAGAAGACCGCTTTCTAGACTTAATTTTTTTGACCGATATTCTCCAAAGCATTTTAGGATAGAATACATAGGAGGGTCGAACAAATGAGGCGTCAGACCTGGGTGGGTCCAGCAACTCCCCCCACCCCTGGTGGGTCCCAAGGCCCAACCACATGGGAGCGGACGTGGCACCCTTGTTAGGCCCCGCGGGCGCCATTTTGGCATGTGGCTACATTCTTGCAGAACTTTCCCTCATAATTTTCTTTATTTCAATGAAATCATATATTGCACATAAGAATGACAAGCATAAAACTTGATGATTTTTTTTAGTTCTGATACTTTAGTCATTTTTAGCAAGATTCCAGCATCAACTCTAAGCAAAGTGATCAGAAAAATAAATTTGTTTTGGACGTATCAGTTCCACCAAGTTTAGCTCATTTCTTTTCATCAAGCAACTCGAGTGATGCCACAATAGAGATAACAAAAACTTTGACAATCAGTTTGTTCTACTCATAAGCAGAGGGTTAGTAATATAGTGTGTTTAAATAATTACATCACAAGTAAGCTAACATCTTAATGTAAAATCATATATGCGGGCTTAAATTATTAGGACATAAATATCACATAGAAGATAATACTATGGAAAGCAATGTAAATGAGTTATGATAAATGATTTTTTATTCATCTCGCTAAGTTGTGGCTCTTTCTTTAATAGGCCTAAGAGTTTTTCATCTTCACTCGGGTCAAGCTTTTCATTCTTGATAAACATTAGACCGGGATGGCGGCTAAAAGTATGCAAATTAGAAACAACAATGTGCTAAACAAGCGACCTATATTGCTCATTATATAAACAAAGTGCATACATAACTAAGAATGATCATCCAAATTTCAGACTTGATGACATAAAAGAGAGAAATAAGTTTCTAGAAATTGACTCGACTTTAAAAGATATAAAGCGGTCATTGCACCTTTGTGAAACATTGAAACTCATTTATATACCATTGTCCGCATTCCTTTAGTTTTTATTTATTTTGATTAAAAGCAACTCCACTCCTCTAAAACCTTTGAATTCTTCTCAACCATTCTCAAACTTTTTGCCACCTTTTCCCATGCGAGGAGTGTGTTTTGTAAAAGTAAAGAATTTTATTGTTGGTGCTAGGCAACCTTTACCAGCTCTAGGATGGCGAATTTGGGATTCTTCTCGAACCAACCGAATAAATTACATATAATAAGCAATGGAAAATAAGCATTGAACATGATCAATCAATATAAACGACTTCTTTTGAATTATTAACTATGAAACTGAAAATATTCATAGGTATTGCAACAATTTTTTTCTGAAACAATAGAAGTTTCGCTGCGATAATATGCATTATTACCATGAACTACATATTTTTGGTAATAAATGATAAATATCACCACGATTTTGGAGTGTTATATTATTTTTTATTTTGTTGCAATTATCTAAAACTATTGCAACAATTTTTAGGTTAGTGGCGATTCATGAAACGATATTGCCACAATTAATATTTTTTACCGTTGCTTCGTATTTTTATTACAATATTGTTTTTATTGCAACGAGTACATGGTCGTTGTATTATTATTTTCATGGTGGAACGATATCCTCCCCCCCCCCTAAAAAGTGCGCACCTAATTCCCTCCAAAACTTTTTCCCACTAAATTTTTTTGTTTCGCTCTAATTTATTTTCGGGTAGCAATCGGATTCCCACAAGAAAACAGTTAAACACCATTTTTTGTTAAAAAAAGACATAACTTATGAAACAAAAGGAATTAAGATGCCTAACATAAAGACCTAAAACACCATAAGCTTATGTATCTTTACTTGAATGTCAAAGGATAGAAAAGATAAGATTAAGAGCTTGCGAGGGTGAGTATTTTATAAATAAAGATTGTCAATGTTAGTTAATAAATAAACATATAAAACAAAGAATTTGATAAGAACTAGGTGAGAAAGTTCAACATGCAAACATTGTTAGTACAGTCATTAAGCACATATAAATTTTCATAGAAGAAACATACTTTATAACCTCCGCATAAGGATACAAACAATTACCGTGTTTCAGTTTTTATGTTTTGTTGTCAAATCCTTTCAATTTCCTAAATATAAAAAAAAAACTATGATGTAATCGTTGTTGGGACACTATCACAAGAAGTAAATCAGAATATGTGTTTTTACTTATGTACAGAGTTCTTACGACAACTTCTAAAAAGCTATATTCTGACATGATAGCATATACCGAACATCTATAAAAGACAAATGTTACTCCCGGGAATTTAGTTGTCATAAACTGATGTACTGAATTTTAGAAGGTATAAAATCCAAATACACTTAGTGGGGACACAAATATATGGTGAAAAGTGTTCACTCGTCGAACTAGGTGATATCCTCTCGTCGCATCTCCTAACACATGATTCAGTCATGGTTCAACGAGATAACTGAACCCATTTAAAAGAAAGGTCGACGTGCCACCTCTATCGTGTATGCACCTTGCTAGTATAAGATCCTTGAATGTCAAAGGATAGAAAAGATAAGCTTATGTATCTTCCCACTATTCTCTCATCGCCATGATGATAGCAATGTTTATATTTTTTAACAAGTCTTTGTAAAAAAAGGAAAAATAAGGTACTCCCTCCGATCCATATTAGTGGGCATAGCTTTGTCTAAATTCATATGTATCTAGTTAAGTATTTAGACTAGATACATGTGTATCTAGACAAAGTTGTGCCCACTAATATGGATCGGAGGTAGTACATCATAGCATACAGTCATGCCATACGAGAACGTGTAGCGATCATATATACGTGGTCTAGCTAGTTATATCTAATCGAATGTCTTTGTGTGTTTCCCTAGGGAAATTTGTGAGTTTTTTGTTGTTTGTAGGAGTAGAACCCCTGCGTAAACATGCATTTGAACGGAATGTACTTACTGTCATAAAAATGATATATACTGAATGAATTTCAGAAGGAATAAAAATATATAGATACACTAAGTTGTAAAACATACACATAGTCAATTAAGGTTGTTTAGGCGTCAGACCAGGTGACGTCCTCTAGACCAACATTCTGGTCAAGACCTAGGGCGTTCCACACCGCCGGCGAGGCGTCGACCACGTTGTAGGCACATGGCTGCTCGTAGTTGTGTTCAGCGTCGCAGCCGTTCACCGAGTCACACTCGTCCACCACCACGGCCTACACGAAGGTGCCATCGCTGGCGGTGATCTTGATGCTGTGGCCGCAGCGGGACATGCCGTTGTACCAGCCGGTGGAGAGCGCGACGACCATCTCCGAGTCGTCGTGGTACGAATGGTCGCACTCCGACGGGTAGCCGCCGTCCGCTCCCTTCCTGAAGCTGTTGACGGTCAGAACGGCCCACGTGGCGGCGGAGACCGGCGGCGAGCAGAGGAACTGCTGGTACTGCTGGCCGTCGACGCAGCAGTCCGGGCTGTTGTTGTGGTCGCAGGCGCCGGACCTGCCCGGGAGATAGCCGCTGTACTGGCAGCTGACGGCATCGTCAATGCCCGGGCATGGAACCAGAGAAGACGCAATGTGGGATGTGGAGAGCGCGACAAGGAGGAAGATCGCCATGGTTGCTCGAGCGCTTGCGGTCGCAGTCGCCATCTGAATAATTCTAACTCTGGTAAGGTTTGACTAATTGGATTTCTGTCATGCTGGACGAGAACCAGGGCTTATGTACTCGTCTTCACCATGGTTCGTATCAGACAATATTTAGAACCACGCGACATCTCCAAATGGCAGTTCACACGAGAGTCGTGTGATCCTTCAGGCTCCAAGTGGCACTCAATGCCGTCCAGGATGGTTCAGTAAGGAACAAGGCTCAACCAAAGCAAACTGACACTATAAATCCAAGCTTAAGCGAGTTCATATCAGGCAATATGCACCACACTATAAGCCGAGTCGGCAACTTCAGTTGAGTTCACGTCCCAAAAGAAAACGTTGCAAAAGACTGCCCATGTAAGAAATCTTCGGATGGTAAACTGTGCCTTGGTGGTTAGCATTTTCAACATAATTTGTATCTTTATCTGATGAGGCGCCTCACCAAATGAGGAACAAAAAAAAGTGTAGAGTCTTGTCCAACCATGAATTGTCTGCTTAGTTCATTTTCAGTCGGTTGTATATTAGCGATGACGTGTTGTATCTTAGCCTCATAGGCCTTTTCAAGCCCGGTTTAGAACACTACATGATAGGAAAAACAAAGAAATCGGAACAATCAAGTCCAAACATTGAATGCAAAACATAGGAAATGCTCATAACCATATAATGCAAAATCCAGCAACCAAACAAATTTGACCCGGAAAATAGAACCCGAGACCGTATACTAAAAGAAAGAAACAAACGAAAGTACACAACTCTTAGGTTGAAAGAAACGCCGCACCTGTGCCAATGGTGGTGAGCCAACCATAGGTCAGTCTCGGGATTTTCATCCTCGGAGTAGAGTTTTGATTCACCACCTTCAGTAAGGACACGGCGTAGGCTCCGAAGACCTGCGAGGTCGGGATGTACGTCGTGGCACGGCCCACGTTGTCCGGTGTCACCAGCCCCGGCTTTGCTGGCTCGCCCTATCCTGGCTTGCCTCTTTGGTAGGTGCTACAGATCATGCCCATGCTACAGGAGCTTTGTGCAATCTCTACTTTGTCTCTATCAGTGGATCATATGAAGGTGGACTCGCCGAAAACCTTGTGCTCTCTTGAGGGATTTGATGTGGCTTTGGCACCCATTCCACCCCCGTCGACACATAATCCTAATACTCTCTTCGCAAAAGTGTTTTGTGACTTGCTCAACAACTTGGAGGCAGCTCAAACCGGAGTTGGAAGGGCGATTGCTTGCCTCCTAATGGGAACGATAATTAGGGGCAAAAGGAAGAAAGTGGATGACTGCCCTTAGACAGGCAATCAAAAGGAGAAGTCATTCAGGTGCAAAGAAGAGAAGAGTGACGCCAGACGAAGGGCGCACGGGGATGCTTGATGGATGATCTTCCGTTTTTTGGTTTGCTCTCTCGGTTTAGGTTATTATGTGGCTTTGGTGTTGGCTAATTCCTTTTGTTGAGGTGTTCTACTTGAGGGTTTCGTTTCGTTGTTCTAATGTTAGGGGTTGCGGTTGTTTTTGTGTTGTGAGAGTTGTAAGGTTGCTTATGTCGCCGTGTGGTTTTCTTGCTTTGTGAGTAGTTCGGTTTGTTCTGTTTGATTTTCTTTTCGCTCAGATTTCGGTAGATTAATTGGACAATAATCTTCTTTTTAATTTATAGTTTGGGACAAATCTTTTGCCTTTATTTTAAGAAGAATACACAAACATATATTCTGAATCTTGTAACGGTTCTGCTATCGAGGATGAGTTTTGAAATATTGTTCTGGTGTTGCATACTCTTCGATAACTGTGGAAGAGCTCTTGGTTCTCACCAAGTGAATGTGGGAAATCTTTTTTGTCACTTCTATTCCAAAGATTTCGCTGAATTTTTTTTTTTCAACCATTGATTGGCACTGTCGTTATCACGATCCTACATGTCAAATCCAGCTCAGAATGACAGGATTTTTTGTCACTGTGTGGATGCTGTAAACTGCAGCTGGCTTGAACTCCGGAGCATCTTTTTGTTAATTCAATTGTGTGGCTGTGATCTCTGTGGTTAATTTAGACTTGTGATTATTTGAAACGAGGCAGACTTGTGATTATTGGCCGTCATAGCACTGGCTATGCTGGGTGGCCGTCGTTTTCGCCGGCGGTGCGGTGGTTGCTTAGCCTATTTTGTTTTCACTTTTCAGGGGAGCATTTTGATTTCATTCACACGTGTGGATTCTCTCTTTCTGTGAGTAGTTCTCTAGTGTAGAAATGCTGCCCGACCTATAGCGAAGTGCACTGTCTTGGCCGGCTGGCCAAGATATAATTGGCGTGCATGCGTAGGCAGCTGCATTGATTAAGCTAGTTTAACCATTAGAGGTAAGCTAGGCTAGTTAGTTACTTGGTTAGTTGGTAACCCACCGACATCATGTACATTAACAGTAACTGGCGGGGTTGTCTACTAACTACTTATCTGATTTCCATGTAAAAAATAGTTGTATATGTCTCTACGGAAGCCACAACTGGCGGCCGAGCTCCATGCATGGAGCACTTGTGTTGAAAATTTTGAAAACCATATTTTCAAGTTTTAAAAATCTGAAAAAAAATCATGGATAGACAATGTTGTATTTCTACCACACTAACGTGTAAAATATCAAATTTAAATATTTCATCAAATCTGGGGTTTGAACTCTGGTGGGCTGGGGGTACAACCACCCACCTAACCATCTTGCCTGGGTGGTACACCAGGTTTGACGCTGGTGTTTCTCATTTAGGTGGAATATTCTTCAGTGGGAGGCAGGGGCGGAGCCAGGCCCCGGGGCAGTCCTGGCCGTGGCCCGGGGCGTGGCACATAATTCCTTTGGAGCACTGTAGCGTTTGGCACTGTTTGGCCCGTGTACTGTAGCGTTTTCGACACTGTTCGACCATTTGGCCTGGGGCCTGGCCCAAACCTGGCTCCGCCGCTGGTGGGAGGCGACGTTCACGTCGACAGCGAGGCGCCCGTGGTAATTTCGTCAATCTCAAGACTCAATCCGCCGGCTCAGTCTGTCGGAGGTGCTCATAGGGGTAGGGTGTGTGTGTGTGTGCGTTCATAGGGGTGAGTGTATGCGCGTGTATGTGAGTTTCTGCGTTGTACTGTGTTTCGTAATTTTTTTTTTCATATTCTGGGCTACACAAGAATAACAAAATTTGACAGATTTGGATTGAAATTCTGCACTGTTCACTACATTGAAATGTCATATTTTATTATTCTTGTGCAGCTCAAATTACAAAATTCCAATTTTCTATGATTTTAGGGGCCTCTTTGTAACCTTATACCTGCCGCTTGACTAATACAGTACAATTTTCACACCCTTCGAAACCTTTCCCGTTAAGAAAAAGTAAGTAGTTCTCAAAAATAAAAGTAAGTGTGGCTAGAAACAGAGTTAACTAGTAGCTTAGTTAGCTCTTATTGCCTTCAATGATTGATCGATCGACCTCCTAATCACTTAATTTGTATGATGAAGCCACGGTGGTGAAAGCTATGATCTCCGTCGTGTGTGTG
Source organism: Poa pratensis (assembly GCA_947311845.1). Lineage (NCBI taxonomy): Eukaryota > Viridiplantae > Streptophyta > Magnoliopsida > Poales > Poaceae > Poa > Poa pratensis. The sequence goes on from CAMZMU010000107.1 coordinate 2,614,075, forward strand.
CGTGTGTCAGATAGAGATGCTTGTGATTTATCAGCAGCAACATGTGCGGCACGCGATTGAATAGTTTGTGACGTGATATACAGCACCAACTGTGGACGGTCACCGTCTAATCCGTCCGGCCAGCCGGCGTTCGCCGTATGGCGCGCCGGCCGGGTGGACTCGCCGGACTCCATGCATGCATCAGCGCGCCCGTACGTGGAGTATGATCATTGATCGACGAGCGGAACCTTATGTATGCGCCGCTATTCTAGGGGCTTGTCAAGCATTTGACAGACTCACACCATTCATTTCAAACGAGATTTGTCCCGTGGACACAAGAGCATTCCAACCCGTAGGATTACTTTTTCCTCTTTCCATTCGAACTTATGTAGGTTTCCTAGTAGTAAGAAGACCTGCGAGAACTCTTACCCATATCTTACAATTTCGTCGGAATTGTCCGCTCATAGCCCGATGGAATTGTCCGTTTGTAGCCCGACGCGCTGCTTCAATGGCTCGATATAAAATATGACCAGCTATACAACTTTTGGTGACATATCTTCCAAGTTGTGTACCATTCGGTTAGCGACCCCTACTACATCATTTATCCTTATCTTTGCTGTTACCACTAGGAGCAGGATGGTGTGCGAGAGTGGCTTCAATCTTACATGCGGAAAAGGGCAAAAAAAGAAACAAGGAGCGGCACCGGGAAAGTGAACCTTCCTTGATCTTATCCATGGCATTTGGGTTGACACGTACTCCCTCCGTTCTATAATATTTGACTCTAAAGTGAGTACTTCTAGCCGTGTTTTTGGTCTAAGCACACTCACTTGAGAGTCAACTATTTCAGAATGGAGGAAATAACACGTGCCATTGGGAAAGTGCTTTCACTTTTTCCGTTTTCGGTGGCAGATGCACATATATACCATGCATGCACGTCAAGGTGAAGGTGACAGAACTGCCATGCGCACTAGCTGGAGTACCAAGCAGGCGATCTCATCGATCCTTTTCCACAAAAAGCTGGCCACATAATTTCGTTGCCGCCGCTTTCACCTAAAATTAATAGCCTTTCTAGCATAGCAACTTAGCAAGTTAGCAACTACCATTAGAGGGTAGCGTCTTTTTGTGTGTGCGAAGTTGTCCTTTTGAAGTTTGAACATTGACAAAATCATTTAAAATACTATCCTGGCCTTCGGTTTATGTTGCAACAGTATCCTACAATTGTGCAAAACTTCAATACATTTTTTTTGTATTTTTTGTAGCGTATAATACAACGTACTTCGGCATGCTCCTAGTAAAAGTGTGCTGCAAAGTTCCAATGAAACGGACAGGGTACGATCGATCGGGACAAACCCAACATGTGTTTTTTTTCAAAATGGGGAATATCGATCTTCCTTCTTTCACCAAAGTGACAAAAATATATTCTCCTTACTATCTAGATCGAGATATTATTCCCGGCTGGAGCAACTTGAGCCATAACTATATATGGGATCGATGCTTTCTGTATCTCCCTTTCCAATAACGCATTTGATTAATCCAAGTGTTGCCACCACCCACAAGTAAACAACATATCAGAACCTTAATTAAGGGATGACTATGTAGATGCGAATTAACAAGAGAACAGAGGAATATTTGATCAATTATATATGCTTGTGTTATTCCAAGCGATTGTTTCCGTACACTTTGTTTCGGCTAAAATTTAACTTGTAGATTGGACACAATATGGCTTATATTCCTAATTTTTGTCGGCCTAAATTCCTTTGGCACGATAGTCTGTCTAGTCAACCAATTATACAAGCCAAGTGCATGTAGACGATGCACACAACCATAATTCACAACATCTAGAGCACAAGAGATGTGGCCGCCAAACGGCTAAGTGATATATGTGGTCGCTAGCTATATATCTGCCTATGTTGTGCATGATTGTATATCGCATCCATTCCATCGATCTTGCAAAAGATTGTTTGCCATAAATTAAGCTTGGAATGATCTACATATAATATACAGCGTTTGAACAAGTGGCGGATGGCCAACTGAGAAGTTAACGATTGATTGGAATGTCGCTATCGCGGTGGAGTTGGCTAGCTAGTTCGATCCCAACCACTAATCATTCTGAGTTTAATTAGTAGCGCCCTACAATTTATTATATTCACATATCCGTACGTACTATATATGTTACAAGGCAACTTAGCGCGGCAGATGCCGCGCCCCGTGTGGCAAAATTTAAATTTGTGAATGTCTGCATTCAAAAGTTGTTTAGATTTAAATATGTTGAGTTTTTTTAAAAAATTGCAGTTATAAGTTGTTCAGATTTCAAAAATTGTTAAATTTGGGAAGCTATTGGTTGCTGAATTATTTTTATGTTCATTGAATGCTCAGTTTTGAAAGGCATTCAAAATTCTTAAATTTACAAATTTGAGTTTTGATCATATGCCATAAGTAGTCAGCGTATTTTTTTCGTGTTCATGTTTTTTTGTTGTTGTCATATTTGTAAATACCACGGTGTAAAGAATTCAAATTTGAAAATGGCCACATTCAAAAGTTTTCGGGATCCAAATCTGTTGGAATTTAAAAAAAATACTGTTATAAAATATTCTTATAAATTGCTCAAGTTTCAAAAGCTGTTAAAATTGGGAAGTTATTTTTATTTGGAATATGTTTACATTTATTAAATGCTCAGATTTTAAAGGTATTCAAAATGTTAAGTTATTTAAATCTCGGGTTTGAACGTACGACATAAATAGCCAAAGTTTTTTGTGTTCATGTTGATATGTTTGGCATATTTGAATTTTTTGCGGATCTATTAAATGCTTAGATCTGAAATGCGTTTGGAATTTTGGAATATTCAAATTTGGAAATTGTTCGTACGCCATAAATAGTTAACGTCTATTTTTTTGTTCAACGGATAAATTTGAAGTTATTGGTACACTTCACCTTTCACATTTCTCTTATCTTTTTCTTATGCTCAAATAATACTCTAAATACTTGTGTTTTTTTTGCCATGTGATCGACTGATTGTTGGCTCTGTTTGTCATCATGAAAATGTGATGATTAAACTATCATTGGAAGAAGAAATACCGTCGTGTCCTTGTGAGAGATTGCTGGTTTGATTAAGTTTTAAATCGAAATAATATTTTACAGGTTTGATGTAAAATATTTTCGGGAAAGGCTCGACCAATACGTTCAGGAAAACCTGAAAGAATATATCTATACTGAATTAGAATTTGTTGTTTCGAGTATTGCTGAATATTCAGCGATTTGAAATGTTTTTCCAAGCAAGCCCCATATTTTGTTTAAAGTTGTTTAAGCATGCATGGAAATGTGTTAGTTAAATGACTATTGGATTAAATTTTCGTAAGAAGAAGAAATACCGTCGCATCTTTGTGACAAATTGCTGTTTTGACTAAGTTTTGAATCGAAATAATATTTGATAGGTTAAACGTAAAATATTATTTGGGAAAGACTTGAATGCCATTTAGAAAAACCTGCACGAAAGAAAAGAGCAATCAACATACGACGTCGATGCACTGCAATCAATATGGATGACATGACTAATTAAAGATATTGAAATGCATCCTACGACATGAAGATCAATTTAAATGGAGTCGAAAGGACTAACATATGCCATTTCTACAAACCCCATATTTAACACATAAGGTTATTTAGTTCTTCTATATAAACATTGTTCAAAGTTGTTTAATCATGTATGGAAATGCAATAGTTGTAAAGGTTTCAATTTTCTGCAAATTTTGATATATTACTTGCATTATTCTGAAATATAGATTAAAAGATATGAATTTTACAAATTTTATTCAGTTTTCTGAATTTTACAGGAATTAATACATTTCTGACAGACGGGACCCACGTGCCAGGATTTTATTAATTATGAAATTATTTACGAATCTGACGACCGGGGCCCGCGCCCGCGATGACGTCACAGGTGACGTCACCGGCGACGGAGGCGCTCGGCTGGGCGGAGCTCGGGCCCGAGCAGCGGCGCACGCGCGGTTGGCGATTCTGCCAGGGGGCGTCGCGGGGAACCGGAGGGGCGGCGCTGGGGACCATATGGTCGCCGGAGGAGCTCCGGCGATGCTCCCAGGAGGCGGCGGACGGCGGCGACCAAGGCGACGAACCAGGGCACGGGGAGGATGAGGAGAAGGTCCTACGGGACCGGCGGCTCACCATGAAGTCGATGGGAGGGTCGGGGAAGCCGGAGGAGGTCGGGGCAGCGCGAATCAGGCGTGGCGAGGCGGCGGCTGGCCACGGGGAAGACGACCCCGCACGGCGGCGAGCTCGGGGCATCCCGTCACGCGCTACTTGGCGAGGAGGTAGAGGAGATTGAGTCGGTCGTTCTGGTGCTCGTCGATTCGTGGGGCGGCGTGGGACGGCGGCGGCGCCACCGCGGGCGGGAGAGAGAGGAAGAGGAGATGGGGGTTGTGCTGGCGTTTTTGCACGGAGGCCCCTGTGGTTTCCTAGATTTGCAAAATAGTCCTTTGCAGGCTGTTTTCTGCAAAAATGTTGCACCAAAGATCGTGCGCGGCGTCTGATTGGTAGAAACTCGCCAGCTACAGTGCGCACGAAGTTTGGCGCGATCTAGACCGTCGGCCGCGATGATCGGACGGCTGTGGGAAAAGAGGCGACGTGGACGCGTGGAACGGCCGCGGTTTCTTCGAACTTTTATATACAGTAGGATGTCCGTGTGATCTAGTACATACATTGCATGGCTCTAGCTAGTGGAGAAAATGATATTCGGAATCTGGGTTGCGCGTGTGAACCCTTTTTTAGCCTGTAGAACTTGTAGGTTAAAATGAATAGATAAATATCCATCTCAATCTTCATATAAGATCATCATTCGCAAGCTGTGCAAATTTCATATAAGATCGAAGTACGCAAGGCGTTGCTATATCGTGGGCTGTGTAACTTGTGCCGTAGAAATTCATTTCTTTATTTTCAAGCCGTTTCCAATTCGATCCGAATCATGGGGCTGTTACTGAGTCGAAAGAGGGTTTGCTCCCAACGATCTACCCAAACAAATATCGGGAACTAGACGTGAACCCTATTCGTAACAGCAATTAGATTGCATCTCCTTCATCGTGCTCTCGCACCACCGCCGATGTTTCCATCTCCCTGTACTGCTACCGGTTACTCCATCCCACCGAGCATGTGTACAGCCGTCCAAGAGAGCAAGCATGCAGAAACCCATCCATTTTGATTCTGGATTGGAAGAGAGGCGATAAAGTTTTAGCGAGGGTATCTGCTCGCATTCATCATCATCATCGACTTGATCACTTGAACGACTACCCCGAATAAGAAATGTCGGACGATGCCCATCGGTAGTGACAAGGCTGTTGTTGATTTTGCCGTTGATCATACAATCGATCAACTCATCCGTGATTCTTTACCTACAGTCCGTTTCCGTTGTGAGTTGTGACTACTGCGTATGCAAATGAGAGAAATGTTCCGTGGAGAAGCAACACATATAATATACACTGTTTGATTGGAACGTGGCTTTCACAATGTGGTTGCTACTTTGCTAGCTAGTTTAACCGTAACCACTGACCATTCTGAGTTTGCAGTCGCAGAGCGATCGACGCTAATGATATTTACTAGTTTGGATGATCTACTTTTTTTTCTATTAACAAATTGCTTAGATGCATGATCAAATCAAACGATGCAAGCAGTGGTGTTAGCACAGAAGGGTCGATCAACGCACCATTCAAAAAAAAAGGATCGATCAACGTGAAAAGTGTTATCGAGACATATGAACACAACCGGTCCAAAGAGTCTGGCCAATTCCAAAAATCTCATTGAGATAACGCATAGCAGAGGCAACGACGACAATGATTGATCGATGCATGTAAGCAAAGATCATGCATTTTGTCGTTCTTCCTAGAGTAGACAATGTGTGCCTCTTCCGGAGACTTGAGTTGCCTTGCTGGTGTTTGCCGTGGCGGTGGACGACGGCCTGAGGGTTTTAGGGCTCATTTGATTCATAGAAATAGCATACGATTTTTGGAGAATTCAAATGTTATCTTACTTGTTTGATTTGTAGGAGTACATCCTATAGATTTTTTTATAAGAAATCATTTGTACTACTTATCATAGGAATTCTAACATCCACTCCAACCTATTTTTAAAATTCCTTTGATGTATGGAATTAACCAAACTTTGGTACATAGCAAATCTTATAAGATTATTAGAGTGTGCATGATATTGCAATCTTATGCTTTTACTATTTATACGTCTTTTCTATCTTACGAATCAAAGAGACCTTTAAGTTGTGTTAGTCTACCTTTTGTATTAAAGCACAAACCCTCTCCCACTCACTATTCATTACCAAATCCTCCCGAGGGCCACTTCCTAATCACTGACGGGTGGCCGGTGATATACACACTTGCATTGCCATATGGCGCGCATGCGGACTCCATGCATGCATCATTACATCAGTGGTGATGCCACAAGTTCAATTTTGTGTAGTCAATTGAAAACTGTATAGTTTAAATCAATGTACTTATACAATTTTATAATATATTTTTTTGCATAATTTGTACATATATATGAAAAAATTGGGTAGTCAAATGACTACACAGCTTGTGGGTGACTTCGCTACTGGCTGACGACGCCACCGAGGACCTAAGCCGTCACAGGTACGGCACACCGACCGGCCGATCGACGACGTACGTGTGGTCGACAGGAAGAACATTCCAAGCGTAAAAGTTCCTGACGTGATCTACTACCCTCTACCACTGCCAACTGTGGACGGTCACCGTCTAATCCGTCCGGCCAGCCGGCGTTCGCCGTAAGGCGCGCCGGCCGGGTGGACTCCATGCATGCATGCATGCATATCAGCCTCTGGCGCGTATGATCGACGAGAAGAACCTTCCATGCATGCATGATCTTATCCATTGCGTTTGGGTTGACACGTACTACTCCCTCCGTTTTAAATTAGTTGACTTGGGTTTGTCTAAATACAGATATATCTAGACACTAAACAAGTATAGATACATACATATTTGGACAAAACCAAGTCAAGTAATTTGTAATGGAGGGAGTACTTGCCATCGACATCGGGAAAGTGCTCACTTTTTGCCGTTTTCGGTGGCAGATGCATCCTGTAGTTATCGTACCAAATTTTGGGTGTTGACCGGTGGCATTGGGCAGCGTTTGGATTGAAACCCAACAGCCGAATTAGCCAAACCAAAATATTGGTCGCCGCGTTTGGTTCCACGCCCATGCGCTGGCGAAACGGGGGCGGACACATCGTTCGCCAAAACATTGGCGTGCCCACAATTTGGCTGGGCGGGTGGGGGCAGAAACCAAACAGCCCCATATAGTCAAGGCGAAGGTGACGGCACTGGCATGCGCACTAGGTAGCTGGAGTACCAAGCAGGCGATATCATTGATCCTTTTCCAGAGAAAGCTGGCCACATATTTCGTTGCCGCCGCTTTCACCTAAAATAGCCTTTCTAGCATAGCAAGTTAGCAACAACCATCAGAGGGCCGGTAGCATCTTTTTGTGTGTGCGAAGTTGTCCTTTTCAAGTTTGAACATTGAAAAAACCATTTAAAATACTATCCTGGCCTTCGGTTTATGTTGCAACAGTATCCTACAAATTCTGCAAAACTCTAATACATTTTCTTTGTATTTTGCGTAGCATATAATACAAAGTACTTCGGCTTGAGATTTTGCACACTTTGTAACATAAATCATTAACTATGTTTACATTTTTTTTTAAATTACTCCAAAATTTGTTTTTGAATGTTCACAATAAATTGCTACATGGAACCCGAGAGTTAAAACGGCACACACTCCTATATATATATATGTGTGGCCAGTGCACTATGGTGCGCGCTCCTAGTAAAGTTGTGCTGCAAAGTGCCAATGAAACGGACAGGGTATGATCGATCGAGACGAATATGATCTTCCTTCTTTCACCAAAGTGACAAAAATATATTCTCCATCTGTTTCTAAATACTATCTAGATCAAGATATTATTCCCGGCTGGAGCAACTTGATTAATCCAAAGTGACAACTATATGGGATCGATGCTTTCTGTATCTCCCTTTCCAACAACGCATTTGATTAATCCAAGTGTTGCCACCACCCACAAGTAAACAACACATCTCAGAATCTTAATTAACTGATGAGTGATGACTATGTAGATGCGGATTAACAACTTAACAGAGGAATATTTGATCGATCAGTTGTATATGCTCGTCTTCTTCCAAGCGATTGTTTCCGTACACTTGTTTCGACTAAAAATTAATTTGTAGCTTGGACACAATATGGCATATATGCCTTGATTTCCTCGGCCTAAATTCCTTTGGTACGATATAGTTTAACTAGTAGTTAAATAGATTTAATTACGCTGTCAAGTCAACCAATTTATACAAGCAAACTAGCCAAGTGTATGTAGACGATGCACACAAACCATAATTCACAACATCTAGAGCACAAGAGATGTGGCCGCCAAACGACTAAGTGACATATGTGGTCGCTAGCTATCTGCCTATGTTGTGCATGATTGTATATCGCTTCCATTCCATCGATCTTGCAAAAGATTGTTTGCCATAAATTAAGCTTGGAATGATCTACATATAATATACAATGTTTTAACAAGTGGCGGATGGCTAACTGAGAAGTTAACCATTGATTGGAATGTCGCTATCGCGGTGGAGTTGGCTAGCTAGTTCGATCGCAACCACTAAATCATTCTGAGTTTAATTAGTAGCGCCCTACAATTTATTATATTCACATATCCGTACGTACTATATATGTTATGTCCGTGTGATCTAGTACATACATTGCATATCCAAAGTGTAAACTATTGCTTGAAGATTTGAAAAGAAAACAATGGAAGCAATATGCAGCATCCTTCTCCACACTATACTCTATCCAATCACATTTGGTGTACCATGCATCTAGAAATGACCGAAAATCTAGACCAAATTTTGTTTTGGGGAAATTATGACCAATTAAACGGTTACGGCCTCTAGACAAATATGTCCATCTCATTTTATCTCTGATTTCAGGAGTACCATATTCATCAATTGGTCTCCGAACTCCAGGATCGGTAACAACATTTGCTATCAATCTTTCAGCAACATCTCCTACACACTGCTAGTCACTAGACAATAGACATCATCAACAATAGACAATAGACACAGAAATTGAAATCAATCTTTCACCGAACCTGGCGTAACCTCTTGAGGTTTCTGGAAATCGCTGCAGATTCTTCTTGCCGAGCTAGAGCCAAGGCTGCTGCAGCTTCGTCCTCCTCGGCCTGCATCTCCATCCATTCCCTTTCTTCGTCGGAATCCATCACAGAGAGCAGCGGCCACTGGATTCTCAGATGGGGCGGGCGCCGGCCGCCAGGAGATGAGCGGCGCAGGCGAGGGCTGGCGAGGGCCGGCGAGGGCAGTACTGGGCGAGGGCCGGTGCGGGCGAGGGCGCGGTGAGGGCCGGTGCAGGCGAGGGCCGGCGAGGGCGGGCGCCGGCCGCCAGGAGATGAGCGGCGCGGGCGAGGGCGGGGCGCGGCGAGGGCCGGCGAGGGTGCGGCGAGGGCCAGCGCGGGCGAGGGCGCGGCGAGGGCGAGGGTCAGCGACGGTGGGGCGCGGCGAGATCGAGAGAGAACACGGGGTCGAGGGGGTCTGCTGACCAGACTCGACCCCCTACTGGTGCCGCCACTGATCGTGGTCGAGTTGGCTAGCTAGTTCGATCGCAACCACTAATCATTCTGAGTTTAATTAGTACTAGCGCCCAACAATTTATTATATTCACATATCCGTACGTACTATATATGTTATGTCCGTCTGATCTACATACATTGCATGGCTCTAGCTAGCTAGTGGAGAAAATGATATTCGGAATCTGGGTTGCGCATATGAACCCTTTTTTACCCTGTAGAATCTGTAGGTTCAAATGAATAGATAAATATCCATCTCAATTTTCATCCCAAAAAAAATCTCATTAAGATAACGCATGGTAGAGGCAACAACAATGATTTATCGATGCATGTAAGTAAAGCTGATGCCTTTTGTCGTTCTTCCTAGAGTAGACAATGCATGCCTCTTCCGGGGACCTGAGTCATGGCGGTGGACGATGGCCTCAGGGTCTTAGGCTCATTTGATTCATAGGAATTGCATAAGATCTTTGGAAGATTTAGTCCTATAGGATGATTTCCTATCTTGCTTATTTGATTTGTATGATTGGATTCTATTTTTTTTCTAAGAAATCATTTGTACTTCTTTTAATAGGAATTCTAATATTTCACTCCAAACTCTTTTTAAAATTCCTTTGATGCATGGAATCAACCAAAATTTGGTACATAGCAAATACTAAAACAATGGAGTGTGCATGGCATTGCAATCATATGTTTTTCCTATTCATATGTCTTTCCTATCCTACGAATTAAAGAGACCCTTAAATTGTGTTCGTCTACCTTTTATCTTAAGCACATACCCTCTCCCACTTACTATTCACTACCAACTCGTCCCGAGGGTCACTTCCTAATCACTGACGGCCGGCCGGTGATATACACCCTTTGCCTTGCCGTATGGCGGGCGTGTGGACTCCATATGCATGCAACAACTGACGTCTTGTGGTGATGCCTGGAGTTCAAAGTTATGTAGTCAATTGAAAGCTGTATAGTTAAATCAATGTATTTATATGATTTATACTTATTATATATATATAATTTCTGCTTGTATATGAAAAAATTGGGTAGTCAAATGACTACACAGCTTGTGGGTGGCTTCGCCACTGCCTGACGCCACCGAGGACCTGAGGCGTCACTCAAGATGGGAATGGTCCGGGTCGACCCGCTGGGTCAGTGGCCCGGCCCAAGAACTCAAGGCCATTGGGCCATCCGGGTCAGCCTTGCTAGAGGTTTGGGTCAACAGAGCCGGCACTACCTGACCCGACGGGTCGGCTGGGTCAACCCAGTCGAGACTCTTCTCCTGTCGGCCGGCCGGCCGACCGTGTGACCTAGCCACCGCCCACGACCATCTCTTCGGCGCCGGCCGCCCCGGACCATCCCTGCCGCCGCCGGCGTTGCCTCCTGCTTGGGTTCCCTGCTCCTGCCGCGTCTTCCGCTCGTCGTCTCGGTCACCGTCGAGGTCGCCGTGGCCATCACCGTCCAGCCGTCCAGGTCGTCCTCCTCGTCGCCGTCCAGATCGACGCCTCCGTCACCTCTCCAGCTCGTCCAGCTCGCCATCTGTTGGCTTCCTCTCCTTTCTGACTCTGCTGCTAAGATTGAGCATAGGTGAGACAGCCTCCTGCGCCCTGCCTCACATGCTCTGTCCGTTCTTGGGTATTGCCTTTTTGCATCATGGTTCTCCGTTCTTTCGTTGGTACTTGGTAATCAGTACAAACTGACTAACATAGATTACTGACTGCGTAGATTATTTAATTTCAGTTATCTCGAAAGTTTTCTATTCCTCTGTAATGTGAATGTTGTGTAAGCCAGAGATTGTTGCAGACTGAACATTGTAAACTAGAACATTTGTTGCTCACTGATTGTTGGAGGTCTGTACGGTATGCACAGGATGATATACTACTACTACTACTACTACTTCCTGCATGTTGCTGCTGTTTGCATCACATAACACTGTTTACAATTCTACATCCAAGTACTAAATGAGTGCTCTGTTAGAGTTCTCAACATGTTCATCCTAGCGAGTAGTATTCTAGTAACACAGTAAGTATTTTACGGATCATGTTTGTTGATGGGATACAAATTTAGAGTTGCTTTCGTTTACTTGCTTTGATATGTGCATCAAGATGGCGCTGCTTCTTTAGCAAGTGCAAACAAGGGTCTTAAAGCATGCTTACTTCGAACAGATATGTATATTGCTACACCACTTTAAGTCATATCTTATTTCTGGATCACCTTTGCCTGACTGTCTATTTGGCTGGGTGAGAACTAGATCCCTCATCCCTGTCATGGAGCTCATACTTGGTTGGTGTATGTTCACCAATGTTCCTGCTGCCCATAATCAGTAGAACTCAACTAACCTAGTAACAAGTTAGATTGATCTTTTCTCTCATTGTATGCAATATCATTTCTTGAAAAGATAACTATATTTTGATATTGTTTTGTAAAATAATGCAGATCATGAGGACAGTGAAGCAAGTGTGATTAATGGGCAGTAGTCTTCAGCTTACGATGAAGCAAAGTCTTGTAAATCCTGGTGTTCTGCTGGTGACATTGTGGAAATTGACTAAAGGTGATAGTCTGGTCTATAGCATCTCACGTAGATTGACTGAAGAAAGTCTTAAAGGTCTGGAGTATCTACAGCAACGAAACCTGCTTGCTGTTGGTTTAATTATTTTGCCCTATTTCGCCGTGTCGGCTGGATGGTGGGCGGTGCTGTGGAGAGGGCGCTGTGGCCGTGGACGTTCATCGTGTCAAGGTTCTGTCGCGCAGCGGCGGACGAGTCTTGCGGCTATCTTCAACGAGTGGCGGCGCTCTCTCGACGGTGGCATGAGGTACGGCGGCGGTGGCTAGGTGCTTGGGAGCCGGCTGTGGATCCGATTGTGCTTCTTCCAGGGTGCTCGGGGTGCTTTGTGCAATTTGCAGGGTCCGTCTGTAATTTCTTTTCTTTGGTGGACTTCTTTGTAACTTGTACTGAGTATTCTGAATATATGGATCGGATCTTTCCTCAATTTTTTTTTTGCCCTATTTCATCTTACTTTTTATTTGGACCGATTGGGCCCCATGTTGTAAACGAAAAGACTAGCTGGTGCTTTTGTCTGGACCTGGGAGCATTTGGTGTCCATTTAACTGTCTTTCACCGGGCATATCTATCCATCTTTCTGGTGGTTTTTTATATTTCATCCGGAGGATACATCTCATAGTTATTCAGCTATTTTGTTGACACACTAACATCCCGAATTTTCTAGATATTATCCATGTGTTTGGTAGATCTTGTGAGTTCTTTTACATTTCTCATATTTGGTAGCCAAATTTTGGATTGACCCAAAATGCCCAATGGGCCAATGAGTGGAAAGGGCCGACCCATGGCCCCCCAGATTGGCCTCGAGGCCATCAGGGCCAGGTCCAAGGCCAGGTCCGGGCCGGCCCGTTCCCATTGTGAGGCGTCACAGGTACGGCACACCGACCGGCCGATCGACGACGTACGTGTGGTCGACAGGAAGAACATTCCAAGCGGAAAAGTAAGATAGAAGAAAAAGGAGCGGATGATCCTATATCCATCGCGTGAGAGAAAGGTACTAGCCGCATTGGGTTATTTGCTTGGCAGGTACCATCGGCGAAAGTGCTCCGCTTTTGCCCTTCTCGGTGGCAGCTGCATCTATGTCACTCCACCCGCACTAGCTTATCTTAGCTATAGGTATCACGTACTTCCTCCGCTCAAAATTAAAAGAAAGGTATACACGATTTTTTTTAACTCAAACACCGGACACTTTTAGCGAAGTTCATAGAAAAGCTATCAACAACTATAGCAATGCCACGATGTACATATCTATTTAATTGATTTTAAAAATATGATCAGTTTTTCTAATGAATTTGGTTAAACTTTACATCTATTCTATATTTGAATAAAAAAAGGTCTTCTTTTCAATAACGGAGGCAGTACATGGAAACAATCATGATCGAAGGTCAAATTATTAGTACGCAGTAGGACGCCCATCATCATACCACCGACGGATTCGACGACCGCTACAGGAACTGAAACGCTGACGGGCAAGATGCAACCATCGGCGGTGAACCATCTAGGAATGGTTGTGGCTGAAGCCCACCCTGATGTAAGTCACTATTGACAGGCAAGTCTGCTTAACCCCTGGTGGTAATTTCGTTCACCAATAACGGTCATTCATGTGATATATTGTGTCTGCGGTGGTCATCACTTGGCGATCCAAACTTAGATCTTCGTCAATGGTGACACTCGCCTTCAAAGATGCATGATTGACGGTTTACTCCTCAAGGCCCATAGCCGTGACATGTTGTTCTAACTTTATGCGTGGCACATCATTGGCTAAAAGGTTAGGAAGACATACGTATTAGGCGTTATAAAGGATTATTTTTCAGTGGAAGCAGGGGCGTACCCACATTATGGTAGGGGCCACCGGACACCGGGTAAAAACTGATTTCTTTGTTATATTTCATTCAGTTATAGTGTGTGACACCTGCAACTCTAGGTGAAAAAATGTGTGACTTAGAGAGTGACACCGGGTCAATTTAAGATGATGTTTCAACTGATCAGGAGATGTCTGTAGTAATCTCGTCGGTATTTTTCTTTCCGAGTAAACCTCGTCAGTATTGAAATTCTGTTATTTCAGCCTTTGTTCCACACTCTACAATGGATGTGTATATGACACCATGGTGTGGTAGATGTGTGTGCGTACACATCGCACTCGGCGCTTGAAAATAACAAGAAACTATCTCCACAGGCTCGAGGGAGTATTATACACGCCTATGGGGATAAGATAGAAAGCCTTCTGCTAAACTGTATGGTGTGCACGCCTCGGAATATGTTCACGTGCTACGTGTCATGTGGGTGCTACAAATAAACTGCCCATGAAACGGACAAGCTACGATCGATCGAGACATACCCAAAGCATAAATCTCTTCCATCACACACCATGCAACTCTTTCTCCGAAAGTGCGGCGGATAGCGTACTGTCTATTAAAAATTACGACGAAAATATATTCTCCTTTCGTATTTAAGTATCTTCCTATGTAACTTTGATAGACGATATATTATTCCCGGATGGAGCAACTTGACCTACTGCCTGTGAAGATATGGGTTGCATCTCCCTTCCCAACAATGCATTTGATTAATCCAGATGCTAGCTGCCACTACATGTAAAAAAAACATTTTGAATCTTAATATGTGCTGTGATCTATATGTAACGAGAAGTAACGGGATAACAACCGATTATTTTAGTTGTCTATCTATGCGCGCCAAGCACCTTGCTTCCCTCTTGTTGCTTGTATGCACGCATCACCTATAGAACATGACTCTTCTTTTGATCACTTCCTTTCGTAAGATGTTGTTTAAGTAATTGATTTGTCCGATCGCTTAACAACCAGGTGTCCCTTGTGGTTAAGATTTGTCATGATTGTATATGTGTACCAATCTTGCGAAAGATATTGTTTGCACTAATTGATTCGTACTTCAACTTGGCCTCCTTTTTGAGAGAGAAAATGTTGTTGAACAAGAGGCAGCTGCCCAATTGAGAATTCACAGGCTGCTATAGTTTTGTGACTAAGCAATAACTTCAGTATTGCAATTTTAGAATCACGTCCTTATTTAGGCAGCAAGAAGCTTTGATCATTTCTAAGTTTTGTCGGTTATACGGCCACGGTTGCGAAAAGTATTAGGTAGATTAATATTTTCTCCAATATTTAATTTTGAATAAATTTAATTAGTCTATTTTGTTAAGCACAAAAAAAGCCTAATCAGAGAAGTTTTTGGCATGCATTGAAATAAGAGAGAAATACATATGCATACATGAGATATTCATCCTATGGAGTGACTTGTTGGATAATGTCTTAATCACTACTAGGGTAGTTAATTTGAATCTAACCACATCTGGCCTTAAACTTACCTATCATGCGGGGGAGACTAATGATACGATGTCGGCCCTTGCTTGGGAGATTGGCCGCATTGGTTAGTGTTCCGCATCCACATAGCATGACATGTGGGCCCACAATTATCTCTTTCCATCGAAGGGAGAGTTTGACTCCTGATGTGGGCGGGGCAAGTTAACCCATTTCCTGAATATAGAATGCATTGAACGGAATAAACAAAACTGAGGTAATGGGAAATTTCATCACATCTAGGAGATGCAATACTAATTGTTCTAGTTTCGGTGAACATGATGTCTATGTACGCATAATCATTAGTACTCCCTCCGTTCCAAATTAAATGACTTTCATAGATACATCCACATTTGATCAAATGAAAGTCATTTAATTTGGAACGGAGGGAGTATCTATCTATTTCTGTTTGTCTCAGTGCATATTCATCTTTGTTGGTTGGGTCTTTGAATTACAGATCAAGAAGGTTTTTATGTTTGAATTTGTTTGCCTATTTTGCATCATGGATTGGGTATTGAACTCTTAAACATATTAGCATAGTCTCCAATACAACATTTAATAGGAATGTAGTATGTTTTAGCATATATCATTTTAACCTAAAAATATTACGAGTGTTTCAAGACAAATGCACCTATACATTTTTTCTGAGTCCAATCCGAGTATTCATAAGATACTACACAAGTCCTATAGTTTACAAATTTTCAAATATTTCTACACAAGAATCTAGGGCAAGAAGCATTACTAACAAAATATCTCCACCTAGTGTCGTGTTTTTCACAGTATATTCAAATGTAAATGTAGTCCTTTAAGATGCCACTGCCATTGTTAATTCACACCATCCTTGATTAACTACAAAGCATACCTAATCCGGTGCATAATGGTAGCACGAACACAAGGACCAATGTACAGCGTTATCGAGACGGATGAACAACCCATCCGATCGATTCCCAAATTCAAGTGGGATGGCTAGTGACAATGATCGATGCATAGGTACCATGGAAATTTGCGCTAGCTAGCGCTAATTATAATGTTTTTTGTATTCTTTTGTGATAGGCTTTACCCGAAAGCGATATTCTATTTCTTTAATCTTGATTTATGATTAACAATAAGCTTCCTTAATTAGATCGTACCATAAGTTTTGCTATCATGCGTCTTCTTCTGCTACCCAAAATCATTTCCACGTTTGAATAAAATAACAAGACCGAGGGGGGAGACACCACCCGGCGTGTCATTAAGTCAGAGATGAGAACTCGAACCTGGGACCTGACCCTTATGCGCTTTGCACGGCAAAAAGCTCAAGTTATGAGTCTTTTCCATACACGAAGAAAGTATACGTGTGCATGCGTGTGAGATATTTTCCCATTTAAGATCGTGAATTGTTGGTGCACGTCTTTACTAATCATGCATTATTATTTTTTTACGGGCAATCATGCATGTATTATCTCTAGCGTAGTTAACTTGATCCTAAACCTGATCTCTCCTTACTCTAACCCAGAAGGAGGGAGATTAACGGCATGTGATGCCGACCCTTTGCTTGGGAGGTGCAGCGCGTCCCCATATATCCACATAGAATGGCGTGTGGGCCCCACAGTTTTTCTATCTTTTCATCTGCTGAATGGAGAGAGTTGACCCACTGCCACTGCCAAATGCCAATAGGATGCATCGAACGGGATAAACAAATGTGAGATATAACCGGCAAACAAAATAAAATCTCGTCTTTTCTAGGCACGGGAAGTGCGATGCTGATTAAGCACGGCAAATTCCACAATGGCTTAATTTGGCCCGTAATATTTATTACGGCAAATGTCGTCTCGTCTAAGCACGGCAAGAACAGGATACTCTGGGTCTGCATGGTAAATAGGACATATATTTTCTGAATAATTGACGCGTAACCCTTTTACTTTATGTTTTTGAAAATACGAAAAATGCTGAGGAAATCTAATATGCACATACTTAATTCACATCAGCATGTCTTTTTAGACGTGATCTAGACCCAAAAAACAAATTTAATGAGCAAAAAAGAGTTGTTTCCTCTTTAGAATCATGATAATGTCTTTCCTTTTTACGTAGATCAAACCGTAGAGTTTTGTTCAATGAGAAAGTTTACATACACGTAGAAAACATATATATGTATGCATGAAAAATCAGATTGTTTTCAGAATCAGAAGTATTTGAAAAAAAAACAAAAGGCTACCTAGCATCCGAGAGCAAAGTCGGCGCACACATGTAAATCCCCCTTTTATCAGTTGCCACATAGCTGATTTCGAGCAGGGCATCATTAAGATTTAATTTTCTCCGTTCGCTTGGGATGGTCATGCCGTTCGGCATTTGCATCTTGATATCATTTTCTTGTGACGACAAAAGATGTACCGTCCCATTGGAGTGGCACCCTCGTTTTCGTGTTTTAGCTTTGAGCACTAATTCGACAAACAATATACGTGCCACATATCATGAAAATTATACCATTAGCAATTTTGTTTGAACTAATACGAGTTCATGATATAACTTTCGTGACATATAATCCATATTTCGATCGTCGATTTGATGGTCAAAATTATACCTCAAAGGACGCGTGTGACCACCTAGATGTGACACGGAGGGAGCTCTCTGCTCTTATATTTCGTCGAAGGAGCTCCAACAGAAATCCTCGAAAAATACTTTTCCAATAGAGAAAGTATTCATGGAAGGGCGGTAGACTTGGGCGGTGGGTCTCCCGGAATAAAAATGGCGCTGCCGCCCTGCCTCAGATCCGGACAAAATTTAACGAATAAATCTTGGCTGTTAGTACCACTGCTGCTACTACAATCTACCGCTAATTATTCAATGATTAAAGCCCCAATCCCATCGTCCACTAATTTAATCGGGCGAGTGTCCAGTTAATTAATTACCGACGGGCGGCCTCAAAAGATCCAGCCAGGAACTACTTACTACTCTACTTGACATTCCTCCTTCCAACTCCACTCGCTCGATCAGCTCCTCCTCCTCTCCTTACGCGTCGTCGTCGTCCTCCTCCTCCGCCGCCCGAGGATTCCTCTCGTCGGATTCCCCACCTCCGCCTCGCCTCGCCGTCGAGCGCGCACGCGCGCAGCCCGGCCGACCCAGCTCTGCAGCGAACGGCTCTTCCCCGCCACGGCACGATACGGTACGGCGCCTCCTCTCTCCCCGTTTACTTGCCCCACGCCGTACGCCTCGCGCCCGATTCGATCCGCTTATGCCTCCGCGAGCCTCGTCGCGGCGGTTAATCCCCCTCCCCGCCCTCTCTTAGCTTCGCCGCCCGTCTCGCGCGCGGGTGCGGTTCCCCTGTGATTGTTCGCGTTCACCCGCGAGGTACGGCGTCCACGGGAAGGAAGGTGCTCTAGTCAATCGCGGCGCTGGGGATTTTTTTATTTTTCGATAATGTTTCGGTTTCGGTACGGGTTTAATCTGATCCAACGACGGATTGGATTGGTGTTTGGTGGTGGCTGGTCCTGCGACAGCTCGCTTTCTGCTTCTAGTTCCTTTGTTTGTCCTTGTCCACGGGGATCTGTTCTGTTCGCGCTCCGATTTCTGATGGCAGCGTTTCATCGACCTAATCGTACCCTGTTTGGGATTTGCGATGTGCAGTTTTTCCCACGACTGTGTTTATGCTCGATTACCCATTACAGACTCTATGCACCATAGTTTCACCCACCAACTATCTCATCACTCGACAAGCTTTACTGTTACTTTCACTTGACAAGTGCAAAATTGCTAGTTCTAGTAATTCATGTACATATACATGTATTACTGACACGTATATCGTTTACCCTTGTATGCAGATTGTGCTTCGGATCCATCTTCCTCGTCTTTGTGGATCAGTCCTCCGACGGGACATGCATGACAGCCCTCCGAAATGAGCCGGCAGTGATCTCCCAGTCTGAAAGAATCGATCTGTTCCGTGGCTCCAGCTGCAACATCGAGACCGAGGTGTTGGCGACTTTGGCGAATGGCCAAGACCCACATGCTTCTGAAACAAACACCGGCTTCAGTGTTAGGGACATCAGGCTCCCCAGCGGGGATAGCTACTCCGGCACATTGCTGGGGAGCATGCCGGAGGGTTCGGGGCGGTACACCTGGTCGGATGGCTGTATCTACGATGGCGAGTGGAGGATGGGGATGAGGCACGGGCAAGGGAAGACGCTGTGGCCGTCTGGAGCAACCTATGAGGGCGAGTATGCCGGTGGGTTCATATATGGTGAAGGAACATATACTGGGCAGGATGGGATCGTCTACAAGGGACGGTGGAAGTTGAACCGGAAGCATGGTCTTGGATGCCAGACGTATCCTAACGGAGACATGTTCCAGGGTTCTTGGATCCAGGGAGAGATACAGGGTCATGGGAAGTATACATGGCAGAATGGGAACTCGTATACTGGCAATATGAAGAATGGCAAGATGTCTGGGAAGGGAACTTTTACTTGGAAGAATGGGGATTCGTATGAAGGTAACTGGTTGGATGGCATGATGCATGGGTATGGTATCTATACCTGGGAGGATTGTGGGTACTATGTCGGGACCTGGACCAGGGGATTGAAGGATGGGAAAGGCACATTGTATCCAAGAGGCTGCAGAGTTCCTGTTAATGATGAGATGTACATCAATAGTCTAAGGAACAGAGGTGTACTGCCTGACCCTAGAAGGCAGAATCATGGTTCACGCATACTTCACTCCTCGTCTGTCGACATGGGGAACATGAAGATTGGCATAAACCGGGAATCTTCAGGTGCTTCATCCAGAAGGAACTCGGGTGAGCACTCCCGTTTGAAGAATGTGTCCTTGGAAAGAAGGTGGAGTCTTGAGGTGGCTATAGAAAAATTCATCGGAAATGAAAATAGTGAAAAATCTGGTCTAGAAGGCTCTGAAAGCATTGACGATTTGATTTTCCTATACTTGAAAGGGAATACATGCAAGGTGTTCTTATCAGCGAACTAGTACTTGACAGGAGTTTTTCGGGCTCTTCCAAGAAAGCAAAACGCCGCCAGAAGAAGATGGTGAGAGAAACAAAAAAACCTGGAGAGGCTATAATTAAGGGGCATAGAAGCTATGATCTAATGCTCAGTTTGCAGCTCGGAATCAGGTATGCCCCCAATGTTATTCCTGTCAATTAATGTACCCTTGATAAATAGCTCACTTTTCTGGCACTATTTGGCGTGGCAGCTTTCTGGTAATAGCGAAACAGCACAACTACAAGCCCTCTAGTGGTCTACATTTTAATGCCATTTATAGTTCAATCTAGCAATTCACCACAAATCATTTCTCTGCTGAAAAGTAACAGTGCAAGGGTTACTAGATCTCTAGGTTAGGCTAGGGACTTTTGCAGCAACCAGCAGCTTTTGATGCCTGTTAGGAACTGATGGGACATATGCATCTTAAAAGAAATTGATAACATAGCATGCTCTTGAAACATCTTGTATCCATACTCTATAATGGTCATTGTGCTGTTATGCTTAGGTACACAGTTGGAAAGATAACACCCATCCAAAAACGTGAAGTCCGTGCTTCAGATTTTGGTCCAAGAGCAAGTTTCTGGATGAACTTCCCAAAAGAAGGATCACGACTTACCCCTTCACATCCTGCAGAAGATTTTAAGTGGAAGGACTATTGTCCAATGGTTTTCAGGTGTGTTATACTTATTAAGCTTTTGTGCATATGTATGTACGTAAGTATGTACGTACGTATGTATAATGTATGTATGCATGTCTGAGTGAGGAATACAGTACCCCTCCTGATTCATGTGATCTTTTGAGTTTGTGTACTTTCCTAACATACTTTGTATTCATTTGGACTTCTAAATGCCGTTGTTATGTTATTCTGATAATTATTTTTCTAATTCTTAATCCCCTTTCTGCTGCATTTATCAACTATAAAATAGTCTTTTCATTTATGTAGAAATTTGAGAGAGATGTTCAAGATTGATGCTGCCGATTATATGATCTCCATATGTGGAAATTCTGCACTTAGGGAGCTATCTTCTCCTGGAAAGAGTGGAAGTGTATTTTTCCTATCACAAGATGATCGGTTCATGATTAAAACTCTCCGGAAATCTGAAGTGCAGGTTCCTTTTTCTATCTTGACTTCAGAGATTATTTATAAATTCTAAGAAATTATGCACAGATAGCGTGTTCGGTGATTTACTTATTTATATATCATGCGGTGCTTATGCAATTTGAATGTTTCATGACTCTATATGATCATGTAGGTTCTTTTACGAATGCTTCCAAACTATTATCATCATGTCCATACTTATGAGAACACCCTCATAACTAAGTTTTTTGGCCTGCACAGGGTAAAACCTTCTAGTGGTCAAAAGGTAATCATCAACTTATCTGCACATCTCATTTGACGTTTTGCTTGCTCACGTTCTTTTTTGTGGAGTAACATCCTTGCTTAATGTGTTTCTATTGCAGTTCCGTTTTGTTGTAATGGGAAATATGTTCTGCACGGAATTGAGAATCCACCGGAGATTTGATTTGAAAGGTTCATCTTTAGGCCGATCTACCGACAAAATTGAAATTGATGAGAACACAACCCTGAAGGATTTAGATCTGAACTATTCCTTTTATCTTGAACCTTCATGGCGAGAGGCTTTACTTAAGTGAGCATATACTTACTCTGAAAATCGTCTTTACTTACTAAGATATGGCTTTGTGGCATAACTGCACTATATTTGGTGATGTATTTCCCTTGAATCGCTGTTCAGCTAATATAGTACTTAAATATATAATGAATGTTGAAATTAAGTATATTATTACTTGCTGAAATAAGTCATTCGCTTGGTTAGCGAAGATAGTATAGATGTAAATATTCATGAAGAATGTCTCGATGCAGTTAGCGTCACAGCAGGTCTTGTAATCATCTTCAGGTTTTGTGCAAAGCTCACCTATGATTGACTATTTTGGCACCGGTTGACCTGGAAGTGTGCAGTGTTTTATTATGTTTGATTTTCTCCCTGAAAGCACTTATGCAGCATGGTCAAGTTTCACCTCCTAATAATTTTCATGGTCTGTTATGTGGGGAACCAGCCCCTGACCGCACCACCTCCTGGTGCAGCCCAAAGTGGTTAGGACTTAGGATCAGATTCGGATTAGGTTAAGAGTCCTGTTTAGATTCAGTTTCAGAGTCCAGATTGGATACTCCTTGGAGTCGGCTTGTGAGCCAAGTTATCCCTCCTATATATTGGGCTTCTCCCACGATCAATAAAGCAACGAGAACATCAGCCTCCTGCTGAAGGATCTGGCGACCCAGCTGAAGGAAGTGGTGGCGCAGCGGACCGCCGACCAGGCCTTCATGGAGAAAATCGTCTAGCGCCTCGAAGCCCTGGAGCAGCGCGCCAGCGCTCCACCAGCTGTTGCCCTGGTCGGCCCGCCCACGGCGTTTCAGCCGGCAGCCAACAGCTCCTCCGCTGCCTCCTCCACGTCGGCACATGCCTCCACCGCCCTCGCGTCCACCCCCACGCTCATGAGCACAGCATCTGATCCGCGCCTTCACGCACTGACTTCCCAATTTCTGCCCCCCAGATTTTCCCGCAACAAACTGGCCCTCCACCACCCCATCACCAACCCTCTTACCCTTCGTTCAACCCAGCCCTCCACGCCTCTCCGCCATCACTGCCCTACCAGCAGCCCGCCACCCCGTACCAGCCACCACCTCAACCACTACAGACTCATCCCAGATATGCCGCCTCGCCGTACCTCGCATCTATTTTCCCCCTCCCTTACCAACACCAACACCCTGGTCACGGCTCCAGCTCCGGTGTCCCACGCTTCCACAAGCTCGACTTTCCGACCTATGACGGTTCTGTCGATCCGCTCGGCTGGCTTCATCGTTGTGAGCAATTCTTCCGGGGTCAACGCACGCAAGAGGCTGACAAGGTGTGGACAGCAGCATACCACCTCGTGGACACAGCTCAGTTCTGGTACCTCCAGTTTGAGCGCGATCATGGCATCCCATCCTGGCAGCACTTCAAGGAGGCGTGTCACCTTCAGTTTGGGCCATCTGTGCGTGCCAATCCCCTCGACGAGTTGGCTCGGCTTCCGTTCACCTCCACGGTTGCCGACTACACGAGCAGATTTACGGCACTCTTGTGCAGGACCAGCGAGCCGTTGAGCTCAGCCTAGCAATGTTACCTTTACACAGCCGGACTTCCCGAGGGCCTCAAAGTTGATGTTGAGCTTCAGCAGCCAGTTGACCTCCACACTGCCATCTCCTTCGCCAAGGCCTATGAGCAGCGCCATTGCCCTCCACCAGCATCAACACAACAGCTTTTTGGGTCTGCAGGGCCCTTGTGCCCCTCCAGTACTCCTGCGGTCAACGCAACTAATAATATCTTCCCCGCCAGCACGACTAGCACTACCGTCGACCATTCCAGAGCCAGCCGCGCCACGACAGGTTCGGCGCCTCACTCCAACAGAGCTGGCAGAACGTCGTCGTCAAGGCCTTTGCTTCAACTGTGACGAGACTTATGTTCGGGGTCACCGGTGTGCACGGCTCTTCTTCATCGAGCTGACGACTACGACCAAGATAACTCCATAACTTGATAGCCTACAGCTTGCGGACAAGCTGTTTTTTCGAGGAAGGGAGAGTTGTTATGTGGGGAACCAGCCCCTGACCGCACCACCTCCTGGTGCAGCCCAAAGTGGTTAGGACTTAGGATCAGATTCGGATTAGGTTAAGAGTCCTGTTTAGATTCAGTTTCAGAGTCCAGATTGGATACTCCTTGGAGTCGGCTTGTGAGCCAAGTTATCCCTCCTATATATTGGGCTTCTCCCACGATCAATAAAGCAATGAGAATTCAGAGTATTTACTTTATATTAGGTCTAGAGTAATTTAGTTTGTTCCATGGTCATTGTTCTTTTCAGGCAGATAAAAATTGATAGCGAATTTCTGAAGTCACAGAGGATTATGGATTACAGTCTACTGCTTGGTGTCCATTACAGAGCCCCGCAGCACCTACGAACACGAGCATCGTATCGTCGAACCATGGCAGCAGAGAGATTAACTGTCCTTTCAGAAGAAGGTAAAGCACACGTTTACCTGCCAGTAAATAGATTTTATCAACATGTACAATTTTTATGGGATAAATGGGTAAAGAAAACAATGATCTTTGGCTTAGGGGTATAAGAAACACGCGACCACTCATAGTACTAACTCCTATTCCCTATAGTATCAGTTCCATTGGTGAGTGTTAAGGATAGATCTTGTTTAGTCAGGTAGCTGTAGGTCGTGTCTTCAAAGGTTACATGCTGAGACAGTCTGGCTTGGTGGCTATCGCCCACCCGAGTTCGAGTCGCAGGGTTCACGGCCGAATTAAACGGGTTGCTATCCGTGTGAAAAAAAAAAACACTGGAGAGGTCTCATCTTCTACCTACATACAGTTAAGGGAGGGATCCGTCCACTTCTTAGCCACGTTTTATAGTTGCCCTGTTCTGTGATATGCTATGTTCTGTTTTCTTTTTCCTCATCATATTTACCTTGTGCAGCTCTATGTTTAATTCTTGTTATGATTGTGAGAGCAAATGTTCATTGTCGACAACGATCTTGTATAGATGCCCAGGAGGATGACGCTTTCCACTATCCAGAAGGGTTAGTTCTGGTTCAAAGAGCAAACGATGAGAACAGTGTGGTCGTTGGCCCTCACATAAGGGGAAGCCGGCTGCGATCATCGGCTGCTGGATTTGGGGAAGTTGATCTCCTGCTTCCAGGCACCGCAAGGTGAGCACCTTTTTTTCTCTTTTCTTTTTGACCATTCCTGTGACAACACCCATGGTTATGAACCTGATGAATTCCGCATTTTTTTCTGGCTGTCTCGCATTGCATGCTGCACTTATTTAATATCATATCGTCTGGGTATGCCCTTCTGCAGGGTTCAGATCCAGCTGGGCGTGAACATGCCCGCCCGGGCGGAGCAGATCCCCAAGGAGGACGATAGCAAGTCGTTCTACGAGGTGTACGACGTGGTGCTGTACCTGGGCATCATCGACATCCTGCAGGAGTACAACATCACCAAGAAGATCGAGCACGCGGTCAAGTCGATGCAGTACGACTCGGTGTCCATCTCCGCCGTCGACCCCGAGTTCTACTCGGAGCGCTTCCTCAAGTTCATCCAGACCGTCTTCCCCGAGAACTCGTAGCGCGTCCTCTGGCGCAACCAATCCTTGGCCGTGTATTTTCGCTCCAGCGATGCTCCAGCAGCATGAGAAATGAAGACAGGACCTCCTGCCTGTGTACAGTATGAGAAAATGAAGGCAGAGGCGGCGCATGTGCCCAGGTCCAGCAGCATGCGATTCTGGAGGGCTGTCCAGGTAGAAAGCTCTCACGACTCTTCTAGTATCAGCCCACGGAAACAGGGTTATGGAGCATTGAAGAGAAGCATCCGTCTCTTGGCACCAGCGGTAGCAGAAGTGCTGGAAGGATGCCAGGATGGAAGTGCTGGAAGGATGCCAGGATGGATTCTTGATCTGCTTTAGTAGCTGTCGTTTTACTTTTTGAGAGGGAGAGGGGAGGTGTCCATTATCCTTTTTTTGTTCAAAGCAGCAGCCTGCTATTTCTTGTCCAGGGTACGCGTATATAAGAATGCTCTCATCTCTCTTTATTTTCGAAGTATAAAATGGGATCTCCAGTTTCCTTTTTTCTGTGGGCTTACATCAAGCCAGCAGCTGGACACATCTAATGCGCTAAGCATGCTTAGCACATAAAATCTGCATATTATCCAAAGCTCTAACATACGAACCGATGACAAATGAAAAGCAACAGGTATGTATCTACTGATGCCTAATGAGAGCACACCCCGTCACACGACTTTGGTCGTGCATGTGCGGTTCCCACAATGTAGCAACCTACTTGTAGGCCTCGACGTGTGCAGACATTTGCGTCTGAGAATTTCATCAAGACTCTCCAGTTCAGCAGTAACATGGTTCTGAGAGAACATCGATGCTTCAGTTGGCAGAAACGCAGAGCACGAAAACAACTCCACAAGTGCAGAGCACTGATAAACAACAAAGCGACATCTTCAACAGGTACAAATGCATCCACCATTGGCGCTTATAAATCAGAAAACGGAGAGACGAAAAACAACAGAGATCAAATCACCGTTTATAATCAATGTTACATCGTTAGGGGCTCCAGGCCTCCTAAGCGACAACCAAATAAACAGAATAGATTACAGGTCCTAGATCAAGCATAAATGAGTGGAAGCGAGGTTTCTCCAGTTCAAGAGTTTATTGCTGCTACTATACTTTCTCACAAGTCAGAAATCGTATGCCAACTAAAAGCAAACTTTGTCTTTCTGTAGCTGTTCCCTCGTTGTCATCGAGGGGACGGACGCCACCGTATAGTTCCGCTAAACCAAAATAAAAAACAGGACTTAACTTACCTGCTGTAGATACAGGACCCTATTTTGAAACTCAACCCAAGGATCATCGCCGACACAAAGAAGAGGTACAGGCCGCCGCGCAGCACCGAGGGCACGGTGCTCATCCATGTTGCCGGCTCCTCGTCATAGCCAATGGGTTTGGTAGACACGCCCCTCTCCATGATGAGTGAAATATGCAGACTCAATCCTGCACTCTTCTCTCCATTGAAACTGAGGCCACCGTGCTGGAAGAAGCCCGCAGTGACGCGAACCATCGAACTAGGCCCGCTGAGCGCGGCAATGGATTTTCCGTTGGCTGGAGGGAATTCTGAAGCAATTGCAGGTGGGGCTGGGTACGAGTTCAGCATGTTGCAAAGGGGTTTCCGAAACGTTTGTCAACCTTTTCGTCCATTGGCAAACCTGGAGCAAACCAAATTCACAGAATTTTATAAATGAGTTCATCCAGTGTGTAGTCACCGATTTGCTAAAAGGAATGTGGAAGTATGAAACTGCAGCTCTTAAAACTATACCTGGAACCGCAATGTTGGATATAGATTCCCGCGGGAACCAGATGAAGATGCGCCATATTGAGCCATTGCGTTTGAGCCATCCATATTCTCATCCTGCAAGAGTAGCACCACGGTGATCACCAGAAAAAGGTTTTTTAGCCTAGACATTTCTGTTTTAAGAAGCTAAAGTAACAGAAAATTGTTATTGTTATGAAGTATACCTTTTGGGCAAAGTTCGACATGTCTGGAAGTTGAGAATCAGAGCCTCCAGCTGGGTCGAAATCAAATTTGAAATCGTCCTCTGTATCGAAGTAAGCCAACAGATCATCTCCCACATCAAAGAGAGACTCGTTCTCAGTTGGCGGGTAGATGAGGCCATTCACATTGAGATAATCGTCATTTCCAACTTCCCATTTGTGATTGTTTGATGCATCATAAAACGCCGTGCTGTCATCCATTTGCTGCTGACCTGGCAGACCATTGGTTTGCAAATACAAGTTCTGGTCATCTGGAGGACAAGCTTGCTGCTGTCCTGAATATGCATTGGTATCATTCCCTGTGTCGAAGAATTCCTCGCATTAAGAGTCCCATTGGCCTGGTTTTGATTACCGTAAGTTCTCAGGGGCCAATATGCCTGATCACCATTTGAAGGGTCACTCCAAAGGATAGGCTCATCCTGACCTGCATATCCATCATCTTGCCTTGGGTATCCAGACAAATCTGCAAGACTGAAGTGATCATCGATGGCATTCTGCTCTTCAGGTACACCTATATTTCTAAACTGTCATTTGACAAAGGTTCCTGCAAGATCTCCTCGAGAGAAATAGCACCGTCACCATCGCTGCCCTCAGAAGTCTCATTCAAACCTTGATCTTGTAGAGGAGCCAATTCTAATGGGTTGAGCCCTTCTTGGTCTGAACGATGGAAAACAGTAACAAGTAAATATCGTGTGTTCACGGACAATAGAAAATGCTTCACTGAGAACTGGATAGCTGATAAGAACAGTTTTCACACAATTGGAAGAATGGTAATTATACTCGGAAAAGTGTCAATTATAAAAAATATATATGTAGATACACAGATTTTAAAAAGTTGTCACTGCTGACTTGAGTTAAGGTTGGGTTCAGCCGCCTATGAAGGAAGAGGCATACATGTAAAGTAGCTAATTAGCTCAACTATTATTGTTCAGTGTAGACAGATACAGCCGCATGTAAGCTGTGCTCAAGTTTTCAATTCTAATGACTAATATCTTGTGAATGGATAACATATACGGAACTTACTTGAACAAGCTCATTAATTTTAGAAAATACATTTTCATCTTCCGCATTTGATTCCGCACTAGCAGTATCTGTGATGGCAGCCATTTCAGTGGATGTACCACTGGTAGGTGTGTTCTCAATGGCCTCATCCTCCTCTTCCCATTCCTCCTCCATGTATGGTGCACCATACTGTGCTCCATTCTGCGGTCCAGATCCAATTTTCTGGAAGATTCTACACACCACATGCAGATCCTGCACACCCAGAAGAAAAATACACTCAGAAGGAATTCTGCATTTTCACCAAAAAATGGAACAACTGCCAGAATCATGTCAGAATATGCACAATAATAGGTACCACAAGGTTATTTTTCAAGAGACAAAGAGAAAGAACATCGCTCTTTTTAGATCAAGTTGTCAAGTACAAGGAAAACATATTTATGAGATAAATGCCATGAAGTAACTTAGAAAACTAGTCATATTATCACCATACTATTAAACGAGAGAAGCAATAACCTGCGTGAAAAGCATCATCCAAATCCCAACAACCAACTAGATAACAGCAAATTGTTAAATTCAGAGATCATCTAGTACTTAAATGCATACAAGACTAAGTGGAAAAGAAAAAGGTACAAAAGACCATCCTTACAATTCCATGTGACAAGGAATGTCCTTGCTTAGATAGATAGTCACAAATAAGTGTCTCCCCTGATTACACGATTTCAGATGTGCTGCTGCATGGTTTCACTGTCTTTATTCTAAGTTGATCTTCATATTTCAGTGTGCAAGCTCACGCATTGCATCACCTGCTTTCTCAAGGGTTGGGTATTCAGGGAACCTAAGTTTGAGATTTCAGAAAACACCACTTTGGTTTGGAGTGGCATTTGTTGAATTCCCCTCCCATGGTGGGTGAGGCACCACCCCTTATGCATGCAGACCTCGCAGAAAAGAGCCAAAAAACACAGCTATCTGGTCAAGAACTACTATAACTGTAGAGAGCTAGATAGTCAAGTATCGAACTACAATACCCACTCTGGTAAGTAATATATCAGGTCCATCCTCAGCACTAACAACACAGAGGCCATCCACACGGCACAAATTAATTGTCATTTAACATTCAAGGTTACTCAAACTAAACTGCAATACAGAGGTTATCCATCAAATCGGCCATCCCGGTCACAAATTTGGCATCAGTATGCACTACACTACTGAATACTTGCCAATTGGTACAAGAAAAATGTAAAGA
The DNA here is from genome assembly GCA_947311845.1 of Poa pratensis. Classification (NCBI taxonomy): domain Eukaryota; kingdom Viridiplantae; phylum Streptophyta; class Magnoliopsida; order Poales; family Poaceae; genus Poa; species Poa pratensis. The sequence goes on from CAMZMU010000107.1 coordinate 2,643,995, forward strand.
GATCATGCTCACTATTCCATATGACAAGGAATGTCCTTCCTCAGATAGATACTAACAAATAGAAGTGTCACCCCAGATTACACAATTTCAGATGTGCTGCTACATGGTTTCACTCACTTTGTTCTAAGTTGAACTTGTTATTTAAGTGTGCAAGCTCACACATTGCATCCCCTGCTTTCTCAAGGGATGGTGATTTAGGGAAGGGTCCTCACCTAATAAGATTCTAGTTTCAGAAACTACTACTTTGGTTTGGAGTGGTATTTTCTTAATTTTCCCATCCTCTTTTTACTTCGGTGTAAAAAGCACTAACTATATCAGTTCCACAAAGCAAGTCCTACATCAGTTCCATCCTAAGCACTAATAACATCGATACCGTCCACACGGCAAAAAATAGCGGAAATTCACATTCTAAGCAACACAAACTAAACTGTAATACAAAGGTTATCCAATCAAGCAAGCAATCACAACCTGGGGAAGAACAGAAAAGAGAACCGATCCGTCACCCACCTGGGGCCCGTCGTTGTCGAGGAGACGGTACTCGTGCATGACCCAGTTAGTCCGATCCCCCTTAGGCGCCCTGCCCGCATGAAACACCAACGTCTTCTTCATCCCCACCGCCTTGCCCCGATGGTACACCTCGCGGTCCTTGCCGGTCGTCTTCCAGTACCCGCGCGGCGTGGCGCGGTTGGTCCGGTTGCCCGGCCCGCCGCGGCCGCCCGCGCCGGCCCCCGCCACCTTGCGGTCGAGGCGCGCGAAGAAGTACCACTGCGCGTCGCGGCTCCGGATGCGGGAGAGCGAGGGCAGGTCCCAGGGCTCGAGCCGGTACAGGTCGACCTCTGCGATCGCGTCGATGCGGAGGCGACGGCCGAGGACCCTGCGGCGGAGGTAGTAGGAGACCAGCTCCTCGTCCGTCGGGTGGAAGCGGAAGCCCGGGGCGAGCGGGACTTCGGCCGGGTCGGGCGGCGATGACGCCGTGGCTGCGGCGAGCCGCGGCGGCGCGGAGTAGTCTGACGGGCTCATCGGGGAGGGTCGATCTGTGGGTTGGATTTGTGCGGGGGTTACGATCTGGGGGGATTGGGCATAATTCGGTGGGAATTTTGGTGGATTGGTGGGGATCGATCGGGGCTGGTGGTTAGGGTTTTGATGAGGAGATCGGGAGGAGGAGGGGGAAAGAAAGAAAAGTCGTGTCGCGATGGCGCGTGGGCGGCGTGGACGAGAGGACGGCCGTTAAATCGTTCTGCCTAGCTTCAACGTGTTCTCGAAGGCAGGCTCCATGGCCACGGATTTCATCTGTGCTCGGGTCATCCGCCGTACGTACGCGGTTAGGATTTGGAGCGGTGCACGACTCGATTTTCGTCTATTCCCGATTTCCTTCCAGCGATAATTGGAAATATTTCTTAAAAATTCTTTGTACCATCGGAAGAAGTTTAAAAAAATGAATACTATTATGCATACAGATTGTCAAAACAATCATGCATACAGATTTCTATCTTCATTACCAACGGAAGAAGTTTCAAAAAATGAATACTATTACCTCTGTTCACTGTTATAACACCATTTACAAACTTCAATGTACTAAACTAGACACAGATCAAATTGAGTGAATCTACACGCTAAGTGAGTCTAGATAAATGCATTCTCGAAAAGAGCTAACACTGTGTTTGGATGTAGGAAAGTTTTGGTCTGGCTAGGGAATTTAGGCCTGAAAACATGGACCAATTCCGCGCGGAGCTGGCTAGGGAATTTGGGCTGGCTAGCGATCTCAGCTGCGGGCACAGGCCATGGCTCAACGGCTCAATTGCGGGCTCGGTTGCAAGGCTGGCAGTGGATGCGGGTTTGGAACACGGCTGCTGTCTCGGCTTCAGGTTCGTGGTCGTCGCCGTGTCTAGAAGGGTGAGTGCTTTCAACGAATTTGATCTTCAAATGCAGTAGGAGTAGAAGTAAGATCAGATTGCCTCATATCCGTAGCAATGCTCATGCATTGGTTTCATACAGGATGGATCCAAATTTTGGTAGTTGCTGTGTTGGTTCTGCTAAACATTGTGGTGATTTTCTTATGCCTTTTAGCCGCCGTCATTTGTGGAAATGAAATTAAGCCCAGCAAGCTGACATAGTGCAGATCAAAAGATGGTGACTGTCATCCAAACTACACTGGTTCTTTTGCATGGAGATACTGAAGGTTCGTAACACTGATAGGCTAGGTGGCCATCAGATGCACAATGTGCTTTGTGAATTTGATGTGAAGTCAGTTTTCTGCAATGTGAAAATCATGCTGCGATTTACATCTGGATGGATGCTTACAGAAACAAGATTGCTAGTCCGGGAGCGAGTGATTCTCATGTATGGTCTCCTAATGTTATGGTTACTTTTGGAGATTCTTTTGTGCTGATCATGTGATGTATATGTGGATTTTTTTAATGTTATTATGTGTGCACAATAATATATCAATATTCAAATATACACATACAATTTTTTTAATATATGTAACAAGTTTATATTGTCTAAACTCAACAAAACATTCAATTCCAATGTTTACACATCCAAACAGGAATTGGAATCGTGTGCTACCCTTTGATTCCAGCCAAAAATTCCATTCACAACCAAACAACGGAATTTAAATTGGAGTCCATTTCCTTTCCATCTTGGAAATGGAATTGCTAGTCCAATTCAATTCCCAGCAAACTTTCCTACATCCAAACACAGTGTAAGAGGTCCTGTCATCGTAAACGTATGGTGCATTGACACTTGCACGAGCAACAAGCAACATGGGTCAAAAAAGCAAACTTATAATGTAAAAAATGTTGACAAACTTCTAAATTTATCTGTAGGTTGAGTTGTTTTTCAAATAGTATACGCACATTTTATTGGTCCAACAAGCATCTAGATTACTACTTGTGTAATTTTGATTTGGGTGTTTTCTTGACAAACATAGAAATTATTATATTTTATTTTCTAGCACCCGACCATGGGCACGTGGTGCCTCGTAGATGTTTTTTGGGTAAAAGGTCTCAAATTCTTAGTATCACAAAAAAAATCTCAAAACAATAATGCATACAGATTTCAATCTTCATTACCATCTGAATTAGCCTGTGCAAATTTATTGATAAAACAAACATTTAGATTACTATGTGTGTGAATTTTTGGGTGTTTTTGACAAACATGTAAATAATTAAATGTTATTTCAGGCACATGAGCACCCGTGCCCGAGTTCCAAATTGCGATTTCGGTCTATGACATCTAACCACATGCAAGTTCATGGAATGATATTCGGTTTTGGAGTGATATACGTTTTGCGAGGTGAACGCTCAGTCTGGCCTATATGATGACCTTTATTTATATTAATTGTTTTCGTTTAAGACACTACCGTACTGGGCTATTGAACCATTCCAGCTAAATGTGCGCCATTAGGTTAACATGTATAAATGGTTAACCGTTGATTATTAAGGGTTGAACCACTCTTAGACTCTTAGCAGGATACAATGATGGTAAATAGTCAAAAAGTTCCGATGGTAGATTCTAATTCACATTTTAGAGTCGAACGCTCATAATATAGAAATATTTAAGAAGTGCAAAAGGAATTGCCATGACCGGGCCCAGCTCAGACACTAGGCGACCCTGTGCAATGCACAAGGGTCCACGTCTGAGAGGGGGGACATCACTGCATATGTCTATGTACACTGCATGTAATTAGGTTGAAAAATAATTAAATTGTAAAGAGCCCAGGCACCAAGTAGAGAGAGGAAAAGTTTAGCATCATTGTTCGCCAGTTCGATCTTGATATTGTACTCAATGTTTTTGTATGCATAAATGCATGAATAAGCTTTTTTGTGAAGCTATGAAACATTATTGACGATGAACTCATTAGAATTTGGTTCATATTTTGTAACTCTTTTCTGGACTTCCTGTCGCAATATGATATTGTTTCATCGCTTACATAAATTATTTATATATTTCTTCGAATAAGAATGTGTGGTCGGATGTAAATTTTTAACAATTTATGTCATATACGTACATATATAATACACATTGGTCCGGTTCCCGGGCCGCCGCGCCCCGGTTCCACTACGCGTCGCGGCTCCGGATGCACGAGAGGGACGGGAGGTCCCACGGTTCGAGCCGGTAGAGGTCCACCTTCGCGATTGCGTCGATGCGGAGGCGCCGGCCAGGACCCTGCGGCGGAGGTAGTAGGAGGTGAGTTCTTCGTCCGTCGGGTGGAAGCGGAAGCCTAGGTCTAGCGGCACCTCCGCTGATTCCGACGGCGGGGATGCCGTGGCGTTTCTGAAAATGCATAAAAATGATATATAATGTAGATAAAACATGTAGCATTTGATACGTTTGGGGCGTATCACAGCCTAAGTACCACAACTTGCACAAGAAGTTCAAATTAGTCCTATAAGATGGAAGATGGGGAATAGTAGTACTACAACTTGTATCGAGGGTGCAAAAAAGCACTTAATCAATCTAGGACGGACATGTGCCTTTATAATTGTTGCGAAATGTCCCCTCTACATTATTTTATTTCTCACAATTGACTGGAGTATATTTTCCAGGTAGCCCTCACCTGTCAGTGCTGGAAGAAGAAGGCAAAATAATATTCCATCCATCCGTTTCTTATTATAAGGTATATAACTTTTTGCTGAAGAGTCAAATTTGACTAAGTTTGACCAAGATTTTAGAAAATATCATTACCAATTACAATATCAAATCAGTATCTTTAACCTGTTAGTGATGGAAGAAGAAGGCAAAATAATACTCCATCCGTTTCTTATTATAAGGTGTATAACTTTTTGTTGAAAAGTCAAATTTGACTAACTTTGACGAATGCGAAAGGTCCAGCACTCGAACCAAGTATCTGTAGGTGCTCGCGCATGCCACTACGCTACAAGGATCTTTGTGAACAAATTAGGACACCCGGTTATTATAGCGTAAGAGAGCCCGACGCCAAAGGGATTATTTGATCGGCCACAAACTAATAGCTCGTGTTTTTCTTCAAACTAAAATGGCAACATCATAATTTAAAATTATTTATTTCTATATGAGGTAAAATTTCACACATTATATACAGCTTAAAAAAGAATTAGCATGTCGAACAAATAAAATTCCATTCGTGCCGAAGTGTTGACCTAAAACCATGACACTTCTGTAGGAAAAACGGGAGTACATTATATATTAGACCATTTATTTTAGAAAGTAGCATTCGGTATCTAAACATTTAGTCGATGGAAAATCATCTAGATTTCTTCATCCACGCTGCATATGTGGGGTCCACATGGAAACAGTACCACGGTCAATTGTGAGAAATAAAAATATATAGAAGGATCTTTTCGCAAAACTTACAACACCACATGTCCGCCCCAGATTGATTATGTACCTATTTGCAACAGTAATACAAGTTGGAGTACCATTGTTCCCTATTTTTCAACTTATAGGACTAATCTGCACATCTTATATATGTTGTGGTACCTCTAGTGCATATAGGTCTATTTTATGCTAGGGATGTGGATTTTCTAGGACTAGTGAGGATTTGCTACATACACACGTATTTTTGCTGAGTTGATGTTTTTAAAATGCTGCCATTTTTCCAATTTTTACCCACCGCGGCGGGGAAAATGCTACAGTAACACAATTTGATTTTGCTAGTACTACGTGGTTTTGTTTTGCTTCATTGTAGCAACTCGGGATGGCTCGGGGAAGAAGGGCATCCAACAATCCGCAAACTTCGGTCGGATGAAAACCGACGATCGTGGTTTTGATCCCCTGAAGGACTACCGGCGTACATTTTCTGAGTCGTCAATTCGTGCAAAAAAAAAGATTAATATTTAAGGGAAGAGGTACTCTGCTCTTCCCTTAAACATCTTACATACTTAATTACCACGTGAGGACATGTGCATGGTTAGTAATTTATTTTCTTTTCTTTTCTCACACGATATGTTAATAGTGATACTATCAAGTGGAGAAAAAAAATAGGCTCACGGTAACAAATCACATAGGCGGCAAGTGCTCCGGGCAGTCGCGTCCAGCGTGCACGGACGTTTCGGCGATGACGGATCCTCTGCGCTGCGCTGCCACACACATGAGCTCCCACGCTCTCTCTTCTCCATCGATCCCCTGCACTGTGCGTGACCGGTGCAGACGCGCACACGGTCACTCCTGGGCATCTTGTGGACCGCTACGTACGCGCAGGTTCTCTGTTGGGCATTCCCAGTTTAATCCGATTTGTACAGTTTCCTCAACCCTGGCGCGGACCTACCCATATCCACCGTAAATCGGACGGAACCCTCGCCCGGACAGTAGATATTTCTCACACTCCGTCGGATCCTTCTCCCAGCTCCGCTACTCTAGCTAGCCCCGGCGGCCTCGCCCCACCGATTCGGTCTACGGCCCACTCGTCGTTGTTTGCACTTGCTCCCCGACCAGATTTCGACCCTAGCATAGTTGTTTTGCGGTCGCATCTCGACGGATTTGGGCGCATTTTCGCCTTCCATTTCCGTCGCCACCTCCAGCAAGCCGTCGATCTACCACGGCTTCTCCGCTGAGACCATGGTTTCCTGGGACATGAACGAGGACTCAGCAGGCTCCTACCCTCTATACGAGGAGAGCACCTCCTCCGATCCGGTATGTCCTAGGTTTCGCCCTGCATTTTGAGTTTTCCCCAAAGTTGTGCATTGCGAGTGTAGAATTTGAGTCGTATTTTGTTGAAATGTAGGATTCATAGGCATGTGCTTGCAATATCCGTGGTGTGATATCCGAGTTAAACGACTCCCTCCGAAGCAAGATGCTCATATCGAAGGATTTGAACTTTACAATCCGGAAGTTGGAGGAGAAATTGAAAAAGGTTGAAGAAGAGAATAAGAAAATACAATAAGAGAAGATGAGCTTCAAAAAAGAGAAGAGAAAATCCGTGCCCCATTTTTTGCTACAACGCCACCATGTTCGATCTTATTTTTAATCGAGTGAGAAATGTGATACGTCTCAAACGTATCTATAATTTTTGATGTTTCATGTTGATATTATACCAATTGTTACATGTTTTGCATCCACTTTATGTCACTTTTATACATTTTTTGGGACTAACCTATTAACAAGATGCCACAGTGCCAGTTCCTGTTTTCTGCTGTTTTTTATTCCAGAAAATCTAGTCTGGAAATATTCTCGGAATTGGACGAAAATTTACGGAGGTCCCTATTTCACCGAGACACACATAGAGTCCAAAGGAGAGACGGAGAAGACCCACGAGGGCCCCACACGCGGGTTGGGCGCGGCCGGGGGGACCCGCGCCCTACCCTTGTGTGGGCCCCTCGGGGGTCTCCAGCCGCCGCCCTTTCGCCTACTTATTTCCTGCGATGCAAAAACCCTAGATACCCGAGTCATATTCCATGAAAAGTTACAGAGCCGCCGCCGTCGTCAACCCTAGATCGGGAGGGTCCAGAACCTCTTCCCGACACCCTGCCAGAGAGGGGAATCATCACCGGAGGGTTCTACATCACCATGCCCGCCTCCGGAGTGATGCGTGAGTAATTCATCCTTAGACTACGGGTCCGTTAGTAGTAGATGTTTTGACCAAGTAGATGCTTGTAACTCCAAGAGAGAGTATTTATGCTAGATAGTGGGTTCAGTCTCCAGTAATCTTGGCGAGTGACAGCAACACTTAAGGTTGTGGATGTGCTGTTGCTACTAGGGGTAACATAACAATGCTATGTCCACGGTCATATGTACTTGTTTACTTTACGTACATTGCTTAATGCGATTATCCGTTGCTTGCAACTTAATACCGACGGGGAACACGGATGTCAACCTGAAGGTGGATTATTAGTCATAGATGTGGTTGGATAAATGGTCTATGTGTTTTGTCGTAATACCCAATTAAATATCATGTTAGTCACCTTGTTATATATATATGCATTGTCATGCGCTCAATATTTTGTCAATTACTCAGCTGTAATTTGTTTACCCAACATGCCGTTTATTTTTATGGAGAGACACCACTAGTGAACTGTGGACCCCGGTCCATTCTTTTACACTAATAAAACCACCAACTGCAATCATTGTTCTCTTTTACTTTCTGCAATTAAACACTGTTTTCCGCACTATACATTTAACCCTTTGTTTTCAGCAAGCCGGGGAGATTGACAACCTTCCTGTTTTGTTGGGGGCAAAGTAGTTTGATTGTGTTGTGTGTAGGTTCCACATCAGCGCCGAATTCCCTGGTGTTGCGCCGCATCATAATTCGCCGTTGACAACCTTCTGAAGTGCTACTGCTTTTCCTGGATTCGATAACCTTGGTTTGGGAAAACTTGCCGCTGCACTGCTACATACCTTCCTCTTGGGGTCGCCCAACGAACGTGTGTCAACATGCTATCAAAATGCCAAAGCACATCTCAACCCCTAGTATACTGATGAGCTCCATAGCGGACGCGAGTGATGTTACTACTCTAAGTTACTACCTCCACAATGGGAAGTAACATGAGTGTAGTGTAATGCATAAGTTTATTTATTAGATTGTACACACATCTTGCATTGAAATGTGTGATGTTACTGTAACATAGTCTGTTACCACAACCATCTCTCTCCTCATTAATTACCCGCCACATCAGATTTTTGTCTATGGGCATTGAGGACTAGTCTAAGTAACCCTCACCATCCTTAGCTACGAAGGAGTAAATCAGTTGGTGCCTGTTTTGAAAAAAATTGCTTGTTAACTGTACCAGTTTTGGGACGAGGAACAATAGATAGCGCAAAAAATTGTTTGATCCCGTTACCATAGCGAACCTGACAGGCTGGTCCCACCCGTAGTGATGACATGGAACGCCACCATGCGTTGACTAGCTGGAGCAAACTAACCGATCGATGACCCACCGAAATCGAGGGTCGCAGGCGCGGATACCATTCCCGGAGTGCCGCCCGAACTGCTTCCGATTTCCTCGAAAGGTCCTGAAGCACGAGCTGGCGGAGCTGCTATGGGACAATGGCCCGACGCTCCAGCGGACGCAGTTTCCGGGGCCATTACCCCGCCGGCGGCGACAGGGACACGGCCCCGCTGCAAGAGCAAGAACGCACGTGCAATTGCTCACCGTACGTCGGGGCGCTACAGGACGCGGAGGTGATCCAGCCATCCAGGAGAGGTCGGGAGACTCCGCCACTCACAGGGAACACGATGCGGTGGTCTAGGACGGCGGGGTAGGCCAGAGGCGACGAAGTTGTCCGCGGCGAGCGGCGGACGGAAGCGGAGAGCAAGGAGTCGATGGCGTCGACTGAGGGCACCTCGGTCCAATTCACTGCTCCAGAAGGGAGAGGGATACAAGGCGGAGTTTCTCCGGCGGCCGGTTGGACGCGAGGAAGCCCGAAGCGATGGAGCGCATGACGTTCCCGGCGTCTGCGGCAGCGAGGTGTTGTAACTCAGGCTATGACCCTGCTAGCCCTTGGCGTTGCGGAGCGCGGTGGAGCTCTTGGATAGATCCCGGAGCCGCCGGACCTCGCCCGTCACTGGCGAGGCTTGATGCTGGACGAGATGATCTTTGTTGCGGGGTCAGAGCGCTGCACAGCATAGCCCGGCGAGGCAGAGCCGCCCGGCGCGCGGCGCGGCCAGCTCGACAACGTGGGTGCCCCGCCGGAGCGCACCGTACACTATCACGCAGAGCGCGTTGAATGTGCCTTCCGCCACGAGCCCCTCATGCGCGTCGTCATCGTCGAGGCTGAGGTACACGAGCGCCTTGGCGTCCGCCTCGTCCCCGCCCGCCGGTCGCCGCGTGGTGCAGCAGCGGTGTCAGCCCCGCCGCCTTGTACAGCGAGCACACGGTCGGTGGCTCCGGCGAGATACTGGAGCGGATGCCGGACTGGCGCGAGCTTTTCCGCGCGCTGCCGAGCAGGCCTCATTTCGCGGCTGCCGCTGCTGCCTCCGGTCGGCGTTCTCTCTCCAACCCCGCCCTGTTGCTCGTCGAGACGGGATAATAATAAAGCGGTTTTCCTAGTTCTCAATCGATTGAGAACTTTCTTAGCGCTCAATCGACTCCGTGACGCTCCGATCGATCGCTGCTTTGTGATTCGTTTCTTTGTGGGTTTGTCTCGTTCACGGTCCGTTATGCGTCGCTAGGGTGCTGGGCCTTTTGTTTCCTGGGATTGGGTGGTGGGACGGCATGGTGGTGTCGTTTTTTTTTCCTGCTTGGTTTTTTGGTATCGTGTTGGGCTTTTGTGTTATTTGGTTGGTTTCGTGGGCCCAGAGTTGATGAGCTCGTTGGGCTTTTTTGTTTTGTTTCGGTTTATTCCTTTTTTTAGTCTAATAAATCTTTGTTTTTTATTTCCTATTCGAATCTAATTTTTGAAGGTAGCTGCATTATACCCTTTGCAATTTTTTATTCGGTTTTGCTAATTCTCATGCGCTTGTCTGCTTTTGGAGTTTTTTAGATTGTTTTTTAAAACTGTGAGTATTAGTTATTTACCAATTTGATAAGAAATTAATTCTATGGCATATCTAATATTTGTTTGTTTAAGCCAATTTTGCAGCGTTCGAATTTTTGGAAAAAAGATGGACTTGAATTTGTGGTGTTTGTATCTTGTGCGAACACCCCGGCAGGCTTTTGTGGTAGATCAAATCGGCGAACTTTTTTATTTCGAAGTTAATATTGTAGAAGATTTTTGAAGCTAGTGAAGCAAGTCGTGGATCATGCCCTGCCCCATTTTTTTTGTGTATGTTCATGTGACTGTGAGGTCTCGAATTTTTTTGTGTGTAAATGTGGGCATATTTTTGTAAGTTAATTATTTTATTTTATTTTATTTTTTAAATTGTTTGTTGCATGTTTGATTTTTTTGTGTGTAAAACATTCTTTTTGTTTTAGGATTGATTTTTTTGGGGCTTCGATGCAGTGATTTTTCAATTAGAATGTGTTGTTTTTAGTTTTCAGTTTGTAGTGGGGTGCTATAGTGTAGGCAGAATATGAGGAGGCAACCAAACTGTTTTGTTCTGCCTGGTTTGTGGGCCCGAACTGAGCAGATCTGCCTGCTCAGAAACTACGTTGCAACTGTAGCCGAACACCCCTTGATCGTGGGCACGTTGCATCTATCTGACAGTTCATCTCGCACCACTTCCTCTATTTCTCCGCTTTATAGTTAGTCGCAACTGGATTTTGCTACTGAGATTCTTTCTGCAAGAATAGCCTATTGCAACTGCATTAGTAATTTTTTTTTGTAATTTTTTTAAATAGTTTGTTGCATTTTTTTGCTGTTGTAGTAGCAACTGCACTTGCAGCTGAGATTGCCACCGACTTTGATAGACAGTTTGCAACCGCACTTGCAACTGAACTTTTTTGAGCCAGTTTCAAATGTACTTGCAACTGACATTTTTTTGAGCCAGTTGCAACTGCACTTATAACTGAGATTTTTTTTAGCCAGTTTCTACTCCACTTGCAACTGAGATTTTCTCGAGTTTATAGACCACATGCAACTGAGTTTTTTGTGTTTTATTTTTACATTATTATTTTAGTTTTTATTCTTTTTAGTTTTTATTATTATTATTGTTTTGAACTGAGTTACAATTGCTTTTGAAAATTAGTTTTTGTTTAAACCAGTTGCAACTGGACTTGCAACTGAGACCCTCTGACCATGATGGCCAGTTGCAACTGCACTCCCAACTGGGATTTTATTTTTTATTTCTATATTATTATTTTTAAGTTTTAATTATTATTATTATTTGTTTTAATCTGAACTGAGTTGCAACTACACATGTAACTTAGTTTTTTTTAGCCAGTTGCAACTGCACTTGCAACCGAGATTCGTCTACCCTGATAGCCAGTTTGCAACTGCACTTGCAACTGAGATTCATCTACCCTAATAGCCAGTTGCAACTGCACTTGCAACTCCTCTGATGCTGATAGCCAGTTGCAACTACACTTGCAACTTAGTTTTTTTTACCCAGTTGAACTGCACTTGCAACCGATATTCGTCTACCCTAATAGCCAGTTTGCAGCTGCACTTGCAACTCAGATTCGTCTATCCTAATAGCCAGTTGCAACTGAGATTCGTCTACCCCTGATAGCTAGTTGCAACTGCACTTGCAACTGAGTTTCGTCTACCCTGATAGCTAGTTGCAACTGCACTTGCAACTGAGATTCTTTTCTGACGCTATTTCCTCTGATGCATGTGGAACTTTTTTATTTTTGTTATTTCTTCAAAAATAGCTCGTTTGCATTTTCTTTGCTGTAGTTGCACTTTTTGGGACTGAGATTCCAGTGACTTTGATAGACGGTTGCAACTGCACTTGCAACTAATTTTTTTCTTTTTTTGAGACAGTTGCAACAGCACATGCAACTGAGATTTCCTTGACCTATAAGCAGTGCAACTACACTTGCAATTGAGCTTTTTTTGAGCCAGTTGCAACTGCACTTGCAACTGAGTTTTTTTTAAGCCAGCACTTTCAACTTTTTTTGGAGCGAGTTGCAACCGCATTTGCAACTGAGATTTTCTAGTGTTTATAGGCCAGTTGCAACTGCACTTGCAACTGATTTTTTATTTTATTTTTATTATTTTAATTGTTTTTTGTTTTTTTGTTTTTAACTGAGTTGCAACAACTTAGTTTTGACAGTTGCAACTGCACTTGCAACTGAGACCCTCTAACCCTGATAGCCAGTTGCAACTGAGATTCTTTCTGACGCTTATAGCCAGTTGCAACTGCACTTGAAACTAAGTTTTTTTACCCAGTTACAACTTCACTTGCAACTGAGATTTTCAGATTTTTTGTAGCTACTTTCAAATGAGATATATTCTTGCTTGTTTTATGTTCTTTTTATTTATTTTGTTATTATTATTATTATTATTTTGTTTTTTTCTGGAAACCAGTTGCAACTGCATTTTGTAACTACACTTGCAACTGGATGTTTCTAGCTTAGAATCTAGTTGCAACTGCACTTGAAACTGAGTTTTTTTTAGCCAGTTGCAACTTCACTTGCAACTGAGTTTTTCTGAGTTTGATACCTACTTTCAAATGAGATCTATTCTTTTTCTTTTTTTTGTGTTCTTTTTATTATTATTATTACAGTTGCACACTAGTTGTAATTGAATTTTTTTTTATTGGACAAACACAAATAAATTCGGGTTTGTGCGATCAACAATATCTTGAATGTCTTTATGCTCAATTTTATATATCTAATTTGTAAGACGTATGAAATATATTGATTAATTGTATTGAAGCATCTTTAGACAACACCCGATTCTCATTTTAAAATAAAACATCGCATCTAGATCTCATCTAGGAGATAAAAGTGTGAAATATATATGTGTGTAATTTATGGGCTTAATTGACCACTCTTCCTTAGCTTCAGGCCCATTTAAGATGTCCTGGAATTTTCTATGGGCCGCACATAAGAAGGCTGATGCACCGTATGAAAATACAAGGAAGATTATACAGGGAGACAGCGAACGAACGTATACAAGACATGGAGAATCGTACGAGCAGGTCGGTCGACTGAGAATTAACAAATTCTCAATCGACTGAACGTTAGATGCTCCCATAATAAAGAGACAAACGAGGGGGATAGGATTGACCAAATTCACCAAACGGACGTGTGTGGGTCCAGCCTGTGAGGTCTGCTGTTAAATTCAGATCAACCAATTTTTTTTTGCAATCTGTAACGGATGCCCCGTATCATCAAATTTTCAAAAAGAGTTCTCTCATTAACCTAGCCCCAGTGTGTACAAAATGTAATTTCCTTCGGTCCAACATCTGGCATGCATCTTGTGAATAAGTAAATTACATAAAAGCATCATAATGGAGGCTAAAATTTACAGGTATGTATCGGATTCGATAGTTTTCTAAAATCTACCAAGTTTGGCGCAAGGAGCAACAGATTGTGGTAATTACCTTTTTTAAGTGTGCCGACATGTGGGCCCCACTGTAAGTGCTGATGTGCGAAAATGGCTGTTAACCCCAACCATTTAAACCGGTCTTAGCACCACGAGTAATACCCATGCCTAAAATTTGAAAATTGTTTTGAGTAGATCGTTCTTATGCCCCTCATGGATACAACAATGGTGCAAGACAGGCTGGTTCCCTTTCCCCTCCCCCGTATACAGTACGAGAGAGGCGAAAAAGGGCGAACCCGCGTTTCCCTCGCTCGGCCGACGGCGGGATCGCCGGTCCCCTTCCTCTCCGGCCGTCGGTACGGCGGTGGGAGAGGGGTGGGACCTCCGATCTATGCCTTAGGCTTGTAGATAGTAGGGTAGTTGTTCCTACCGGCGCTGGCGATGTGGGGGTCGTGGCGGCGATGGGGAATAAAGGTACCGGCGGTTGTTCCTTTGGCGGAGTCGGCGAGCTGGTGGTGGTAGATGCTCTCGGATCTGTCGATCCGGTGAGTTTTGGTGCTCTCTGTTGGCTCGGTGCTGCGAAGACGGCGGCCGATGGGTGGAGCTTCTGTTCCCTGTTCCTCTCTTCGCCATGGTAGGTGTGGCTCTGAGCCTGCTGTGGAGGATCTGGGGATGGGGTGCCCGGGCTTTGGTGCTTTGCGCGCGGCTGCCTGGTCTCCTGGTTCGGAGCAACAGTGGTGGCTTTGCTGATGGCGTGGTGCAGAGCAGAGGAGGAAGAAGGGTGGTCGATCTGGCACGGCCGGGCTGCTCGGCGTGGTTGATGCTGGGTCTGGAGGAGAGGGCAGCTTGGCCGTGCTCGTTCATCGTCGACGATTCTGCTGCTTGCGGCAGATGGATCATGCGGCTGTCAATTTTGTTTGGTGTTGCTCTTTTCTCTGGGTGTGGTTGTGTGGGTTCTCTGTTGTTAACCCCAACCATTTAAACCGGTCTTAGCACCACGAGTAATAGTCATGCCTAAAATTTGAAAATTGTTTTGAGTAGATCGTTCTTATGCCTCTCATGGATACGACAATGGTGCAAGACATACATACAACACTGGTACGACTCATGTTGATTGCAACCAAAACGAAGAACCGCTTCCTACTAAACTCCTTCCAAGTGTTCTTACGAATTGATGATTCACACTTGAAGACCAGTCCAGGCGAGAAAGTTTTCAATGCAAGTCAAAACGGGCAGCTGGACCAGAAAAACAACATAGCTGCTATGTTGTACATCAATCTCAAAACAATGATTCCACTGAATCTGCCAAAGCTTCGTCCGATCTCCATCGAATTCGAGCACATCCATTCGAGGCATACGATGGCAAACAAAAGAATCAACAGAAACATCGTTTAAATCAAACGAACACGTTACTTGAGCAATAGACTGCTTAGGGCGTATACCTCTTGCTGAAAGCGGTATTAGGGACCGGCAACCCTTATACCCAGCCTCCGTGTAATCGATGTACCGCGGTGCCCATCGGGGCCGGTCTCCACGTAGCCCGTGAAGTTGATCAAGAACCTCGGAGGCTGCGAGACCCGGTGCGGGAGCATGGAATCCAGGTTATGCAGAAGCTTCGTTTCCATGTCGGCGGTGTACTTTCATACCAGCTTAAGGCTTGGAGAGGTGGGCTCAAACCGAGCTATCAACC
Organism: Poa pratensis; assembly: GCA_947311845.1. NCBI lineage: Eukaryota > Viridiplantae > Streptophyta > Magnoliopsida > Poales > Poaceae > Poa > Poa pratensis. Next base: position 2,659,476 of record CAMZMU010000107.1, read on the forward strand.
TTGCGCCGCTCCATGACCGATTCCACTGCCTCGTTGACGAACTTGAGGATCATCGTGCACGGATCTTGTTGCTCATGCCGCGGCTCCGCCTCCTTCGCCACCATGTCTTAGCTGGCACGACCCTCGCCGGAGAGACTCTCCATGATTCGCTACCGAGCGCCACGCGAGATCTGGTCTCTAGAGCACGTGGAGACAAATTTGGATCTACTCCCTCTGTTCAAATTAGATGACTGTACTTATACATCCACATGTGGGTAAATGAAATTCATGTAATTTGGAACGGAGGGAGTAGATACCAAATGTTCCCTGCGTGGCTTGATCTTTAAATTTGTTGATGCTCATGTTGATTCGTGACTGCACACTGACATAGTGGCTTGATCTTTTTCTCTTTCTCTCGTTTCACACAGCCCCGTCCGTGGTGTGACATGGAGAATTGGAGATGCCACATTGGTTTGACGTGCAGCCCATGCCCATGCCGCGACGGCACGGCACAGGTCAACGTGACCGATGGGTCCAGCATGCATGCTATGCTAGCTAGGAGTAGTGACCAGTCACGGTTTTGGCGACCACAGCCCGCCCAAGCACTGGAATTCAAAATTCGAAATGCTTTGGACGGACTGAGAAGAGAAATGGCTCTGTAACTCAAATCAAATAGAGCAAAAAAAAAAAAAAAACCCGTCTCTGGACAGAAAGAGAGAAAGGAAATTGCTGCAGGAAAAGAAAGACTTCTTGTGCACGCCTCGATTCCCGGGCCAAACCTCCTCTTGTCTCTTCACTCTTCACGTCGCCCCTCTCCGCCACTTCGCTCCCTCACTCCCTCACGCGCAAAAGCAGCACACCACTCCTGCTCCTGCGCCGCCGGCCGCGGGCCTCCCCAGTCCCCACACCGCGCCGCCATTGTCGAAAGCAGGAGATGGGCGCACTTCTCTCGGTAGGTTCCCCCTCCCCGCATCTGTCCTGAATACTGAAACCGATTTCGAGCGGGGCCGGGGTTTTCGGTAGGGTTTCTGCTTGATAGTGGGGCCCCCGCGTCGACGCCGTTCCCCGTGCGGTTCCAGTTTCTCCGCCGAGCCGCACCGCAGCGCGTACGTCTCTCCAACGCATTCAGGGTTTCGTGTTGCTCGATCGGATTGTAGGTGTTTTGTTTCCAGAGGTCTCTAGGATCGATCTCTCCTGATCCGGTTCCACCTACGGCTCGCGTTCGTTCGGATTTGGGGATTGGGTGCTGCTCGATGTAGGGTGCCGGGTTGTTTGATTCGAGATGGCTGCGTGATTTCGCACACGCATCTCTCCACGGCTCGTGTGATTACGTTGGGTTTCGGGTGTATTTTGGGGCTCTGTTGCTCGTGCGCCCAGTTTTGGTGCAGAGTCGTCAGAAGCATTTTCTCTATTTGTGCGCTTGTTTTCTTCATGACCTGTTTTGCATCGATATTAACATTGGCTTGGATTTCCCCGGGCCTCCTGTTTTGGTGAACTGATTTGCCTGCGTGTCGTGAAATAACCGTGGTGATTCAGTTTCCTCCTGCTTGTGCGTCCTGATAGAACCTTTTTCCGAGGCTGCTCTTCTGATCTGGGAGTAGAGCTGTAGTTCACTCGTTGCACTGTTGTTAATTCATCGTCTACTGCGCTTATAGATTACAGTTTTGTGGTTGCAGACAATAATTTTCCATGTATTGTACGACAGTATTAGGATTAATGGTTTTTTGTAACACTGATTGGTGTGTTGCTGATTGCACAAACATTCCTAAATTGGAGAGCTATGTATGAGCACTGCATGTTAATATATGAATTTGGAAGGTTAATGGCTGGTACAATTCATATACGTGTTCGTTCCGATTTGGGGATTTGAGTCCTGCTCAATGTACGGTGCCGGGTTGTTTGATTCGAGATGGCTGCATGATTTCGCACACGCATCCCTCCACGACTCGTGTGATTTCGTTGGGTTTGGGGTGTATTTTGGGGATTTTGTTTCTCGTGCGCCCAGTTTTGGTGCAGAGTCGTCAGGAGCATTTTCTCTATTTGTGCGCTTGGTTTCTTCATGACCTGTTAGCATCGATAGTAACATTGGCTTGGATTTCCCCGGGCCTCCTGTTTTGGTGAACTGATTTTGCCTGCATCCATTGGGTGTTTGTTGAGAGAGGTTAAGGCAGCCAAAACATGCTGTCTAGTGACCCGCCCTGCTCTTCATCTTGGATGCAGTTACTCTCATGAATCATGATGATGCTTCTCTCATCCTCTTGCGACCAGTACCATTAGCTGGCTGTGTTCCATCAGATTTTCTCCATCACTACATCCTGTCAATTCTCTGCAGCTTCAAGTGTCGTTGTTAGCTTGTTTTCTGAACTCGGAACAGCCTCCTAAGCCTTGCTGTGTTTGATTTGGAACCAAAGCCGTGCTTGTCTTTTATTGTTTGTTAGAAATTCTCACCATGCTAGCTTGATCCAATGTTGCGAGCAGAGTTAAAAGACCGATCATCACATGAATGGACTTCTATTTGGATATTATGTCTGCAATGTATATCTTGTTTGCAAACTATACTAGTGCAGGCTTAGGTAGTTTGTGTGCAGTGCACTGGATTCGGTTCCAGTTTACAATATTTTTGTTCAAATTGTTTGTCAAACAACATGCTTGTGTTTTATTGTTTGTTAGAAATTCTTACCATGCTAGCTTGATCCAATGTTGAGAGCAGAGTTAAAAGACCGATCATCACATGAATGGATTTCCAGTTGGATATTATGTCTGCAATGTATATCTTGTTTGCAAACTGTACTAGTGCAGGCTTAGGTAGTTTGTGTGCAGTGCACTGGATTCGGTTCCAGTTTACAATGCTTTTGTTCAAATTGTTTGTCAAACAACATGATTCTCTCTGTCTGCATGCAAAAACAGCAGGACAAAAACTTAGTCGAGCAGTTTGGTCAGTTTTGGAGTAGATTTGAAGATACTGAATATAATATAATGTTTCTGAATGAAACATACGGATGCCTTCAGTCAATTGCCTTTTCGCATTCTTACTTCCTAGTCACGTAACATCGGACATTGCATTTTCTATGTTTAGTTTCGCTTTTGCCGGTTTAACTTTTGTGACGTTCCTCTTCTAATACAAAAACGACATGCTTTTTTGCCGAGAAGAAGAAACAAATTGTCCAGAAACCATACAGTGCTTGTGGACTTTAACATTTGGACTCTTTACTGGAAGCAAACTGAATTACTATGCATATAGCACTTTCCTGTTTTGAATTAATGAACCGAACTGACATACTCCCTCCGTTTTTTATTATAAGACGTTTTAGGATTGGTTCCGACCAGGTGAAAATCACCCAAAAGACGTTTCTGCCCCTACTGGTTCACTTAAATTACATGGAATACCCTCCCGAAGTGATACAGCTAACCGATCATTACAGCTAACATAACCCCGAAGTAGCGAACCGATCAGCGATTCAAAATTTGAATCCTCGCTGTCTCCAGCAGATCCTCGCCCTCGCCAGCAGATCCTCTCCGCCAGGTTGCTCGCCTGGGCTTCTTCCTCTCCTGGGTTTCTTCCTCGCGCGCATCCACCTCTCCAGGACGCCTCACCTAGGAGCAGCACGCCAGCTCCCACCCGGTAGGTGCAGATCACCGGCCAAGGGAGCTGAGCACGCCGGCTCCCACCCAGCAGCAGCAGCACGCCGGCTGCTGCCCAACAGGAGCAGAGCACCGCCAAGGGAGCTGAGCACGCCGGCTCCCACCCAGCAGCAGCAGCACGCCGGCTGCTGCCCAACAGGAGCAGAGCACCGCCAAGGGAGCAGAGCACGCCGGCTCCCACCCAGTAGCAGCAGCACGCCGGCTGCCGCCCAACAGGAGCAGAGCACCGCCAAGGGAGCAGAGCACGCCGGCTCCCACCCAGTAGCAGCAGCACGCCGGCTGCCGCCCAATAGGAGCAGAGCACCGCCAAGGGATCAGAGCACGCCGGCTCCCACCCAGCAGCAGCACACCGGCTCTCACCGCCCAGCTCCTCTCTGTCCCACTTGGTTCTCCTCACCTCGCCAAGATCCTTGCCGCCCTACTTGGTCCAGAAGCCACGGCAACTTGAGATCGAGCAATGGCGCCGGCAAGAGGAATCACGTGTTAATCAAGGAATCACCTGCAAACAGAACAACAGACAAATCAGCAGCAATGGTACTGCCCGACCTGAACTTCAGTCCGCCTCAAACACAAGAAATCGTTGAAGATGTTGCTGGTCAAAATGCAGGTATACTCATTAACTTGTTGTGATTCTACTGTAAGCAAAATGATGTGGAAGCAAAAACCACTAAATAAGCAAGCAAGCAACAGTCCAAGAATTAACATTGACAGAGAATTAAGTACAATTGCATTTTACTCAAGTGGAATTGCAATAATACAACTACTCTGATGTATTGTGTTTGTTATGGCACACTGTATTGAGTAATGTATTTTACGCCACCAGTAGAAGAAGAAGACGAAGTAATGGAAGAACAAGTACTCCAAAATGAACAAGGGCCACACGATGAACAAGTAATCCAAGATGAACAAGGGCCACATGATGAACAAATACTCCAAGATGAACTAATGCAAGAACATGCTGCTGCAGGTATATAGAGTAAATGCACTCTCAGTTTACAAGTTATGCATTGTTTTCTAAGCACATTGTTTTCTAAGCACTGCAAGCAAATGTTACAAGCAAATGCACTCTCAGTTTACAAGTTATGCACTGCAAGCACAAGCAAAGAAAACATTTGTTTCAGCAAGCAACTTTTAATTTATTTTTTGTTTCTTTTCGTGTTGTAGGTGTGCAGCAACCAAAGAAAAGAAGAAATTCACTCACTGACCAGAAAAGATATGCAGCTTTTGCGCAATGCACGCCGTGTGTATGAGCAGAGGAGGCAAGTTTAAGAAGAAGGACAAGCAAGACATTGCAAATTTTTTCAAGTGTGATATTCAAATCATACAAAGAATATGGAAAGATGCGATGCGGCAAATTGCACAAGGTCTGGAAGTGAATGTTGCCTGCAAAAAGAAGGGGAGATGTGGAAGGAAGCCACTCGATATTGACTTGTCAATCATCCCCACAATTCCACTAAATAAAAGGTCTACAATCAGGTCACTAGCTTGGCAGCTGAAAGTGAACCCTTCAACTCTATACACCAAATACCAAGCTAACCAAATTAGGAGGCACACAAGTTCACTAAAGCCTGTCCTAACAGAGAAGCACAAGAAGACCAGGGTCCAGTTCTGCCTAGGCATGGTTGATGAAACTACAACAAGAAATGGAGAACACCTTTTCAACGACATGCACAGAATTTTGCATGTTGATGAGAAGTGGTTTTACATGACCCAGGACAACAAAAACTACTACTTGCTACCTGATGAACCAGATCCAATAAGAGCTATACCTAAGAACTGCATTGGCAAAGTCATGTTCCTTGCTGCCGTGGCTAGACCACGATACGACAGTGAAGGTAACATGACATTCGATGGGAAAATAGGCATTTGGCCGTTTGTACAAGAGGTTCCAGCACAAAGAAGAAGTGACAACAGGCCAAAGGGGACACTAGAAATCAAGCCTCTAATAGTGAAAAGGGATGTGATGAGGGAGTACTTCATAGAGAAGTTACTACCTGCAATTCAAGCGCTTTGGCCCGAAGAAGATGCTGGCAAGACAATCTTCATTCAACAAGATAATGCGACGCCGCATATCTTGCCTAACGACCCAGCGTTCATGGCAGCTGTGGCCAATACCGGACTGAAGATCCAACTGATGCAGCAGCCAGCCAACAGTCCGGACTTGAACGTCCTTGATCTAGGGTATTTCAGGTCTATCCAATCTCTCACGAATACTCTAACCCCAAAAAATCTACGAGATCTTATTCAAGGTGTGGAAGATGAGTATGATGCATATGATTCTTCCATTTTGAATAAGATTTTTCTGAGTTTGATGACCTGCATGGCCGAGATCATGAATAATGAAGGGGGAAATCAGTATAAGACACCTCACGCGAACAAGGCAAGGTTTGAAAGGCTCGGTCAGCTACCCTCAAGGATTCCTTGCCCTAAAGAAGTCTACGCAAGAGCTCTACAGTTTCTAGGCCAAGAAGTGCACTAAATTCATGTCCAAAGAGTTTTTGTTGTGTGTTTGAGAATTTGTTGTGTGTTTGAGAATCTGTTGTGTGTATTTATGCTACAGCATGGAAAGGGTTGTGTGTATTTATGCTACTGCAAGGAATATGTCATGTGTATTTACGCTACTGCAAGGAATGTGTTGTGTGTATTTACTGTTACAGTATTTGTGTGTATTGTTGCACTCACAGAAACAAGAGAGCTCTAGCCAGTGGCAGAAGGTGAAGTTATACAAGCAATATTAAATACAGGCAAGCTACTGCCAAGCAATCCTACATTTGCTACTGCCAAGCTACAAGAGGCAAGACAGCGAAGCTACTGCAAGCAAAAATAATTTTACTGTAATTAACTGCAAGCAAGCATTCAGTCACTTGCATAGAGTACAATTACAGTAGTTTCAGGTAAGATGGCGTAGACAGGAGCAACTTTCTTGGAGTAGGATCAAGCAAATCAAGATGGAGTAAATCAAGACAGGAGCAACTTACTTCAGTTGCACAAATGTTCAGTTAATTAGTGCCAGCAATAAACCAGTGAAGCTAAACCGGAGTACAATTTCCTAAACAAAGAAGCTACTGGCAGTAGCAGTACCACTGAAGCTATTGGCATACTGCAATCAAATGATTGAAAAAAAATCATGATACTCAAGCACTTGCAATCAGCAACTTACTCCAAAAAAATGCACTACAGAGCAATCTACTCCAAGAAATGCAGTACTGCTAACAGTACAGAGCAAGCAACATCAAGGTACAAGTTCAATTTTCAGAGTAAACATTTATTCATCTTTGGTGTTCATTTATTCATCTTTTGGTGTTCATTTATGCACAAGGAAACCGTGGTTGGTTGTTTATCATACTGCAGCACAGCAAAATACTCTAACCCCATTATTGACCTAGGATTAACGGCTGCTAGTGTCAGGTTCATACTCTAACTCCAGTTTAGAGAATTAACATCAGGCAAATAAGCAAGCTAACCATCAGAATGTCGTACAATAAAACTTTCGACAGTAGACAAGTTTCCCCTGCAACATTTAAGCAAATGCATAGCTAGCTCTGCTGCCACAGCACGCCCAACACAAAAATTACACTAGAGACCAGCAGATTAGCGCAGCCACACAACTAAATGCAGTACATACAGTGCTTTAAGAACAGATATCACATGATGAAGAAAATGCAGGTATACTGTATGGTATAAGTACTTCATTTTGACGAGTTGCTTGTTTGGAATACTTCAATTCATGACTGAATGCTCGAACAATATACCGAATCAAGAAAACAAGCAAAAGATGTAGTTCAGGCTGTAGCAATCAGTTGCAGCTCTACATCAATTGCCCAAACGTAACACTGCAAGTAAAGTTTCCTAACACTACAAGCAATATGCAAGCACAAACACTTTACTGAAGCAAGCAGTACATTTTCTAAACAATTTCCTAAACTGGAGTACAATTTCCTAAACAAAGAAGCTACTGGCAGTAGCAGTACCACAGAAGCTACTGGCATACTCCAATCAATTGATTGAAACAACACCATTATTATTTCTGTTTAAGCCAGCACAATTGGGTGCTCAAGCAAGCATTACTCTACTCCTCTAGATCAACACCAGGAGTTCACAACATCAAGCCTACTGCTACTCTGCTACTGAACGGAGTAACACAAGCTAATACTCCAAGTACAGTACGGAGTACTACTGCTACTCTGCTACTGCTAACACAAGATCCAGGTAGCAAATCATACTCCAGATCAAGGTAGAAAATCAAGCAAGCAGGAGACGCAAGAGGAAAATCACCTGACGCACGGAGTCATGGCACTGTGGCTTGGCGAGGCAGTGCCTCTCCAAATCAAGCAAGCAGGAGACGCCCGGTGTCCCTCCCTCGTTCTTCCCGGACCAGCAACCACGAGGGGAGACACGAGAGGTGGCCCTCCTCCCACTCGCGCTCGTGGTGGTGCCCGCCCCAGGCACGGCGAGTGAGCTTAAGGAAGGTGAGGCGGCGGAGCTCCACGTAGCCCACGATGGCGCCGGCGCCGGGTACGGCAACGAGACCCGCCCCCACATGGCAGGGGATCTGCTGCTGCCGGCTACCACTCCAGGGGCATCTACAAGGCCAGCACCTCTCCGAGCTTGGTCAACACCACTCCAGGTTCGCTGCTCCGCTGCTCCGGCGCTACTCCACATCCAGCACATCCTTCGCCAGATGCCCAGATCCAGCGTAAGAGCACGCAGATCCAGCGATGGACGACGTATATCGAGCGTCTCCGTCGCCGAGAAGCTCGTCGTCGGTGGAAAAAATGCAGTAAAAATGCAGTCTTTGACCCAACAAATTTGTGGCGCCGCGAGGTGTGAGCTGTTCGAGAGAAAATGGTATGGTGGGGGACAAAGGGCGCGGTGGGGAGCGGTGGGGGGAGGCGGCGGGGCGGTGGATAGCCACGGCGACGGCGACGGCGAGAGGGAGCGTGGGCGGTGGATGGCCACGGCGACGGGAGAGAGAGCGAGAGGGAGGGAGGAGTAGAGGACGAGAGCGAGTGGACGCGTGTGCGAGTGGTGTGCGAGACGTGCACGTCTGCGCGAGTGTGGGAGGGCAAAACCGGAAACTCTAAAATATTTTGTACGTGAGAGAAGTTGTACATGAATCCTAAAACGTCTTATAATAATAAACGGAGGAAGTAGTTTAGTACAATGTATGAGCACTGCATGTTAATATACTCAATTTAGAGGGTTAATGCGTGGTACAATTCATATACGAGTTATGATATCTTCTGTTTTCAGTTCTATCAAGCAACTGCTCAACCTCCTTTCCATTATTGTTTTGTTCCTATTGCCCCAATAGTACCTATTTTCAAGTGTTGGAAGCAGTTGTTTGATATGATATGTTCTGTTTTCAGTTCCTGTACCTGTTATGATATGTTCTAATGTTTGAACTAAATGTGGTTTAGTTTTGCATGATGAACTGACCCACACTCTTTTCATCTTTGGTTTAGACACTGATTGATGGTTTCCGTGATGGGGGCGACGAGAAGTCACTACTTTATGATTTCTTGCATCAAAATGATGCGGCTGCTGAACCGCCCTCTTCATCCAAACAGAGCCCCAGGGTAATGTTCCATCTTCTCATTCATGTAGCATTTTTTATTCCTTCAACGTCCCATTTATTGCAAACTTGGCGTGCGTCAACACTCACTGCATTGTAAAATTGCAGGTTCTTGAAAATACCTTGCTCGCAGTAGCAGCTGCGGGGGCAGTGCTACAGCTGCTTGTCTTTCCCTTGTTTACCTTTCTCAGGACAAGGTCCCTAGATGCAGTTTGTAGATTGCTGAGTGTCCCATCTTTATGGACAGGATTAGCTAATAGCTCGATTTGGATGTTCTTTACTTCCTTTGAGATGAACAAGAATGACTCCATGGAGTTGATACTTGTTTATCCGATGCTTCTCTCAATCAGTTTTGTCTATCTGATGCTCATCTATGGGTACAAGAGAACGTATATCAAGGTATGCTTAGCAACTTGTGCTCACATTTAATTTTCGGTCAACCTTTTCTCTTCTAATGGCTGTGATACATATAGGCCATATTCCTTGCCACAGTCGTCTTTGTGTGCATCGGATATCTTTTCTATGTTATACGCTTTGAGGCCAAAGCACCAATACATGTGCATTTGATTGCTTGCATGGGACTTTTGATATTATTGATCTTCAACACATGCCTGCTCAGAGACTTGGTGGTATGTCATACGTAAACATGATACATTTTATACGTAAACATGATACATTAAGCAGGTTAAATATGCTTTACCCCTCACTATAATATTTACTGTTTGTGTTTTCAAGGGCCTCCGTGGCGGATGGGAATACGTTGCTGCATTTACCAATGTTGGCTTTGGCACATTGCTGAATATTATGACATTTTATGTGCTTATAAAAAAGTTCCCCATCCAATACTTCCCAGTTGTAAGCATCAAGTTCACTGACTGATTTAATGTACAAAATTTTATTCATGACAACAATATAAAATATCATTTTTATTGCAGCTCGCTTCACTTATGGGTATTGTTTGGGGCCTGACAGAGATACTCTTTATGGTGATGAGCTTATGTGATCGTCACGAAAATGGTACGTTTATGCTTTTACTGCAGTTTTTTGTCCCATGACTGCATGAATGATCGAGTTGTAATTTACATTTTCTTGGGTCTTGATGCAGGAGTGATTGGTGGGGATGATGGAGATGAAGAACAAGATGATGATGAGAATGATGATGAGGACAGTGGAGATGAAGAAGAAGATGCTGCGGATGAGAGTGATGATGGGAGAGTGGAGATGAAGAACATGATGCTGCAGATGAGAGTGATGATGGGGAGAGTGGAGATGAAGAACATGATGCTGCGGATGAATACCAACTTGCTGCTGCAGGTGGGGGAAATGCAAATCAACCTGCTGCAGTCCTCCCCCCCCCACAATAATCAACTACCACATGGTATGGACTATGGACCTGATGATGAAATCACAATATAGTCATTCATGCAGTAAAGAGTAAAAACTATTTTTTTTTATAAAGTTGTTGTTGATATCCTGGGAGAGAATCTTGCTGGGTCACTTGAGCAAACTAGCTATGTGCCTAGTGAATATGAGTTGAAGAGATCTGCCGCAGTAGCCTCACAAAAAGGTCAGTCACATTAATGTGCCCTGCCCTGTGTTTTGTGCATTTCTATATTTGGTATAACCCAAACAAGGTCCCTATTAGATGTCTTAACATAATGTGCTTATTACAGACCTACCACCGGACCAGGAAACCGCGATGCCATCACTGTCTCCTAAAATGGCTGAAGTATTTGTTACCTTAAGTTATTAGTATGAATAGAATAGTTGGAGAACTGCTGTCTGTATCTATTTCATAAAGTTCACACAGTACACTTGTATTCTCTGCAGGAAAACATTGCCAAGTGGGTGAAGGAGGGTGACAAAGTCTCACCTGGTAAAGTTCTGTGCGAGGTTGAAACGGTAAGATTTTTCATCTGTCTTGTTAACTTAATATTTTCAGTGAGTATTTTCTCACAGCGGTTGGAGAAGCTAAATAATAGCTGTATGCATTTCTTCTGATTAGGATAAAGCCATGGTAGAGATGGAGTGCACGGAAGATGGCTATCTTGCTAAGATTGTTGAGGGCGATGGCTCCAAAGAGATTCAAGTTGGTGAGGTATATACTTACTGTCCAAAGAACAAATACTATTGTGCATGTTATTATGTATTGTTATCCAAATGTATTTACGTTTTACTGACGTAATCTTTTTTGTATTCTGTGGCCTATTATACCCCCTTAGATCATCAGTGTGACCGTGGATGAAGAGGGTGACATTGAGAAGTTTAAAGATTATAAAGCTTCACCGTCAGATGGGTTTTCAGCTCCTTTGGAATCAAAGGCTAAATCTGAACCTGCAGAGTCAAAGGTGGAGGAGAAAGTGCCTGACGTGACTGCTGAGCCAAAGGCGCCAAAGCCCGAAGAAGCATCCCAATCTGGCTATACAATATTCCCCAGCCCCCTTGCAAGAAAATTAGCAGAAGATAACAATGTAAGTCTTTGTTTAAGCTAGTTTAGATACTTGCTGTTGGGAGTCGAGCAATGCAGTAAAAAATGAGTACATGAACGTATTCTCTCAAACAGGTCTCGCTGTCAACTGTAAAAGGCACTAGTCCTGATGGTCGTATTCTGAAGGCAGAAATTGAACATTACCTGGGTATGTTCCCGTCAGATTGATGAAAACAAAACCTTCTAGTATTTCCTGCCTGTAGTAACTTAGCATATACCGACTGCTTGAGTAAATCTTCGGTACTGACCATTCGACTAACTGATTTTAATTAAAACAAAACCTCTTTCTGGCTATGCACGTGCTTTTAAATCTTAATGTCAATGTTAATTTGAATGTTTTCCGGCAGCAAATCCCTGCCAGTGGTGATTGACTTGCTCATTAGTGGTTTTATCTAGTTATGTGTGATCTTTTAGAGATTTTGAGAATTGATATTTGACACATTTACATTCATTTCAATCTTGATAATTTGCTTGCAACATGAACAATGCTTGTTTTCTAAAAACGCAGGTAATTTAAAAAACAACACTTCGGTTTAATACCTGCTGTAGAGTAAACTTTGCTTTAAAATATAAAAATATATTTTAAAAACTTTGAGGTGATTTAAAAAACAACACTTCGGTTTAATACACTTCGGTTCTTGTTAGCAATAAAAACTTTGAGGCATATTGTGACAAATGAAGTCACATTACTGTACTGTCCTTTTGATTGTTAAATTTGATGTTCTCTGCAGTTTATCAATGTCTTTGAATCAGATAATTTTATTCAATGACTAGAATTCGTTAATATTGTAAAACAGCTTGATCTCTTTTTTTTGGTGGATGGCTACTTCCGTTCTTATCTAAGCATTACAACATAGTAGGATTTTTCTGTACATCTATTTCTATGTAAAATTTCAGGGTAACTCTGTGCATTTTTTTGATTCGCTACAGAAGATATAATATCTGAATTCTTGCTTACATATCTCCATCATTGTTTTGGTTCCTGTATCAAAATTCTCTGAGAACTCTAGTTAGCATAGCCCAAGCAAGGTCCCATGTTAGATGTCTTAACATACTGCGCTTATTACAGACCTACCACGACCCCAGGAAATCGGGATGCCATCACCATCTCCTACAATGGCTGAGGTATCTGTTACCTAAAGTTATTAGTATGAATATAATAATTAGAGAACTGCAGTCTGTCTATATTTCATAAAGTTCATAGAGTACAACATCATACTTGTATTTCTGCAGGTAAACATTGCCAAGTGGCTGAAGAAGGAGGGTGACAAAGTCTCACCTGGTGAAGTTCTGTGCGAGGTTGAAACGGTAAGATTTTTCATCTGTCATGTTAACTTTAATATTTTCAGTGAGTATTTTCTCACATCGGCAGGAGAAGCTAAATAGTATTTGTATGAATGTCTTCTGATTAGGATAAAGCCACGGTAGAGATGGAGTGCATGGAAGATGGCTATCTTGCTAATATTGTTCAGAGTGATGGCCCCAAAGAGATTAAAGTTGGCGAGGTATATCTTTACTGTCCAAAGAACAATTAATTTTGTGCATGTTATTTCGTATCATTATCGTCCTTCATGTTTTACTGACATAATCTTGGTTGTATTATCTGGCCCTTAGATCATCCGTGTGACCGTGGAAGAAGGGGGTGTCATCGAGAAGTTTAAAGATTATAAGCCTTCACATTCAGATGGGCTTTCAGCTCCTTCGGAATCAAAGGCTAAATCTGAACCTGCAGAGGCAAAGGTGGAGGAGAAAGTGCCTGACGAGACTGCTGAGCCAAAGGCCTCAAAGACCTTAGAAGCTTGTCGATCTGGCGATAGAATATTCTCCAGCCCCCTTGATAACAGTGTAAGTCTTTATTTAAGCTAGTTTAGATATTTGATGTTGGGAGTCGAGCAATGCAGTAAAAAATGAGTACATGAACGTGTTCTCTCAAACAGGTCCGAGAGTCAACTGTAAAAGGCACTGGTCCCGATGGTTGTATTCTGAAGGCAGAAATTGAACATCACTTGGTATGCTCTTTTATTCTGTGTTGCATCCAATAGATTGATGAACTGTTGCTTGATGAAATCTAGCACTTCCTGCCTGTAGTAACTTAGTATATACCGACTGCTTGAGTAAATCTTTAGTACTGACCATTAGACTAACTGATTTTAACTAAAATAAAATCTCGTTCTGGGTATGCACGTGCTATTAAATCTTAATGTAAATGTTAATTTGAATGTTTTCCGGTTGTAAATCCCTGCCAGTGGTTGTTGACTTGCTAGTTAGTGGTGGAGAATTGATGTTTGGCACATTTAACTGGACATGCATATGTTCTGATATCTTATGTTTCTATTTGCACCCCAAATTAGGTTATTCTAGTTATGCAGAAGAAAATATACTACTTCCAACCACAGTATATTTCAATGTTGATAATTTACTTGCAACATGAACAGTGTGCCATTTTTTTCCTTGTAATGTGCACAAACCTTTTTGTATAATTATGTACGTGTAAGTTACAAGTTTAGCACTGAATTGTTTTGAACATTTGGCAGAAAAGGAGCTTAATGAACTGAAAAATCCAGTTAACATGGCATTGGAGGGAAGCAAAGCTCCAGGGAAGATCTCTGTACGCCTGGAAGAGCTGCTTGCAGAGGCGAGAAGGCGGAGTGCGGAAGAAACCAGAATCAGGAAGCCGGCCGTGAGGCGGCGAGCAATACCAGTGAGGAAGAAGCCATGGATATGGATGCCGGGCATCTGCTGTGATGTCCAGACGAGCCCCCACCACCACCAGCCCCGCCGCCGACGTTCCCCGCCGGTAGCCCTCCTCCCCTAGGAGTGATGTCCAGACCTATATATATGTAATAGTGTGGAAACATTGTATCAGGCTATATACTGGATGGATTGAATTTTGAGAAAAACAAACCTAGGTGAGAATGATGCTTGGCGGTATTGCGCCCACTGTTACCCATATATGACAGAACGTTGTGCAGTAAAATCGTGAATTATGGTGGAGTTTCTTTAGGAACAGGGCAGCAAATTACAGGGTTTTGCAGGGTTAAGAAAGTTTTTTTTTTTAATCTGATCACCACATAGTGTCATTTCTGATTCCAGAGTGCAGTGATTCCCAGCAAAGCACAACTTGTAGTTTGTATGTTTGCTTGGGAAAAATGAAAAGCAAGGTTAATAGTGTGGATTCGGAGTTATACAGCAAGTCTTTTTTTTTTTTAGATATACAGCAAAACTTGTGTAGACAGTTAACAAATTCAGTTGTTACACAACTGAAAATTTAAACCATTGGCAACACAAAAAAATTAGTTGTGTAAACCAATACTTCATCTTAAAGACAGGAACCCAGATTCTTTGAAGAAATCAACTGTTATTGGCAACACAAACAGCCGCTTCATCCACCCTCGGCGGAGCACGCGCGGGAAGCGGCGCACTAGCGTCGGTCGGCTGTCGTTCAGGCCACCACCGCCCTCAGTGTGCGGGTGCGAGCTGCAGCGGTGCACGCCTCCACCTTCCGGGCGTCTTCGCCTGCGCAGGAAGGAGGCGCGGCCGTGGGGGGCGATCCGTTCACGGCGCCGCCACCATCGTCCTCGCCCTCGGCATGCACCAAGGCGCCGTCAAACCAAACCCTGCCAGAGGACGACGCCTAGGACCCGAGGTGAGCCACTCCCCTGCATCCTCTGTCTGTGCCTTTTCACCCCCTCGCGATGCTTAGCGGCAGGCCGATTCACGCCTGTGAGAACAGGGATGGAGAAGAGAGGACGAAGATGAGACTCTCCCGCAAGAAATGGGTGGTTGCTGATTGACTGATGCGTGCTCTGGTTACTTTAATTCTTCTTCTTTTTTAGATGTATGATAATATACCGTAGATGCTCCCTGCAATGTCTGCTTTGGGGTTCTTAGTCATGGAATAGCTTAATGTGACAAACAGATAGTTGGTTTACTCATCTTTGATGTCGTATGAGTGTCTTCATAAGTCACAGCACTAGTCATTTTGCTTTTATGTGTGTGCTTTTATAGGATTATTATCAAATACACTGCTAGAATGCTGAATGATAGGAAGCAGTCACTGTATGTCTCTGAAACTCATTGAGCTCGGGAATTTGTTTATAAACTTTGGTATTGTGATTCTTCAACCACCACTAAAACTGACTGTCATGTTTTTGTAGATTAAGGAACTTATGTTGTTCTGAAGAAAGAATGAGTTTCTACCAATTTCGTGATGCCATTTGGCTTTTATTACAATAACTGCCTTCTGCAGACGCATCCACAAAGATTTGATCCTTGGGTTGCTAATTTGTGCACGATCATTGTTCATAAACTTGAAGAAGTATGTTTCATAAATTATGGTAACATTTCATGAATACCTATGTTGTTTTGTGGTCAGCAAGCCTCGGTCTGCAAAATTTGTTTTCCATTACTCAATCCAGGATTGCAACACAATTTAGTTCTTTACTTATGTACTTCAGAATTGTATGGTATTCAGCTATTCAGGTTTTTACAGCACACCATGTTTATTTATAGACAACTGATTAAATAGCTCACGATGACCTCCTTTTATTCTCATATGACCGGTGGACCTCTCAATGATTTTTTTGTTCACCCAGTACTGGATTGCACCTTTGCGCGGATCCTTTGTTGTTCTGCCACGGGCTTGCATTTGCAGGGTTCAGGAGAGCTCTCATGGTCGGGTTGGGGGCTTCGGCAGCGCAGCGATCACGTTGGCCGGGATCACGTGGGGTTTGCTATCCTCGAGGAAGTGCAAGTTCCTCAGCATTTTAGATCCACCATGTGAATTCCAGATTGATTGAACTCCTTTTTTTTTCTGATGTGATACTGAACTTGTCATTTTCGCTCTTGGATAGATATTTGGAACATTTAGCTTCATTCTTTCATCTTTGTGTCTTCTATGGAGCTTCTTGTGAGTGAGTTTCAGCTTTCATAAAAAGCATTGCCACACTCAAAATTGAGGTATGGACTATGGACACTAATAGAGAAGCTGAGCAATTGAATTATGCTCTGCAGTATCAAAGTATTGAAATTCTTGTTTTCCTGGTTTACAATATGGATAAAAGTTCCATTGAAATTCTTGTTTTCAAGGTTTAGTTTTTTTTTAGAAAAGGAGGGTGCGAGTCCCCGGCCTCTGCATCGAGTGATGCACACAGCCATTCGCACTTATTAATTCCAACCAGATTTACAAAGTACAATATTGAAGAACAAACTGAAGTCAAAACCTCGACGACAAAGGTCACTACCACTATGATGGGGGTGACTAACACCAACGCACATCATCTAAAAACCTTCAGCTAAACACTCAACGCACACCGATGTGCACGCTTTAGTCGCTGCCGCCGTCTTCCACGAACCCGTCTTCAGAAAGGATCAACACCATAACCTTGCAAAATCAGGTCTGTCGTCGGCATCGCCACGATGCCAGACAGCGCCACCAAGTGCGAGTCCATCAACCCGAAATCGAGACCCCGCAACGCCACGCCACCGAGCCTCACCGACGTCGACGTGGTAGATGAAACACCGCTCCGCCAGCTGACCCCCTCCAGGTGGTTCGTGTTCCAAAACGATGCCCTCAAGAGGGTGAACGACACCGAAGGTGACGTCATCGCCTGATCTGGATAACCAGATATGGGGTTTCCCCCGGAACAACATGAGTGAAGTGACGAGAGCAGCAAGGACGATGCCTTCAACAAGGGAACGACGTCAACCGACATCGTCATCGTCCGCCAAGACCGAGGTCGAGGTTCGGCTTTCACCGGCTGTCACGTCACCCCCGAAACTCGTCATCGAAAGGGAGGTGGGTGATTTGCAGCGGCAACTCCTTCAACAAGGGGGCGCACCCACGGGCGCCGCAGTCGCCGGCCGAAGCCCGGCTTTCACCGGCCACCATCCTCGCCTCCAAGATCGGCAGGATCTGAAGAACGAGGTCACCACGCCAAGCCCCCGATCTGCCTGGAGATCCGCCAAATCGTGCAGATCGGCTCCGCACTAGCCTCCCAGCCGCGCCGCCAATGGCCGAGACCATGAGACGACGGATCTAGATGGGATCTAGACCCACGGCCAGCCACCCGCTCGATCCGCCGAAGACGGATCAAAGGCAGCAGCGGCCGCCGCCTGATCGATGCCGCCGTCCGACCACCGCGCCCGTAGACCTCCGTCGAAACCGGCCCAGCCGCCGCGTCGGAATCATCGTCACACCCCACCCCCAGCGCCTTAGGCACCAGGGGTCCGCCGCCACCGCGGCCTATGCCGGCGGCAGCGGCGGAAGGGTATCCGGGATTGGAGGGGAGGTTGGGCGGCGGGGAGAGGTGCCCCCCGGCGGCGCCCTGGGGCACGCCGCGGGAGGGTGGGAGGGAGGGGTGCCCAGACTGTATCCTGACAAGTTTTCTTTAAAATTTGGGGAGAATTTCACTTCCCCGGCCTCTGCAACAACTAGGGATGCACACAGCCTTTTAAGCATGAGTACCAGGATTTATCTTGGTTAATAACCAAGCCTGGTCCTCAAGATAAATTGCATGAGTATCAGGAAGGACTCATCCTCAAGTATAAATAGGAACCTAAATTCGCGTCCCTGGGGACTTGAACCTGGGTGTTGGGTTTTCAAGGTTTAGTATGTGAATACCAGTTACAAAAGTACAAAGCGACAACCAAGAGTTACAACTAGATAGTGTATACTCTATTTCTCCGCAATCATAGGTAGGAATATTCAGTTAGAACTTCCTGTTTCCCGTTTAATTCTTCATACATAATCTAACTGTTTACTTTTTTAATACTGTTTTCCAGCAAAAGCATTTCAGTAAGAACTGAATATTTCAAGCAAGATGTCCCTTTATATGGAATTCTATTCAAGCATTGCAAGTTCTCGAATATCCTCCATTTAGATGGATTTAGCGATGGAAGCACTCAAATTAGTCATGCGAGGCATTCAGTTAATTTTATTCCTTATCTCTTCAAGGCCTTAGATCTACTCAAATGTCCAAGCTGCACGTTATTCTTTTTGTTACAAAATTAGATGTGCTTTTGCAAATCGGGAGCTACCTGAATATTGTGTTAGCTCCTACACGTGCTTGAAGACAAATGAAAGAATACTTCTTTTGTTATTCGTTTATCTAGAAGACATCAGTTAAGTTGATTATAGCACTATTATACTCGGAAATTCACTTTGGCACCCAGGTGCATATACCCGGGTGCATATGCACCCGGTATTTGAAAAACATATGTGAAAATGTCAAAAAAATCTGAAATAAAATTTCGCGGACACATCTTCATATTCTATGTGCTCACAAAGTCGTTTCACACAAAAAACCGATATATTTTGTGCCTTGTGTAAAAAGACAAAAAAAGTGTTGTGAAAAGCACTAGTATACTCCAGTACTGGAACTATACAAGCTGCAAGCATAACCGACTTGAGAATTGTGACAAATATAACGAAAGAAGTCCACATCACCCCCCCTAACTTTCAGGTTTGGAACGCTAACCCCCCCTAAGTTTAAACTGGGTCATTTAACCTCCACAACTATCCAAAACCGGACAAAATACCCCCCCTACGTTTGCATTTGTGGATTGGAGCTATGTTAAGATTAGTTATGTTGATTTGGCTTAGACTCCCATGCACAATGGATGCATTGAATTGGAGAATTATCCCTTTAACTCGTAAGATAGTTATGATTAATAGAGAGTTTTTTTTAGCTGAGTTCTACATCGACGTGGATTTGGTGCCATGGGGTAGTGGTGCATATGTTGCCCACCGAGTTGGATAAAGAGATCACGCGCTCACTAATGAATCCTTGCTTACCAAAACCGTTGGTGCATGCAATGCCGGGAAGTTTCTGTCTATTCTTTTTGAATCATGCATGTGCCCCATCCACACCCATTAGACATTTCCAGAGATGGAAACCAAACCGGCAGTTCATTTTGTTAGAGTTATATCTATGGTGTCCTTTGGCCTGTCCCATTATGCCTTTATGATGACCTTTTGCCTTTTATATTGTAGCATTTTGGCTTTCTCATGTACTATATATTGTGGCCTTTGGTCACCATGGAATACAAGTTGCATATTCATAACACAGTTTTTCCTGACTCCTTTGCATGTGTTAGCCGCCACACCCATTAGGCATTTCAAAAGGTGAACTTTTGGCTGATGGATGCGTTCCCCCAAGCACCATAGCCACATGACAATTCATATGCAGAACAACATGGTGCCGGTGGGTTTTTTATTTTCTGGCAAAAAAGTAAGTAAACTATAACGTGGGAAATTTTTCAGTTGAGCAAACGCATCACATCCCCCCCCCCCCCCCCCCCCCCACGCACTTGTTGTTTGCTCCCTTATATAAACCAATCGGCTGTTTTTTTTTAATCCAGAGCAAGCAAGAAAGCGGTAGCCTCCCATCTTCATTCCGTCCGAAGAGTGTGTTTGATATCGTGGATTTGGAAGGGCTGGTTCAAGTTTTGGAAACTGGAATGAATGATGTTGGACACCGGGGGTTTTAAACAAGCAGTGTACAAACTCCCATGGCCACGCTCTTGAAATCCTTCAAGGCCATGGTCCAACCCCATACAACAATTCTCTCCATACCCCATACAACAATTCTCTCCATTGGATGTGGAAATATGTAAAGGAGATGGATATGAGAGAGAACTATCATAACCCATGCATTTTTCGTGCTCTTCGTTGTGACGGCCGTCAATTTTTTCCGTTTGCATAGACACCATCTTATGCTCCCTATAGTACATTCAACGGTGGGATGCTGGTGCACACCATTACCCCTCATCACAGCCCACTATTTTGCAGTACTATATATATACTTATACTCGTATACAATGTACCAATTTTGGAAGTTCGACTCATCCTAATGCAGTTTCTAACGTTGATTGGATACCATACGACGCCCTAGAGTCCTGAGATTCGCAGCCACAATAGCGCCCACCTTTTCTAAGCCATTCCAAAAACATTTATGAATTTGCTCTAGCTAGCCACCACCGTCCGCGGCGCCCGTGGCCGCCCATTCCGTTGGCAAAGTACAAAATAAACTCAGATTCTCCTATCGAGATTTTCATTGAAAGTTTTACCTAAACTCTTCCGACTGAATATTTCAAAGCCTATAAACAATGAGCTATTATAATTTCTTCATTGTAGATTGAGATCTTTCTTCGGACTTGATGAGCAAATAGATGGAATAGCAACAAATAGCATATTTTTATCCTTCATATCGTTGAACTCAATCTCATATTAGGGTATCATCTCTGCTCCCGAAAAGAGAAAGCAAATTGGAGACTTTTTGTGGGTGTCGGCTTTTCCAACAAAAGTCTGATTTAGCATGTAATGTTAACGTGAGCGGACTGTTAGATGATGTAATACTGTACGTATACGGTACGGAGTAGTACTCCGACCTATAAGTACACAATCTGTACTATGTCACGATGAGGGCTGTTCTCATCTATATAACACGCAACCGAACCCTCCAACGAGGGTATCGTTCCCCGCATAACTTCAATATGGTATCAGAGCACTCCTCTCCGTGACCTAGCTGTCGCTCCAAGAAATCGCCGCCGCCGCCGCCTCTGGCCGCCGCCACAAACTACGACCTATAACCCATACTGCCGCTGCCGCCGCCTTGTAGCCGCCGCCGCCGCACCACAACCAAGCCAAAAACAACCAGACATTGCCGCTGCCGCCGCCTCCTAGCCGCCACCGCCACATACAATACAACCAAGATCTACGCCAAAACCTACAACACAACCTACAACAAAAAAAAACCCTCTGCCGCCGCCGCCATGAGCTCGTCATCATCGACCTCCTCGCTGGCCGCCGCCCTGGGATCTCCCCCCACCCAGCCACTCACCAGGAGCAACTTTCTCCTCTGGAAAGCTCTCATGCTCCCCGCCTTCCGTGGAGCTAACGTCATGGGCCTGTTAGATGGATCTGATCGGGCACCGCAACAAACCATGGAGGTTGAAGACTCAGAGAAGAAGAAGACCACCGTCCTGAATCCTGCCTATCTCGCCTGGGTAGCACGCGATCAACAGGTTTTGCGTTTTTTGCTCAATTCCCTGTCGCCGGATATTCTCTCTCATGTTCTTGGCATGGAATCTACTGCCGATGCCTGGTCTGCTATCACCTCCATGTTCTCCACTGCGTCTCGCACCAAGGTGCAGCATCTGCGCTCTGCTCTCAACGACACCAAGAAAGGCACCCTGACTGCGCACCAATACTTCACCAAGATGAAATGTTTCGCATCAGAACTAGCTGCTGCAGGAAAACCCCTTGAAGACGATGAGTTGATCGGCTATCTTCTTCATGGCCTTGACAGTTCTTACAATCCTCTTGTGACCGCAGTTGATGGAAATCCAGCCACAACCCTAGATGATCTGTTCAGGCTGCTGTCGTCATATGATATGCGCAATGACAACACTGATGATCCCCAGCACCTTTTGTTTCTTCTGCTAATGCAGTTAACCGAGGACGGGATGGTCGCTCTCGCAGCCGTGGTGATTCGCGTGACTGGCGCGATCGCCGTGATGATGGACGTGACCGTCGCACTGATGGGCGTCGTGATACTCGTGATGGTGGACGCCGTGATGGGCGTCGTGATGGACGTGATCGTGGTGGTGACCGTGGTGGTGACCGCAGTGGTGACCGTGGTGGTACCCGTCGATCTGACCGTCGCCGTGATGATGGAGGGCAGAACCGCAACAAGCAGTACCGTGCCCGTGCCCGCACTCCATACGTGGATATTACGTGCCAGATATGCAAGATCCATGGTCACCCTGCTAGTGACTGCTGGTGGCGTTACCAGGATGATTCTGATGATGATAGTGATCATGATGATCGTGATGACCGTGGTGGCCGTGGTGATAAAGGTGCCAACATTGCTTCCTATGGCATTGATACAAATTGGTACTCCGATACTGGCGCTACAGATCATATCACTGGAGAGTTGAACAAGCTCTCTACCCACGACAAGTACAAGGGCCGTGACGTTGTCCACACTGCCGACGGCAAAGGTATGCACATTAAACACATTGGTCATTCTTATTTACACACCCCACCTAGTTCATTGCATCTCAAAATATATTACATGTTCCACATGCTTCTAAAAATCTGCCGTCCGTTCATAAGCTTGCTCTTGATAACAATGTTTTTCTGGAATTTCACCCTTTCTTCTTTTTGATAAAGGACCAAGTCACACGAAGAATTCTGTTTAAGGGCCCCTGTCGTGGTGGCCTCTATCCCTTGGTGCCCATCCCCGATGAGTCATCCAAGCATGCCTTCGTCACAATAAAGCCGTCGTCTTCCACATGGCATCGCCGCTTAGGACACCCTTCTTCGTTTGTGGTTCAACAGATTCTTAGGAAAAACAATCTCTCCCATTCCCCTGAAATAAATCCATATGTATGTGATGCATGTCAACTAGCTAAGAGCCATCAATTGCCATATCCTGTCTCCACTAGTGTCTCCACTGTTCCTTTGGAGCAAGTATTTCTGATGTATGGGGTCCTGCACCTCTTTCTGTTGGCAAACATGCATACTATGTAAGCTTTATCGATGATTTTAGTAAGTTCACTTGGATTTATTTGCTCAAAAAGCGTTCTGATGTTTATCAAGTCTTTCTTAATTTTCAACAATTGGTTGAGCGCAAGTTTGATAGGAAAATTATTACTATGCAAACTGATTGGGGGGGGGGGAGAGTATGAGAAGCTAAATGGGTTCTTCCAACAAGTTGGTATTACCCATCATGTATCTTGTCCACATGCCCATCAACAAAATGGATCTGCTGAACGAAAACACCGTCACATTGTTGAGGTCGGTTTTGCCTTACTTGCTAATGCCTCCATGCCTCTAAAATTTTGGGATGAAGCTTTTCTCACAGCCACATTTCTTATAAATTTGCTTCCTAGCAAAGTCATCAATTTTGAAACTCCTACAGAACGTCTTCTTCATGTCAAACCGAACTATGATGCTCTTCACACTTTTGGCTGTGCGTGTTGGCCTAATCTTCGTCCCTACAACAAGCGTAAACTTGCTTTCCGCTCCAAACGATGTGTTTTCCTTGGTATAGTCCCCTCCACAAGGGTGTTAAGTGTTTAGATGTTGCTACTGGCCGTGTTTACATATCCCAGATGTTGTTTTTGATGAAATGTCTTTCCTTTCACCTCATTGCACTCCAATGCGGGTGCCCGTCTTCAACGCGAAATTTTGCTTCTTCCATCATCATTATCTCCTCATGTGGGTGTGTCAAATAATAATGATCATGTGTCTCCTATTGTGCCTATTACTAATGTGCCTCAGGAAGATGAAGCCATAGGAGAAAATGTAGATGAAACGGTGAAGAAAATGACCCAGAATCTCAATCTGAAGCAAGTTCAGAAGATGACGAAAGCTCTGAACACGAGGCTGATTCGGCCGGACATTCCCCTGACGTGCATGATCCCGAGGAGGAACATTCTCCTGCTGCCTCTGACGCGCCTGATGCACATGATCCCGAGGTGGAGGCTGACTCTGAGGAGGATTTGCCTCCTTCCACTCCTGCGTCGCCACCTCCCGCGTCGCCACCTTCCGCGTTGCCACCTCCCGCGTCGCGCAGCGCGTCTGCCAGCGCCCATGTGCCCCAGGCCGGATCTTCTGCGGCTGGTTCTCCTGCCTCAGCACACACCGCGGGCCACACTGGATTGCCTATGGCTGGATCTTCTGCTGCTGCTAATTCCAGTGCCGATGGTTCTGATGATTCTGATGGTGCTGCACCGTCTTCCCCTGAGGTCACTGCACCAGTCTCACATGCTCGGACTCATCTACAGAAAGGCATTAAAAAACCCAAGATTACACGGATGGTACTATAAGGTATGGTCGGCAACCAAGCATTTATAAAGCAAATTTAGCTGATACTTCTCGATATGGTATGCTCACTTCTACAGGAGAACCTAGCTCATTGTCTGAGGCTCTAAATGATGAAAAATGGAGACAAGCTATGCAATATGAGTATGATGCCTTGCTTCATAACAAGACATGGCATCTTGTCCCTCCAGGTACAACACGGAATCTTATTGATTGTAAGTGGGTGTACAGAATTAAGAAAAATGCAGATGGCACCATTGACAGATACAAAGCTCGTCTTGTTGCCAAAGGATTCAAACAAAGGTATGGTATAGACTATGAGGATACTTTTAGTCCTGTTGTTAAAATTGCAACCATTCATACAGTTCTGGCACTTTCAGTTTCTCGAGGTTGGAGTTTGCGACAGCTAGATGTCAAGAACGCGTTTTTACATGGTGTTCTGGAAGAGGAGGTATACATGAAACAACCCCCCAGGTTTTGAACATCCTCACACTCCAACATATATTTGCAAACTTGACAAGGCACTCTATGGTGTGAAACAAGCACCTCGAGCATGGTATTCTAGGTTGAGCTCTAGATTGTGTTCCCTTGGTTTCATACCATCCAAGGCTGACACATCACTGTTCTTATATAACCGGTCAGATGTCATCATATATGTTCTTATTTATGTTGATGATATTATTGTCACCAGTTCATCCGACAATGCCATTTCGGTTTTACTCCAAGATCTTAATAAGGACTTTGCTATAAAAGATTTGGGTGATCTCCATTACTTCTTGGGAATTGGGGTACATAAAATACACAATGGTTTGCTTTTGACACAACAGAAATATGCTACTGAGTTGCTTGGAAAGGTTGGTATGCGTGGCTGCAAGGGAGCACCAACACCCTTGTCCACCTCTGAAACTTTATCTCTCACAGCTGGGACCCCTCTTGGTACAGAAGATAGCACAAATTACAGAAGCATTGTTGGAGCATTACAGTACTTGACTTTGACACGTTCAGATATTTCTTTTTCAGTAAACAAAGTTTGTCAATACCTTCATGCTCCAACCACAGCACATTGGACAGCCGTGAAACGCATTCTTCGCTATGTTCAAGATACACTTGATGTTGGGATAACCTTTATTAAATCTCCCTCCACACTTCTTAGTTCCTTTTCTGATGCAGATTGGGCTGGATGCATAGATGATCGACGCTCTACAGGTGGCTTTGCTATTTTTGTAGGGCCGAATTTGGTCTCATGGAGCTCAAGGAAACAACCTACCGTGTCTCGCTCTAGTACAGAAGCTGAATACAAGTCTTTGGCGAATGCAACAGCTGAGTTGATATGGGTTGAAGCTCTCCTTGGTGAGTTAGGTGTCAAGCTCAAGGAAAAGCCATGTCTTTGGTGTGACAATCTTGGTGCTACCCACTTGTCTGCCAATCCTGTTTTCCATGCTCGCACAAAACATATTGAGATTGACTTTCATTTTGTACGTGAGAGAGTTGCTAGTAATAGACTAGACATTAGATTTATTTCTAGCAAGGATCAAATTGCAGATGGGTTCACAAAGATGCTTTTTGTAAAGAGTCTGAATGAGTTTAAGCGTAAGCTGAATCTTTACAAGGTTCAGATTAAGGGGGCTGTTAGATAATGTAATACTGTATGTATACGGTACGGAGTAGTACTCCGACCTATACGTACACAATCTGTACTATGCCACGATGAGGGCTGTTCTCATCTATATAACACGCAACCGAACCCTCCAACGAGGGTATCGTTCCCCGCATAACTTCAATACGGACACCCACATTTCACTGCCAAGAGCTAATAACATGCACATGCCAATCAAAGCAAATAGGCGAGCATCAGCAGAGCTGAGAACTTGATCAGAATAAGGAGTAATTTTACACTAATGGAGTGAAGTTGGTCACACTTGCTTATTCAGACGGATTTGCCTCTGTTGAGTTGATCGTCGAGTGATTCCCTGTTTCTGCTTGCTCGAACGTGACATCATTAGCACACTGGTCTTATTAACTACCTCACACAGTTCCAATGTCGTGGTCACGGGCCATGCGTATTGTGTGTGATCGGCAAACCAATCCGGCACTCGAAGGTGTATTCTTTTTCCGAGCAACCAGTAGCACTGCCTTTCATTAAGAAGAGCACCACGTCGTGCCGATGCCAAACCCTCGGTCGAGCAAGCCAGATCCGGCATGGCATGCTGAAGTAGAGGTGGAAAAGGCCCGATAGGCTCAATAAAGAGCACGCAACTTTCCTCGCGAAGTACCGCACCATCGAAAGCCGAGAAAGTGCACCACTTGAAACCCCCACCCTCCATAGTTCTAGCACTTTGAAGATTGCCGAAATCCGAGACCGCCGTCCCGGCATCCAGCCATCACCTCGCTCCGCGCAGCCCTCCATCACCACCTTCCTGGGCCGCCACCCGACACCCACAATCCGAAACCTCTGTCTCGACTTCCATCATTCCCTCCACGTTCCGCGTGGTCCTTTGGCACCACCTTTTGGGGCCACTGCCCCGACATCCATCCAAACGCGCCAAAGGCCCAGTTGGCCAGATCGTCAACCCCGCGGCCGCGCAGCCTGGAGCCGACACCCCCCGCCGAACACACAGAGAGCACCATATCATAGAATATCCACCGACTCGCTTTCTAAGGCCACCACCTCGACTTCCCCACCGAGGCCGTTGCGCCGACACCCACAACCCATTGCTGACAAGAACACACCTCCATGATTCGCAGGCGAGCATCACCGCACAGGCCACGAGACAGGGCCAGACCACTCCCCAGCTGGCTCGAGGAGAGATGTGCCCGATCTGGAGGTACGGGAGGCCCCCCAATCTTCGGTGGCCAGAGCAACCGCCCACATCGCACAGCGCCCCCAGGGCGGGTAAGGGAGAACAGGTGACGAAGGGGAGATTAGGGAAATGCCGGCGACCACCCAACTCCCTCACGGCCCTCTCGGGCCCAGATCGGGCTCGCCACCACACTGGACAAGGCCTCATAGCCACCCCGCCGCCGTGAGCACTGCCATGCGGCCACGTCGGAGTCGAGCACTACCACCTTCAAAACCGCATCCACCATCGATCGGGAGCAGAACGCCCCGCCGCGGCTTCGCCGGTGGCCCCTCCGGCAGCGGCGACGACGCGGGAGAGTGTGGGGAGGACGCCTGCGCCGGCTATTTCCCGTGTCGCCAGGGAGGGCGACGCAGGGGGGGGGGGGAGGATTCGAAGATGTATGAAAAGCGGATTTAGCAAGATTGCCAAGCCAAACTCTAGCTTTTAGTTCTTTCGGCGTACACTTTTTCTTGTTGAGGAAAAGAAGTATGCTCAATGGAAATCGGAGGAAGAAGGACATGCAGCCCAGTCGTGAATTCCAGGATTTGTTAATGATACATTGACTTTCTTCTCCATTCTTCCCACTTTCCTTCGATTTCATTGGTATTTCCTTAATAACACAAGTGGGTGATGGAACATGTGATATCTCAATTCAAGAGGCATTTCATTCCGACATGTGACTTCCTTTAACGGATAGGACGCTAGAGAGATTCGAACTCTCGCGTTGAAACCCATGTACATGTACTTAGCAGGCACACACCTTAACCACTCGGCCAAAGCCGTTGTTGTCTTTATCTGTATATTTGACCTATCTGATATTCTCATGTCAGTATATCTCACGGTGGGAAAAGTTTCTGCATTTTGCTGAATCTGGGGTCTGTTCGAGTTTTTACTATTTTGATTCAAAATTCCAAATTGGGAATGTACCTTTCACTCTTCTCCTTATTTTTGCTCGTTTTCATAAATTCTAATCTTCTGCGTATGAGATGGTGCAAAAATTTCTTGTAACTCCAAAACATAAAATCAAAAGTTACATTTCAGCAAACACATAATCCTAATTTGACATGTATACAAGATTGAAGCAGCCCGGCCTGACAACCGAGCCAGAAAAATTCGGGCCGGTCGTGTCGGTTTTGTGTTCGGGCCGAGCTCGGGCTTGATATTGTGGTCCGCTCAATATTTTGGGTCGGGCTTTGGGAATTAGGCTGTTTACACGGAAGGCTAACCTATAAAAATTAGGCTTTACTAAAAAAAAATTAGGCTCGGGTCAGATTCAGACAATTAAATTTACACACACGGGGCCTCTTGGTCGTCCTCGCCGCCCAGAGGTCGCTACCCTGCACCGAGCGAGAGCCGAGAGCGCATCAGCCGCTTCGCATGACCTACGCATCGCCTCGTCACCGCTCACCGGAGGCAAGCGCATGGACGAGTTTGCCCTATAGTGAGAAATGTCGAAGTCGGCGTCGTCCATGCTCACGAACGGAAACGGCTAGTTGTTGCGCGAGCGAAGGCTCGCTCGGTTCGCGCAGCGACGTGGAGCCGCAAGGCCGCTTCCTCGCATCGCATCCATCCCGCACGGCGAGCCGCCGGAGGGGGTGGGGGTGGGGCGGTTCCCCACTTAACGGGGGGTGGGGGTGGGGCGGTTCGCCGCGGCGGAGGCGGCTCCGGCGACGAGATCGGGGCCAAGCCGAGTCGGAGCCGCCGGAGGCGCGGCTGGCCACGGCGGAGGCGGCTCCGGCGAGGAGCAACCTTAACTTGGGGGGTGCAGGCCGGGCTTAGAGGGATGGCCTTGGGCGGCGGTGGATCGGCGGTGGGGGGCGGTTGGAGGAGGGCGGAACGGCGAGGCGCCGCGGGAGCGGAGCCGGCCGTGGGTGGCGGTCGCCGGCGGTCTGGCCGGCGCCAGCAGCGGGGGGATGCACACGGGGGGAAGAAGAAGAAGAAGAAGGCGGGGCGCGGCGGTCCGGCAGGCGGGGGCGCGGTGGTCTTCTTCCTCGCGTCGCGGCGGTCGTTGGCGGCGGGGGCGAGCTCCTCTTCCTGGCTGCTGGCTCGTTCCGACAGCCGCACGTGCGGCGCCGTCGGAAACCGCGCGACGGCTCGCGCGCGCGCAAGCTAGCCCTGCCCCTCACGAACCGCATCGCTGGGTGCCAAGCTTCTCGCCGAGGGCGATCCTCAGCCGCGCTGGCCACTCCAGGATCTTCCTGTTCGGGCTCTGGCCCCGTGCATCCATCCATCACACGTAGTACGCGAAATGATTAGTTAATGAAGTACCGTGGAGGACGTAGAGGAGGCTGCCGCGTGTCATGAACTCGGAGACGATGAGCCTCTCCTTCTTGCGGTAATGGTGGCCGAGGGGCGAGAGGACTTGGTGGTGGCGGAGCTCGCGGATGTCAGATGTGGTTCTCCAACTCCTCGAGGCCGGCGCGGTTCGTGTCGCGCATGCGCTTAAACGCTAAGTGTGCGTGTGTGATAATCATGTTGTAATGCCGGCACTTGATGTAAGGACCGGCAATGGCATTGTCAATTGTTATCTACAGTGGCTGCTGCAACTCTGATGAACAGTAGATGCAAGTTGATGGACAGCATCCGGTGTAACTGGCCATCTTGTGTAACATGAGGACGTTGCTGGTGCTGCTTGCCTGCTTGTGTAACATGATGTAAAAGGAGGCTACAATCATACAATGTATAAGTGCTCTCTCTTCCTTCTCTGTTTTGCTCTGTTTTTCCATCTCTGAATATTTTTGCTTCAGATAGATTGATCCCTGCAAGTGAGCGTAGCTACGGATTGTGTCCACCGTGTGATAGCGAAACGCGAGCGTAGCGGCCCCGGGCCTGTCAGTGATGCCGTTGCTCATGGCGGCATTGTATGCGGACCCGAGGGTGCCGTTGTCTACGCCTCCGGCGAGGCGACGCCTTCATCATATGCACCACGCCGACGCTTTCATCATGTCTTGCAGCCCGAACTCGCCGCTGGACTTGCTCATCAGGACGAACTTGTCCATGCGCTTGCCGCCGCTGAGGCTTGTGGCGCGGTCGTAGCGGCGGGCTAGGGTGGCATGCCGCATGCCAGCCCGGTGCTGACGGTGTCGTAGAATGGCGGCTGCACGTTATTCCGCTGCTCGTTCTGCCGCAGCATGAGGACTGTGGTGCCATAGACCAGCACGGTGACGAGCAGGATTATGCCGATCAACGATGACGAATTGACGATGCTAGTCTCTTCCTCCACGGCGAAGTAGTCCGACGCCGACATGGCGGCGTCGAGGGCTCCGGCGCGGCCACCACCTCGCACGCCCCGTCATCGCTCCCCGGTGCGCCGCACAGGTCGTGGACTAGTGGTTCCCTGGCGAAGGCCGACTCGTTGAAGCGCGTGCGACGGCACGCGGGATCACCCGATGAGGCGGTTGTGCGACACGTTGAACAGCCGGAGAGACGCCGCATGTTGGCGAACTCGTCGCCGGGAACGGGACCCGTCACCCGTGTAGCCGTTGGGCGACAGATACAGCGCGCGGAGGCTGCGCAGGGTGGTGGGGCTCGCAGCAAGTGGTGGAGCTTGCTGCCCCTTCCAGGCGCACGGGGGGCGGCTGCCATGTCGAGGTGAGTATCCGGGAGAAATCATGCTCTGGTTTGTACAGGGCGGCCACGGCATTGTATGCGGACCCCTCATCAAATCCCACAGCTCACGGGCATGCCCACATTTGTACAGTGCATGCGCAATATCTTGACCTTTTTTTGACGAAACAATATCTTGATTGGAAGAAGTCCATTTTAAACTTTAAAGTTGTAGGGCATTCAACTCTCGATCCCTGAAATTAGAACCATGAACTAACCATTCCCGGCCTAAATCCAACCTGACAACCAAACCCAAACAAGGATTGTGTACGTGGAGTGGAGGAGAGCAGGATCGGTAGTGGCAGGCTGTTGCGTGTGTGTGCAAATTGCCTGGGCCGGCCCAGTTCGGCCTTCCAGTCTTCTCGTCTCCACCGTTCGTGTCGGGAGATGCTATTTGCCGCGTTTAGCGGCGCCAAACTGCGGGTGTGTTGGGCCGCGGCCATCAAGAATGTATCCTTTCCCGTTATTCTTTAACATTATTAAATCTGAGATTTTTTAATCGAATATTTTCAAAATCTGAACAGTTTTTAAAATCTGAACAATTTTTGAATTCACACAATTTTCGAATATGAACAATTTTTAGAATCTGAACAGTTTTTTAATCTGAATATTTTTCAAATCTAAACACATTTCAAATTTGAACAATTTTTGAATTCAAAACATTTACAAATCTGGACAATTTTTGAATATGAATATATTTCAATTTTGAAAAAAATTGAATCTGAATTTTTTTCAATTTTGAACAATTTCTGAATTTGAATAATTTTCGAATTTGGAAAAAATTAAGTATGAACAATTTTCAGATTTGAACAATTTTAAATTTTGAACTATTTCCTAGTTTTAACAATTTCAAAGTTTGGACAAATATCAAATTTGAACATTAAAAATTAATCATTCTAAAAGAAAAAGACAAAGAAAAGGTAAACAGAAAAAAGAACAAAAAGAAAAAAGAGAAAAAGACGCAAATGGGCCGGCCCAGTGCGGCGCGGGGGTATGCGGCGCGGGCAAATAGGAATTCGTGTCTCCTGGGTTTCCCCTCTGCTTTGGCGACTTCAATGGCGACGGGCGGGTGAAGGCTGCGCCGCTCCTGATCGTGACGAGACTAGGAAGAACGAAGGAGAAGGTAACGTCCCTGATCTCCCCCTCCGGTAGCCGTAATTTTATCGTTGATTTCGCAGCATTAGGGTTAGGGTTTATAGTAGCAGAATTAGGGGTGTTCTTGCCTATGCAAACCTAGGGTTTTGGTCAGATTTTTTCGTCAATTTGTGGTGGATATAGCATCTATCAATCTATCAATCAATCAATCAATCAAAGCTAACCTGGTTAGCCCTCCAGACGTTGCTTCCACGTCGCCCCCTTTTTTGCGCCGTCCGATCGCGGAACGGACGGCCCAGATTGACCCACGTCTCCCCAAACACTGTTCCAGCTACAGTTTTGCACATCTATAGTACCAAATGCACTCCGCGCCGTCCATCCTCGATCGGACGGTAAACAGACAGTCTGCTCGACGTTTTTACAAAAAGGATCCTCTGCTTATAGGAAAGAGCGGAGCAGTCCAACCATTTACACGTAGATGGACCTAAACAAAAATTGCAGAAACTGCAAGGGCCTATCTGAAAAACGATGCCACAATCCCCCTTCTCCTTCCTTGCTCCCGCGTGCCGCCGAGCTCGCCCCCGCCGCCGACGCTCACCGTCGCCGCAGCGCTGCTCCCCGCCCAGATCGAAGCACACGGCGAGCTTCGCCATCGCTCCCCCTCCCTCCTCGCCGATTATCGGCTGCCGGAACGTCCGATCGACGCCGGATTCATCGACGCCGCTTCCGCCGTTCGCCGCCACCATTTCGCTCGCCGCCGGCGAGCCCAGCGACCAAATGGTCCAGCGCGCCGCCTCTCCTGCCCCCCTCCGCCTCCTCTCCCGCCTCCGCGCGATCCCAGACCCGCGCGCGTGCTCGTGCGCGAGCTCGGCAGCTCGCCGACGGCTTACGTCATGCGGTGACATCATCACGGGCCCCACTGTCAGCCTCCCATTTCCACAAACGATTTAAAAAAAATGACGTGTGGGTCCTATGTGTCATAGGTTCCAAAATTCCAGTAAAATGCTGACAATTGATAAAAATCATAACTTCTACTTTGTTATTCAGAAAAATGCATATAAAATATCGAAAAATTTCAAATTTAACATATCTCCAAACTCTCCACACAAAAAATGCATTAAACCAAAAAAAAAAAAAAAACTCACCCACAAAAATTTCGACATGATAATATTTGACTACACCAGACGAATATAAGCGTCAATGTTATTCTTTTTTAAAAAACATTAGACAAAAAAATATATTCCTAACAGGTAGGACCATCTTACTTAAACAATTTGCATAAAACAAAAAGTGTTCAAAACAACCAACATTTCTGAATTTACCCATCTGAAAAATATAAATACGTATCCGAACTATCAGAAAAAATAAATACTACATATTTGTTATTCTTTTTAAAAATATTTTTAGGCAAAAATTATATTCCTAACATGTAGGACCATTTCACTTAAACAATTTGCATAAAATAAAAAGTGTTCAAAACAACCTTGAACAACCAACATTTTTGAATTTACCCATCTGAAAAATATAAATACGTATCCGAACTACCAGAAAAAATAGATACTACCTATTTGTTATTCTTTTTAAAAATATTTTTATGCAAAAATTATATTCCTAACATGTAGGACCATTTCACTTAAACAATTTGCATAAAATAAAAAGTGTTCAAAACGAACAGCATTTTCGAATTTACCCATCTGAGAAATATAAATACGTATCCGAACTATCAGAAAAAAAATGCTACCTATTTATGGCAAATAAACAAACAAGTTTTAAAAACTCCGATTTAATCAACATATCAAGAACATACAAATACATTTCCTCTAAATATATGAAGGCAAATTTATTAAATGCTCGAACAATGCATTTCCCTCTAATTACGAACTAAAATTGAACATTTCAGTTAACTAATTATTTGCATGCAGCCCACATAATTTTTGACCACACCAGACGAACTAACATAAAGGTTATTCTTTTTTAAAACATTTTTTCAAACAATTTTCGATTCCTACCAGCTGAGACCATTTTAGTTAAACAATTTCGACCATTTTAAACAATTTGCATAAAATAAAAAGTGTTCAAAACAACCAACATTTTTGAATTTACCCATCTGAAAAATATAAATACGTATCCGAACTACCAGAAAAAATAGATACTACCTATTTGTTATTCTTTTTAAAAATATTTTTAGGCAAAAATTATATTCCTAACATGTAGGACCATTTCACTTAAACAATTTGCATAAAATAAAAAGTGTTCAAAACAAACAGCATTTTCGAATTTACCCATCTGAAAAATATAAATACGTATCTGAACTATCAGAAAAAAAATAAATGCTACCTATTTATGGCAAATAAACAAACATGTTTTCAAAACTCCGATTTAATCAACATATCAAGAACATACAAATACATTTCCTCTAAATATATGAAGGCAAATTTATTAAATGCTCGAACAATGCATTTCCCTCTAATTACGAACTAAAATTGAACATTTCAGTTAACTAATTATTTGCATGCAGCCCACATATTTTTTGACCACACCAGACGAACTAACATAAAGGTTATTCTTTTTTAAAACATTTTTTCAAACAATTTTCGATTCAGCTGAGACCATTTTAGTTAAACAATTTCCATGAAATAAAAAGTGTTTAAAAAAATCAATATTTTCCACAATGATTTTCACGTACGGGTTAACTTAATTCAACTCTAAATAACTTCCCAAATTTGCATAATTTCCGAAATCGAAACAATTTTTAGACACAAACTCTCTTTGCATTACAACGATTCTCAAATCTACACAATTTTTAAATATCGACATTTTCAAATTTGAATTCCACCACACGGGTGCGGCGTGTCGCCGCACCAAATTTACCTAGTTGGTAACTTATATTCGCGTGTATTAACTTTTTCAATTAAATCATGGACCCTGGAGACATATTGAACGTTTGATTTCACTTTGGAGGCGAGTTCCTCCGCATTGGTCCGAATTTGGATTATGTGGGAGGCGATGAAGGTGTTTCAGAGATTGAGAGAGACAAACTTTCATTGCATGAGGGCAAAGGCTTTGTGAGAGATCATCTAGAGCTGAAGGAATTGATGAAGTTTAACATTCATAGCAAGGAACATGTCGATGGGTTGTTGTTTCTGAACAATGACAGTGTTTGTGTGAAGATGTCTGATTATGTATTTGTGGGTGGAGATGCAGATGTGTATGTCGAGTACCACGGGGAGGAGGACAACCATGAAACTAGGAGTGGAAGTGATTTCGAGGAGGATGAACTTGCACATTTATCTGATTTAGAACCAGATCGGGTAATTAGTGTAGAACCGGTAGAAGGAGAAATGCTTCTACATTCTCGTAAAAAAAAGAGAAATGCTTCTACATGATGTGCTAGTCCAAGATGAAGCTGGTGTGATCACACAAGTTTTGTCCAGTCCAGTGAAGCAACAATCAAGCATTAGAAGGAGAAATGATGCTCCATTTGATGTAGAAGAAGTAATAGTGCCTCGAGAGGTAGTTTCTCAGCTTCTTAATCCAAGCCAAGGGCAAGCTGAGCAGGTTCCTGGCTAGAGCAACATGTCAGCAGGTGTAATGCATGCTGGCACTGAACGTACTGATCAAGTACAACACTACTTACTACCAGCTGCTACAGAAAAAACACTAATTCAAATTCAAATTCTGGCACAGAATACATGCCACATAGTGAGGATAGTGGAGAAGATTCTAAGGTTATGCAGCTGAGAAGACATGCCAAAATGTTTAAGAAAAGAATGAGAGAGTCAAAAAGCTGGATTGGCATGGATTCAACAGGTCTTGTTCCAATTGATCTTGTTGCAAACATGGAGGAACAGTTGGAGGGGGAGGAAGATGACTGGAATTATGACTCTTCTGATGAGGACTACAGCTACTATGAAGATTTAGATGGGCAGATAGTTAAGAGGAAGAGCAACTATCCGATATATAACAATGACACTGAAATACCACATTTCTGTCTGTCAATGGTGTTCAGAAGCAAGAACCAAGTTTGCAAAGCCTTGAGAAGATATGGAATAGTAACAAACAGGAGCATCAAGTTCTTAAAATCGGAGTCAGATAGAGTGAGGGCCAAGTGTGGATGGCCTGGTTGTCCTTGGCTATTATATGCAGCAAAGAATTCAGGAACTTCAAGAATGCTCTTGGAGCGGAAGACGCACACCGCTTTCGCCGCCTACGCTTCCCAATCACCTCCGCCGCCGTCCACACTAGCCTCCGCTGCCAAATCGCCTCCGCCGCCGCCTCCGTTACCTAATTTCGTTCCCAATTTCTGTCTCTCGCGTACCCCACCGTTTCCCTGGCCCACCACTGACAAGAATCCCGGTTAACCATTGCAGCGTTTTAGACGTCAAACGACTGTCAGGTTGAATTTAGGCTGGGAATGCTTAGTTCAGGGTCCTAACTTCAGGGATCGAGAGTTGAAGGTTCGATTTATCTAACCCCTACAACTTTAAGGTTTAAAATGGACTTCTTGCATCTTGATTTGAGTAGCAAAGAAGAAGGGATATCTTCCTTATGTTTATATGGTGATACACTAAATAGTAAATACTGCTTTGCTCCGGTAGAAAAGTTCAAAGACCATTCGTTCAAGCAGAATTTCCCTTTGCTCTAACACAAGTCGGTAACAGTAATCTCACTTCTTTAATCAAGAAATCGAACATCCTCCATTTGAATTTTGTTTCATGGCCAAATTAGGTAGTACCATACACGATTTGAATTTTATTTCGTGGCCATGTTAAGTAATAAGTAGTACCATACACGATTTAATAGACACGTACGGCATTAAACTAAACTAAGGTAAATACTATACATCTTGGTCCGATATGGAAGCAAATCGTCGGACCTCTCACAGGTCGTCGATCTTGTTTCAATCGGATGATTATGGTTTCCTTTCTTATTCTTATCCAAACACTTATTTATGTTGTTGGGAGCATTTCTCTGGTCCGTAGAAAATTATTTTATTTCGTAGGAAGCATTACTTTAATCTATTTTAACACTTGTTCATTTTGTTGAAACATTTCTCTAATTGAAAAGAAACAAATCTCTATTTCGTTTGAAGCAGTTATCTAGTTGGTGAAAACAATATTTTTGATGCAATTCAAATTAATTATTACAATGAAGCAAATTTCATTCACGGCGTAAGCAAATTGAATGGAACATAATCTTTCCTGTGAAAACTATTAAGAAATAATTTGTTCCATGTCAAAGCAAATTCAATTACATCCGGAGCAATATTGTATAGTATCGGAAACAAAATGAATAATTGTTTAATATGTTAAAAACAAACATTTTTTCAATGAAGCAAAATTCAGTTGTAAGGGAAGCAAAATTACATGGTACTCCACAAACGTCAATCTGCACGCCTGAAAATTTGCTAATAGTTATTAGTTTCCTTCGAACCATGATTTGTTTTGGAAAAATTCAAAAGAGTTAGATTGGGAAGCTCTGCGTATCAGGCCCTAGTTTCACAAAGAAAATCGGAAGCATCGCGATTTGTTTCCATCAAAACAGATGTAATCCTATCAGGATTTGTTTCCATCAAAACAAAAATTTCGGAAAGCTAATCACATCGAAAGCTACGGTTGTTAATTTCCATCAAAACACGATTTGTTTCCTAATTTGTTTGGTAAGCAAAGCTGGCATCCCGGGAGTAGTTATTGCGGAAGCATCAAATCAGGCCCTATTTCCATCAAATCTGACAGTTCATCGTGTTTCCAATCGCACGGTCAGACGCATTGCGGAAATTCATTTTAACTCCCGAGCTCATATGCACCTGTCCGAGTAGAAAATTAGAAAAAATAATTCTGAAAAAATGGGAACAAACATACACAAATGCTTTACATACTTGCAAAGTTTCGTGATGAAAAAGAGATCTGTGGTGCCCTGGGAAAAAAACTGTGGCTACTATCATAAAATATGTTATTTCTACAAGAAACTTTGCACGTATGTAATTTGTTTGTTCACAATTTTTTTCAGATTTTTTTTTTCAAAATTCCTATTGTGAAAGGATCAGATAAGCTCAGGAGTCAAAACTGTATTCTCGCAGAATGGCTACTACACGCAAGTTGTTTGAACTTCGAAAAACAATTTAGGTCTGATATATATCAGCAAAGGATTAATATTTGGTCAGTCTACGCCTACCGCATATGTGAGTAAGCTTACAGCCAAAAATCACACACATCATAAACCATTGTTTATATACACACATAACGACAATGATAACACAAGAGTCAGTCTGTTTACAGAAAAAGGAACCCTTGATTACTATTCTACTAGCAAACGACATCTAAGCCGTTTACGGAGACAGGGAGGAAAACCCTGCATTACTAGTCTACTAGCAAACGACATCTAAAGCCGTTTACGGAGACAGGGGCTTGTAGGTGCGAACAAGCCAGACCCACAGGGCAAGAACGGCAGCAACAAGGACACCGAGAAGGCAAGCAAGGTGTATGTGCAGCCACGCGTGGTCAAACATCAAAAAGACAACACAGCTGGCTCCAATGGCGGCAACCCCAATCCCCTTGAAAGCGACATCATAAAGAGCTTTCCAAGCTACATAGGGTGCCTGCGGCAAGAAGAGGCTCAAGTACCCCATCACCAGGTACACCACTGCCAGGTAGGCGTTCAACAGCACGGCTACCGACAGGCGCTGCCATGGGAAGCCATAGTCCCAGCTGCTGGGATTGCTACATACGCTGTAGCTTATAGCTGCTGTGTTGGCAATGAAACCAGACATCGCCAAGACAAGCTCTATCCACGTGAAAAAACGGCTCACCCTCATCTTCTTGTTCCAGTCCCCCACCGTCAACGTTGAAGACGTTCCCAACATGGTCGCTACCAACTGAATAATAAGAGCATTATTGTCCACCTTCAATTTGACTTCCTGACCAATGGATGCCATCAGCACATGCCTTCTTTCTTCAAGAACGCACGATGGATGCAATGTTATCCTGAAAGTAAAAGCATAGCGTGACATGAAGAATACACCAAAACGTAAATTCCCTACACTCGTCTGTCTTTCTAAAAACAAATATACCAGGACCGGGTTTCTTTGCAGAGTGCAGCCACCCCAGAATATATACGCTTCAAAAGAAAGAAACCAATCTAGACAAACTTAGCTCCTTCAAGCTGCAAGGCGCGCAATCTGGGTTCGTCACTTGCCGCCAGAACCTGCCTCTCCACTGTCCTCACCGGCTGGGTCGCCACAGGTGAGCTGCTTCCTATTATACCGGGGATTCACCACCGCCATGAGGACACTGCCTGCTTCAACGGCGTTGCCGCGCTCCGGCTGGTCGTGCTCCTCTACCAACCCCTGCAGCGGGTACATCTGCAGGCTAGCAAGCCGCTGGGTGGGCGACCTTGTGTTGTGCACTTGCCAGGAAGACCTCCCGTTCATCTTGCCAGCGCTGCTATTGTGGGTGCCAGAGCTACTGCAGCTTCTGTTTACATAAGGGCTGCACCTATGTACAATTTTTTTCAGACCGGCTACATTAAGATTTAATTCAGCTGCTGATTCTATTACTCAGTCTTCCATTTTCCAATTTGTGCTTATATAATATAACTTGGATTGTGCAGCCCACAGCTCCTTGTAACCTTTTCGATTTAACATAACTTGGATTGTGCTAATACATGTGATTCCAAGTTCCTTTTTCCCTTAATTAGGTTATTAAAACTCCATGGTATTCCTAGATGGTAATCACTAAACCTAAATGCTTTTTTTTCATCAGAGGGGCTTTACCTTCATCAAAAAAGATTTTGATGGAAGCTATGTAGTGATGATACTTACACGCATTTTTAAGTACTTTCAGTCCATGCATTCTGTCTGATTCAACATATGTACTTCAAGCCACAATTTCAACACATTAATGAGAATTTGATATACCTGAAACCGAAACACAACGATCTGTTCACTTGCAAAATGGTCTATAATAATGTGATAGAAACCTGTGAAATGTTCATACTTATGCATTTCATCAGTTTATGTAATTGTCAATTGTGTTTAGTCTACGTA
Organism: Poa pratensis; assembly: GCA_947311845.1. Taxonomy (NCBI): domain Eukaryota; kingdom Viridiplantae; phylum Streptophyta; class Magnoliopsida; order Poales; family Poaceae; genus Poa; species Poa pratensis. The sequence continues at coordinate 2,699,577 of CAMZMU010000107.1, forward strand.
GAGCCGGCCTTATCTAGCAATCTAATAGCACATGAGAGGTTGTAATTCTTTTAGCAAGTGAGTTTTAGTAACAGGTTATGGTTTCTATTGCATTTTTCTACATGATGGAAAATCTGTGAGGGGCGGGCGGACAGCATATAGTTGGTTTAGTTACTATTGTATCCAGACCTAAGTGGTACGTTATGCATATAGTTGGTTAAGTTGCTTCCTAAATAAAAGTTCGAACCCTTACATACTCCAAATGGTGCTTTGCTCGGACAAGAGGGGCTGGCACAACACCTCCGTTCCAATGGTAAGTTCCAGGCATGTGATCTTTTCTTTTGAAAAGGCATGTGATCTTTTGTGTGAAGATATTGTCAGTCACTGTTACATATGTCTATATCGTGGCATGCTGATTTGTGTTTTTATAATGTGGGCAAGGTTTTCGAGTCGACGAATCGACGAGTCGTCCAGGGGTAGCGACTCTTGACTAGTCGTGACTAGTCAAGACTCATGGTAGACTAGTCGACATGAGTCGTTTAGCAATAGGTATTATAAAATTGCCATATTATATGTATAATTGTATATAACTATATACTTATTAATAGTCTATAATACAAACCTGGGCATCTGCATACAGTGTCCAAGGCCTTCCTCTTTTCCATGAACTGTTTTGGCTCGGGGGGAAAAGAAAAATTGGGGCATCTAGGTTTCACGGGAACTGGGCAAGCAATATTGGCCAAAACATGACAGGTGGGGCCAACTTTAAGTCGCATTCGACTCAAAAATCTGGACTAGTCGAGACTAGTCGACTGAGTCGGTTCGACTCAACCAAATAGTCGAGTCGAGATTGTGAGTCGACTTTATATTTCGACTCATCGACTAGTCGTCGACTAGTCGCTCGACTCAAAAACAGAGAATGTGGCAGTAAAGGATTTCATCATTACTCATGGCTAGGTGAGAGGGCTGATTAAGCATTACTTTTTCAACTTTAAACCTTCTAGTGAGGACAATTCATTGTATTCTTAATAGATTAGCGCTGAGTTTCATGTCAAATAAAAAAAACTTTATCCATCTTCCAATGGGTTTGGTAAGGGCAATTTTACGAGGCCCTTTCTTTTTTGAAACCACAATTTTACGGTACCCTGGTACTGCACAATATGATGGTGGTAAAATATATCTTTGCATGCCCCCATATACTCACTTTTTTTTGGGCTGTTAATGGAGGCTCTTAGATATTCTGCACCATACATCATCGGCATGCAGATTAGATGGATCTTATGTTCTCTTGGATCAGGACTTTGATAGCGACGCACCTCATTTATTCAGGAAAATAAGAGCAGTGCCTTTCAGAAGATGCATTATGTGATGCCTTCATCTTGCCAACTACCGCAAGCTTCTACTATCATTGGTGCCTTTTACAGACATTAGTAAGGAATCTGAAGGATGCCAGGCAATATCATCTTTCAGACATAGTAATATTACCATGTAAATGAGTTCTGAGGAAAGGGGATAGTTTTCTGTCCTTCGTGCATTTTATTAGGTTATTAAGCATAAGTACACTACTAATTGTTGGGCTATTCCAAAATATATGGCCTAAAAATTGCATTTCTCACATGCAGTTGCTCGAACAAAAAAAATCATAAAAGGCGAGTTCTCACTCTATGAGTGAAAATATAAAGACAGTTGGAAATAATTTGGAAATGTTTTACTCTCCTGGTGTTAGGATATTGGTAGGATTCAAATTTTTAGACGTTTCCCCATAGATTGCTTTTGGATAAAAGGAACCTAACTTCCTATGGAATTCCGTAGAAATTTGAACAACGACTCCAACATCTATTTAGAGGCCTTCTTCCACAGTTTTCCTAACCCTAAGCAGCAACCGGCGACAACCGTGTCGCGGCTGGGCGTATTACGGGGGAGGAGAGTAAAAAAACTTTCTTTTTGCCGAATCGACACTTATCGCCGAGTCGACCCGACCCGAGGGCATCATATCGGCGCCCATCAGATCAGATAAAGCGAAGGAGAGTGGACGAGGATACCTTTGAGCTTGATCTGTTTGCCTCCGACGCGGATGGAGACTCGCCGCGTCGAGGAGAGAGGTGGGCGGCGGCGGCGGCGGCGGCGATGGGGACGGGATTTGATTTCCCCTTTTTCTTTCTGATAACACAGATGAAGAAGCCTTTAGATGGAAGAGGAAGACTGGTATATAGTGACGGATTTTTCGTTACTGTATGACAAGGGCAGTTGGGCTACTCCGACCCGGCCCAGTAGCGCCTGCCAGGTCACCACAGAACGGTGGACGTGATTGAAAAAAAAAAGTCTTTCGGTTTTCAGTTTTCACCGCTTGCTCCAGTTTTTTGTTTTGAGTCGTGCTATGCGTACGACGGATTCCATCCGATCCGCGTACGACACTCAGCTCAGTCCGTCCGATCTTTCATCAACATGGAGTACTTCCGTCGGATGCTTCGTCGTACGCGTATCGGACCAAAAGTGTCGTACGTGAAGTAGTTCCGTTTTATTTTCCTATAAATACACTAACATTCCCTTTGGGTATATTAAGCTGTTGAGATTTCACAACAAACTTGTTGGAGCCATTAATGAGGTAATTCACCACAAACTCACACCAGTCCATGTCTTTCACCTGATCAATACTGACGAGAGATGCATGGTAACTCCCGTTAATGAAGTGACCACTTGTTGGAGCCAAGTAAATGCAAAGCAGTACCAACACGAACAGCTTTGTACAAGGGGTGGGGTCAAAAGACCCCGGCATATCTATTCATCAACGTGGCAGGAACAACTTGCAAAAAGGCCCTTTACATCTATTGCCCTGGGATACCTAAAATTCGAAGAAAATGCCCTAGCTTTTATAAAAAAAACACCCTAGAAGAAGAAAATAAAATGCAATCAGGTCCTAGGGTGCCTCCGCCACCCATCGCCGGCGATCTCCAGGTGTGAACACCGAGATCATCGGAGCACAATGAAGCACTCGGACTCTCCCTTCCGGCGAGCGATCGCAGACACCAGCAAACTTGACGCAGCCGGGGACGAACCACTTGGATGCATCGAGCCGCCGAGCACTGGCGCCAGATCGAGAAGGCCTCCAACGTGGAGGTTGAAGATCGGCCACCTTCTTGGCCATAGATCGCGGCGGTGAGCAAGACCACCGCGTGTGGAGCTCGAAGATGCAGCAGAAGCCTCTCAACCGAGACAAGGAAAGACCAGCAGCTCCTCTCCCGCCCCTCGCCGCCACGGCCGGCCAGAGGAAGAGGCAGCCACCGCAAACCCCGCCCAAGAAGGAGGCCACATCGCTTGATGAAGAAGCCAGCTCTGAGCGACCCCTGCTTTGGCTTCCACCATGGAAGCCTGTCGGAGACGCGCAGCAGCCACTGTCCCGCGCCGCGCTCGAACGCCAAGACGGTCCAGCTCCAGATGACCCGTGGAGTAACAAATCCCCTTGCTCCATCCATCCTTCCACCACCATGGCGACTAAGACGAATAGAACCAGAGCAGCACCCCACCGAACTGGATAGCTTCAACCCTCCGGTCCTCTCCTTCTCAGCCACCATAGCCAAGAACAAAGGAGAGTATGGAGAGTATGGAGGACCGCAGCCACCCAGATTCGTATTATTGTAGCAAGAAGAAGCTAGGGTTAAAGGAGCAAGGCCAGCCAAAGCTAATCCTCGCCATGGATTCGGCATGGAGGTGCCGACATAAGAACCACCATCTCCTTCTCTCCAACCATCCACCTTGTTGTTGAACAGCCAGGGAAGAGCGCTAAGAGAGAGAGAAGATGGATCAAAATCCAGCCTCCAACTTATTAGCCGGGAAGAAACTAGAGAAAAGGAAACCTGCAACTAAAAGCAACCAGACCCCCCTCCCACCTGACACCAGCCACCATGGCCGTCGACGGAAAGGGAGAGAGAGGCCGGTGAGGGGATCTGAGGAGGAGAAGCTCAAGGAGAGCAATCGCCACAGAGGGCAAGCCTTATAAAAAAAACACGAACAACTTCTTGAATTTGATAATGTCTGTTTCTGCAATGAGTGCGCTTATGATATCTATAACCTTCATTCCCCGGCCTCCGTCAGCAGCTCTGAACTCTTTCTCTTCTTCAGTAGGATTTCTGATTTTTGATTTGCCAAGGCCAGATTTAGGCAGAGGAACCTTCAAGCTTCCATTTGCTATATATATACTATGCCGGAAATCCAATCTTTAATTAAGTAAAACCGTCGGCCCCTAATACAGATGCATTTCCTCTTTCAATCCACTTAATCGAAACATAGGGTCAGGGCCTTAGGAATCCTCACTTCTTTCATGAGAATAAGAGCACCAAACCCAAGTTCACAACCCATATCCTCCCATTCCTCAAACAAACCCTGTATTAGATCGTAAAGCATATATGGGCAGCACTTGTATCGATCCTACAACCTGACCATAAAATAGATTCAAAATCAGTGATTCTCATCAAACAAGACACGGACATAAAAAAATTCAAGATCAGTGCTTCTTCTCTCATGAGAATGTGAGGCAACACCTGTTTCTTCTTAGCATATTTCGGAGGGCAACGACTCGTCTCCTTCCCATTCGTGTTCCTCTTCTTCGACCCCATCGACTCCTCTGTCTCGTTTGTCGATGATTGCCCAATGGAGAATGGCTTTGTGACTGAAACTTTGCTCACCACAAATCTAGGAGACTTGTGAGTGCCTTTATTGCTCATTGTCGCTTTGTTCCATTTAATTTCAGCCCTATAAGAAATGCGGAGATTCAGTGTACATCTGGCCAGCCCCTGTGAAACTAGGTGTGACTACTCTGGAATGGGGAGTCAAATCGAGGTCTATCCTACCCACCACCAACATCTACACTATCAATTTTCCCCACATCTAGTGTTGATTACAAGATGGTAAATTACCCGGCGGCATTGTGCATATGTAATTGAATCACAGTGAAACCCTAGTTTATCATCGAGAGAGCCGAGGAAGGAGGCGAAAAACTGACCTAGTATTGATGACTGCGACAGTGGAGCACAACTCGTGAAGACCAACGACAATGGATGAGGGGGAGGGGTAGGGGCGCCCGGACAGGCGGTGCTTGGGAACGCCGGTGAGCACGTCTCAATTGCCGTCAATGGCGCCACCTTAAGCAGAGAGGGGGAAGTATAGTCACGACAGGGACAACAGATAATGGTGGAGAACGACGGTGAGGAGCTAGGCGCCCGCCGCTCGTCCGGGCCAATACTAGTGAGGGGAGAGGATGATGGAAACTCAAAGAAGAAGCATAGGTTGGTTTAATGCAGTGGTTTGGCCCATGAAGTTAATACCGAAAGAAATACGACCATTTATTAGCTCTATACCGAAAGGTTTTTTACTACATCGCGCTCACCCTATGACGCTTGTCTGAATCGCGATGTTATTTCACGGTGGATTTCTTGCACATGGGCAGCAACACAATGCCAAGTTAGTTAATACTTGGTGTTATATGTCTTCTCCCCATAAATTGCTTCATCTGATGGCTTGCTAGCTGATCTATAACTACGAACTTGTACCAATTATTTGTTTTCTAAACTATGCTTGTCAAATTTTGTTTCTATGCTTATCAAATTTATGCTTGTCAATAACTATGCTAGTAAAATTTAACTTGGAAAAAATTCAACTACTTATGCTTTTGTTCTTTTCGCACTTGTAGCATTGCAACGAGGACGGGATACTCGTCGTGGATTTAGCATGTGTTGATGGCGGAGTGGTGGACATGCATGGGTCGATGGTCATGGATTTGTTGTGAACTAGTGGTCATGTATCGATGAATCTGTACTCGTTTGTTATGTCTTGTGAAATTGTATTCGTCGATGTTGTGAACATGTGCGTGAACTTCCAAACTTGTACTCCTATTTGTTATATTTGTTAGTGCTTTAGTAAATATATCAATATATTGTGTGTTTACTGCAGGGAAATAACAAAAAAATATGCAAAAACGGACATCATTTGTAGGGTGCTAATTAAAGGCAGATGTACCAGGCAAAGTGGCCTTTGCCATATATCTCGGGTGAGGCACCCGGCAATGAGGCCATGTGCCGTGGCAAAGATGCCACTCTTTGCCGTACCCGGCAAAGAGCATTTTATGATTTGGCACACGGTAAAGAGTGCGCGACGTGGCAGCTACTTGTGCGGGAGTCGGCAAAGATGTTGCGCCGTTAACGGCCGCACCTAACGACGTCACGCTTTTCTTTGCCTTGTGCCACAAATAAACACCCGGCAAATAAATTTTGCCGAGTACCGTAGACAATACACCCGCAAAGAAACTTTGCCGAATATAAATTTGCTGAGTAGCCTTCGCGGAGTGGAATACTTGCAAAGACGAGTCCGAGTACTTCTGGCCTTTGCTGTGTACATTTTGCACTAGGCAAACATCATGTTTCCTGTCTGACCTGGCAGCTTGGATCTCGATCGGATGAACCCGGCCCCTACCCATCTGGTGCGTACATAGACTGGAATTACGTGTCGGTTACCCATCAGGTCGACAGATTTCGTGTCTTGGGTTGGGTTTTTCTTGCATGGAGAGGTCAAAATAATCAGCATCCATATATTATTTGAATCAGTTTTCACGTTATTTACGCCCCAAGAAATCGATCAGTTTGCCGTTCTTCACGTACTTTCCAAAAAATCAGTTTGCAAGCTACAAAATCACCTTCCCTAGCTATAGCAAAAAATCGGCTTCTTCCAAAAAGATCAGATTCCTTAATACTATCCGGAAATAGTTTCCTAACACGTTTTCCTCAGATTCCATAACATAGCCGGGTTGCATGCATATATATCCAACCCATCCGCCAGGCTAAACCTAGAACGTCAAATTAGAGCAAGACTCCATGGCCAGGCACCCCATGACCCGGATGGACGACGACGTCGAGAGGCCGACATCCCACGGAGACACTCACACACTGGCCAACAATGCCAACAAGACTAACATAGGTTACTGGATTGCGTTCCTCATCTGCATCGCCCTTGGCGCGTGCCTCATGGCCCTGGTCGGGTACTACCATGCCGACGCGCGTTACTCGGTCGCCATACACTCGGCCTCAGCCCTAGACCCCAACACGACGGCCGTCTCGTTCAACCTCACCCTCGGCGTGGCCTCCCGGAGCCACGCCGCCACGGCCTGCATCCACCCCGGTATGTTCGTGGAGGTGCTCTACCGTGGCATCAAGCTCGCCGCCACCAACGCCACCGAGAATCGGCCGACGTGTGCCATGCCACGGAGCGCGGCGGAGCTACCTGTCGTGGCAAGGGCGACTAGGATGCTCGTGGGGACTAGCTTGCTGGATAACCTCGCCGCGGAGATGGGGCGAGGGGCGGCGGTGTTTGACTTGAGATTGCAAGACCCGTACGCGACGCGCTGGCACGGCGGGAAAAGCTGGGCGGCATGGTTGGTATCGGACTGCAAGGGCGGTCGGGTCGGCGGCGCTGCAGTGCCCTGTGATTCCCCCACCTACACGGAAGTACTAATCTAGGTACTAATACTGTACTCCCTTCGTACACAAAAAGATGTCCGAACTTTGTCTAAATTTGAAATTGGGCAAAGTTGACACATCTTTTATGAACAGAGAGAGTAAGATCCAGCTATGTCTAGATTGCACGACTTTGACAGTGGTTTTACATCGAATTAGTTTTTTATATCGTTCTATGTCGCATCTTTGGATCCTAACTAGACACGCATGCGCTTAAGTCGAGTCCCATTAATTGCAACCTCTCTTTTCTGTGTTGGCAATGCTAGCTGCTGTTTCTTTTTGATTTAAGTTGGCTATATATATGCATGGTATGAATCCATGAATTTTTTAGAAATACCGTTTGGATGCATGTTATGGACCGTGCACTAGGCATGCATTGTATGCATGGTGAACTAGAGTCATGTTTGTTGTTATGAAGAACTAGCTAAATGCCCGTGCGTTGCTACGGACTCTAAGTTACTACTTTTTAACGACACAGTACACACATGTGCACATAAATAGGTAAGTGGATGTATATTGTTATTGTTTCTAAATACATTGTTTGTGCGTCAAATATTTTAGCATTTTGGTTTTCTACTTAATAGATCATTTGCCCCTCAGTCATTTGGGCATTTCGTGTGCTATGATTCTTACAGAAACATAACACAAATACCAGAGAACACATAACCATATTCCTTCAATTTTACTCCCTCCTTGCTTGTCCATCGGCTTTCCAGCCATGTCACTAATACAATTTAGGCATATCTCAATGATGGTTCAGTAAGGGTGATTATTGTGAACTTCCCTCTCACCATTAAGTTCTGAAAATTCTGACAACGGAAACATCAAGGAGGATAATAAATTAAAAGCCGAGGCATCAAGCTAGCCTAAGCTAGTCATGAAACTTCAAGATACAAGTGAATTATTATTTTTAATGCTCTGAAATAAGCAGTCGTTAATCTAAATGCGAAAATTTAGGAATGAATCTGCATTTCATATGTATGATACCCTAGAATTTGTGCCAATGTGAATACTACAACTCATCAAAATTGTGTTTAGGAATACTGCAATCTGCGCCAATGCAGAATTTAGGAATCTGAATTTCATTAGTACTAATCTGTGACCTTAGGGTTGCATTTCACCAAGTGTGATCCCTGTCTCCTACCTAGAATGTGAGGACAAATAGTGTTTTTATTCTTTGGGCGCATCCCCAAAATTCATTACACACGAAAACTGATAAAGCAAGGTTCTTCGGTCCACATCAGTCTCACAACATTAACAAAAGAACAACCTATTAGAACAGATGATATAATACCCTACATTAAACGAAAGTAACAAACAATATAAACTTTTCTTCTATTTTTACTACCAAACCTCATAAGCGGAAGCTGCAACAAAAAACTACAAGAAACTTCAAAAGCAACCATTCCTCATCATGTTTTTTTCTCATGGAAATGGCTCCCAATGAGGTGAGAAGATTAGGTTAGCCGCCTTACCAAAGGAGCCAACCTCTTTGGTTCTTCTTGCACTTTCTTATCTCCGCTCTAGTTTCCCCAGCTAGGCTTTCCATCTTGGCCAGGAAACTTAAGTGCAAAACAAGAGTTATATTAGCCGTCTAGAAATTTTTCAATATTTGAAGGAAATTATACCTTTTCTCAATTGTAGCAGTGTTCGCAACCATATATATCTTCAACATCATACTAATTTCCGGAAACAATATAACGTGGTGAACACCAATTATTTGCATATCTCCATGGTTGAGAAGCTACAACAAATTTAAAAGATGATATGCAGGAAGCTTGTACACGAATAAAAATAAGGAACCACATACGAGTTAAATTCGCAAGAAACGAGTGTAAATATGCAGTAGATTGGGATCCATAGGCCGATCAAATAAACTTTTTCTGCAAGCAATATGCACTTCCTGATGAAGCCGCGTGGAGGAATAGGCTAGTGTAGCTAAGTGGAGGTTTCTGTTGCTTTTTTCTTTTCGTTTGGATGGGTTGACTTGAGTGGAAACTTTAGGTAGTTTTGGGCGGTGTTTGCATGCTTGTAAACTGGGTTTACCGGAAATTCACTTTGGAGCTCGGGCTCATATGCCCCCTTTTTTCGACAAAATTTAGCAAATTGAAAACTTATCAAAAAATTCCGAAAACAATCGATTTCTGACAGGAAATTTGTCATTTTTTTACAGGGCGCATACGATGTCATTTCGGCGCGAAAAAAATCATGGCGGTGCGCAACATGGTCAGGTACATGCATGATTTTTTTCGGAATTTTTTGATAAATTTTCAATTTGCTAAATTTTGTTGAAAATACCGGGAGCATATGCTCCCGGGAGCCAAAACGCTGCTCTCGTTTACCTGGGCCATCCCCAGTATACCTTGTTCTACTTTGCTTTCAATATAAAGCAGGGCCCTTTGGGGGTCTCTTTTCTCATCAAATAAACTTTTTCTGTATTATCAGTTTCCATTAAAAAAAGATAAATCAAATTGCATATGGAGGCGAAGTGGATTTGACTCGTATGGCATTTGGACATTGATGCTGAGACCAATTCCAAATCTTGTTTGAATGGTCAATTATTAAACTGCATATTTCGACACATTTGGGGCACATGCCATATTGCGCCACCGTGTTTCTCTAGGACTGTGTTGCGTGATATAGCTACTGAAAATAAGTTTGTCAACAAGAAAAAAATCTAGTCAATCTACAAAGCTAGCTAGCTTTTACGCTTGTAACTCAGGCGGAAAATACCTCAGGCACGTAATCAATCTTCAGGACTCCATGTACACACAGTCGCAGGTAATACACATGAAAAGTTAGCATTTGATCCATAGTCTGAATCCTGGAGCAGCCTTAACCACATGGAGTGGACGGAGACCTGGAACGCCACCCCCCCTTGCCAACGCCAAAGAAGGCCAGCAGGTGCGCAGGAGCGTCGCTGAGCCGTGCTTCCAGCCCTTTCGTGAGTACAGCACCGACGACGACATCGTCTAGCTAGCTAGCTGTTGTCTGGATCGGCTTCCCAAACCACTCTCACTGGTTACCGCAGCGATGTCCAAGCATGCACCACCGTGTCGGCCACGGTCACAGAGCCCGTGTAGACACTGCTGCGGCAGCGCGCGGATCGCTCGTACCAGCGAGTTCTGGTGGTCTGTGTTGGTCAGGTTAAGGCCACCGTTTGAACCAGTTAGAATCAGTCGCGAGACAATGGAACGAGTCTAGGGAAGCGGGGGAACTGCAGCACCTGTTCACCATGGTCGCCTAGCCTCATCAGATCGAGGGAATCGGCCAGCGGCGAGGAGGGCCGGGCTTCCGGCGGCAGGGAATTTGGTGGCGCGGGTGAAGATTGTGGGTGGGTCGGGGATCTACGATAACCAGTGGCGGGGTGACGATAGAGGGAGCGACGATCGATCGAGCGGCCATCGAGCGAGCGATCATCTACCACTGGACGTACCAACGTATGCAAACCATCACGATCGCAGGTAACGATTATTATTTCGTATGATATAAATGTGATAGATCTGATCTGTATGTTTGCTCAAAAAATATAATCAGATATAATCATACGACAATAGGAATCATATTCAAATGGAAGGCGCACCACCCGCCTATTTATTATACTAGGAAACGTGGCTGCTACGAATGTTTTTCCGCACAATATTGGTTTTTATCTTTCCAATTGATATCAATTGGATTCTATGACGACACTTTTCATCTGAGTATATACCTGTACATGAACATGTATTTGACAAAAGGTGACTGATCAAACCGAGTTCTTCAATTTGCAATAAGCTTGTACGTGAAAATGAAGGAAAATACAAAATCAGATGCAATAATTAGGGCTGAAATTGCTGATGTGGTTTTTTATTCAGTGTATTCCTTCTATTTATTTCGGTTTCCATAATGCTAACAACATTTTGCAGAAGAAAAATCAGACAAAAATCGATTTGGTTATTTCTTATTTGGTCAACCAAACATAGTAAAACACATGCATGCCATAACTGGAATCACCATGGTCGAAGCATTGAAATGCATGAATTGTTAATTAGTATTACACATACCTCTGTTTAAAATAGCGGGCTATTGGGTTTAGCGCCAGCGATTTCAGAAGCTATGGAAGGCTATAGCCGGGCTATAGCGCGGCTAAGACGTTATAGCCGTTTTGCTAAATAATGAATAAAAACAATATTTGGACAACATATATTTGTATATATATCAATAATTCACAGATGCAATGGCCGCCGCCCCTCTTGGTTCTATTTTTGGGAGAGAGAGGAGAGAATGAGAAGAATTTAGGGATAGGGTTGACATTTGGACCCCAAAATTGGTCCGAGCGAGACAAATTTGATTCAATTTTTTGAATCCCTAAGCGGGAATATAGCGGCTAAGGGGCTAAATTGGAGCTAAATTCATTTAGCCGGGCTATTAGCGGCTATTACCTTCTTAGACTACGAAGGCCTTATTTATAGCGCGGACACTCTCGTGAGGCTATAGCCGGGTCGGGTGATAGCCGGCTATTTAAAACAGAGATTTATACAGTGCAAGGGATTGGATGTGCGCGCAAGAAACGAAACAGCTAATTGCATCATGCTATTTAGGCAGTCAGCTTTGGTCGTCATTGACTCTGTGATGCACTGGCCTTTGGGCTGGCCACAGTCAGAATGAACTGCCCGTCTTGCGCCTTGGGCAAGAAAAATTGCATCTCTTGTTGGTCCTTTGCTGCCTCCCCAAACCGCTCCCATGAAAGATGCTAGAAAAATCATCATGCGTTTCGTTTCTTCGTGTTTTTCACCGGAGTTTCACCACCAAAATTTCCTGCCTTCTCTTCTCCCAGTTAGTCTCCTGCAGAAAAACAACCCGCTCGGTTTCCTGGTGCTCGTTCTATCTTGAGCTGCTCCAGGGGCAGGCCCAGGAATTGAGGACTGTGTATTCAAAATTTGAAAAAAAATTCTGGAAGACTATAGGCTTCCTTTTGATGCGTATAACCTATGATAGCAGCATATTTTACTAGTTCTAAACTATATAAAATATATCGCATAATATATTATATTGATAAAAATTGATCATAACTTGGTATTGTTCAAGTTTTAGAGTACTAATAATATAGATAATGCCCACCGTAACAATTTTACAATGTATAAACATTCTCACATTACAAATTCAAATGACAGTGGTAAAACTAACTTACTTAGTCTTGTATTTCTTTACTGCAGCCTACTGGACAATATGAGAACAAAACTGTAGTGACCCAGCACACCACTGCATGTTGTAGTGTACAAGTCGTTGACATAATACTCACGGAAGGACCAATCCGTAAATATTACATCCTTCAGAGTAGTACAACAGAAACATAGTCGGTCCAAGGTAACACTATAGGATTACAACACTATTCAATACAAAATCTCGAGAACCTCCTTTCCAAACAGAAGTAGGTTTCGTGCAAATGAAACTCCCGAAAGACTCAAGTCGAAGCACTAAGCTGGATACCAGCTCTACTTCTAACTCTTAATCCACTACTGCTGTTGTCACAGCCCTAATCTATCCATCTGGAATATCTTTGTCTGGAGTTGTGCTCCTCCATCCAATTATAGTTGTCTTGTCTATAGGTATTGCTGTCGACGTGTCCACCGTTGCACTGTTGTCGCTACTCATTAGTCGGCAGACTCCACCAGGTTGATTTATGGATTCCTGTCCTTCTTCTGCTGTCTCCAATAATCTAAGCAGGGGTCAACGGAGGAAAGAGTGAGCAACACGAGCGTTACTCAGCAAGTTCATATAATAGGAATAAGGTGTTTTATGCACTAGCTACCATCCATACCAAAAGGTCATGGATGAACATGCATAACTTTGTAAAACATTTTTAGGAAAATATTTATTTTATCTTCAGAAAACTATGCCCGTCATCGATTCACAGGTGCTAGGGCCTTGAGGAGCCTCCTTTCCTGCAGCGTTCGCCGTTCCTTCCTGGAACGTGGAGTAACATGTCACATTTTTACACTCTGCAGAGGTGCGTTACTTTACCCATAAGAGACCAACGCCTTGTTGCACAACCGGGCGAGTCTTTCCCGTCCACACTTCCTATGGTGTGGGGCCCAGTCGTTGATCCAAGCCATTCGCCGTGCTTCTCCAACAACCCCGCATGCCCACCCAATTCATGCATAGCAGAATAACCCCTGGCTCTACCCCTCACGGTAGATACCTAGGCATCCCCTTGCAGACCATCATAGACCCAGTTACCGTTGGGAATTAAGGGATCCCACCCATGTGCATGTAGTCCCGCAAGATCTACAGCCTAAGGAACTGGTGTCCGTTGACATGCGAAAGGGAGAAGATCACAGATGACTTTCCCGTCCCATTCCAAGTCTCATGGTTAACGCTTCATTTACGGCGCAAGAACGCTGACGGCATTGGTTCTTAAGTCCTAGGTAATACTTTCCCGTGCAAATGGAACCTCCACCAACCACATCATTCCATGGTTCCATCTGCCAGCCAACAATATATATAGCAATTCACATCATTCGAAATAGTTTTTCTTTTTCATGCAATGATAAACCATAGTATTTTGCATTTACTTTGATAAACATAATCAAGTAGGACATGAGCAAGAGTGAACTTGCCTTTTTGACTGCAAGATTATGCAGCCAAGGTCTTCGATATAACATAAACTCCAAAATCTGGAAAGAATGACATTGGTCCGGTAAGGACTAATGTTTGAAGAAGCAATATGCTATTATGCATAATATATGTAATGCACTTTATAAAACCCCGAAGTAATTCCCGATATTGTGTGTGGTTAAGTTTAGATGATTTATCAAAGATTTCGTTTATCTTCAAGTTTACTTCACAAGAAGTATGAGTTTTTTAACTTTAACTTAAAGTACCATATTAAACATAAGAGTAAAGTAAAACAACATCATGATACTAAATGTTTGCCTTTAGGTTATGGATATGAATAAGGTTCTAACACAAAACAATCCAATCACTAAAGGGTATTAATCATGATGGTCATATTTTATTAAGTAAAGAATTCACTCATATGAATTAAGAACTATATGGGATATCATGGAATAATAACAAGGTGACTTAGCAATTTGTTTTTTTTTAAAATTTCTTGAATAATAATTATTTTCTTTATAGAAAATACCATTTAAATAACCACTTAAAAATATTAGTGAAACATGTTCACAAATGGAATTCTAAAAATGGTCATAATGTTGTGATGGAAATATATTTCCATATATGTAGTTAAACATGTGGAGCAATTTGAATGGAATTCAAATGCATTCAAAATAGCGTTTTAAATAAATTCCATATTTAAATTAATAAGTAAATTGTTGTTTCAATTTTAAAGTGATTCAATTTTAGTCAAACAAGTGTTTGATTTATTCAAATAGATAGATTTATTTTTCTGTTCATTTTGGTACATTATTTGTATTTTTCTGATTTTATATGAAATAGTTATAAATTTCCAAAGTTTATTCAATTTAAAATATTTCTGGAATTATTTTCTTATTAATTTTTTATTTATGAAATGACCAAAATGCCCTTGGTCAAAACTGGGTTGAACCCGACCAAGGACTGGCTCGGGTCGTGGTCAACTCGACCGAGCCACACTCTCTCACCCGTTCCCCTCCTTCTCTCCTTCTTCCTCAAGCCCGTGCTCGCCCCTGCCGTCGCCGGCCATCCCCGGCGTGCTCCGGCCAGCTCCGCCGTCGTGCTGGGGCGGAATCGACGCGCCCCGCCGTCCTCTCCAATACTACCCCGGCGATTTACTCCTCCTTGCCTGATGCGACCGTGCGCAACACAAACCCTAGAGTTAGGGTTCGGTGACGGCGCCGCTCCGCCGTGCTCTCCCTCGCCTTCTAGCCTCCTCGTGCTCCCATGGTAGGTGCAGAGCACCACTCTCTTTGCCGCCTTGGTGGTGTAGGTGAAGAACACGTCCCCGTGGCCCCTTCTCCTCTGGCCACACGGGCACTGCCCCGTCGCCGTGGAGCTTGTGTCCATGGGCGCTGGTAAGCCTTCTTTCCTCTCCTCACTTCTTCTCCTTCCTTCTCCTGGCCTATGGCCCTGCTCTGTGATGTGTAGCATGTAGTGATTTTAGGTTTTCCATTGCCAGGTGTTGTGCTGCCTTGTGGCTCCTGTTGTGTTCACTGGATGATGCTATAATGCTTCTGTAATTTTTTTACTGAAGATGATTTAGCTGGTTGCTTTGGCGGTGTGATGAACTGCTGGTTCTGTCCTTCGACAGGTTCAGTTAACTGTTTTTGATAGTGCAATTTGAGTGTGCTACTCTGAACCATGTGGTCAGAGATGTGCCTCTGCTGAAATCTTTGGCTGTATAGCTCTAATTGGTTCTGTGCATGTGTAACAAGCTCTATTTGTGCCCTGTGTTAGTTAATCTAGTTTCTTGAGCTAAATGATGTTGCTTTGCTTGCTGTGATGTCTCATTTGAGTTACACAGAAGCAATTTCATGTGTTTAGCTTAGGCAAAGTAAATTATACTAAGCAGTGGTGCATTTGGTGCATGTGTGTGTGTTGTGGTGCTCCTCCCCTATGTGGGTTTTGTGCCCAGCAACCAAGTACTGGCCTTGTGCTGCCTTTATGTGTAAACCATGCTATTAGCATGTTGTGCCTTTGCTAAATATTGGATAACTTGCCCCTGCCTATGATGCACAGGCTGAGGCCTTTTGTAAATAAGAACAGATGTTATGCTTGCTTCTTATTTTTAATTCTCTGTGAAGATTTTGCATAGCACTTCTATGCCTAGCTGAGGGAAAAATACACCACCCTACTCCATGTGTAACTAGCAGTTCATTTTGCTAGAGAAATAGAGCATCAACCTCTTATCAGGTGTGGTGGTGGTGTTGCTGTGTTGCTTGTGGCTTTTCTTGATTCCTTGATCAACAGATCTTGTGGTCTCCTTCTTGTTCACCTTGTTGGCCTGCTCCTCCTACTTCGGTCAGCTTC
This sequence comes from Poa pratensis, assembly GCA_947311845.1. Classification (NCBI taxonomy): domain Eukaryota; kingdom Viridiplantae; phylum Streptophyta; class Magnoliopsida; order Poales; family Poaceae; genus Poa; species Poa pratensis. The sequence goes on from CAMZMU010000107.1 coordinate 2,716,007, forward strand.
CCTCTAGCTCTTGGCCTTCCCTCCTGGCCCTTGCTTGATCTTGTCCTTCCTATCCCATCTTGTTTTGCTCCCAGCAGAGATTTAATGGTGTGGTATGGATGGATCTGAGTGATTTGTGGTGAACTGTTGTGTGCTGTGAGGCTGTGAGCTATGGAGCTCGAGTTGGTTATGGCGGTGGATGAAGTGATGTTGGCTGCTGGCTGCTCCGACCCCTTGCTCTTATCTCTACAAGGTTGCTGTGGTGGTGACAGCACGGTATAATGCATGTGTGTGTGAGCTGTGTGCTTGCTTCTACTCAGCTCCATGCCTCGGATGGTTGATCTTATCCCACTTTGGTTCTTTATTTTGACCTGCCAAGTGGATTTCTTGTGGCCCAGCCAATGATGTCGTTCTGAGGCTAATTTTACTGGTTTAGAACAGATACTACACTTTGACACTAACTTGCATCCAGTGATGTGTTTAGCAGTGCATCACACTGCCTAACTGAGGATAATCCTAACCCTAATCCCCTCTTGTCTATTTCTGTCTTTCTTTTTATTTGTTTTGCAGGAACAAGTTGAAGCTGAGATTAAATTTGAAAAGAGGATAATACAAGACTTCTAGTTTAGGAACAGATGTAATTATCATTTTGTAATTTTGTGTATTGTAAACCATTTGTAAAGACCATGTATTATTGTAATTATTCAATAAAGTTATTTGTTTTTGTCATTCAATAATTTTATAAATTGTAATATGTGTTGTGAAGATTTAAAATATTCAAACAACTATAAATTCATTTACTTAATTATTATTTCTATAATTTTATTGTTCCAATTTGAATTACTTTACAAATTCAATTATTTGAATATTTAATTTGAATTCAAATTCTTTCTACAAGCTAATTCCTAAAGGTCATGTCAAAAATTATCAAATTTACCTAAGATGATCTAAAGCTTAAATCATAATCATGATCAAACTTCGATCACTCCAGGGTTTTAATTTGCGAAAAATTTATTCAGGATTTTCAAATGCATGCATGCAGATACACAAATTTCTATTTCTGCCCTCCGATAACTCCTAAATGCTGGGGTATTACAGTCTTTCCCCCTTAACAAGAACTTCGTCCCGAAGTTATGGCGTGTGTACCTGAATGTGAGAGTTACTCAGGTGATACCTAGATAAGGTGATTATTATGTGGGCTTTATGAATTGGCTTTACTACCTCCTTGGAACTCATATCCTTGGAGAAACACCATAAATCTCCATGTAGCATGCTTACTTAGAAACTTGAATATGTTGCCTAAGTTGTAATGTGGTTTATTATTTCCTCCTCGCTATTCTTTCTCTTGTATGGATCAAGGTTATATCTTATCATATTTTCCTACTTGAATTTAGGTGATCCAAATGATAAGTTATTAAAATTCTGTATCTAGTATCCAACATCACTTGGTGAAGCCATCTAGTTAAATCTAGCAAAGCTTTAATTAAGTTGGTTATAGAAGAATGTATGTGTATTTTATGACATCCAATTGCCTTATGCATATAAGAATAATTTGTTAACAAGGTAGCTAGTCTTGTTACCAAACTACTTTTATATAACACCTGCAATGGAATATCACACTGTTACTAGAGAAGTTAATAAGAATATATTTTGATATTGGAGTTTCAAAATACTTAGTGATGGACTGGCATAGTGCTTCTATGCATATCTATGAATCCTTCTATATAATCTTCTTGTTGATCTTCCTCCTTTCTTGTGTTGCCTTCTCTTGTAGAATGATTTTGAGAAGATTGGAGATAAGAAGATAAGATAATCTTGATAGGATAAGTAGATCTAGATTAAGATTTAGTTTAGTCTTTTATCCTCTTCCAAATATTCTTTCTTTTCTTTTCTTTAAGATATGTACTTATTCGATTAATGATGTAAGTCATACTCATCATTTGGTTTATAGTTTCTTGTATTATTCGCTTGTAACCAAATGTTTGAGAATTTAGATAGGACAAGATTTTGAAGTTTGTAGCACTCATGTTGATGACTAAGTCTAATCCACCAACATCAGCGAAACCACGATGTAAGTTTCACAAGTTGAATTTCAAGCTTTTAGTTACTCGTCAAACTAACGACATTCTCAACTAGCCTTTCGAGTGGTGGTTGAACACTCTATGACTTCGTTGAAAAAGTTTTAAATTTTCCCATATTTTCAGATGCATGCTATGCCAATGCACAAATCTAATTTAACCCCATTCTACTCTCTGAACTACGGGTATAACATACTCTTCCCCTTAGAATTTGCTAGGGCGCTTCCTTTCGTCTGACCTTTTGTTAGTCGATATTCATCTAGTTGTATCCATTCAGTCTTAAGTAACAACTAGATCTTTTCTGCTGAATAGAGCTGCTCTCTCTATGCCCTTTGTGCTCAAACTTCCAACCTGTACACCTATGGTCTCTCGAAGAACACCGGGTACTATCACCAGGTTGTGATTCCCGAGACATTCTCCGGTTCAGAGATATCATTCCTACACCAATAGCTTCCCGAAGAACAATTGGTAAGTCCACCACTGTGAACAACCAATAAGATCTCCCGGTACATTGAATATTCACTCGGACTAGCATTCCAGTTGTCTCACCTAGGGTCTTAAGAAAAGACTATTGCAAAACTAGTTGCAATAGGTGATAACTTAACTCTAATTTAGAACGGCTGTTGGTCATCTAGTCCAAATTTGTCTGATATACAACTCTTTCATCTGTTGTTGCTAGAACTGGTTCCTTTCTTTTGGGTGATCAAATGACGTGACTCTTCAATCTTATATTGGTTCAACCTCCATCCGAGTTCTTGGATCTTGGATGTCAATCCTATGGCAATTCATCCTTCTCGATAGTTACCCCGTATAGACGGTGACTTCATTATATCTCGACAACACATGTCTCTGTTGGCGACATACCAAATAACTAACTCCTTGGGCTCTCGACAATCCAGGAACTCATCTCCCATAGTTCTGATGTGTGTCCTTTGGAACATTGAACTCTGAACTCTTGTTGCCTTGTTCTCGATGATACTACTATCTTGCCTTGCTTGAAATATCAGACTTTGTTGTTGTCTGCTAAGTATTGGATTGTTGCTTCATACTCCTCTACCTTCAACTTCATGACTCTTTTAGGCATACCAGTCCTATACCTCTTCTCCTCGAACTTTCTCCAAATATCAATGGTGTCTTATGTTTCTCCCAACACCATCTTCTTCCGCCAAGTTGCGACAACTACCAACAATATATTACTACCTATTGTGGCTTCTTAATCCAGCGTCTTTCAGTTCCTGCTCGATGTCCTTCGCTTTATAATCGCCATCCATGGGTAAAACGTTAAATTTGACTGTCCAACTCAAATATTTGTCATGACAAGACCTGGTGTTTAAGTCTTCCAACTTCATAATTCCCTACTTCAGTAGAGTTTCTCATGTAGCTTTCCTGTCTTCATCGTTAGTTAACCTTCCTTCATCTTGTGATGATACTCTTCTTTGAACTTACGTAGTTTCTCCATCCTTCCATGTCTGATGATGTAGACCTCCGAATCCAAATATGATATGAGTTGTGGTCCATCCCCACGTGTGGCTTCGTTTACTTCGATCATCCTGACTTTCTTCTCTTCATGAGCTTTCATTGTTGTTTGAAACTTCTGAGAGCACGTCACTCCCTTACACGAATTCTATCTACCTCTAGATCAGTAACATCAAGAAAAGATCTCAATGTGACAATCATGCCATTGTACATCAAATTCTAACTTCATGTACCAACCTAGCCAATCAAAAATCCAATAAGATCCAATAAATCGCAAATGCAATTATATATCAATCATGCAACATCAGCCCGTAAAATAAGTCGTACTTTGAGTAAAAACATCTCAAGTACACAGGCTTAGATGCTATACACTACGAGATAGGTATATATTACCTTATAGTCCTATTCTAAAACAACTTTTTACCTCAGTATTTACACCAGTTGCCCATTTGCAACGGAGTAATCCTAGGACAAAGTACTCTAACAGTAGTTGTGGTATGGCTTGGTTTCTTATGGAACTAAACTCCATGTAGCTTGGATCTTCCGTCTGACTAGAACATCTATTTGCGAACATATTCAGATCCTTCATGTAGTTACTCATGGTTCATCAGAAGTAGTAGTGTAGCTTCCGTCATTGTTTAAGCGATCTCCTAATTTCCTTAACACTTTATACTATACTCAGGTGAATCCCCTTTGAACTTCATCCTTAAGGTATTGGCATACTTCTCATAATTGAGTGTCAATGATTTTCCACTATCATCAAACATCTTCTCACTTCCTCCATCACAACTGATGATAGGTTCTACTTTATAGGGTAGGATTATCAATGATACCATGTAGGTAACACTGACTTGGATGTAATCTATTTGGTGTATCAACTGGTACAAGACAGTCTTAACTGGTCATACCAAGTTGAAAATAAATAAGGTAGATAAACAATATTCCTATAGAATAGTAAATAAGAATATCTACTCCAGTTGGGTAAGGAAATGTGTATACAAGTATAACAGTATTATTCTCAAGTGAATAACCATCATAGTTGTAGAAATATAAAGTTTAGATAATTATGATAACTCTCTATAGTCTTACCAACCTACAAGTCTCTTAAAAGGGTTTTAATCCTAAGGTCGTAGGCTCTGATACCACCTGTGGTGACCCAGCACACCACTGCATGTTGTAGTGTACAAGTCGTTGACATAATACTCACGGAAGGACCAATCCGTAAATATTACATCCTTCAGAGTAGTACAACAGAAACATAGTCGGTCCAAGGTAACACTATAGGATTACAACACTATTCAATACAAAATCTCGAGAACCTCCTTTCCACACAAAAGTAGGTTTCGTGCAAATGAAACTCCCGAAAGACTCAAGTCGAAGCACTAAGCTGGATACCAGCTCTACTTCTAACTCTTATTCCACTACTGCTGTTGTCACAGCCCTAATCTATCCATCTGGAATATCTTTGTCTGGAGTTGTGCTCCTCCATCCAATTATAGTTGTCTTGTCTATAGGTATTGCTGTCGACGTGTCCACCGTTGCACTGTTGTCGCTACTCATTAGTCGGCAGACTCCACCAGGTTGATTTATGGATTCCTGTCCTTCTTCTGCTGTCTCCAATAATCTAAGCAGGGGGTCAACGGAGGAAAGAGTGAGCAACACGAGCGTTACTCAGCAAGTTCATATAATAGGAATAAGGTGTTTTATGCACTAGCTACCACCCATACCAAAATGTCATGGATGAACATGCATAACTTTGTAAAACATTTTTAGGAAAAGATTTATTTTATCTTCAGAAAACTATGCCCGTCATCGATTCACAGGTGCTAGGGCCTTGAGGAGCCTCCTTTCCTGCAGCGTTCGCCGTTCCTTCCTGGAACGTGGAGTAACATGTCACATTTTTACACTCTGCAGAGGTGCGCTACTTTACCCATAAGAGACCAACGCCTTGTTGCACAACCGGGCGAGTCTTTCCCGTCCACACTTCCTATGGTGTGGGGCCCAGTCGTTGATCCAACCCATTCACCGTGCTTCTCCAACAACCCCGCATGCCCACCTAATTCATGCATAGCAGAATAACCCCTGGCTCTACCCCTCACGGTAGATACCTAGGCATCCCCTTGCAGACCATCATAGACCCCAGTTACCGTTGGGAATTAAGGGATCCCACCCATGTGCATGTAGTCCCGCAAGATCTACAGCCTAAGGAACTGGCAGTCCGTTGACATGCGAAAGGGAGAAGATCACATATGACTTTCCCGTCCCATTCCAAGTCTCATGGTTAACGCTTCATTTACGGCGCAAGAACGCTGACGGCATTGGTTCTTAAGTCCTAGGTAATACTTTCCCGTGCAAATGGAACCTCCACCAACCACATCATTCCATGGTTCCATCTGCCAGCCAACAATATATATATAGCAATTCACATCATTCGAAATATGTTTTTCTTTTTCATGCAATGATAAACCATAGTATTTTGCATTTACTTTGATAAACATAATCAAGTAGGACATGAGCAAGAGTGAAGTTGCCTTTTTGACTGCAAGATTATGCAGCCAAGGTCTTCGATATAACATAAACTCCAAAATCTGGAAAGAATGACATTGGTCCGGTAAGGACTAATGTTTGAAGAAGCAATATGCTATTATGCATAATATATGTAATGCACTTTATAAAACCCCGAAGTAATTCCCGATATTGTGTGTGGTTAAGTTTAGATGATTTATCAAAGATTTCGTTTATCTTCAAGTTTACTTCACAAGAAGTATGAGTTTTTTAACTTTAACTTAAAGTACCATATTAAACATAAGAGTAAAGTAAAACAACATCATGATACTAAATGTTTGCCTTTAGGTTATGGATATGAATAAGGTTCTAACACAAAACAATCCAATCACTAAAGGGTATTAATCATGATGGTCATATTTTATTAAGTAAAGAATTCACTCATATGAATTAAGAACTATATGGGATATCATGGAATAATAACAAGGTGACTTAGCAATTTGTTTCTTTTTTAAATTTTTTGAATAATAATTATTTTCTTTATAGAAAATACCATTTAAATAACCACTTAAAAATATTAGTGAAACATGTTCACAAATGGAATTCTAAAAATGGTCATAATGTTGTGATGGAAATATATTTCCATATATGTAGTTAAACATGTGGAGCAATTTGAATGGAATTCAAATGCATTCAAAATAGCGTTTTAAATAAATTCCATATTTAAATTAATAAGTAAATTGTTGTTTCAATTTTAAAGTGATTCAATTTTAGTCAAACAAGTGTTTGATTTATTCAAATAGATAGATTTATTTTTCTGTTCATTTTGGTACATTATTTGTATTTTTCGATTTTATATGAAATAGTTATAAATTTCCAAAGTTTATTCAATTTAAAATATTTCTGGAATTATTTTCTTATTAATTTTTTTATTTATGAAATGACCAAAATGCCCTTGGTCAAAACTGGGTTGAACCCGACCAAGGACTGGCTCGGGTCGTGGTCAACTCGACCGAGCCACACTCTCTCACCCGTTCCCCTCCTTCTCTCCTTCTTCCTCAAGCCCGTGCTCGCCCCTGCCGTCGCCGGCCATCCCCGGCGTGCTCCGGCCAGCTCCGCCGTCGTGCTGGGGCGGAATCGACGCGCCCCGCCGTCCTCTCCAATACTACCCCGGCGATTTACTCCTCCTTGCCTGATGCGACCGTGCGCAACACAAACCCTAGAGTTAGGGTTCGGTGACGGCGCCGCTCCGCCGTGCTCTCCCTCGCCTTCTAGCCTCCTCGTGCTCCCATGGTAGGTGTAGAGCACCACTCTCTTTGCCGCCTTGGTGGTGTAGGTGAAGAACACGTCCCCGTGGCCCCTTCTCCTCTGGCCACACGGGCACTGCCCCGTCGCCGTGGAGCTTGTGTCCATGGGCGCTGGTAAGCCTTCTTTCCTCTCCTCACTTCTTCTCCTTCCTTCTCCTGGCCTATGGCCCTGCTCTGTGATGTGTAGCATGTAGTGATTTTAGGTTTTCCATTGCCAGGTGTTGTGCTGCCTTGTGGCTCCTGTTGTGTTCACTGGATGATGCTATAATGCTTCTGTAATTTTTTTACTGAAGATGATTTAGCTGGTTGCTTTGGCGGTGTGATGAACTGCTGGTTCTGTCCTTCGACAGGTTCAGTTAACTGTTTTTGATAGTGCAATTTGAGTGTGCTACTCTGAACCATGTGGTCAGAGATGTGCCTCTGCTGAAATCTTTGGCTGTATAGCTCTAATTGGTTCTGTGCATGTGTAACAAGCTCTATTTGTGCCCTGTGTTAGTTAATCTAGTTTCTTGAGCTAAATGATGTTGCTTTGCTTGCTGTGATGTCTCATTTGAGTTACACAGAAGCAATTTCATGTGTTTAGCTTAGGCAAAGTAAATTATACTAAGCAGTGGTGCATTTGGTGCATGTGTGTGTGTTGTGGTGCTCCTCCCCTATGTGGGTTTTGTGCCCAGCAACCAAGTACTGGCCTTGTGCTGCCTTTATGTGTAAACCATGCTATTAGCATGTTGTGCCTTTGCTAAATATTGGATAACTTGCCCCTGCCTATGATGCACAGGCTGAGGCCTTTTGTAAATAAGAACAGATGTTATGCTTGCTTCTTATTTTTAATTCTCTGTGAAGATTTTGCATAGCACTTCTATGCCTAGCTGAGGGAAAAATACACCACCCTACTCCATGTGTAACTAGCAGTTCATTTTGCTAGAGAAATAGAGCATCAACCTCTTATCAGGTGTGGTGGTGGTGTTGCTGTGTTGCTTGTGGCTTTTCTTGATTCCTTGATCAACAGATCTTGTGGTCTCCTTCTTGTTCACCTTGTTGGCCTGCTCCTCCTACTTCGGTCAGCTTCCCTCTAGCTCTTGGCCTTCCCTCCTGGCCCTTGCTTGATCTTGTCCTTCCTATCCCATCTTGTTTTGCTCCCAGCAGAGATTTAATGGTGTGGTATGGATGGATCTGAGTGATTTGTGGTGAACTGTGTGCTGTGAGGCTGTGAGCTATGGAGCTCGAGTTGGTTATGGCGGTGGATGAAGTGATGTTGGCTGCTGGCTGCTCCGACCCCTTGCTCTTATCTCTACAAGGTTGCTGTGGTGGTGACAGCACGGTATAATGCATGTGTGTGTGAGCTGTGTGCTTGCTTCTACTCAGCTCCATGCCTCGGATGGTTGATCTTATCCCACTTTGGTTCTTTATTTTGACCTGCCAAGTGGATTTCTTGTGGCCCAGCCAATGATGTCGTTCTGAGGCTAATTTTACTGGTTTAGAACAGATACTACACTTTGACACTAACTTGCATCCAGTGATGTGTTTAGCAGTGCATCACACTGCCTAACTGAGGATAATCCTAACCCTAATCCCCTCTTGTCTATTTCTGTCTTTCTTTTTATTTGTTTTGCAGGAACAAGTTGAAGCTGAGATTAAATTTGAAAAGAGGATAATACAAGACTTCTAGTTTAGGAACACATGTAATTATCATTTTGTAATTTTGTGTATTGTAAACCATTTGTAAAGACCATGTATTATTGTAATTATTCAATAAAGTTATTTGTTTTTGTCATTCAATAATTTTATAAATTGTAATATGTGTTGTGAAGATTTAAAATATTCAAACAACTATAAATTCATTTACTTAATTATTATTTCTATAATTTTATTGTTCCAATTTGAATTACTTTACAAATTCAATTATTTGAATATTTAATTTGAATTCAAATTCTTTCTACAAGCTAATTCCTAAAGGTCATGTCAAAAATTATCAAATTTACCTAAGATGATCTAAAGATTAAATCATAATCATGATCAAACTTTGATCACTCCAGGGTTTTAATTTGCGAAAAATTTATTCAGGATTTTCAAATGCATGCATGCAGATACACAAATTTCTATTTCTGCCCTCCGATAACTCCTAAATGCTGGGTATTACAAAAACCGATCCGCTGCTGCCTGAATTCCGTTCGACAGTGACAGATAAATTCAGTTAGAACACTTTGTACACTTGAATTCTGGATCAAAGGATTAGTACATGTAAGTAGCGATTATACCTTCAATAGACAATAGCTGAATTTCGAATTGAATCGATTACTGCCCCTGATTCCTGCAGAGATTAGAAAGTTAAGAATTAAAAGGGGGCGATTATTTGTATACACGCTCTGCGGCCGCCGCCACGCGCAACTGCGAATCTCTGAAGGATCGCCAAACAGCGACGACAGCTCTTGGCCTGCCAGCCGTGCGCTTCCAATCAGGCGGTTGGCGGCTCGGCCGCGGACTGGGGAAGGGCAGCGCTGCCTGTTCGTGTCCTAGATCACGATCGATGGATTATTTTTTCTGGTGCGTGTGCTGCAACGATTTGGGCCATATGGGCCATGTCGTGGTGGTGAGGGGGAAATAGATGATGGGCTGACTCTGTTTTTGGGCTGCAATCCTTATCTAGTGTACGTGATGAGTATGAGTATCGTTTTTCCTTATAAAACACAGCATATATACTATATATACCTATTTTTTTGACAAAAATAATGGGTATTCAACTGAATACCCTTGAATTGAGGTGGGCCCGCCCCTGCTCAGCCACGGGATGTGGCAGAACTTTATTGGCCGGAGAGTGCCAACATCCGCTCAGGTGGAAGCAGAACATAGGAGCTGTTGAGGGCTGAGACTCCTCGAGAGGAGAGCCCGTACGGGAGCCGGCAATTGCCGTCTCCATAGCCTAGAACCGCACTGGAGGGAAGCAGCCGCCATGGTCTCAGCATAAACAGAAGTTCGGAGGGCTCAGTGCGCGGGGGACCAAGATCTCGTCGACTTTGCTTCTGTCCGACATGGTTGTTGCTTGATATCTCGTTGAATTGCTAGCACACGTGTCTCCGTACGACTCGATTTGGATCCTAAGGTTGGATCGATCGCAATCGATCGCTCTCGTATTTAGGACGGCGGGGCGCGTGGAGGACAGCAAGCCGGGCGGCGCGGGAGTCTGATGGACTTCCGGGCGGCGCGAGGTGGACTCCCGGCGGCGCCACCACCATGGACCAGGTCCCACACCACCGCCCTAGACCGGTCCTTCACCGCCGGAGCAACCGTTTTCTCCTACCTCCGGCCTCTTGATCTGCTGGTCACTTGGTCAGGACCTCCGCTGGCCACGCGAGACGGAAGAACCGATACTACGAACCCTTATTTAAAAAAAAAATTACTCGTCATTAACTAGCAAATTTAGCGAGAACTAGCCCCCATGCCCATGGCACCCAAAGCTTCCAAGGCAAGACGCCCAGAGCTAATTTCTCAATGTAAGGATTTCTGGTAGGTGGACTCATAAGTAATAAGTACTGTATATGCTATCACTTTTAATCCAAACTTATAAATATATAAGTTACACATACTTCTGTTGCTGCCGCTAACAAGTCATCTCTACTACTACACGTGTTGTAGTACTAGTCTACACAAAATGGCTTAACTATACTCTGCCATGGGGTGGGTGTTTACATTTGTGTTGGCTATAGCCAATTTAAAGATAGACGACAATCACAGATAATTTTTATTCGAGCTGATGACATGCAGGTCATCTCTGCTTGTAGTTGTAGGTTGCAGTAAGAAGCTAGGCACTGTTGCCGGCCTTCTCGCCGAACGTGAGGTCGGCGTAGGGAAGTAAGTGGCATACGGGCGAGCCGCCAGGGCGGATTCCATGGGCCTTGAAAGCCGGGTGTGATGGGTTCCATTTGGAGGTGTCGAAGTGGCACATGACCGCCATGTCCACCGTAGCGAGACCACTCCCACCGCGGATGGAGATGACGTACGCCTGGGATGAACCCTCCGCCATGTGGCACCTGTACACGGCGTACGGGTAACCATTGACATAGCATGTCACAAAGCGGCGATCGCCTCCACTGCCGAGCGGCTTGATCGCCTGCACAACGTACTTGCTGTGTGGCAGGCCGGAGCTCGGGAGCGTCGACGCCCACATGGTCACCGGCTAGCTCGTCGCCAGCATGTGCGTGGCGCTCACAACGACGTCCTCGAGCGACATGGCGCACGCCTTCTGCTCGCCAGCGACCGGCGCCGCACGGCAGTGGCACACGGTTTTGCCCATGAGGGTCGCCTCATCTGATCCTGGCGCGATGCTGAACCTGGCGAGGGCGTCCGCCAGGTTGCCGAAGGGTATCTTGTCGGCGGCGGCGCGCTGTAGGAACGTCGCCGGGTCGACGCCAGCATGGCGACCGTCATGGCGCCACCCACACGCATATATATCTCATGGAAGAAAATGCCTTGCACAGCCGCGTATGCGCTCGCCGGATTCGGGGCTCCGCACTCGTTAGCACCATTTTATGTGGTGAGATCCGCGTTGGCACAAACATGGCGTCGGAGTGGTGCTCCTTCAACGGTGAGTGATCAATGCCTTCTCGGATGAGGTTGGCGATGGACTCCGGCATGGCAAAACAGATTTTCTACAACTCATATGACGCACAACCCTTATCTCGATCGTCCGTTTGGACGATTGAATGGCCGAGATTTGTCGTTGAATGGGTTGAATGGTCAATACATTTTAGACAAATCTCGGCCATTCAGTTGTCCAAACATTGTTATAACATATGATCGCATATTTGCATTACCTGTTCCATTAGTCGACCCTTGTTGGGCATGCATGCGACTGAACAGTGTTTTTGCTCTCTGACAGATTGTCCACGTTTCGTGTTTCTAATGCTTGAACTAAAAGGTTGGGTGAGTTGGGTTCCAAATAGAGGTGTCGAATTGGCACACAACTGCCATGTCCACCGTAGGAAGACCACCACCCGCAGCGGATGGAGACGAAGTGTGCCTCCTCGGATGAACCCTTCATAAAGTAAATATAGTTATACTAAACTTCTATACTTTCTTAAATTTATTAACTATATGGTTTTAACATATATGCGTTTTATACTGCTTACTTGTGTAAGCGATTAATACATTTTTTTGCTTTATATAATTGCAATATATATCATTGCAAATATTTCTAATTTTCTCAAACCAAAATCCTTTGTGACATATCACCTTTAGGAAATATACAAAACTACCTGAGATGTGAAAAGGAAAAATAACAAACACCTCGTTCCCTTTTCTAAACTGATAAATTATATATGGTGCATTGCAATTTTGTGTGATAATACTTCTATGTTTTTAGTATTATTAAATATACTGGTAGAGATCTTAAATCATACGACCAAACAAATATATTAATAGACGTGTCTAGTGTACATGGTTATGTAAACAAATATATAGAAACTTCTGGTGTATAACAAAAATATAATTATACTTAACTCTTATACTTTCTTAAATTTATTAATCATATAGTGGTTTTAACAAATATATGTTTTGTAATACTTAGTTAGAATTCTTACCAATACAATCTTTTTTTCAATTATTTTCCATCATATAGTTGCAATGTATATCATTAAAAATATGTCTAAATTCCACAAAAAAGTCCTTTGTGAGATATCACCCTTAACAAGACAAAAACCACCTTAAATGTGGAAAAGGGGAAAACACACATCTCCTTCTTTTTATTACAATTGAAAGTATTGTGTGTTTGTTCTTCTCTATGTTTAATATTATTAAATATAGTGATAGAGATTCTGAAGCATTCAACCTAACAATTATATTAATAGAGGTCTGTAGTGTATGGTTATGTATGAAAATATATAGAAACTTCTGGTGTATAACAAAAATATAATTATACTAAACTCTTATACTTTCTTAAATTTATCAGTCATATTTGTGGTTTTAACAAATATATGTTTTATAATACTTAGTTAGAATTCTTACCAATACAATATTTTTTCAATTATGTTTTGTCATATAATTGCAATGTATATCATTGAAAATATGCCTAAGTTCCATAAGAATGTCCTTTGTGAGATTTCACCCTTAACAAAACAAAAACCAACTTAAATGTGGAAAGGGGAAAACACACATCTCCTTCTTTTTTTTTACAATTGAAAGTAGTGTATAATTGTTCTTCTATATGTTTATACTATTAAATATAGTGATGGAGATTCTGAAGCATACAACCTAACAATTCTATTACTAGAGGTGTGTAGTGTATGGTTATGTAAGAAAATATATAGAAACTTCTGGTGTATAACAAAAATATAATTATACTAAACTCGTATACTTTTTTAAATTTATCAGTCATATTTGTGGTTTTAACAAATATATGTTTTATAATACTTAGTTAGAATTCTTACCAATACAATATTTTTTCAATTATGTTTTGTCATATAATTGCAATGTATATTATTGAAAATATGCCTAAGTTCCATAAGAATGTCCTTTTTGAGATTTCACCCTTAACAAAACAAAAACCAACTTAAATGTGGAAAGGGGAAAACACACATCTCCTTCTTTTTTTTACAATTGAAAGTAGTGTGTAATTGTTCTTCTATATGTTTATACTATTAAATATAGTGATGGAGATTCTGAAGCATACAACCTAACAATTATATTACTAGAGGTGTGTAGTGTATGGTTATGTAAGAAATATATAGAAACTGCTAGTGTATATATAAAGCGAACCGTTGGCACTATCATTTTTTTGCATATTCAATTTTGTCTTACAAGTTGCAATGGAATTAATAACAAGTTGATAATCTGGCATTGCTTACATTAATCACCGACCAACATAAATTTATTATGATTTCCACAACATTAGTACACACAAAAATATATTATTACATATGCTCATCTAAATGCACCCAAAAATATTTTGGAGCCACGTCGTCGGGTTCATGTTGGCGTTGTAGCTCTTGACCTCCAGCGGCCTCTTGAAACCGGCTAGGAAGCACTAGGCTCCGATGTCGGGTCCAAAGCAGCGGGAGCCAAACTCGTCGGCGGCGGCTCAGGCGGACTCATCGCGCTTGTCCTTGAGGCATGCGCGCATATCTGGGGCCAAGTTGTACTGTAGCTTGTGGCCTTGTGGGGTGATGTTGTGAGTTTGTGACTACAAGCCATGCGTGATGGAGGAAGAAGGGTCGTATATGCGGAGGGCTAACCAGGGGTGGTGCTAGAGGTGATCATCGACTCCCTCCCTCGCCTTTGACAAGCACTTTCCTCTCTATGATGATGGCTTGTGTAGTAGGTGCTCGGGTTTGGCCTCTACGTATCTGGGTCGACATTAGGGTTGAGAGAAATCCCCCATGAATGTTTTCGAAGGCTCCTTCAAGCGTCGACGGGTTTATCTGCGCTCATGTCATCCGCCGTACGTACGCGGTTAGGATTTGGAGCGGTGCACGACTCTCGATTTTCTTCTATTCCCGATTTCCCGCAACAATTGGATCCTTATATATACACCTATTGTATGCACTCTTGTGAAATTATTATCTCGGAACCGTCTTATATAACGAGTCCATTTGTTTTTTTTTGCAAATCGTGCAGACCTTTGACTCGTTTCACAATTATGGGGGCACCTCATAGACGGAAATATCTTAAAAAAAATCGTAGTATCACAAAACATTCTAAAAAACAATCATGCATACAGATTCCAGTCTTCATTACCATCGGATGAAGCTTCAAAAAATAATACTAACTATGTTCATTATTATTAGACCTTATAGATATTTCAGTATAAATTAGATATAGATTAAAGTGAGTGAATCTACACACTAAATGAGTCTGAATAAATGTATTTTCGAAAAGAGCTATAAAGGTCTTGTAATAGTAGAAGAATGGTGTATTGATATTTGCATGAGCAACAAGCAACATGGGTCAAATATTTTTGAAAAAATGCTGCAAACTTCTTATTTTCCGCAGGTTAAATTATTTTATTAGTCTATGCAAATTTATCGGTCCAACAAACATCTCGATTACTAAGTGTGTGAATTTTTGACAAACATATAAATTATTAAATTTATTTTCTTGCACCTGCAGGAGTGCTAATGCCCGAAGTTCCACATTGCTTTTTCGGTACATAACATCTAATCGCCTGCAAATTCGTTGAATAATATTCGGTTTTGGAGTGATATACGTTTTGAGGGCGAAGGCTTAGTCCGGCCTCTAAGATGAGATTTGGTTAATCATTTTCGTTTCAGACTCTAATCTATTATGTGACTGAACCATTCCGGCTAAATGTGCAAAATGGGTTATCATGGTTATAAATTGTTAACCATCGATTATTAAGGGTTGAACTAGCAATATACAATAATGGTAAATAGTCACAAAGTTTGGATTGTAGAATCAAATTTACATTTTAGATTCAAACGTTCATAATATAAAAATATGAAAGGTGTGCAAAAGGAATTGCCATGACCTTTGCTAAGAAACTAACTATTCATAAGCATATCATTACAGATGAAGATAAAACCGACTTATCAACCATTGTACATGTCCTAAGCGCGAGTTCCATCGACAAGGGCTGAGTCGGAAGGTCAGGGCTGGAAACGGAGTCGATGTCGATGAAGAAGCGCGAATCACGGGGCCTCATGTCAATGACTTAGAATTCTATGCCACCAATGAGCACGACGAGGAAGAGTAATATAGTACGAGGATAATACAGTACGAGGGAAGAGTAATATATATAGTACAAGAACAATACGGTAGGAGAGGAAGAGTAATACATAGACTAGCATTCGTGTCAGTTTCGACCGGTTTCGTGCCTTGGGTTAGGGTTTTCTTCCATGGAGAGGTCAAAAGAGAATCATCATCCATATTATTCAGAATCAGCTTTTCACGTTATTCACGCCCATAAAAAGCAGTTTCCCGTTCTTCACGTATGTCCCAAAATATCAGCTTCGTAGTTACAAAATCACCTTCCTAGCTATGGTTAAATCGGCTTCCCAAAAAATCAGATTCCATAACATTCCGGGGTTGCATGCATATATATACCCAACCCAGCGGCCAACGCTAAACCTAGAACGTCAAAACTAGACCAAGACTCCATGGCCAAGCACCCGATGACCCGGATGGACGACGACGTCGAAAGGCCGAGACCCCATGGAGATACAGATACACTGGACGACAATGCCAAGACCAGCAGCATAGGTTACTGGATCGCGTTCCTCTTCTGCGTCGCCATTGCTGCGTGCCTCATGGTCCTAGTCTGGTACTACGGTGCCGACGTGCGTTACTCCGTCGCCATAGACTCGGCCTCAGCCCTAGACCCCAACAAGACCGGTGTCTCCTTCAACCTCACTCTCGGCGTCGCCTCCCGGAGCCACGCCGCCGAGGCCTGCGTCCACCCCGGCATGTTCGTGGCGGTGTTGTACCGCGGCGTCAAGGTCGCCGCCACCAACGCCTCCGAGACGCGGCCGATGTGCGCCATGCCACGGAGCGCGGCGGCGCTACCTGTCGTGGCAAGGTCGACTAGGGTGCTTGTGGGAGCTAGCGTGCTGGATAACCTCGCCGCGGAGGTGCAGCGAGGGGGGGCGGTGTTTGACTTGAGATTGCAAGACCCGTACGCGACGCGCTGGCACGGCGGGAAAAGCTGGGCGGCATGGTTGGTATCGGATTGCAAGGGCGGTCGGGTCGGCGGCGCTTCAGTGCCCTGCGATTCCCCCACCTATACCGAAGTACTAATCTAAGTAATCTACTGTATCTAGTTAAGATCCAGCTATGTTTAGATTAATTGCATGCTTTGGAATACGCCCGTAGGTACATTAGTTTACTTGTAGTGATAAATGATAATAGTACGGATACAGAATTGATACGGACAGTGGCGGAGCTACAACGAAATAGTTGGGCGGGCCACACTAAGAAAGGGCACAATTTTTTATTGACGAACTAAGATTTTTTTTTAAAAAAATGAGTGAAAATATCATGTTGTTAAACCGATTAATGAGAATTTGGGGAAAGATTTTTTTTTAAGTGTGCTAGACTGGCAAAGATACACGACAGTTTTTCTTTGGACTTAGATAGACGATCTTGTAAACAACAAATCTGTCTAACTTGCTACCGACTATAACTTTGTTTTAGAAAAATAAATGAAGCAATCAAAGCAGCCGTGTAGGTCTGGACTATTTTCTTATTGGGCTTTCTCACCACCTAGTATGTTTCGGCGGATGAAACTAGCTCATTGCATGGCTCCGAATCGGTGCGGAGCTGCCGGCCTGCTTGGTGCTTCCTTCCTTAGACAGTTTGGTTCTTCCAAGTTTTAGCAGATTGGGCCAAGAATATAGGAGTATAGATGTTTTTCGCCCAAATCCTGGGCGGGCCACGGCCCAGGTCGGCCCCTACATAGCTCCGCCAGTGGATACGGATACAAGTAATAGAATAATAGTAGTTGCCATACATTACTTGTATATATAGTTGTATTGGTTTACCTCGAATTAATTAGTTTTTGAGTTGCTGCTGTTTTTTTTTTTCATTTAAGTTGTTATGTGGATATTAGCTGCCTAACATCTAGGTACATGTAGACGCAATATGCTAGATACTTTTCTGAACAATTGCCCCTGCTGCATTGTCGTGATTTAATCACTTAGGCTCTGTTTGTTTCTAGAGTTTTTCTTGGGATTGGTGGGGATTATCCCGGTCAAACCCGAAATCCCCACATATATCAAAACATCGTTTGTTGCTAGTGTATTGGACAGGTTTTATCCCCACCTTTCCCCACAAATCCCCAAACTCTAGTTCATTTTTTCTCAATCCCCTAGGGTATCCAATACACTACCCCTACCTAGTGGATTGTATCCCCAATCCTCTAGGGGATTGGGTGAAGTTTGGGGTTTCACCCAATCCACTATAGGATTATCCCCACCAATCCCTAAAATACCCTAATAACAAACAAGTCCTTAAGTGACTTCAACCGTCCGTGTGGGGGCTTTGGCCTTTGTGGCTTCGGCCTCTGTGATCCCCTTCTTAATCAATGAAATGGCTGAGGTGCCGCCTCGTTTCAAAAAAAAATATTCTTCTCGATAACAATGCATGGTTCATGCTCTATGCTACGCGTCATACAATGCACACCACGAAATTTATTCACGCGGCGATCAAACACGTTGGAGCCGGAACTGGCAAAGAATAAAATGTTAGCCACCGAGTAGATTAATCCGCTGGTGTAAATGGAAAAGGACCAGAACTTATTGATATAGTTATGATTTTTTTAAATAAAGGGATCACCGTAATTTGGGAACCAAAACGAGTTTTCCGTACATTACACGTATTTTTATTGTTGCCAATAACATGTCATATCTACTATGATATATATATGTGTTAGTGGTAGTTGTAGACATGGTTGGTATCAGACTGCAAGGGCGGTCGGGTCGGCGGCGCTGCAGTGCCCTATGATTCCCCCACCTATACCGAAGTTCTAATCTAAGTAATGTACTCCCTCCGTATCAAGATATAATATGTTTTATTATTTTTAGACCCACATGTATCTATACATGTTCTGGTTATAAGATCCAACTATCGTTCTATATATGTCGTATCTTTGTTGCATGGACATGCATGTGCTCAAGTCCCATTAGAACCGCAAACGGAGCTTGGCTCTGATGGTTGGGTTCCCTGTGGTGGAACCAGCCCACCCAGGTTCAAGTCCTAGACTTGGCATGGGCGTTTGCATTTACCTGGATTTATCCAGGATTATTCGGCGCTATTCTTTCAGTGGTAGGTGACGTACCCGTCAACAGCGAGGCGCCCGTGGTGACTTCGTCAACCTCAAGATCTGCCGACACCGTCCTTCAGAGGTGCTCATAGGGGTAGGGTGTGCGTGCGTGCGTTCATAGGGGTGAGTGTACATGCGTATTTGTGAGCGTCTGTGTTGTACTGTGTTCTCAAAAAAAAAAAAAAAGTCCCATTAGAACCTCTCTTATTTATGTTGGCAATGCTAGCGGCTGTTTCTTTTTTTTTTTCGTTTAAGTTGGCCATATGCGGATACTACGTGGCTAACATCTTCGTACATGTATTTTTTATACGATAACATCTTGGTACATGTAGATGCAGTAGGCTCCGAAATCGCTTCCTTTCGGTTGACCGAGCACTCGGTCAATCTCGCGCGTCTCGCGCACGACGCTGCCCGGGACAGTCCATCTCCCTGTTCACACCTTTTTTTTTTGGTTTCTTCCGAGGCGGTAGGTCCCGTCTCCCGTGGGCCGTGGCGACTTCCCTTTGCGTGCCGATCTCTATACTGTGCATGGTAGTACAGCGTACCAAAGCCAGCAATGTAAGCAGAGAATGAGCATGTCAAAATTTTGTCCAGTTTAAAAACGTTCAGAAACATCCCGAAAACCGGTGAAAAAATCGAGGCCTGTGCAGATCGTCGACAAGTAGTTACCGGTCAGGCACTTAGGCAAAATACAACATTTTCTTGCTATGCTAGAAACGGTTGCTACTTTAGGGGGTTAACTAGACTACAAATTAGGTTGCGGAGAAGTGTTCCAAAGCCACTACGGATTATTAAACAAAGACAACATGGGCTTAACAATAAATCGATTCTTGAGACAATAAGATCATACATGGAGCCCCACTCATTACTGCGGCTCAACCTTCACAAATACTTCGTAAGTTCTTCCCACGATCGAGAGTTGACCGTCTGTTCCTTCTTCCAGATCCACTCCCCATGGCGATTTGTGCTAAGAATATGCATGAGAAGATGATTCAGTACTTGTGTTACCGCATCAATTCTTAAGAGGTATGTGTTGGTGAACTGGGACCATCTTTGCATCCCACTGAACTTCTACAATTTCCTACAGGTTTGCATTTTGCATGCTAATTTTTCAGTTTCTGCCCGTTCTTATTCCTTTCCGGGTCAGAAAGCAATTACTATGCATAAAATACCCACTGCCTACCAGCATTAAGCTCCAGTTCTCATACCATGGCAGAATTGAACAATAACGATTAAGCTCATTCGTATTACCTGCAGAATATGTTCTATGATTAAATGGATGAAATTGCAGCACTGTTATGCTCTCGATCTATATGTTAGACTGAAATCGGCTCTTACCCAACTTCTGGTCATCTTCTTACACTAGAAACAGTTACAGGGTATATTTTATGACAATCTAACTTTAAAACAACGCGTCTGATATAGGCACACACCACTTGCCAACCATTGATTATGCAAAATACCCTTATGTTGTTACTAACTCTGTTGATCTGAGATCCGAGTTTAAGAATTTCAGAAACTATTTTTCAGGTCAAGTCGATGTATCCAGCATATTACTCAAAGTTAACTGGTGTACTCAGTGTCTCTGTCTTTGCTACTTTACTTTGATAAGATGGACCTTCGAGAAAGTAGAATGACAGAAATGATCCAAAAGGATGACAGACCAAAGTGGTTATCACATAACAATCATAACATAAAATGCTTCTCAGAGCGCGAGATACGAAGAATTACGAGCTACTTTGGAGATATCCTTGGAAAAGGCAGCTTCGGAGAAGTTTACAAAGGTGTTCTCGAAGATGGAATTACAATTGCAGTCAAGAGATTTGTGCGTAATGTAGAAGAAGATTTTGCCAAAGAGCTGAAAGTCCACTCTGAAATCAACCACAAGAATGTTGTTAGACTCATAGGCTACTGTGCAGAGGAAAATGCCCTGATGATAGTCACTGAGTATATATCTAAAGGGAACCTTAGCGATGTTCTTCACCATGACTGCATTCCCATTGTGTTGGATACACGATTGCGCATCGCGGTGGAGTGTTCAGAGGCACTGTGCTACATGCATTCACAAATGTATACTCAGGTCATTCATGGTGATATCAAGCCAGCCAATATACTATTAGATGACAACTTCAATGCAAAAATATCTGACTTTGGAATATCAAGACTTGTCAACACAGAAACCACCCTTTTTACTGAGCATGTAATAGGGAGCATAGGTTACATGGACCCTTTGTTTGCTCGCAACGGGCGTCTCACCTCAAAGAGTGATGTTTACAGTTTTGGAATCGTTCTTCTTGAATTGATAACAAAGAAAAAGGCAACAATGAGAAAGGGGGAGATCAGCATTGCTGAATGTTTCACCCAAGCTCTTGCGACAGGGATAAGAAGGGTGAGAGATCTTTTTGATGTTGAAATTTCAAGCCAGAACAACATGAAGGTTCTTGAAGGTGTTGCAAAGCTAGTAGGAGAATGTTTAAGGATGGAAATGGATCGACGTCCTGAGATGATAGATGTGGCAGAACGTCTTCGTGCGCTTAGGAAAACTCAAGTTGAAGGGAAACCAACACGAACTATTTTTTCTTGGGGGCAGAGGAACAAGCCAGCAGCTCAAAACAGCGGGCAACCTTCTGGCCCCTCTGGGGTCCATGTTTCCCAATCTTTGGGATTGGGCTTGTGCCGCAAATTCTCACTTGAGGAGCTGAAATCCGCAACAGGGAACTTTGATGAGTCACACCTTATTGAAGTGGTTGACAAGCGTAAAGTTTACTATGGAATGATTGATGGGGGGGCAACCAAGGTGGCTATCAGATGTTGCAGACATGTGTGGAATTTCGGGTTTGCGGCGCAAATAGAGAAGGTGGCAAAGCTCCGCTACCATCATCTCGTATCATTGGTCGGTTACTGCATAGCTTATGGCGAGGTGACACTGATCTACGACTTCATGGCTCCTGGCACCCTCGTGGGAAACTCTACGGCCACAACAATGAGGAGCAGACACTTACATGGAGGCAGCGTCTAGATATTTGCATCGTTGCAGCATGTGCCCTGCACTACCTTCACAAGTGTTCCTTCATCCACTGCGACTTCACGACGGCGAACATTCTTCTAGACGAGAGATTGGTCACCAAGGTTTTGGTTCCGTGTGTACTCCCACCAGAGGAGGATATGAGGAGGTTCGGTGACTTCCATCCTAAGAGGCAGCATCAAACAGAGAAATTCGATATATATTATTTTGGTGTCGTGTTGTTTGAGCTCCTATGTGCTCGGGCTCACTTGGATCGAACTCTTCCAAGCAAACAATATGACTTGGTAGTATGTGCTCTAAGTTGTAAGAAGAAGGGCATCCTAGATCTGATTGTTGATCCCATCTTGAAGGAAAGATTGCTCCAAGTTGCTTGAACAAATATGTAGAGACTGCTGAGAAATGTGTCGCTAAACATGGTGTCGATCGCCCTTCGATGAGAGAAGTGCTCGAGAGCCTAGAGATGTGTATTGCAGAACAAAACGCATGGCTTGGTGATGGGACGTCGGGCGATGATGGCACCAATTGTCCTTCAATGGGAGAACATCGGCGGAATCTGGAGAAGTACCTTTCTGATGAAAGCGGAAGATGTGGCAGTGAGTTGTGGACACGGGATGATGATACCAGTGGTATGGATTCCGGATCGCCGATGGCTCGACGAGCAGGCAAAAAAGTGTTCTCATGAACGATTTCCTACAGATAATGCTCTTTCCACCAACCAATGGATCATGCCACAGAAGTGTTCCATACGTGTATGTTCTCATCCGTCCCTTCTATGAAGAAAATACTGTGTTTTCTGTCTTCTGTTAATTGTTATGCATTACATTATAAGGTGTTGTAATGGATTTTTCCCCGTCGTTCGCCTTCATTGTTATGGCTACAGTGTTCCCTGACTGATTGCAACCATAATGTAATAAATATCATAGACTTCTCGATGCCCTCTTCACTTCGGGATCCTCTGCAGTAACATGGGGTGCAGTACTACCTTATACTTACACACTCGCTGCTCCAATTTCCACTTCAGCATAACTTCAGCTGACCATATTACGATCTGCAGTGACTCGTGATGAGTATAACTTGCTCTACTTTAAGAATTCTAATACGCACTTTTGGCAGGAATAGACCCGCTACAAGCTTCTTGCTAGTGTCAAACTGTTAGTCAGTGGTTCACGTGAACCCTGCACTACCTTTATGAGTGTTCCATCATCTACTGGGACTTGACGACACCAGACAAGAAATCTGATGTGTATTCTTTCCGCATCGCTCTGTTTGAGGTCCTATGTGCTCGAGCTGTTTTGGACCCCACTCTTCCAAGCAAGCAAATTGACTTGGTAGAATGTACTTTAAAGTGCAAGAAGGGCATCCTTGATCTGATTGTTGTTGATCCCCATCTTGAAGGAAAGATTGATCCATCGTGCTTGAACAAGTTTGTTGAGACAGCTGAGAAGTGTGCTGTGAAACATGGCGTCGACCGCCCTTCGATAAGAGAAGTACTCCAGAACCTAGAGATGTGTCCTGCAGAAGAAAGCAGAGGACTTGGTGATGAGACTTTGAACGATGTTTGCACTAGTCATCCTTCAACGCAAGAACGTCGAATGAACCAGGAGCTACTAGATATCTACCTGTCAGATTAAATCGGAATGTATGGTGGCTGTGAGTTGACTGAATCAGACTGTGATGGCGAGGATGGGGATGGGAAGGTTTACGCAGGCAGTACAGACTCGGTATAGCTCCCTCTACCAGCGGATCATGCCAGAGAATTGTGATGAATTCCGAATCGCTCTTTCCACCCAATGGATTAGGCGGGTTTTCTGTCTATCTTTATGCTTTCATTATCAACAAGGTGTTGTGAATTTGTGATGAATTTTTTTCTTTTGGTCCTTCACCTGCACTGTATCCTGTTGGTTGTCTTAAGTTGATGTAATAAATATACTGACTATTGACGGACCCACCATAAGAGCGAGCAGGGGTACCCTGCTCCGCCCCTCTCAGTTTCTGTGTAAAGGGGCAACGGCATTGACGACCAAACACGAAGTTTCTCTCCAAGAGCTGCGTTCTGAGGTGGAAAAGAGAAAAATGGGCCTGGATGGCTTTGCCTAATGGGCTTAAGTTAGTGGTGATAGGCCCATTTTTCTTGTGTCGACAGCTAACACGCAAGCATGGTCAAGACTAATCGCTTGGAAAAATCCCAAATGTTGCATGATGGTAACCAAAAGCCAAAAACACCTATTTAGATGCCTTTTGTCTTAAAAGCCAAAGGCAAAAGCATAGAAAAAAGACTAACCAAACAGCCGTCACTCGACGCCCTCGATAGACAGTTGGAGGAAGAGTATGCTATCCCGAAAATTAGAGACGAGAAGGACATATTTATCAAAAGATTCATGTCATTTGATTGGTCATGATTTTCCACGCACAAAATTTTGGTAAGATAGGCCATTCAATGAAGCATGGTATAAAAAATATGATTGGTAGAGTATAGGGCAGTTTTTAAGAATTACCTTATGGTTTTCCATGTTCTAATGTCGTATCTTATCCATGTTGAAAACTGGATTTTTCGAGAACACTATTTTATTGTATTTTATTGATTAAACTTGCATTTTATCTAGAGAATTGAGAGGCTGTTGTGAGGCACCGCCGTCAGATGCCATTGAGAGAGGAGGAAGGAGCGCAACTCACTCTGATACCAAGAAGAGCAATGGACACAAATAATAATTTAGAGACAAATTAGGACAAATGAGATTTACTATGGGAAGTGGGAAAAATAAAAAATGATAAGAAATATAAAATAAGTACAAGAAAATATAAAAAACAATTTTTCTTTTAGGAATCAATAAAAACTGATAACTTCCCTTCCATTCAACACAACGCGACACAAAAAGCCCCACACGTGCAAAAACGTTCAGCTTTGTAGAGAAAAGAAAAATAGAAAAAAAATTCCCATCATGCAAGTTCATGGGCTGGTAGGATGCGAAAACGGGACCGTTTGTCCCATTTTATGCACAAAATGCACAAAAAGTGAGACAAACGGTCCCGTTTGAGCACAAAATGCACTGTAACTCAGCACCTACAGTGACAAATGAATTACCTTGCGCTGAAAAGATCGGACGTCGAACGGTTAAAATGTTGACTGAGCCCTAAACTAATTCTAGCAAAACCGTTTATATTTTGTGTGGGCTATAGCTAGCCAACTTATAGATAGACAACGATCACAAATACTTTTTATTCATGGTGATGACATTTGACATGTAGAACGTAGTAGGATGCTATGCGTTATTGGCGAACTTCTCGCCGAACATGAGGTCGGCGTAGGGAAGGAAGTGGCACACGGGCGAGCCGCCGGGGTGGGTTCCCAGGATCTTGAAGGCCGGGTGTGCAGAGTGTCAGAGACCACGGGTGACAGCTGGAGGCAATCCATTGGTGCAAGGACATCCGAGCTGGCGATCTTCTCGTCATCGACGCCGGCGTGGCCTAAACCAGACTCTGTAGTTAAGAGCGCGTGTGCCCAAGGAGAGGGGATGGAAATTGTATCAGAGAACTGAACCGTCTATTCCTGAACCTCTGTAGTTCTGTCCATCTACTTCCCGAACCTCCAATTCCTCTCCCGAATCCCTTGCTGTAACTGAATTCTATGCAGTTGGATCAGTAATCAGAGCTAGTATCGTTACATCTGGTATCAAGAGCCAGGTTCCGCACGCAGATTCGAGATCGGAGCGAAATTCACGAGAATTTTTTTCTCCTAATCGTTTGGGTGCGATTCAGTCGGTGAATCCGCACAAAGTTCCTTTGGGACACCCACGGTTGGTCGATTCGCTCCGCTTCGTCGATCGGTCGCACTGGCGCCACGCCGAGCTCAGCCGAACACGGCGGATTTGAAGAATCAGATAGGAGAGATCACAGCGCAGAACGCGGGGTTAGAATCGTTGATCAAGCATGTGCTAGATCGCGTGACCGATCTCGATTCCAAGGTGGATGGCCTGCAAGACCAGATCACTACACAAGTGGATCGGGCGGATCGGCTGGAGGCGAGGATGGAGGCCGCGATTCCACCTCACCAAGCTGACGGGAAGGCACCGGCGGATCTGGCGGCGGAGAAACAAGGGTCGATGGTTCCAGATTCCGACCGCGCGCAGCACCCACCTCCTGCTGCGGCGCACCGTGAAGTCCTGCCGTCGCGCCCATCTGCGTCGAGCCCAGGCTTCGGGTCAAGTGACCGCCGCGATGATCATCTTCGCCGGGGTGATGCTCCTGGGATCTATGGGACCCCAGTGCATGCCCCGGGAGCAGGTATGTCGGGGGGCTGCCCCCGGGTAGGGCAAAGATGATGAGTTATGAGCAGTTAAGGTCTAACCGGATCAAGAGCCGGCTAAGTTATCCGGGTCGGATCTCAAGGCGATTCGGTCAGTCCTACTTCAAGCCAGTGAAAGAAAAGACCAAAGGGGATCCGGTGAGGTTTAACCGGATCCAGGAAAGAAGAGCCGGCTAAGTTATCCGGGTCGGTCAGGAAGGACCCGGGTAGGGCAACTCGGATGATGCACAGGGGCCAAGTAATGTCAGTAAAAGTCACGGGCACTGTAAGGTTACTGACCGGGGCTCAGAAGACAGCAAGGTGCTGCCACAGGTTTTCCGGGTCACAAGCCCCTAGGCGCTGACTCGGCCTATTCGGGAAAGGGGCAGTGGCTAGGCTACTGTGGTCTACACTGCCTTAAGCTCAAAGAGGAAAGATAAGCCTGTGGTGAACAGAGGGTGAGCTGGGCTGAGTGACAGTGGCCAGTGTTTGTCCTGTTCTCCTTGTCCATGCCATTGTCCTCTGCGGCCAGGGGCAAAAGGGTAATTCGGTTACTGTATATAGGCAACACCACCTCCTTCTGTGGGGAGGATCGACCATTGTGAGCATCATTTCCCCCCCAAGCTTCATCTTCTACCTAGAGCCCGTTCCTTTGTTCATCATACAGCTCAAGGAGCGCTCTGTACTTGTAAACACTTGAGATATAAGAGAGTAGGCTAGAGCTGCAGTAGGGGTGTTACCTCCACAAGAGGGCCCCGAAGCAGGGTACATCGTGGTGTTCTTCGCTGTTCTTGGTTTGCTTTGTTCTTGTTGATTCCTGCGAGGTTCTTGTTTGGTCTTCATGCGTGCTTCGTAGGCGCGCAAACCCTCCCCGGTTCCCCCAACGCCCAAGCGAGCCCACACTTAAGCCATACCCATGGCATCTGCCGTGACACCACCACGACAGTTGGCGCCCACCGTGGGGCAAGCATTGGCGTTGGCTGGGGTTTCCATCCGGACGGGCTCCGTCACTGGTGCCGGCGAGCGGGTCCTCTCCGGGCTCGTGTGCAAGCTCGGCGAGTTCAACTTCATCAGCGACAACGCGGGGTGCTTCTCCAACAAGCCCTTCCCCGCGGATGGCTTCCTCATGACGCTGGGCAGCTTCGTCACCTACGTCGCCACCGAGCCAGTTCGCGAGTACCCGGCGCAGGTGCTCGTGGCTGCGGATCCTCCTCTTTCCGCGCAGCTCGCGGAGGGCGTAGCGCTCGCCCTGGGAGCAGCGTGGAGGTCATGGTGGCTGCCGCAAACGCTGCTGCAGGCAAAGGAGGTGCCAGCACGAGCGTGCCAGAGGAGCTGGCCACGCCAGTCGATCCGGATGACATGCCGACTCGGACAGCTAAGTTCCCTAAGGAGAAACCCGATCCGGTTGGTCCCCTTGGCACGTCAAGCAGGGGTGCTTCCTTAGAGGGTATCTTGGAAAAGCTAGCTCGGCCAGTGGCTCCTGGAGCAAATGTTGATCTTACTGTAGCTCAGCTAGAGGCAGAGCGCCTGAGGTTGCAAAAAGAGGCTCGGTTAGTGATAGAGTCTAGGCAAGAGTTTGATAGAGACCTGAGAGAATACAATGCTGCCAATGGTATCACAGATGGCTTTACTCCTGTAGTGCACCGCTCGCGCAAGAAAGCCGAGCTACGTAACAGAGGCAAGGACCTCAACGACGAGTTGGCTAGAGCTGCAGGTTCGAGCTCAAGTAAAGCCACTAGTCATAGGTCCGGAACAGGCAAGCCGGTTTATAGCTCCCCGGCTAAGAATCTTAGGGCTGCAGCAGCAGCGCGAGCTGAATTAAGTAACCTGACCGGGGATGCTTGGCGCAAGCAGGCGGAGAGAGTGAATGAGCTAGTGGATGTGTGCAACAGGCAGAATGAGGCCTACAGGAAAGCTAATCCGGATGCTGGTGGTTCCCGGGTAGTTGTCTCGGTTAGGGCTGCTAGCCAGAAGTCTAAGGGGCAAGCGTCCTCTCCGCATGTTGGGATTGACCGAGCCCAAAGTGTGAACTCGGGTAAGAGCAAGCAGCTGCAAACTTATGATGCGGTATACGCAAGCAAGCAACTTGCAGCCCAAGGAAAAGGCGGACAAGGCAGAAACAGTGGTGGTCAAGGCAATCCGGGTACTGGAAGGGAGAATTCGGCTGGCCGAGGTCAACCGCCTCGCCACCCCGGACAGCAAATGATGGCACAGGTGCAGCAGCAGAGTGGTGGCCAGGTGGGCTACCGTTATGACGATGGCAATTCGGCTATGGCGCGAGCCGGATACCAGACGTATGACAATGCACTGGCGTCGAGACTGGGGCCTCGGATGTTGGATCCGGATGATCAGCGTCTCAAATTGGACAGAATCTACCAGTCCGAGAAGCTGGAAGAGCAGGGCCCACCGGGTCCACCATGCTTTGGACCTCGGATAATGAATGAGCCAAGTGTGCCTTTGTTTCAGCTCGGCCGCAACACGAAGCCGTATAATGGGAGCACCAAGCCACAGGATTGGCTGACGGACTATGTATCATCAGTGCACATTGCGGGGGGCAATCGCCGATGGGCGGTCCGGTATCTCCCGCATATGTTAGAAGGTCCAGCCCGGATCTGGTTGAATAACTTGCCGCCGGGTAGTATCAATTGTTGGATGGATTTGGAACAGGCGTTTAACAGCAACTTCTCCAGCACCTACAAGAGGCCAAACCGACCTCAGCTCCTGGCTGCGTGCAAGCAGGAAGAGAGGGAGACAGACCGAGAGTATTTGACTCGGTGGAGCAACATGCGCAATTCTTGCGAAGGTGTAGTGGAGGAGCAGGCCATTTCATGGTTTGCACAGGGATGCAGGCATGGTACACCACTTTGGCAGAAACTCCAAAGAGATATGCCGAAAACCCTGGCAGATATGATCCGGATAGCAGACACGTATGCGCTGGGTGATCCAACACAGCCCGCATTGGATGCAGTGGGAGCAAACAGGAGGCAACCAGTTAATAACCGAGTTGGACCATTAAGGCCTAGTGACCGACATGAATTCGGTTACAAGAGAAGAGATCCGGATTACAGATACGGTTCTGATCAAGTTGCTGCGGTAAACATGGATCAACCCGGTGGAGGAGATGCGCAGAGGCAGAAAACTGATGGTCCAGCTTGGAGGCCGAATCAAGGTGCTTGGCCGAAGAAAGTGTGGGAGGGACCAAGTCCACCTCTGACTTTTGAGTCCAGATTAGATGGGCCTTGCTGTTATCACACCACCGATCCGCGCAAACCGGCTAATCATTCGACCCGGAACTGTAGTTGGCATCACCGCATTCAGGCGGAAGGTCAAAGAGGACCACCTCAAAGAGGTGCTCCTAGACCGAATTTCAGGCCAAACATGCCGCTAACCGGAGCCAATGCGACCCCGGTCAACGCTGGAACTCCAAGGCCAGCAGCAACGAAGCCGGTTAACCTGGTGAACATGGGAGGCAGTGACAATGGTGATGGCCCAAGTAGGCAAGGTGGATACCCTGGGAATGATTACAAGGAAGCACATCAGAGTTATGTGGTTTTCGTGACCGAGCCAACTGACAAGAAAAGTCAGTTGAGACGAGCAAAGGAGGTGAATGCCGTGATGCCAGCAGTTCCAAAGTACTTGAACTGGTCTGAGCAGGAGATCACTTGGAGCAGGGCGGATAACCCAAGGATCATGCCAAGCCCAGGGAACTATGCACTGGTGGTGGATCCAACTTTGGTTGGACCCAAGCTGAACGTGAAATTTAGCCGAGTCTTGGTCGACAATGGCAGTGCCATAAACATCATGTATCGGGACACAATGATCAAGTTGGGTATTTCGCCGAATCAGTTGCAACAGAGCAGCTGTACTTTCCATGGCATAGTACCCGGGGTATCTTGTTCCCCCATGGGTAAGATCTGGGTAGATGTGTTGTTCGGTACCAGGGACAATCACAGGCTTGAGAGTCTCGAGTTCGAGGTGGTGGATTTGGAAAGCCCATACCATGCTCTGCTTGGCAGGCCAGCATTAGCCAAGTTCATGATATCTACTCATGTGGCCTACCTCAAGATGAAAATGCCTGGCCCGAATGGTGTTATCACCGTTGCGGGAGACTACAAGAAGGCCATACAGTGTGCTACAGTTGGTTCCAACTTAGCCGAATCACTGGTGATACAAGCTGAAAAGAGCAAGATGCACGAGGTGGTGGCAATGGCGAAGTCGGCTCAGTTAGGCGTGCTGGCCATGACCAACCCGGATGGCGGCGCAACCTTTGAAGTGCCCAAGGAGACAAAGAAGATCCCCATTGACCCGGAGAACCCAGAGCGCATGGCCATCATTGGAGCCGGTTTGGGCGAGAAATAGGAAAGCGCGCTCTGCCATTTCCTCCGTGAGAATCGGGATATCTTTGCATGGTCGGCTAAGGACCTGCCTGGTGTTCCGAGGGAATTGGCAGAGCACTCTTTGTTTGTCAGGCCAGAAGTAAAACCGGTTAAGCAACCGACTAGGCGTCTCTCAGAAGATAGAAGAAAAGTGGTGCTCGATGAGCTGGCTAAGCTACTGGCAGCCGGATTCATTATGGAGGTGCTGCATCCAGACTGGATATCCAATCCGGTTCTGGTAGAGAAGAAGAAGGACGAACCAGCTGTGGTCAAGGTGTGGCGCATGTGTATAGACTTCACCAATCTGAACAAGGCGTGTCCGAAGGATCCATTTCCTTTACCTCGGATTGATCAAGTGATCGATTCCACTGCTGGGTGTGAGTTGTTGTCTTTTATTGATGCGTACTCTGGTTTTCACCAGATACCACTGAACCCTAAAGATCAAATAAAGACTGCTTTTATTACCCCGTATGGGGCGTATTGCTATCGTGTCATGTGTTTCGGTTTGAGAAATGCCGGTGCTACTTATCAGAGATGTATGCAGAAATGCCTACACTCCCAGATGGGCAAAAATGTGCAGGTCTATGTCGATGATATTGTTATCAAAACTAAAGAGAAACATACTCTCCTCGGGGATCTCGAGGAGACATTTGTGAACTTGAGAAAATATCGGTTGAAATTGAATCCGGATAAATGCACCTTTGGTGTCCCGGCTGGAAAGTTGCTTGGCTTCCTTGTATCAAGCCGAGGCATTGAAGTTAACCCGGCTAAGATCCGAGCCATAGAAAACATGAAATTGCCTAAGTGTCTAAAAGATGTGCAAAAATTCACCGGGTGCTTAGCCTCATTAAGCCGGTTTGTGAGTCGGTTAGGAGAGAAAGCTTTGCCCTTATATCAATTGATGAGAAAGAGCACCGGGTTCACATGGACCCCACAGGCAGATTCGGCTTTCAATGAGTTGAAAAAGATGTTGTCCACTGCTCCAGTTTTGGCATCACCTTTGCCGAGTGAACCGATGTTGCTTTACATTGCGGCCACTAACCGGGTCGTAAGTGTGGTTATTGTGGTAGAAAGAGAGGAAGAGGGCAAATCCGTGCAGAGGCCGGTGTACTATTTGAGTGAGGTGATCTCAACTTCGAAGCAAAATTATCCTCACTACCAGAAGATGACATATGGTGTGTACCTGGCGGTCAAGAAATTGAAACATTACTTCCAAGAGCACCCGATTACAGTGGTGTGTGAAGCTCCAATTGCGGAGATCATTGGGTGCAAAGATGCAACTGGCCGAGTTGCCAAATGGGCGATAGAAGTGTCTCCTTACACACCGCATTATGAGAGAAGAGACGCTATCAAGTCTCAGGCTTTGCCGGATTTCCTTTGTGACTGGGCTGAGATGCAATATGAGCCACCTAAACCGGATTACAATTACTGGAGGTTGCACTTTGACGGTTCCAAATGCAAAATCGGGCTAGGTGCTGGAGTGGTGCTCACATCACCAAAACAGGATCAATTGCGATATGTATTGCAGATTCATTTCTCAGCGTCAAACAATGTAGCCGAGTATGAGGCACTGATCCATGGGCTTAATGTGGCTCGGGACATCGGCGTTCGCCGAATTGAATGTTTCGGTGATTCGGATTTGGTCGTACAGCAATCTTCTGGAAATTGGGATGCTCTTGATGCCAATATGGCACTGTATCGGTTTCATGTTCAGAAAATTTCGGGATTTTTTGAAGGCTGTGAATACAAGCATATACCTCGGCTGGAAAACCAAGCTGCAGATGTTCTGTCAAAACTCGGGTCGTCTAGGGAGGCAATCCCACCCGGAATATCCTTGAATCATCTAAGGGTCCCTTCAATCAAACCGTCGCCTGATTCCGAGTCGATTTTTATTCCCAAGCAAGAATCCGAAGCTATTCCTATGAATGTTGACGTTGAGTATATCGAGGAAGACCCGGGGACTGCATGCCCGGACTCGGGGACTGCTCACGCAGATTCGGAAAATGCTAACCGAGTCTTGGGAAAGAGGAGTAGAGATGATGATGCTAACCGGATTGTGGGGAATGGACAGAAGCTGATAGAAGAGATAATGGCGGCCAAACCTGTGGAAGAAAATGAGCACTTGTTCCCTTTGCATCCAGTACCAGAGTGGGCTGAAGAGATCATGAAGTTCATCGAGGAAGGAAGCTTGCCAAGCGATGAGACCAAGGCTAGGCGTGTCCAGAGGAGATCCAAGGCTTATACCATCATCAACAAGGAGTTATACAAAAGAAGTGTAACCGAGGTGTTGCAGCGCTGCGTGGAGCCAGCAGAGGGCAAGGAGATGCTCCTAGAGATACACCAAGGTGAATGTGGACATCATTGCAGTACAAGAGCCCTGGTGGCTAAAGTGTTCCGGCATGGATTTTATTGGCCCACTGCTCATGCAGATGCGGAGGACATAGTCCGCAGGTGTGAAGGATGCCAGAGATTTGCTAAGCAAACACACTTACCCGCATCGGCACTGAAGACAATTCCTATTACTTGGCCATTTGCGGTGTGGTGTTTGGATATGGTGGGAGATTTCAAGCCGGCTAGGGGCAACATGACACATATGCTGGTGATGGTGGATAAGTTCACCAAGTGGATAGAGGTGAAACCAATACGGAAAGTGGATGGCCGTTCGGCTGTAATCTTCTTGAAAGAAATCATTTTGAGATACGGATACCCTCATAGCATCATCTCGGATAACGGCACAAACTTTGCTGTCGGAGAGTTTGCCCGATTCTGCATGAATAAGGGGATCCGGTTAGACATAGCCTCAGTGGCACATCCAGAGTCCAATGGGCAAGTGGAAAGATCAAATGCTCTAGTGTTAGCCGGCATCAAGGCTCGTCTCATTGAACCATTGTTGAAAACTCCAGGGTGCTGGATAGATGAAATCCCATCAGTTCTATGGGGTCTAAGGACTACACCGAATCGGTCGACAGGCTATACGCCATTCTTTCTGGTGTATGGGGCAGAAGCTGTCCTACCCACTGACATAGAATATGATGCACCAAGGGTGGCAATGTACACTGAAACCGAGGCAAAGGAGGCCCGGGAAGATGCAGTGGATCTGCTAGAGGAAGCAAGAGAGTTGGCCCTGTCTCGGACAGCAATATACCAGCAAAATCTCAGGCGTTATCATAGCCGGAAAATCAGTCCTCGAGTGTTTCATGAGGGTGATCTAGTGCTGAGGCTGGTGCAGCGCAGCAAAGGCCGACACAAATTGTCACCTCCATGGGAGGGACCATTCATTGTGAGCAGGGCTATGCACAATGACTCGTACTATCTTATAGATGTACAGGAACCAAGGGAGGATGGCTTGGACAGACCCGGACAGGAAACCAAGCGACCTTGGAATGTAGCTCTGCTTCGACCCTTCTACTCTTAAAGGGCGCAATGTATGTATTTCAATTTATCATGAATGAAATCGCAGTAATCCGAGTCTGGACTCGGGGACTGCTTCGTCCTTATGCGTGTGTTGTTTATTACGGCTTTGTTTGTTGCCGTTCATGTGCCGAATCGCTTTGAACCTTGTTCTGAGTTTCAGTAATGTATGTTGTGTTGTTGATCTCGTGACTCGACTGACAAACACCAAAATGGTAGTCAAGAGCAGAGATGAGGAATATGGGAAACATGAAAATGGACACGGGGACTCGGTCCAAAACCGATTCGGCACATGTCGTTTACTAACCCCTGTTATTTATTTTTTCGTTTATGTTGAATGATTCTAAACCACAACTCGCATGTTTCAAGTACTGTATGCTATGATTCCTATCTTGTGACTCGACTGTCAAAACACCCAAAGAGGTAGACAAGAGCAAAGATTTGGCAAAAGTAGTAAACAAGAAAACAGACTCGGGGACTCGGTTTAAGATGATCCAACATAAACCTTGTCCGGATCACGTTAAGCATGATAAGCATAGTCTCGAAAGAACTTAAAATAGTCTATTACATCTGCTCCCGGCATACCGGGGATTTAATGTTTTTGTTAAGTACTTCAGGGGGCAGCGGACTCGGTCGCGGCAGACTCGGTCATAGGAGTTTCAGTTGCGGGAACTTCTGTGGGAGGAGCTTCGGTTAGCGGAGCTTCGGGCGCGCGAACCTCGGTTACGGGTATTTCGGTGGAAGTGGACGCGGTTACGAGAGGTTCTGTTGCTGGAGCAGATTCGGAAGATGGTGGCGCTCCGGAAGTAATCTTGACTGGAGAGCTTGAAGGATGGGCGGATTCGGAAATTTCCGGATCGCGTGAAGCCTGTTTAGTAATCACAGTCAAGTTAGTGGCTGAAATCACAAAAGACTCGGTTGGAGTTTGTTCGGTGAGCTTGGCCGAGTCGGAGGCTGGTACCTTGCTGGATTTTTCTTCATCAGACTCGCCCTCTGAGTCGGCATATTCTTCAGCGGAGGCGTCGTCTGATTCCTCTTCTTCAGTGTCTTCTCCATCCGAGTAGACTGGAGCCTCCAGATCAAGATGCTTGGTGCGTGCAAATTCGGCCATGAAGTTGGCGGCTTCTTCACGGATCTTGATCCGGATAGGGTCTGTAGCCCATGAAGAACCCTCGCGAAAGGAGCGCACTTTGGCAAGGTCAATCAGCTCGTACCAGGACATGATGAATAACAAAGCTGCGTCAGCACCAGCGCGGGCAGACGAAGACCTCCACTGTTTTAACCGGGTCATTGCTTGATCCAGGTCTCTGATCAGCTCCTCCACGGGCACAACTTGCCGCGCTTCAGGAAACAAGATTCGGTGAGCCTTGAGACTTGCATTAAGCAGACCAATGTGGGAATCCTTCAGAGGAGCAATCCGAGCCTTAAGTGCTGTAATATGATCTTCGATGTCCCATGTCTCGGATAGGGGAGCCTCGGTTAATTTAGCTCTCTCAGCTCGGGCGTTTCGCACAGCCTTGGCGGCTTGAAGCCGAATGCTGGTAAACTCTCCTACAAACAAATAAGCTAATACTGAGTTCAGCAAGAAGGAACACAATCATATGTATCGGTTAAGAGCAGAAAGAAAAAAGGGGATTCGGTGAACTTACGATCCATGTCATCGTTAAGGCTAGCAAGTTGAGCCAGCCATTTCGCACTGGCCGCTTGGTGAGCAGCCAGTTCTTCTTTAGCAGCTTTCAGTTCAGCTTCAGACTCGGCCACTGTGGTTTGAATCTGCTTATCCATTTCGGCTCGCCTCTGTAGCCCGGCGTGCAAAGTGTCTCGCTCCTTCTGAATTGTATCTTTCTCCTTTTGGAGCGTGTCTCTCTCCCTCCGCAGTGCATCCCGCTCTCCTTTAACTTTGTTCTTCACTTTTTCAACCCGGTCAAGCTCCCGCTGGACTCGGGCTACCTCTGATTTTTCCTCGGATAAAGCACGCTTTGCTCTTCCTCTTTGCTATTCATCTTGAGGACCAAGGCATCAAATGATTTTTGGAGCTTGTGGTACTGGTTGGCAAGCTGCTTAAAGAGGTCGCTGCGAGTGCCCGTGCTTTCCTGAAAGAAAGTAGATAGCGTCAAAAGAGACTCGGGGACTGATACCCGAGACAAGGTGGAGCCAAAACAAATCTCGGAGATTGGCCGAGACTGACCGAATCGGTTAAAAAGAAACCCGGGGACTGGGGGTCTCACAGTTTTTTCAGTTAAGAAAAAGATCATGATCAAATTTTTTAAAAGATTCAAGCCGAATGACTTTCTTACTCCAAAGAGTATCAGTCGTTCGACCCGAATCTCGGGGACTGGGTGTATACTATTTGATCATGACGAACTAAAAGCAAGATTCGGCAAACTTACCTCGAAGACTTGGTGCGATGCAGTAAACGCAACCTTCACTGAATGAAGAGATTGCATCATTCGGCTAGGACCAGCAGGGTGCGGCGTTGCAGCGGAAAAGCCTGGTGCAAGGTCCACGGCGTTCCAGGCCTCAATAAAGTCATTGGCAGTGCTGAGCTTAGGCTTGGCTTGGCCGGATTGAATGGCAGAGGAGGTAGCGGTGGTTTGCTTGACAGCAATCACTTGCTTATCCGGAGTGGAGGAAGTTGTGCCAAAGACAACTTGAGTCGGCTTGGGTGGAGGTGATGCACCCGGGGTCTGTCTCTGATGTTGCGGTTTCTGTGGTTTCTCGGAAGTTTGTTGCTGTTGTTGCTGCTGTTGCTGCTCTTCAGGGGTTACTTGTGGTTGTTGCTGCCTCGGTTTCTTCTTCTTCTGCTGCTGCTCTTGGCTCAGTGCAGATTGAGTTGCAGGAGCAGGACGGGAATCCGGCTTAGGTGTGGACTTAACCGATGTCTTAGCCTTTTCCTTCTCCAGCTCCTTCAAAGGACGTGGCCAGCTTGAATCTCGGATTGGAGCCGAGGTTTCCTCACTCTCCAAGTCGATAACCGGCTCTGAGATGGGAGTCGGCTGGGGAATATTGGTAGTTGGGACACGCGTGGGTGAGGTGGCAGTTCGGTCAGGAGACTGGGTTTCCATGGCCGTATCCAATGGAGGAATGGGAGAAGAGATGGATGAATGAGTCTGCGCGGTGATGAGGACATCACTGCATAAAGCAAAGCAAACAGTTAACTCGGATAGATATGACTCGGTTAATAGAGGAAGAAAGCAAATAAAGTTCGGTCAATGTTACCCCTTGGTGGTGGGCATCGGTTTGACACGGCTCGGCTTGTCGCCGGATTTCTTTCTTCGCTTGGTCTCTGGGGCATTTGTCTCGGGCGCCTCAGCGCGTTTCCGAGATGTCTCTTGGGTATCATCTTTGGCTGGAACATAAGGTGGTGGTAACCATGAAATCGGAATAGCATTGATGGGTTCTAAGATGCAGCAATCTTCATCTTCCTCGTCGGAAAGGTTGTGAGTGTTTGATTGCTTACCCTTGCGGACTGGCTTGGCACGGGGAATGGGCAAATAGTCATCCGTATCCGGATCTTCTTCGCCCTCGCGCGGCGGGCTGAGATCCGGTGTCCATGCCTTGGTGGAGAGATCTCCGTCTTCAGTAAGTTGGCGATCAAACAGCTACAAAGAAGGTAATGCGAATCCGGATCAGGCCGCGGTTATGCGGATGAAGTAGGTTGGGTTCGGAGAGTGGTGAGCTAACCTGTGGAGGAAGTTTTTCCCGGTAGAATGGCTTTACACCCCACCGCCATTTGTCCGACATCTCATTGACAGCAATGGCGTTTACCCGTCTGAAGACGGAAGCTTTGTTAAGCTCGTGCTTGCTGATCCGGGTAGGATCTAGTGCGCCACGCATGTGGCATATCTTGTGGTCACGCCTTTGAAGAGGGCTGACCCGGCGAGAGATGAAGGTCCGGAGGAGGTCGTCAGAGATCATGCCATTCTTCAAAAAATCCTCCAGAGCGGTGTGCACTGTCTGGAGTTCAGCAATCGTTTCAGCCGGATTGTAACCGAAGTTCAGCTCGGCTCTGGGCGGCTCCATCCTGAATTCGGGCAGATTAAGAGCGTCATGGCCCTCAGCGCTCTTTATGTAAAACCAGGTCCTTTGCCATTTCTTCACCGTGTCTAGGCCGGTGACTCGGGGAAAGGCGGATCCCTGCCGTGGCGTGATGCTAACCGAACCGCAAGCGGTCAGCTCTTTCGGCTTGGTACCGGGATGGTGTGCTTGCGAAGGTGGAAGTACTTTGCCCATATATCCACACTCGGCCAAAGACCGAGATAGCCTTCGCAGAAGGAAGAGAAAGCTGATAAAGAGACGAAGGCGTTCGCCGGGAGGTGGTGAAGCTGTAATCCGAAGAAGTCCAGAAAGGCCCGGAAGAAGTCACTGGCAGGTAACCCGAGCCCGCGCTCGAAGTGTGCTATGAATACCACGCGTTCACCGGGTTCGGGCGCCGGTGCGAGTTCTTTTCCGGGTCGGCGGCAGATGGCTTGGGGCGTTATGCGTCGGGTGGCTCGTAGCCATTCCAAGTCATTTTTGGTAACATCAGATCCTTCCCATCGGCCAGGGGGAAGTTTGGCCATAACCGAATCGGTCCTGCAGCAAAGAGTCGGATAACCGGGTCAGGAAATTCGGAATCCATGGGACCAAAGAAGAATCGGATAACATTAAAGCCGAATCGATCTATGGTGACTCGGCTAATCCTATCCCGGGTAGGGCTAACCGGGTCCGGTGGAGAAGGTGAAGCGGTTGGAAGTCGCAAACATCTTTCCGCAAGTTTCTAGGGTTGGGAAGATCTACAGCGGTGGTAAAAAAGAAAGAAAATCACGGGTAAAAACATGGTTGAACTGCTCCAACGGGGACAGGTGTATCTAGGCCAGTCTATTGCGGAACTTGGACAGAAAATTTGCGGAGTGTGCTACGGCAGGAACACGGGCTTAGATACGCATCAATCTACCAAGAACAGGTGTGTGTATTCCGAGAGTATGAACTCGTCACGGTGGCTATGGCGAGAGGAGGAAGAACTTACAGTGCGAGTCGCTCGAAGGAGGAGTTCGACGGAGAAACGTCGGAGATGGGCGCGAGGCGCGGCTCCGATGGTCTTGCTCTGGTACGCTGTGCGTCCCTGGCGCGGCAACCTTGAATGGCGAGGTTGCGGCGGCGTCGATGGAGCGGGTTAGTGGAGTTGAGAGGAAGAAGAAGGGGAAAAACCACCGCGCCCTCTTTATAGCCTCCAGCGGTAACTGCCCCCCACTACCGCGCGGTTACCGGAGCACGGTTAGATCCCTTGCGTCGCGGAACTCTGTGGCAGCTGCTGTGGCCGTGTATTTCAAGCACTCGTGGCCACGCCGCAGAATTGGAAGCGGTGGAGCGGATCCTATGTGCCGGTCAACGGAGAAAACGAGGAGACGTGGTCTTCTGGTCAAACACACTCGAATACCCGGTGGATCCGGATAACGAGCTGACAACCCGGGTTATACGGCTTTGCACAGGCTTTTCCTGCCAAATGTCCCGGAAAATTCGGTGACAGCTAGAGGTGATCCGGTTAGTGATGTTGGTTTAGAATCTGGAACGGCCCTTCAGCCGATGCCGTAGGACCGCACCAGCTTCGGGGACTACTGTCGGGGGGCTGCCCCCGGGTAGGGCAAAGATGATGTGTTATGAGCAGTTAAGGTCTAACCGGATCAAGAGCCGGCTAAGTTATCCGGGTCGGATCTCAAGGCGATTCGGTCAGTCCTACTTCAAGCCAGTGAAAGAAAAGACCAAAGGGGATCCGGTGAGGTTTAACCGGATCCAGGAAAGAAGAGCCGGCTAAGTTATCCGGGTCGGTCAGGAAGGACCCGGGTAGGGCAACTCGGATGATGCACAGGGGCCAAGTAATGTCAGTAAAAGTCACGGGCACTGTAAGGTTACTGACCGGGGCTCAGAAGACAGCAAGGTGCTGCCACAGGTTTTCCGGGTCACAAGCCCCTAGGCGCTGACTCGGCCTATTCGGGAAAGGGGCAGTGGCTAGGCTACTGTGGTCTACACTGCCTTAAGCTCAAAGAGGAAAGATAAGCCTGTGGTGAACAGAGGGTGAGCTGGGCTGAGTGACAGTGGCCAGTGTTTGTCCTGTTCTCCTTGTCCATGCCATTGTCCTCTGCGGCCAGGGGCAAAAGGGTAATTCGGTTACTGTATATAGGCAACACCACCTCCTTCTGTGGGGAGGATCGACCATTGTGAGCATCATTTCCCCCCCAAGCTTCATCTTCTACCTAGAGCCCGTTCCTTTGTTCATCATACAGCTCAAGGAGCGCTCTGTACTTGTAAACACTTGAGATATAAGAGAGTAGGCTAGAGCTGCAGTAGGGGTGTTACCTCCACAAGAGGGCCCCGAAGCAGGGTACATCGTGGTGTTCTTCGCTGTTCTTGGTTTGCTTTGTTCTTGTTGATTCCTGCGAGGTTCTTGTTTGGTCTTCATGCGTGCTTCGTAGGCGCGCAAACCCTCCCCGGTTCCCCCAACGCCCAAGCGAGCCCACACTTAAGCCATACCCATGGCATCTGCCGTGACACCACCACGACAAGGTACCTATCGCAATCACCGTACCATGGTTTCCATTCCGGATGATCCAAGAGATCCGTATGCCATGCATGATTATCAGCATAGAACTCGTCCACATGCTACCCCTAAAATGGATTTTCCTAAATTCGATGGGGAAAATCCTAAACTATGGCAACAAGAGTGTGAAACCTATTTTGAGCTGTACCAAGTTTTACCTGGGTTGCGCACACGATATGCTTCCCTTAATTTCAAAGGCACTGCGGCATTATGGCTTAGAAATGTGCAAGCTAAGGGTAGGGTAGAAAATTGGGATGAGCTTTGTAACCTTGTTCATGAAAAGTTTGGCAAAAATAAGTATACTCACTACCGTAGACAGCTAAGGCAGCTTAAACAAGTGGACTCTGTAGCTATCTATGTAGAAGCCTTTGAGAAACTTAGAAACCAACTGTTACATTATAATCCTGCATTAGATGAGAGCTTTTTTGTTGACGAATTTATAGAAGGTCTTAAGCCTGCGCTACGCACTGCTGTTCGCTTACACCTTCCCGAAGACTTGGATACTGCTAGTTTATTGGCATTGTTGCAGGAGGAGGAGATGGATTCAGACTCCAAAAATTCAAATGACAAGCATTATCATCGCACTGACAAGTACTCAAGACATCCTGCTGCCAAGAGTGATGGGAAATCGGAGGAACGCAAACATTCTGGCAAATGGGAACAGAAACTGGACACCCTGAAGGCCTATCGCCAGGAGAAAGGACTTTGCTTCACTTGTGGGGAGAAATATAGTAAAGCTCACAAATGTCCAGACCAAATTCCTTTGCACATCATTGAAGAACTTATGGATGTCTTACCTGGCAGTGCAGCATTCAGTGGTGATAGCAGTGACAGTGAATCTGTCGGGGATATATGTCTGATAGCAGCAGTGGCATCTCAAGAGAATGAGTCGCCAATGGGGAGCCAATCTAAATCTACCATCAGATTACCAGGTTTGGTGGGCAAGTGGCACCTGCTTATTCTGGTGGATTCGGGCAGCGCTTCCTCCTTTATCAGTCAGAATTTGGTACAAGAACTCCAATGTGCAACCCAAGAGATACCAGCAATTAAGTTCACAGTGGCGAATGGGGCTCCTATGCAATGCACTGAGTGTGTTCCAGATTTTACCTGGGCAGTGGGAAAACATACGTTCCAGCACACTGTCAATGTGCTTGCCCTGGGTTGTTATGATATGATTTTGGGCAAAGACTGGCTCGATTAACAGAGCCCAATGTGGGTGCATTGGAAGAAGCAAATTATGCGTTTCAACCACAACGGCAAGCGCATCACACTGCAAGGAGTGCAGACTGCAAAACCTAAGTGCAAACAAGTTTATGCAGCAAAGTTACAAGGCATGTTACGCAGGGGGGCTTTGACACATGTGGTGCAAATCAGTAACAACCAATGTGATGGCATCTATGCATTGAATCCTGCAGGGGATGAGATCCAGGTAACAACCAATGTGATGGCCTACACCCACTAATATCAAAGCTTTGCGTCGGTTTTTGGGCACTACTGGGTATTACAGAAAGTACATGCAGCATTATGGCATCATTGCTTTACCTCTGACTCAGTTGCTCAAGAAAGGCGTGTTGTTCCTTTGGGGTCCAGCTCAGAAAGAAGCCTTTGAACAGTTGAAACAAGCCATGACTAATGCGCCAGTACTCAGCTTGCCAAATTTTCAGAAGAAATTTGTCCTTGAAACGGATGCATCCAACAATGGCATAGGTGCAGTGTTACTGCAAGAAGGGCACCCAGTAGCCTATTTGAGTAAAGCCCTCAGTTCCAGGAATCAAACCCTCTCGGTGTATGAAAAAGAGTGTCTCGCAATACTGTTTGCCGTGGAGAAATGGCGCCCATATCTGCAACACCGTGAGTTTGAGATCCGTACATATCACAAGATTCTTCTGCATCTGACAGATCAACACTTGCATACTCCCTTGCAGCACAAAGCGTTTGTGAAGTTGATGGGATTACAATTTAAAATTGTTTACAAGAAAGGGATCAATAACGCAGCAGCTGATGGTCTGTCTCGGCAAGAACAAGACCTTTCGGCGATCAATGTGTCTACAGCAACACCAGCCTAGCTGGAGAATCTGCAACAAGGCTATGAAGATGATCCGGTGGCTACTGCATTGCTTACAGAATTAAGTATTTCCTCTGAAAATGCTAAGGGATATACACTGAAAGATGGAATCATTCGCTGGCATGATCGCATTTGGGTGGGCAATAACAAATTGGCTCAGCGGCACATATTGTAGGCCTTGCACAGCAGCGGCATGGGAGGGCACTCCGGAGTTTTGGCTACCTATCACAGAGTCAAACGATACTTTGCATGGCCAAAGATGAAAGAAACAATTACTCAATTTGTGGCTAGCTGCACAGTTTGTCAACAGGCTAAGATAGAGCATGTCAAAACACCCGGGCTGCTGCAACCACTGCCAATTCCAACTGAAGCTTGGCAAGTGATTTGCATGGACTTCATTGAAGGGTTACCACTGTCTAACAATTGCAATTGTATCTTGGTGGTGATCGATAAGTTCTCTAAATATAGCCATTTCATTCCCTTGAGGCATCCCTTTACTGCTTTCAAAGTGACTCAGGAGTTTATGAACCAAGTTTACAGGCTCCATGAAATGCCAGGTATGATCATATCAGACAGAGATCGTATCTTTACCAGTAGATTGTGGCAAGAGTTGTTTCGGCTTGCAGACACAACATTACACATGAGCTCGTCTTACCATCCTCAGACGGATGGTCAATCGGAGAGGTTGAATCAGTGTGTGGAGGGATTCTTGCGCTGCATGGTTCACTCTTGTCCAAAAAAGTGGGCATCATGGCTGCCACTGGCAGAATACTGGTACAAACACATCTTTTCACTCGGCACTGGGGCGTACGCCGTTTGAGGTGTTGTATGGATATCCACCGCGCACATTGGGCATTTCAGTGGAGGATTGTGCATCGGCCGACCTTGATACTTGGTTGAAGGAACGGCAGTCTATGCTTGACATCATTAGACAGCAGCTGTTGCGCGCACAGCAACACATGAAATGTCAGGCAGATAAGAATCGCAGGGAACGCTCGTTTGAAGTGGGCGATCTGGTATATCTTAAACTGCAGCCCTATATTCAGCAATCAGTGGAAGTGCGAGGCAATCAGAAGCTTTCGTTCCACTTCTTTGGCCCGTACAAGATCTTGCAGCGCGTGGGTGAAGTGGCGTACAAACTGGCCTTACCAGCCACTAGTCAAATACACCCAGTTGTACATGTGTCTCAACTCAAACGCCATGTTCCGCCCAACACTCAGGTTTGCCAATCCCTTGCTTCATTGGATGATCTTACTGACGGTGCGCGTGAGCCTCTACAGATAATTGAGC
Organism: Poa pratensis; assembly: GCA_947311845.1. NCBI lineage: Eukaryota > Viridiplantae > Streptophyta > Magnoliopsida > Poales > Poaceae > Poa > Poa pratensis. The sequence goes on from CAMZMU010000107.1 coordinate 2,760,145, forward strand.
ACGCTTGGGTGCCGCATGGTGGTGCCACGGCCTCGCGTGTGCGAGTGAGCTGGGCAGGACTTCTACCGCAATTCACGACCTGGGAAGATGCCGAAGATCTGTGCCGCCGCTATCCAAGAGCACCTGCTTGGGAACAAGCAGTTCTTCAAGGGCGGGGGAATGTCAGAGACCACGGGTGACAGCTAGAGGCAATCCATTGGTGCAAGGACATCCAAGCTGGCGATCTTCTCGTCATCCACGCCAGCGTGGCCTAAACCAAACTCTGTAGTTAAGAGCGCGTGTGCCCAAGGAGAGGGGATGGAAATTGTATAAGAGAACTGAACCGTCTATTCCTGAACCTCTGTAGTTCTGTCCATCTACTTCCCGAACCTCCAATTCCTCTCCCGAATCCCCTTGCTGTAACTGAATTCTATGCAGTTGGATCAGTAATCGGAGCTAGTATCGTTACACAGAGTTCCAGTTGGGAGACGACATACGCCTCCTCGGATGAACCCTCCATCATGTGGCACTCATACACAGCGTACGGGTAAGGCCTGCTGTGGCATGCCACGTAGCCGCCGCCGCCTCCTCCGCCGAGTGGCTTGATAGCCTGCACAACGTACGCGCGGCGCGGCAGGCCGGAGCTCGGGAGCGCGGACGCCGCAGCGACCAACGGCCGGCTCGTCGCCAGCATACGCGTGGCGCTCAGCACGACGCCCTCCAATGACGTGGCGCACGCCTTGCGCTCGCCGGCGAGGGGCGCCGCGCGGCAGCCACGCAACGTCTCGCCTACCCGGGCCGCCTCCTCGGAGCCCGGCGCGATGCCGAACCTGGCGAGGGCGTCCGTGAGGTTGCCGAAGGGGATCCTGTCGGCGGCTTCGCGCGGGAGGAACGACGCCGGGTCGAACGCCGGCAGGGCGACCGTCATGGTGCGGCCAACCCGCATGTCGGTCTCGCGGAAGAAGAGGCCTTCCACCAAGGCTGCCCTCGGCGGCGGCTTCCCGCAGTTGATGTTGTACGAGTACCCGAGGCACGCGTTGGGCAGGAACATAGCGGCGGAGTGGTGCTCCTCCACCGGCGAGTGGTCGGTGCCTTTCTGGACGAGGTCCGCGATGGACTCCGGCATTGGCGAGCCCGGGAGGGCCGCCTCCCAGAACCGCGCCGCCGGAGTGCCGGCAGCGATGTGGGTGTGGGCGAGCACCGTCGGCGCCACCGCTATCAGAATGAGTAGCAGGACGGCTGAAGAAGCCATGGCTTGCTTTGCTTTTGTTACTTGGCACTGAGCTTAGCTTGCAGTGATGAATGGGTTTGCTACCTGATGGGTTCAGTATATATAGCGTCGATCTGCATGTTCTCCTCCGGAAAGTGCAAATGGGTGCAGTATGAATGGCTCCACACATATGCAACTGGGAGCAGACATCGTTGAATTTCAAACGACCATGTATCGAATCTAGATAGTACAAGTGCAAGCAGCTATGAAGAAATTCAACGAAGGTAGACTAGAGTTGTCGTGAAGCTGATCACTGGTTCACTGTTCACTGGCAATTTGCAGCAAGTTGACGCACACGACACGGTGGTGACTGGGAGAGGTCCTGTGCATGTGGTAGCTTAGCTATTATCACCACGTGTAGGACAACATGTAGCTATCGAATGTAATACATGCATGCACGTAGGAGGAACAGCTTGCGAAAAACAAAACAGGGAATATAGTATATGGTGGAAGTGTGGAACAGAAACGAAAATTTCGTGAAGCTGGATTACATTGATTTTTTCTTGTGGAGTTGTGGTCAAGGTAGAATATTGAATAAAATACTATTGTTTCCAATCATATAAAGAAAATTAGTTCTGTGAAATTAGCAAGAAATAAAACAGGTATGTTGTTACTTCGCGCGTACCTGAGTTTAGCTTGCAGTGATGGATGTGTTGGCAAGTGCAGCATCTATAATAATATCTAATTAGGAGGAACCCACTAAGTTTATTTCTCTCAACTATGCAAGTTGTCCACCTCATCAATCATCTCTGAGCAATCCGTTCCAAATTATAAGATCTTTTATCTTTTTTTAATCACATATACATAGCACATTTTAGTGTGTTGGGTTTTCCCTCATTTCACTTCCTATGTAGTCTATATTAAAAATAAACAAAACATAAAACATTTTATAATTTGGAATGAAGGAGGGAGTACGAAATTAAAACAAAAAAACACACACATAAAGATGTCGATCGAGGAGCTTGATAGGCGTTGATAGATGTGATTTGACTGACGCCGGCGGTGGGCGTTGCCAAGATCCCCGGCCATGTGAAAGAGCTACCACGGTGTCACGCTTCCACGGGTTGATGGAGCCGGCGGCCTCTAGCACAGGAGTAGAGATCGAAGGCCTGCTGCTGGAGTGCTGGGGATGGACGAACGCTGCCTCCAAACTGCCGGTGTTTGTGATCCTCCGTGGGCAGGGAGGGAGAGCAGGCCGGGTGGAATCGTATGGCGTGCAGAGAGGATCCGGTAGTGTACTTGAATTCCCAGGAGGCCACCAATGAGCTCCAAGCCTCCAACAGAGTACTGTTAAGAAAGAAGAGCTGTGCAGATTTTCAGCAAGGAGTTACTGTTTCAGGCAACTAGGCAATAACATATCAGGCATAACTTGGAGTTTCAGATGAGCAATTCATGAATTTCAAAAGGAATCTATATACTTCATGCAGGCACAACAAAACCTGCAAAGAGATATATGTGTTCATGGCAATGATAACGGATTAAAAAATAGAGATGACACCCAATGGATTTTTGTAGAATATTTTTTGTAAAATAGAGAACAGGCCGGGTGGAATCGTATGGCGTGCAGAGAGGATCCGGTAGTGTATTTGAAGTCTCAGGAGGCCACCAATGAGCTCCAACAGAGTACTGTGAAAAAAGAAGAACTGTGCAGATTTTCAGCAAGGAGTTACTGTTTCAGGCAACTAGGCAATAACATAATCAGGCATATCTTGGAGTTTCAGATGAGCTATTCATGAACTTCCAAAGAAATCTATATACTTCATGTAGGCACAACAAAACCTGCAAAGAGATATCTGTTCATGGCAATGACAACGGATTAAAAAATAGAGATGACACCCAATGGATTTTTGTAGAATTTTTTTTAGATTGAAAGGGGTCTGAAAACCCCCCAGTTCCATTAAAAAATGTTTTTTTGTAGAAAAATAGCTTGGAAAGAGACAAAGAGTCAAAATGTTTCAGTTATCCTGAGTCTGAGATATGTTTGTAGAAGTATCAGGATTTTATTATGAATTTGTAGGGCAAGCAAGTACTTCGCTGCTTAGACTGATAGACTAAAAAAAACCTTGTTTGGACGCTCAAGAAAGTATTTAGACTATGCCCCAACAAGGCATCGGGGAGATCCTGATGCTAATCTTCCACGGAATTCCACAGCAGAGACATGGAAAATCGGCATCAGGATCAAGGTTTTGGTTACCGTTTCAAAAAAAAATCCGGAGGGGGCCGGTATTTCCGGTAACCGTGGTTACCGGAAAATACCGACCGGTTACTGGCCCGAAATTTCGGCAAGAATTTAGGATTTAAACATAAAACAATGAAATAAATTCAAATTCAAATTTTCAGAGCACGAATTCAGTCCAATTTTGAATATTCCGGGATTTTTCATCTGGTATAAGCAATTACGGGGGTGGCCGGTAAATCCGGTTACCGGGGTAACCGGCAGGTAACCGAAACCCTGATCAGGATTCAGGCGTACAAAAGTCCGAGTGATTAGGCTGGGCACTTTGACGAGTGCCCAAAGAAAAGAATGAATCTTTAAATAGTCACATGCCACCAGCTTAGGTGCCCAAAACCACCTTGATTATGTGCCATGTCCGCAATACCACTTTTGAAATCCCCGTTTAGGGGGTCAATTGAAGAGAGAAGTCCATGTTTCCCCCCCTGAACTTGCAGCAAAGTTCACATTACAACCCTGAAGTCCAATACCGTTCAGAACACACCCTCAAAATCTCAAAACAGTTCAGATTACAACCTTCTCCCCATTTAGACTGATTTTAACCCTGATTTTTTTCACATGAGCTTGTCAACGTCAGCCTCTTCTCTCCCCATCTCTCCTTCATCTCTCTCCTGTGAGCTGCTTCTTCTCTACCGCTGTCACATCCATCTTTGCTGCCACATCCGTCTTTGCGCTGATGCTGGCGGCCTCCGCGATGGTCTCCAGGCAGTGCCAATCTTCCAGAGCGAGATTGCGCATCATCGGCCTCCGTGGTAGACGATGAAGATATCACCTACACCATATATATGGTCTCGTTACAGTTCCGGTCTGACCTCAACCTCCCGCCGCCGTTGGTCCGGGACCATGGACTGCACAAAGAGCTTATGGTCTGATCGGAGAAGCTAGAGATTTTGTATTGTCTTCCTCTTATGATTAGATCGGTCCTTTTGTTCCAAACCAGAAGAGTGTGAGATGTTGCAGACTGCGGCAGGAGTAGAAGCAGTTGGTGCGAGAAAAGAAGGGCCATTGGGACCGAGTCCATGGGAGAAGAAATAGAATGAACTGACGTGGATATGTTAACATATCAAAACCGGGTCTCAAACCACCACGAAATACGGGAGGGTTGAAATATGAACGGTTTTGGGAGTCGAAGGGGGTATGTTGAACGGTATTAGACTTTGGGGTTGCAATCTGAACTTCGTTACAAGTTTAGGGGTGTAATATGGACTTCTCTCTCAATTGAGCTGGTTTCGAAAAATGTTTGGTGGGAGAAGTGCCCCAAAGCCAGTACTTAGAGCATCTCACTGTTCAACAACATGGACACACAATAATTCAATCACGTAAGTCAACAAGGCCATGAAAGCGTACTCATTACGGCGCCCCATCAACCTTCACAAATAAAGGTCTGCCCATGAGAGTTGACTATCTATTCCTTCTCTTCCAGATCCACCCCATGGCGATGTGTGCTTCAAATATGGGAAGATGATTCATTAATTGTATTACCACATCGATTCTTAAGAGGTACGTTGGGCTGAACTATGATCATCTTTATATCCTATTGGTTCCACGGACAGTTTTCTAGAGGTTTGCATTTTGACATGCTAATTTTCCAGTTCTACGCTTCCGTAGGTTTCTAGAACTGTTGCATTTTGACATGCTAATTTTTCAGTTCTGCGCTTCCGTAGGTTTCTAGAACTGAACAATAATGATTAGGCTCCCTCCCTCCTCCCATTACCTACAGATATGTTCTATGTTTAAGTGGGCGAAATCCAGCATTCTTCTTCTCTACATGTTGGACTGAAATCGATTCTTGCCCCATCTTTTGGTCAACTTCCTATCCTCGAAACCACTACATGGGATCTTTTATGATAAACTATATTTAAAATATTGAATCTGATATTGGCACACATCACTTGCCAACCATTGATTTTTGCAAAGTAACCTTATGTTGTTACTAACTCTATTGATCTTTGATCTGAGTCAAACAATTTTGGAAACTGTTTTCAGGTCAAGTCGGCGTATATAGCATATTAGTCAGAATAAACTTGTATACTCAGAGTGTCAGTCTTTGCTACTTTACTTCGAAAGATGGACCTTCGAGAAAGTAAGGTGACAGAAATGATCCAGATAGATGACAGATCAAAGTGGTTATCACATAGCAATCATAACATAAGATGCTTCACAGAAGGCGAGATAGGAATAATTAGGCCAGCAACTATGGAGCTATCATTGGTAAAGGTGGCTTTGGAGAAGTTTACAGAGGCGTTCTTGAGGATGGAAGTACAGTTGCAGTCAAGAGATTTGTGCGTAATCACCGTAAAGTAGAAGAAAATTTTGCCAAAGAGCTGAAAGTCCACTCTGAAATCAACCACAAGAATGTTGTTAGGCTCATAGGATACTGTGCAGATAAAAATGCCCTGATGATAGTCACTGAATATATATCTAAAGGGAACCTTAGCGATGTTCTTCACCATCATTGCATTCCCATCGTTTTGGATACACGACTGCGGATCGCGGTGGAGTGTTCAGAGGCACAGTGCTACATGCATTCACAAATGTATACTCAGGTCATTCATGGTGATATCAAGCCTGCCAACATATTATTAGATGACAACTTGAATGCCAAAGTATCTGACTTCGGAATATCAAGACTTGTCAACACCGACGCAAGCCTTTTCACTCAGCATGTAATAGGGAGCATGGGTTACATGGACCCTTTGTTTGCTCGCTACGGGCGTCTCACCTCGAAGAGTGATGTTTACAGTTTTGGAATCGTTCTGCTAGAATTGATTACAAAGAAAAAGGCGTCACTCACAGATGGGGAGATCAGTATTGTTGAATGTTTCACCCAAGCTCTTGCAACTGGGATCAGAAGGGTGAGAGAGTTGTTCGATGTGGAAATCTCGAGCCAGAACAACATGAAGGTTCTTGAAAGAGTTGCAAAGCTAGCAGGAGAATGTCTGAGGATGGAAATGGATAGACGCCCTGAGATGAGAGATGTGGCAGAACGTCTTCGGGCGCTTAGAAAAACTCAGGCTCAAGGGAAACAGACGCTAACTAATTTCTCTTGGGGATGGAGGAACAAGCCAGTAGCTCAAAACAACATGCAATATTGCATGTTGTTAGAGGCACTACAGGAGAACATGTTTTTAGAGGCACTTTGAAATGCCACTAAAAATCCCCAAAGTGCCTCTAAGTATTTTTAGTGGCACTTTAAAAAGCGTTGCATTTAATCGTGTTGCTAAAAAGTATAGAGGCATTTGAAGTAAAATGCCACTAAAAATGAGTATTTTTAGAGGCATTTCCAGACTTGCCTCAATACTTTTTAGGGGCACTGTTTTTCAAATGCCTCTAACTATTTTTAGAGGCATTTCTAGGAATGCCTCTATATTTTTTAGTGGCACTGTTTTTGAAATGCCTCTTAACTATTTTTAGAGGCATTTCTAGGAATGCCTCTAATATTTTCAGGGGCATTTATAGAAATTTATAGAACTGCCTCTGTAAACACTTCAAAATGCACCATATTGTACACACAATTGCACAAAACAACAAAATGTAAATTTATTCTTCAGTTTACATTGTCCATACAAATTCACATAGCAATATGTATCAACAACAATATTTTCACATGCTAAACATCATTCTCACATCTCAGTGCATACAAAAGACATGACAAAGTTACATAGATTCACATACAGATTGTAGTAAGATTCTTATTTACAGATAATGCTATACATGGTTAAAGTGGATGCCTCCCCAAATTCTTCTGCGTCTGTAAGTATATTGTAATCTTCTTCAAACTATAAAGAGAAAAGATCAACAAACAATCAGTTGGACATCGAAGTGGAGAAAGTAGTAGAAAAACTTTGTTAGAATTAAATAGACATTGATCAATCCCAAGCATCAGATAAAAGAATCTTCAAATGCATTAGATTGTACAGAAAATACATTCGAATATATAGGTAGGTTCACAATTTATTCACTCTGTAAACACAAGTTCATAATCTAAACTTGAAATGGTACTCAGATAAGTAATTTTCCTTAGACCGGAAGGAATTGATCCATTAAGGTGATATGGAGTATTTCACTAAGCTCTTTACAGGACGTACATAGATAAGCAATTGTAACTTCTTTTTTCACAAAATCAACAAAAGCTTACTAGATCTCTGTAAAAAAAGTATCTGCTCAGGAAGCAAAGCGACATTCCTAGACAAATATATCATAAGTCACAACTATGATAGCAAAAAATTAGCTAATGGTGGATTAATGGTGTTTTGTGTAATGACACGAACTAGTATCTATTTTAAGCATTGCTGGAATAAACGAGCATGTAAGATAAATCCAAAATCATGTTGCTGCCTTGTAGTCTGGCACATCCAAATTTACAAGTCTGTTCATAAGGAAGCTAGCATCAACTTCTGGTCACATAATAACCATCAACCAAGGTTCTCTGGGACCGAAACCCATCATCCAGATATTCAGCATATTAACCACTGATGAGTATTCACAAGTTTTCAGCAGTGAGGGGGTCTAAAAAATGAAATAAATAGATAACTAAGGCTTGCAATACTCTATCAAATGCAAGTACTTGGCTGAATGATTGCATTGTAAAGGCAAACTGCACCAGACATATTGCCTTCAAACAGAATTCTACTTTTGTACCAGGTAACATCAATCTTGTCATTTCCGGAAAAACAAAGTCATGTCGATATGGTTAAACAAGGCCCCTAACCTCATGCATAGCCCATGACTGAATGTGCCTCCAGAAGATTGAAATATACTTCTTGGTCCACTGCATCTCCATATGCAAACCTGGGAGCTCGTTAAACCTACAATCTACACAGAGAATTGGAATTGTTTAATAATAGTAGACAATAAGTTTACATTTAGTAAATAAAGACACCATGTGGCAGAAGAAATTATAAAAAGCTCTTAGTATAACCCTTCAATTCAATGCATGGATAAAATAAATATTTTAGATCACGCAACCATAAGAAGCATCAGATAGCCCATTTCAGAATAATGTCAACAATGCTATAGCAGAACGCAAAGTCTATCAACAAAATATGACAGCTTCAGTAGAAGCCTCTATTCTCTTATAGTCTCTAAAGAAATGCCTCAAAAAATAACATATTTAGGGGCACTTTGCAAAAAGTGCCCCTAAATATGACATTTATAGAGGCAGTTTGAAGAAAATGCCCCTAAAAATGGCATTTATAGAGGCACTTAGTACAAAATGCCACTAAAAATTATTTTTTGGGGCATTTTCAAGTAGTGCCTCAAGCAAAATGCCTCTAAATATATGTTCTCCCATAGTGTACTACGTCCCATAGTGCCTCTAAATATATGACAGCTTCTACTATGAGAGAACCTATCTTTAGAGGCATTTTGGTTGAGGCATTTTTTAGAACTGCCTCTAAATATAGTCAACTGTTTTCCTTGTGTGAATTTCCTAGTGTGTTTTTTCTTGATACAGAACAGTGCCATCACAGCTGCATGCTTATGAGCTAGAGATTACTTATGACAGCTCACATGTGAATATGCTTGTGCAGGAGGGAGTACCTAATAATGATGAGGAAGAATCGGCACATGAAGATCTGGAAGTGGAGGAAGCTGCAGTTGAAGCTGCACTTGATGATGCAGCACATAATCCATTGCTCGGAGGCGTTTATCTGGAGGCGAGCTGCAGGCGACCTAGAGAGGAGGAGCATGGGCCGGCTATGCTGCTGCTGCCTTGCACGGAGATGGCCGGAGTTGATGCTGCTGCCTGGGACAGATATGACCAGAGTCTGTACTTCTGTCAAATTGGAGCATAGATGTTTCCTGTCAACTTTGTGAATAATATGTTATGAATGCAATTACTGACAGAGAAGTATTTTATGAATTCTTGAATGTATGTTATGAATGTATGTTCTGGACATTTGAATGTTTGTTACGAATGCAACTACTTTTGACAGTGGCATTAAAAATAATTGGCACTGATATTGATTAGAAGCATTCCTGCAAATGACTATAAAAATAGTTAGAGGCAATTCAAAAACATTGCCACTAAAAAATATAGAGGCATTCCTAGAAATGCCTCTAAAAATAGTTGAGGCATTTCAAAAACAGTGCAACTAAAAAATATAGAGGCGTTCCTAGAAATGCCTCAAAAAATAGTTAGAGGCAATTCAAAAACGGTGCCACTAAAAAATATAGAGTCATTCATGGAAATGCCTCTAAAAACACCTATTTTTTGGGGCATTTTTCTTCAAATGCCTCTATGATTTTTAGCAACACGATTAAATGCAACACTATTAAAAGTGCCCCTAAAAATACTTAGAGGCACTTTTCTGATTTTTAGGGGCATTTCGAAGTGCCTCTAATTTAAGACTGTGACATAGTGCCCCTAAATGCCCATAAAAATATTTAGAAATGCCCATAAATATATGTTCTACTAAATAGTGCCTCTATTCTCTTATTCTCTACTAATCGGGAGACTCACCTCATTAGTAGAAGCTGTCTATCTGATTCCGAATCAATATAGTCATCGTTGTCTTGGGATGAATAGTGGTCAGTTCTGTTTGTGCCCATTAAGTCAGGATGTCTTGCCATTGCTGAATTGTTCTTCCCCTTTTCAACAGCTCTCTTGACAGTACCAACCTAGATGAGTTTGTCCAAAGATACGAGACAAAATAAATAAACTTCACATAGCCAATTGCACAGATAAAAAATAAGGGGATCCACACACACCCTTTCTCGAGCTACCACAGTTCAGCGATCCACGACATCATCACCAGTACAAAAAAAAATAAGGGGGAGGCAGCGCAGGGGATTGGGTAATTCCGTGCGTTGCCGAGGATGCCGAGCTTGACGGAGCCGTAGATGACCTGGAACTCAAGGGAGAGTTGGAGGAGGTCGTGGTCGACCTGGAGAAGCGGCAACAACACCACCGCGCCACCAAATTAACAACGCACCACAACAGCACCACCACCACACCAGCACCGTACCACCATAGCATCGGAGAGGCCAGGCGGCGCCATGCATCCAGGTGAGACCGAGACAGCGAGGTTGCGTAGGGCCTCGTGGTAGATGCGGATCAGCAGGACCACCGCCGCATTTGCTCGAACACCTAGCCCGCAAGGATGCCACATGGCAGGGAGCCTCGGACAACAGAGTCACGAGGGCGTCGGGTCGAAGGCCGAGCTCTAGGAGAGAGCTGTAGACAACGAAGAGCAGCAGCCGAGGGTGCGCGCGGCAGCGCGGGATCGCGGCGGCGGCGACGGCCGAGCCCCCACGGCTAGGGTTAGCCGCGGGGTCGCACTCAGGAGCGGAGCGGCTTGTCGGCGGCAGGGAATCAACGGAGATATGCGAGGACAGTCCAGGCCGGAGAGCGGCTGCGCCGGGGCCGGCCGCCGATGGCCGAAGCCATGGTCGGCGGCGCGGGCGGTGTGAGGGGAACGGGAGAGAGCTGAGCGTGAAGAAGAGTTTTTTTTTGAGAGAGCTGCGAGTAGCAGCTGTGAGGGAGATAGATAAATAAGGTAGGGGTGGGCCGGTCGGTGGTTTTGACCCACCAAGCCAGAGTAAGCCCACGGCCAGTGATCAATCTCCACGTCCATCGCGCAAAAGATAGCTAGCTACAGGAACCTAATCGTTCTGGAGTTCGTTGACTCACGTCTCAACACCCAAACACATGCACGCACTAAGCTATGGTCTTTGATTCCTCCATGGAGCACATATGTTAATGTAGAATCGAATATCCATTAAAGCCTATAACATTTATAGAGGCACTTTGAAAAAATGCCCCTAAAAATGGCATCTTTAGAGGCACATTTTGAAAATGCCCTTAAAAATCGTATTTATATAGGCAAATTTTAAAAAGTGCCCCTAAAACTACTATTTTTAGAGTCAGTTTGTAAAAGTGCCCCCAAAAATGACATTTTTAGGGGCATTTTGAAAAAAATGCCCCTAAAAATAGCATTTTCAGAGGCACTCAATGAAATATGCCCCTAAAAAATATTTTTAGAGGCACTTTAAAAAAATGCCACAAGCAAAATGCCCCTAAATATAGGTTCTCTCATAGTGAATCTTCTGGTGCCTAGGGTCCATGTTCCCCAGTATTTGCCATCTAACTTGTGCCGCCGTTTCTCACTTGAGGAGATGAAATCCGTGACTGGAAACTTTGATAAGTCACATCTTGTTGCAGTGGGTCAAGATGCTGATGTTTACTATGGAGTTATTAATGGGGGTGCAACCAAGGTGGCTATCAAACGTCCTCGCAGATCTGAGAATGAGGGGGATGAGTCTGAGTGGGATATGGATAAGTTTCAGAAAGATATAGCGACGATGGCGAAGCTCAGTCACCATCATCTCGTGTCATTGGTAGGTTACTGCATAGAGGAAAACGAAGTGATACATATCTACGACTACATGGCTGGTGGCACGCTGCGTGAGAGACTTTACGGCTACAACATCGAGGAGACACCTCTTACTTGGAAGCAGCGTCTAGACATATGCATCGGTGCAGCTCGTGCGCTTCGCTACCTTCACGTGTGTTCCATCATCCACTTTGACTTGACGACGACGAAGATTCTCCTATTCGAGGGATTGGTCGCCAAGGTTTCATGTGCAGTCTCACCGCAGGCGACGGATCCTGGCCAATATCTGACCATGGTGTATGGAACGTGCGGTTACCTCGATCCTGAATTTATGCAAACATTTCAGCTAAAAGAGAAGTCCGATGTATATTCTTTTGTCGTCGTGCTGTTTGAGGTCCTGTGTGCTCGGGCTGCTTACGATCCCACACTTACGAGCAATCAAGTCATGCTGGCAATGTGTGCTCTAAAGTGCAAGAAGAAGGGCATCCTTGATCTGATTGTTGATCCCCATCTTGAAGGAAAGATTGCTCCACTGTGCTTCAACATGTTTACTGAGACTGCTGAGAAATGTGTCGCTGATAAAGGTCATGATCGCCCTTCAATGACAGAAGTGCTCCAGAACCTAGAGATGTGTCTAGCAGAACAAAGCGCATGGCTTGGTGACGAGACATCGGGCGATGATGGCACCAATCGTCCTTCAGTGGGAGAACGTCGGCGGAACCTGGAGACGTACCTTTCAGATGAAAGCGGAAGGTATGGCCGTGAGTTATGGATGCCGGTCGATGATGCCAGCGGTTTGGATTCCATATCAACGACGGCTCCATGAGCAGGCTACCGCTGATACTCTTTCCACCACCGGATAATGGCAGAAGATTGATTATTCAGTTCATGTATGTTGCATATGCTCCGTCCCTTTTTTTCTCTTGAAGAAATTACTGCATTTTCTGTGTTTCGTCATGCTTTTCATTATCAGATGCTGTAATGGATATGTTGTTCTGCCCGTTCTCCTGTATACTATATCGTGTTCTCAGTCTTGGGCTGGATACAGTGTTCCCCGCCTGGTTGCAAGCCTGATGTAATAATAAACATTACTGTAGACTATACAGTACTTGATCTTGTTTTCTTGTGTATGTGTGTATAGACTGTACGCTTTTGGCAGGAATCAACCAGCGAACTGTTGGCACCTTGGATGGTCAATATACAAGTTATTCACAACCTCGGATTCGCCCAGTACAACAAACTTCTTTTAGAAATCAGGCACAAGGAGGACCTGCTTCTCATATAAATCAAAAGTGTCTCTTAGAGCAAAGGAGTACTTTGCTGGCGATCGCCAGCTCTACGAGGTTAAGCACCAACTTACACAACAACAAAAAACAGAACTCCAGAAAACCGAACTCCACTACAGTTAGTGCTTGAATTCCCAGGAGGCGACCAATAAGCTTCAACCGAGTACAGGTTTTGAAGATGTATGCAGTTCATGTGATGCACCAGTACAGTTTGGACGTCTTATCACTGCTACGGAGGAAATACAGTTATAATAATAAAGGCAGCAACGAGACAAGTATAGTATGGACCTAGATTGCCAGGTGAACTGGAACCGGGTCTGCAGGCCCCTTTCCCTTGGCGGCCTTGCCCTGCGCCTCAGGTGGCTATGGCTCGGCAGGACATGGACCTACAGGCATCCCCGACTGAACACCCCTGTTCTTCGCCTCGACATCCATCATCGTCGGCAACGGCCACAAAGCCAGATTTTGGGTGGAGCGATGGATCAATGGTCGATCGGTGGGTGATTTCGCCCCACAGCTGCTGGCCTGCATCCCCAAACTTCGCAGGAAGCAAAGGACTGTCGCCGAGGCCCTCAACGCCCATGCTTGGGTACGCGACATCCAGCGGCGTCCACGAGATTGGGCGGTTGGACTGCCGCCCGCCACGCGTCAAATTCGTTCATTGGATCGTTGTTGGACTGCCGCCCGCCTCCAACGCCACGGCCTGCAGCACCACCCCCGTTGCCTGCTGTGCGATAAGATGATGGAAAACCTCATGACGGAGAAAGGGCACTCCGGCATTTTCCTCGCTCCGATCCCTTGGATGATTTGGAAGCAGAGAAACGACTGCGTGTTCGAGGGTGCCCTGCCTTCTGTTTGGAGCACCATCACGTCCATCCAGGAGGAAGCAGCGTACGTATCAAAACCAGCAGAATATGAAGTACAACGTGCTTGCGGAAGTTTGTCATTCAGAAACATCTTGAAAACTGGTGAAAACAAAAAAGACATGCGCAGATTGTCAACAAGGAGTTACTGGTCAGGCAACTAGGCAAGAACATATATTTACTTGGGTTGCTGATGATGCATCTTTAAGAACATGTCAAGGCAAACAAGCATGTGGTAGATCATACACATGAGGAACAAGAACGCTACCGGTTGGTTCTGGAGCCGAAAATTATATCTGAAATTCCGTTATCACCGCAAAGATAAATTTGCTAATGTTTACTCAAGGAAAAAACATATACTGTTACCGATAATCGGGAATGATTTGGAAATTCAGATGGGATATTCATGGATTTGTTAAGAAATAATCTACTTCATGAGGGAACAGCAAAACCTGCCAAAAGATTTGTGTTCATGACAATGACACCTGATTCTAAAATAAAGATGACAGCAAATGGACTTTTAAAATTTTGGATTGGAAAGAGTCCAAATGCATTAGTTCTCCCGTCTCTATTATGGGTTTGGACGCTGTGTACGAACTCTTTAGACAATGACGACAGATTATAAGTAGAGATGATAGTGAAAGAACATTTTTTTTATTTTTCGCTTGGAAAGAGTCTAAATGTTTTAGTTTACCCGAGAAGTTACCACATTCGCCGTACCCACTCTAGTCTGAGATATATGTGTAGATCCTATTGTGAATTCGTAGGGAAAGCAAGTACTCCATCGTTGCTCACTAGACTACGACAGAATAAAACTCTATGCTCATGTTTAGACGGTTCAGCGTGGACTTTGGATTAAATAGACTAGTACAACATGGACTTTGGAATAACTCAATTTTTTAAGACAATAAGGCCATGTATACATGGAGTTATGCCCATGAAAAGCAACCACATTGTGTGTTCTATTTTTCATTTGCTAGGTGGCTAACTCATCACCCCTCAACCTTCACAAATAAGATCTTCCCATGAGAGTTAACCATATATTCCTTCTTCAAGATCTGGCGATGTGTGCTACAAATATGAGAAGATGATTCATTGACGGTATTACCAAATAAATTCTTAAGAGTTATGTGGGCTGAACTGTGACCATATTTATATTCCATTGAGCGTCTGTTATATCTTCACCAGGCAGATTTCCAGAGGTTTGCGTTAGGTTTCTACCTGTTCTTATTATTTTCCCTATCAGAAAGCAGTTATGCAAAATTACCCATTGCCAACCATGAAGCTCCAGACAGCAGAACTGAACAATAATGATTATGCTCTCTCTTCTTACCTAGAGAATATGTTCTATGATTAAATGGGCGAATCCAGCACTCTTATTTTCTTGATCTATATGTTGGACTGAAATTCAATGTAGAGCCATCTTGTGGTCAACTTCCTATCATAGAAATAGCTATAGGAAATATTTTTTGACAAACTAACTTTAAAACAACGCACATCATTGTTTTCGTGGGTACATAGGCATCTGAAAAATAGCCACACATCACTTAATTGCCAACCTTTACCATAAGTATAGAAACTCTATGCTTAATGAGTTAATTGCACCAGCGGTCACACATCTCGTCGCGTATGTGCACTTAAGTCACACATCTGGAAAACTGATTTTTTAGTCACACAACTGAATATTCAGGTGCATTTTGGTCACAAACTGGAAACGGTATCCGGTTTTGACAGGAACTTTTCAGAAAGCCCCCTGCTATAATATTAGGAGGGCCGTATTGTAAAAATCCTGTCATTCGCACGCCATGCAAGTGTTCGACGAAATGCCGAGCGCCGGCCCCGTCGCCGGTGAGCACGCGCCGCCGCCGCACCCCAGCTCGGCCGAGCTCGCCCTGCTCGTGTGCCCCTGCTCGCCCGGGAGCCGCCGCCGCGGCCGAGCACCAGCCGGGTGCGCTGCCGCCGCGCCCCAGCTCGCCCTGCTGAAGGCGAAGACGATGACCATGTCGACGACTGGGGAAGGACTGGCTCGATTCCTCCGACGAGGGAACATAGGACGAGGTTGCGAAGATATTCGGCAAGGTTTGGGCACTCAGAGGGGACCACAGCTGCGGGAACGCGAAGCTCGCCGGTGGCGGCGTGAACCGAACAGCAGCGGGAACGCGAAGCTCGTTCGCGCGCACAGTGCAACCGAGCCTCGTACGCGCCTTGTCACCGCGCTCGCCGACCAGGCCCGTGCGCCTTCTCGCCGCGCCCCCGTGCCGCATCTCCGCGCTCCAGCGCGCCTGCTCGCCGCGCCCTCGGGCCGCGTTGCCGTGCTCGTGGCCACGCCCGCGTGCATGCCCGCCTGCACGCTGCGAGCCGGCACCATGGGCCATGGCCGCGCCCCATAGCCACGCTCACTGGCCGCGCCTGGCCACCCGTCATGGATACGGTAAAAGGCAGCTCGGCCATGGAGGAGGGAGCTAGCTCTGCTCTGTCATGTACGGGAGCGTTGACCTCTTTTTTTATTTTTTTTCTTTCGTATTTGCTGAGAAGATCTGACAGGTGGGCCCTGTCTAATTTTGCAGTACAGCCATCCTAATATAGCGGGGGGTTTCTGAAAAGTTCCTGTCAAAACCGGATACCGTTTCCGGATTTTCCAGATGTGTGACTTAAGTGCACATACGTGACGAGATGTGTGACCGTTGGTGGAATTTGCCCATGCTTAATTACCAACTAGTATAACACTCTATCTTATAAGTTGGTGATACTCTATTTCAACTTTCCATGTGGGACTAAAATTTATCACCTCCACCTCTTGTCATGGACATGGGTCATTTAATATTTCAGAAATTGCAATTTGGGCTATACACTCAAATTCTAACAGCTCCCACGTTGGATTACTGTTCAACGACGTGGTCTTTTGGAACAATTCAAAGTCGTAAGACCAGTCATGAAGTTATGGCCATGAAAGCATACGCATTTGTCTTTTTATTTTTCATTTTCTAGGCGGCTAACTCGTTACGCCCCCTCAAACTTCACAGATAAGGTCTTCCCAGGAGAGTTCTTCATCTGTTCCTTCTTCCAAATCCACTCCATGGCCATGTATGCTACAAGTATGAGGAGATGATTCGTTAGTTGTACCACACGCATCAATTCTTAAGATGTATGTTAGGCTGAACTCTGACCATCATCATATCCTTTTGAACTTTTATAATCTCTTCCGTCGACAGTTGTCTAGAGGTTTTCAGTTTTTGGCATATAATTTATCAATTCCATGCTCAGCAATTATGTTCAGTCCATACTTCACACCCATTCTTATTATTTACCCTGTTAGAAAGCAGTTATGTAGAATTACCGAGTGCAAAGCATGCTTTCTTATTACCCAGTGCCTAGAGACTTGAACAATAACGACTAAGCTCTCTCTTATTACCTAGAGAACATGATATATGATTAAATGGAAGAAATTTAGCACTCTTGCTCTCTTGATCTATATATTGGACTGAAATCGGCTCTTATCCCGTCTTTCAGTCAGCTTACTATCATTGAGCTAGTTAAAGGGGTATCCCGTCTTTCAGTCAGCTTACTATCATTGAGCTAGTTAAAGGGGACCTTTTTATGACAAACTATCTTTAAAACAACCCACACCGATTGTCGTTGGTACAAGAGCATCTGGGGATATAGCCATACATTACTTCCAACTATTGTTTCCTACAAAGTACTCTGTTGCGGAGTTTAAGATTTTCGTAAATTTTCTTCAGGTGAAATCAATATATCCAGCATATTAGTCAAAGTTCACTAGTATATTTAGTGTCTTGGTATTTTCTACTAAGATGGACCTTCTAGAAAGTAAGGTGGCAGAAATGATCCAAAGGGATATAAAATGCTTCACAGAGGGCGAGATACGAAGAATTACCAGCAATTACGGATCTGTTATTGGAAAAGGGGGCTTCGGAGAAGTTTACAGAGGTGTTCTAGAAGATGGAAGCACAGTTGCAGTCAAGAAATTTATCCGTAACGAAGAAGAAAATTTTGCCAAAGAGCTGAAGGTCCACTCTAAAATCAACCACACGAATGTTGTTAGGCTCATAGGCTACTGTGCAAAGGAAAATGCCTTGACGATAGTTACTGAATATATGTCTAAAGGGAACCTTAGCGATGTTCTTCACCATGGTCCCATTCCTATCGTGTTGGATACACGACTGCGGATAGCGGTGGAGTGTTCAGAGGCACTGTACTACATGCATTCCAAAATGTATCCTCAGGTCATTCATGGTGATATCAAGCCTGCCAATATATTGTTAGATGATAACATGAATGCGAAAGTTTGTGACTTCGGAATAGCAAGACTTGTTAACACAAACTCAACCCCGTTCACTGAGCATGTAATAGGGAGCATAGGTTACATGGACCCTTTGTTTGCTCGTGACGGGCATGTCACTTCGAAGAGTGATGTTTACAGTTTTGGAATCGTTCTCCTCGAATTGATTACAAAGACAAAGGCAACAATAAGGAAAGGGGGGGTCGGCATTGCTGAATATTTCACCCTACCTCTTCCATCAGAGATCAGAAGCGTGACAGAGCTGTTTGATGATAAAATCTCAAGCCAGAACAACATGATGGTTCTTGAAGGGGTTGCAAAGCTAGCACGAGAATGTTTGAGGACGGAAATGGATACACGCCCTGAGATGAAAGATGTGGCACGACGTCTCCAGGAGCTTAGGGAAGCTCAAGTTCAAGGGAAGCAAAGACGGACTATTTTTTCTTTGGGATGGTGGAACAAGCCAGCAGCTCAAACCAACGGGCAATCTTCTGGCACCTTCGGGGTCCATGTTCCCCAACTACTGCCAGCAGATCAAAACAACGGGCATTCTTCTGGCGCCTCCGTGGTCCATGTTCCCCAATCTTTGTCATCCAACATGTGCCGGCATTTCTCACTTAAGGATATAAAATCCGCAACAAAGAACTTTGATCAGTCACACATTTGTAGAGTGAATGGATTTGATTACTATGGAATGATTGATGGGGGGGCAACTAAGGTTGCTATCAAACGTAGCAGAGGTGGGGAGAGTGAAGATATTTGGTTTCAGGAAGAAATAGCAACAATGGGAAATCTCCGACACAATCATCTTGTATCACTGGTCGGTTGCTGTAGAGAGAAAAATTAGATGATACTGGTCTACGACCACATGGCTTGTGACACCCTGAGTGAGAGACTTTACGGCCGCAACGCCGAGGAGCCACCTCTTCTTACTTGGAGGCAGCGTCTAGACATCTGCATCGGTGTAGCTGGTGCCCTTCACTACCTTCACGAGTGTTCCATCGTCCACTGTGACATGACGAAGAGGTACATTCTCCTAGACGAGAGACTGGTCGCCAAGGTTTCACGTGAAGTCTCACCGCGGCAGGATTACACAGATATTCCCACGTTCCATGCAGGAATGACCAGCGATCCTGATTTTCCCGAGACGTATATGCTAACAGAGAAATTAGATGTATATGCTTTTGGCGTCGTGCTGTTTGAGGTCCTGTGTGGTCGAGCGGCTAGGGATCGCACTCTTCCAAGGGAGCAAATTGACTTGGTAGGATATGCTCTAAAGTGCAAGAGGAAGGGCATCCTAGATGTTATTGTTGATCCCTATCTGAAAGGAAAGATTGCTCCACGGTGTTTCAACAAGTTTGTTGAGACTGCTGAGAAATGTGTTGCTTATCATCGTGCGGATCATCCTTCGATGAAAGAAGTGCTCCAGAACTTAGAGATGTGTCTTGCAGAACAAATCGGAGGCCTTGGTGATGAGACGTCCGGCGATGATGGAAATAATGGTCCTTCAATGAAGAACGCCAGCAGAGCCTAGAGATGCACCTTTGAAAGAAAAGAGGAGGTTTGCCACAATTGCCAGTGAGTTATCACCATCCCACAAAGATGGCTTGCACTGGTATGCGCACGTTTCTATAGGCAGTACGGATTCCGAATAGCCTATGATGGTTCTGTGAGCAGGCAACAAGTTTTTCATGACCAATTTCCTACAGCGAATGCTCTTTCCACCGATGGATCATCCCAAAGATTTTCCGTACATGTATGTTGCATACTCTGTCACTCCTTTTTTCTGAAGAAAGGTCTATCTTTTCTGTCTTTATTTGTACTTAACACTATCAATGTGTAGTTTGCTCTAATTTAGTAATCCTAATACAAGAAGGAATCAGTATATAGTTGGCTACGATCGTGTTGTTAGCGTCTTGGATGGTCAATATATTACGTGGTTCATCAACTGTTAGTCGTTGCTTCATGTGGAATTTTCATACATGGATTCTCAGGAGGCCACCAATGAGCTCAAACAAAGTACAGCCTGAAATTGTTTGGAGTACATGTGATGCCAGTACAGTTTTTTTTAATGGTATGCCAGTATAGTTTCGAAGTCCTGTCGCAGATACCAGGAAAGAATATTAAGTACAATAAATGTTATTATACCGTTCATACAAACTGCATGTATAGCCTACCTAAACCAGCAGAATACGAAGACAATGAGCACAGCGAAGATCGTCAAATCTGAAAACATCATGAAAACTGGTGAAAATTAAACTTGTGCAGATAGGCAACTAAGAGTTACTGGTCAGGCAACTAGGCAAGAACGTATTCTTGATGCAGAAGCTGATGATGCTTCTGAAACAGCAGTACAGCACACAGAGTAAAAAACACGTAATATATCACACACATTAGGAACGGCAAATTACAGCTACAGAAATATTATATTACAATGAGTCTTGAAGACGCTAATAACCAAACTATGAATTGGTGAAATAATGGCATAATCTTGTGATTAAACATTTATCAACAGAAGAGCATCTAGAATCCACAATGATGAAATCTAAAGTAGCACGTTTTGAATTTTTTCAGATCGGCATTGAAATAAAAAGAGTACTAATGCACACTGAAATCAGAACAATTATATGAGGATACATTGCAAGAGTACAAGCCATCATAAAAAGTAAGGGTTGCTTGGCTACATAGGAACTTGCCAGAGAAAATGACCACCATATGAAACTTCATTTCTTCAATGATTACATCAAAATGGCCAGAATCAGTCGAACAGTCTAGATGGTGGAATCACTTGTCGACATCCATGGCTTGCACAGCTTTGGCTTTTGCTAAATATGAAAGCTTTGTCTGAATGTCTTCACCTTTTTCTTACCGACCTTAAAACTACCGGCACCCTTCCTCTTCTTATCACTGCCATCAATCTGAACAGATAGAGAAAACAAAATTAGTGTTACCTCTGACGTACAGCACCAAGAGGCAGAGGATGAAATTTCAAGTGTCGGTGGGGGTGGGGGAAAACAAACTGAAGCAGCATGTATAACCTGTGACAGTGTGTTACTAGTGTCTTGGGCCGTAAATACATAGGTTATGTTCTGAGAAAATTGCCGGTTCATGCAACTGTTTGTCAGTGCTTCACATGTAATTTGTATACCTGAATTCCCAGGAGGCAACCAATGAGCTCCAACAGAGTGCAGCCTGAAGATGCTTGGAGTTCATGTGATGCGCCAGTGCAGTTTGGCTGCCTGTTGCATATGCCAGGAAACAAAATTATAATAAATGTAACGACGAGACAAGAACATTATACTGTTCATATATTCTGCATAAGCAGCGTACCCAACAAGCAGAATACGCAGATAATGAGCTTGGCAAAGTCTGTGCAATCTGAAAAGCATTCAGAAACATCTTCACAACTGGTGAACAAAGAAAACCTGTGTAGATCGTCAAACGACGAGTTACTGGTCAGTTAACTAGGAAATAACATATTCTTCTTGCAGAAGCTGATGACGCTTCTGAAACAGCAAGTAGAGAGCAAAAACACGTAATATATATCACACACATCAGGAAACTGCCAATTCCGGCTCCAGACATATTACATTTCAAGTGTCTTGGAGATGCTAATTCCAAACTCTAACATTACAAGAGTACCAGCCATCATACAAAAAAGGGAGTTGTTTGGCTACATGGGAATTGGCTAGAGCAAATGCCACAGATGTGAGCATATGGAACTTCCTTTCTTTCAAAATGACCAGGACCAGTCGAACTGTCTAGGCGATGGAATCACTTGTCAACCTCCATGGCTTGCGTGGCTTTGGCTTTTGCTAAGGCTGAAAGCTTTGTCTTCACCTTTTTCTTGCCGACTTTAAAACTACCGGCACCCTTCCTCTTCTTATCACTGCCATCAATCTGAACAGATTAAAAACAAAACTAGCGTTAGCACCGACATAGCAAGTTAGGTTGTTTATAGATCAAAATTCATGCCACACTACAGCACCAAGAGACGGAGGACGAAATTTGAAGTGCCGGCAGGTAAAACAAACAAAAGCAGCATGCAATAACATCGCAACATAATGCAAGAAATGTTAACGGGAATAGTAGGACTGCTCAGGTGCTTTGTGAGCCAGGAAACCTTTTCATCGGGAAAATTCTCTAGGGCAAAGAATTATGTATCCGTAAGGGTGAACTAGGTAAGGATAGGGAAAGTGTGGGCTGTATGAGCTGGAAACAGATCCCATTAACTCTAACAATCTCAGGCATCTCTTTTTGTGTTTCTTGTTATAAAGGATAACAGTTACACACATATTGTCAGTTGGTTCTGCCCGGTCAGCCCGGGCATAAAAACCGAACCCGAAAACCGTATCCGAAATAACCGGGACCGAACCCGAAATAACCGGAAATTCGGTCTTCAGTTACCGCCTCGGTCTTGAGAATTAGATGACCGAAATAATCTCAGGCTGTTCGGTCGTGGCAGCCAGGAGACCGAGGCGACCGAAGAGACCGACGTTCTTCCCCAACATATCTATTCAGTGATTCAGTCCCGCGTGCAGCCCATGGAGGCCTATTCTTTCCTTCTTTTCCCAATTCCCATCCTCACTTCTTTTCTCCTTGACCTAGCTTACAGCCAGGAGACATGCCCTAGCGCTGCCACCCTTATGGTCGACCTAGCCCACGTCTCCATCCCCGGTCGCCGGCAGCTGCAATCGCCGCCGCCACGCCACCTCGCCACTAGCCTGCCACCCTCACGGTCGACCGCATCTCCAACCCCGGGCGCCGGCAGCCGCACCACCTCGACGCCAGTACGCCACCCTGCCGCTTCTCTGACCCCAGGCGCCGGCGCTGCAAACCCACAAGACAGAGCCGCCGCATCTCCTATTGCAATCCCCTGGCAACAGCGAGTGCTACAGGTTGAGTTGTTCGACTGCTTCTCAACAGCGAGTGCTACAGCTTGTCTTCCGTGGCATCACCATTCACCAACCCTCTAATTGAGCTCGTTTCCTAGTTAATTTTGCTTTGATTACTCACGTGAGGACGTCCCCTAGGACAATCAATTGGAAGTTCACTTGTTCGGCTGTCCTCTCTACTGTTTTGTTTCAGGGCATGTAGAGATCGAGAGATTTTGTTTGTGCTTTCAGAGCAAGATCACCGTGTTGTGCTTCCAAATATTATATACTTCTGCTGCCATTTTCTCTTTTTGGTCTATATGGTCATGACCGAAGACCGGACCGAAGACCGAATACAGAAAGACCGGAAATACCGAACGTAATATGGATAGCATTTCTGGATGACCGAAATTCTCAAAGACCGAATAGACCGGACCGAGCAAACCGAACAGACTGAACGCTCGGGCTGACTGCCCAGGGCCCTAACACGTTGATTAGCTGCTCTTGTAGATAGCTTTTCCATGAATAGTCAGTGGCGTAGCCACACTAGAGCAGTGTAGTCAAATGACTACACAGTTTTTTTGGTTATATAAGCAGATTTCATGTAAAAAATTAAAAAATAGTATAAATACGTGTATTTGACTACACAGTTTTGCATTGACTACACAAAGTTTCAGTTCTGGCTCCGCCACTGTGAATAGTACCAAATAAATTACAGTGGTTGTCTAATTCAAACGTTGTGCTAGACATAATCTGTGCAAGGAGAGCGAATTAACATGATAATCAGTGTCTAAGAGATAGCCTCTGACTTGGAATTAAAGGCCCAGCTAATTACCATGTTCCTTTTCTACAACTCCAGCCAGTTAGTGATTCGGGTTATGACGGTATAAGACCCAGCAGCTAGCTATGCTAAAAAGAAAAATTAACACACAGACTACTCGATAGTATTCAGACTGCAGAGTTAGAATGCATCATTACTAATCAAAACTCCATGTACGAATACACCACATGATATGGAAACTTCACGCATAGAGGCATCCGGTGGCATCGGGGCACCAAAGGAGAAGCCAACTGCACCAGTTAAAGATAGCAAAGCATAAGGGGAGGGGGATGGGGATGGGTTGGGTATATATTACCTTCATCTTGGATTTCTTTGCCTGCAGCTTCTTGTCCCGCTCCTCCTTAGCCTTCTTCTCCCCTGGTTAATCACACCAAACCGCCATCAGACCAAACCGAAACAAATCACACTCTTCCTGTCGCCTGACTGCAACAAATCCATGGAAGAAGAAACCAACAGAGAGCAGTAGTGGTGGCGGTAGTGATATTACTCTCGAGGTCGAACTCGTGCTGCTTCCTCCTCAGGAGAGGTTGTTCTTCTTCGACATCGCCCTTCCCTCCTCGATCGACCGAGCGCTTCCTCCCTTCGCCGCCGGCCGCACGGAGAGACAAACCCTAGCAAAGCTTTTTCTTCCTTTCCGCAGACTTAAGCTGTTGGACCTTAGCATCAGGCCCAACTCCTATAAGCCACATCTATGTAAATATGATTCTAGGCTTCAATGGCTGGGCACAATGAGGCCCATATTGCCTCGCAGTCATGTACTCATGTCTCGTGTGCCTAACTAACCACGCGATTATCCTAACCACGTGATTAGGCTTCTAAGAAACTCGTGATTAGTGCGCTAATGATGTCCGCCACCGAGAGACTTTGACGGCGACGTGGGCCAAAAGAAAATGGCGTCCGGCAGGGACACGTGGCCCGGGAGAGCCCAGACCATCGACCACGGCGGACACGTGCTGCGCGGCCGGCCGCCGGCGTGTCACTTCTCGCCGCACCTCCCCGCCACCGAGGATGCGAGGACTTGGTAAGTAAACCTCTGCGATTAGACACGCAGTTAGCAGCACAGCTCAGCTCATTAGTCAAGCCAGCGAGGCAGGTTTGCACAGGAGAAAGGCGCCTTGTTAGGGAGAAAGCGTACGCCCGGAGTGATCGCTACTAATACAGCTCCCCTCAGGCTCAGCTAGCTTCCACAAGCTTCTTCCAAGTTGTAATACGAGCTGCAGCCTGCAGGATAGCAATAGCAGTGGTACTCGCCGGTGAGGAGATGGACATGGAGAAGCAGGAGGCGAAGGGAGCGCATGCGGTGGCGCCGCCGCCAGCCGCCGTTGAGGCCGGCAACAAGCCGACCGGCGACGGTGGAGTTGTGCAGAGTGAGAAAGTTTCATCTCTCTTTTGCTTCAGTTTTACCTGCCGGGACTGCTGAGACTTTGGTTGATCACCGTTCAGTTTCCTTTGGTGCTAACTCCGTCGATCGGCGCAGACGGGCCTCCGGCGCCGGTAGACAAAGCGGCAGCGCCAGCGGGTTCAGCAACCGACCGAGGTACAGTATCCTTGGAGGTTTCAGTTAAACTGCTGGCCCGTTGTAATCTTCCCCTGCTGCAAATTAATCGATCTAGTTACATCGAGAAAACTGATGGGCTTTGGCAGATGCGGTGCTGGGGAAGGTGGAGATGGAGAGGAAGCTGTCGATGGTGAAGGCGTGGGAGGAGCACGAGAAGAGCAAGGTCGACAACAGGTGCCTGCTGAACTGAAATCTGCACAAGAGAGCTCTGTTTTCGCATGTATGTTTGGCCGGGAACGTACTTCTGTCTTAACCTGCAGTGGTAAAAAATGTGATGCTTCAGGGCTGAGCACAAGATGTCATGCATCCTGTCGCGGGAGAACACCAAGAAGGCCGCCGTGGAA
This sequence comes from Poa pratensis, assembly GCA_947311845.1. Lineage (NCBI taxonomy): Eukaryota > Viridiplantae > Streptophyta > Magnoliopsida > Poales > Poaceae > Poa > Poa pratensis. The sequence goes on from CAMZMU010000107.1 coordinate 2,786,029, forward strand.
GCCAAGCTCCGAACACGGGAGGTCTGTCAAACTCTGAACCTTATTGCCGTCACAGCACTTGAATTGCAAAGTTCAGCCTGCCCTGTTTTGGCCAGTGATCCTGGCTCTCAAGCCTTGTGTGTGAGACTGTGTGTTCGCTTCAACCATGATCCACGTCAGTACTAACCCTGTCGATTGGTCGGCCGGTGTCGTCGTGCAGGAGAAGCTGGAGAAGAAGAAGGCCGAGTATGCGGAGAAGATGAGGAACCGGGTCGCGACGATCCACAAGGAAGCGGAGGAGGAGAGGGCCTCCGTGGAGGCGAGGCGGCAGCAGGAGATGATCAGGTGCCAGGAGACGGCGGCGAAGCACCGGTCGACAGGAACCACGCCCAAGAAGAAGTTCCTCAGCTGTTTCGGCTGACCAACGCATACAAACATAGTGAAGTTGTGAACTAGGTAGAGCAAGGTGCTCTTGGTTTGTTCGTTTGGAACATGATTTTCCATGATCATGGATGCAGTATATACTGGAGTAGTAGTTGGGATCGATCGCAGTGTAATGCACGTATGTAATGGCTGTATGTGTCTTTTTGTGTCTGGGATATGTGAGGTAGCTGTACAGTGTGTACGTACTCGGGTTTGAGGAATATCACGAAGTGTATCTGAAGATATTGTGCAGAGATGTTCACAAATCGCCAGTACGTTGTCAAGTTCAGAGTGACGATTTAACTGTTGCACAAGAACCAAACATGAACGAGTAGTTCTCAACAATTCACACCTGCCAAATAGAAACAACGCTAGAAGCGACTGAGATTTTCCCAAGGTCCCCAAAAGATTCGTGTATTCGATATTTTTTAAAAAAAATAGAAATTATATATAGATTGATCCTTTCAAGATGTAGGGTACAAATCGGCGCTTTCTGTGTCGAAAAGGTTCAATCGGTGTGCTAGATCTGGAAATGATTAAATCTGCGTATTATTTCTGAATTTTTTATAAATGGATATATTATTTTTAAAATCCCGTATATTCATCCAAGGGATACAACAAGTCCATACATCTGAGCATAGCAACCCGGTAGGGCGTGACCCCTGAAGAAACAAGGTAGAGTTTGAGACAAATTGGTGCAGCCCGTTTGGTTGCCAGCAAAAGGCCATCCAAACCCGGTTTGTAACGAAGTAAAAGGCACGGTTTGTAACGAAGTAAAAGGCAGTAAGTGTCGGCGTTCGGGGAATGGGGTTCCCCTAACTCCATACGCACAAACCCGAGCAGCTATGGATGACCAAGCTATGATGAAGCAAAGATGAAGGAAGACCCCGGGGAGAGAGCTGCGGGAACACATTGGATCCCATTTCTTGCAGGCTTCTCCTGCACCCCTGCCCCGGCAAGGATTACTTCACAGGCACGGAAGGCGCGGCTGGCATCACGGACAAGACCGCACACGCCCTCTACTGGGCGCAGGCGGGACATCGACAAGACCATGCATGCAGGCCGCCCGACGCAGGCAGTACGTTCGGCGTGACGCTCGGCAAGACAAGACCTGCCGTCCCCTCCACTCCAGCGGGCTGAACGGCATGAAGGGCAGCGCGGCTCAATGCTGCCACGAAGGCGGTCCGCCTTGACTTGGGCACGACAGGAGCCCAGACTCGGCGGCAAGCATGCAGCATGGCCAGCTGTGGTAGCCCCTTGGCATATAAAAGGAGGCCCATGGACGTGTTGGCGAGGGACAGAAGGAGAAGAGAAAACCCTAACTAGCTGTCAACTAGAGCTCACCACTTAGACTCGAGGGCTAGGAGAACGAACCCCGGGAACCTCCCTGGGCTTGTTCTTCCTTGGCTCACGAGAGTAGTGCAGGCTGATATGTCTCAAACGTATCTATAATTTTTTTTATGTTCCATGTTGATATTATGCCTATTGTTACATGTTTTATATACACTTCACAACATTTTTACACATTTTCTTGGACTAACCTATTAACAAGATGCCACAGTGCCAGTTCTTATTTTCTGCTGTTTTTTCCGTTTCAGAAAAGTTAGTCGGGGAATATTCTCGAAATTGGACGAAAATCAACGGAGGTCCCTATTTCACCGACACGTCCACGGAGTCCAAAGGAGAGACGGAGAGGCGCCAGAGGGTGGCCACACCATGCCTAGGCGCGCCCCCCTGCCAAGCGCGCTGAGGGGTGGTGTGGGCCCCTCGGTTGCACTCCGACGCCGCCCATTCGCCTATTTATTCCTCCTGCCCCAAAAACCCTAAAGCACCGAAGGATTTCTCCAGAAAAGTTCCAGAGCTCCGCCGCCACCAAAAACCCTAATTCGGGGGACAAAAGTGTCACATCCCAAAATTGTAACACATGTAATAATCAAAAAAATTTGGGATCAATAAAAATCTTGTGCTGCATAATGAGTGTTGATTTCTTCTTGTTGATTGTATTGCTTGTTTGTGTTAAGTTAAAAACTTGTAGTGCAAGAAAATAAAATAAAATGAGAAAAACATTACTCCCATTTTTTTGAGACAACAAATCAACCAAAATAAGAAATAATTATTTCTCTCACATCAATTCAGAGAAATGATGATCAAATCACTCTCAAATTATTCCTACTACTTTTCTCTCTCAAATAATTAATTTCAAAATCCTAAATTCAAAATTTGATTTCCCTCTTTATATATTTAAAACACCAAATGAACCAAGGTGATCCTACAAATTAAATACCCAAAACTAGAAAACAAACCTTGATAAATCCAAATGAAGCAAAGTATGAAAATAATTGACACAAATTCAAATTTGAATTTGGTTCAGGAGTTCTGTCGAACACCTTGTGAGCACAGTTGAATCTTGCCCAAATCCGAGCTCAATTTGCTCGAATTCGAGTGCAATTCGACGAATTCGTCACCTCTCTCAGTCCCTCTCACCTCCCTGATCTTCCTCTCACTTCTGGGAGCGAAGAAAAACGCGTGAAAACGACGTCTTGGACCGTAGCCATTGGAGAGCATGAGCTCTCACTAGTACAGAACGACACATCGGATACCCCTCTATGGAAACGGCAGGCGTTAGGCGACGGAGAATCGCGCGGCCAGTGCGTACAAACCTGACCTGGGCCGTGGCTGGCCCGTCAACATAGGTAACGGAGAAAGTATTAACTCCGTTACCCATAGTATTGGCAACGGTCTTAATTCAGGCTCCATTTCCGATATGTGCCTCTATAGCAACGGAGAATTTTGTGTGTCCGTGTGCAATGTGGACACGTTCCATCTTCTTGGAATTCGATGCGAGCGGAGTAACTGCTATGGCGTAGTGGCGTAGTGACGCCGCGGCACCGCCCACTACTCCTTAAAAACCCACGATCTCACTGCTATCTCAGTACGCCACCTCGCCGCAGCCATGGATACTCCTAGCAACTCCTCGGGCGTTCGCCGTGGCAGTTTCCCGCTTTCGCTGAATTGGAACCGCGTCGTCGTGCCGGAGGCCATCGCGTAGAGGCACTGGCAATATAGGAGGCCAGTGCCCTAGTCAAATGTTAGCTTCCCCGCTGGCTGGCGCGTCAACCACAGGAGGGTGCCTATGCCGCCGGAAGAGGACGCGGGATCCTCGGGCGCCCGCGACCGCAGCCGCTCGCCGCGGTGGAGAGACGCTCGTCCGCGGTCGCCTGGATGGAACCGTGTCATCGTCGGGCAGGTCGTCGCGGAGCGGCACTGGCAATATAGGAGGCCAGTGCCATGGTCAAAGGTTCGGCTACCCGGTGGCTGGCACCTCAACCGCGCGTCGGTGCCTATGCCGCCAGAAAGAGTTGAGTTGCTTCAGAGCCGCCGGCTCCTCCTCCCGCCGGATCTGCGCGACGATCCTACCTACGACGATGACGAGATGTGGGAGGGGCGCACGGGCGGCGATGACATCGTCGGCGAGGAGCCGCGCGACGACACGGACGACTACGTGGCTCTCCTCGCATACGAGCAGGAGAAGGCGGAGGCCGAGGAGTAGTTATAGTTATTTATTTTTATGTTTTTCAACTTCAATACTAGTAGAGATCAGTATAAGCCCAGTGTGTCAGTGAAAAAATCAAAGGAAACGGTTGTTTATACCCTCCATTTCCGATGTTCTACTTTGCTATAAATGCGCCCTTCACACAACCCTAAACTCCATCGCTCTCGCTCTCAGCCTCACTCTCAAAGTGTGGCGGCGCGCATCTCCCTCCCTCCGACCGTGGCGGCGCTCATCTTCCTCTCCTCTGACCGTGGCGGCGCGCATCTCCCTCCCTTCGACCGTGGCGGCGCGCATCTTCTTCTCCTCCAACCGTGGCGGCGCGCATCTCCCTCCCTCCGACCGTATCGGCGCGCATCTTCCTCACCTCCGACCGTGGCAGCGCGTACCCGTTCTTTGCTCCACCCAGACAGATCTCGTCGCCCGATCTGTAGCTGGAGGGCGCATGGCGTGTCGATCCGAGGACGACGAGGATGACTACGTACTCCCGCCGCCAGATCCGAAGGTAATACATCTATTTGTGACCGGCCATCGTGCCGACGAACTAGGGTTGTTGTCATTGTTCTGCTTAGATTTTCTTCCATAGGACACTCATGAACAGAACTAGAACTAGGGTTGTAATACATTCGAGGACGATGAGGATGACCACGGGCGGATCCACCTTGAGCCAGCCGGGTGCACAGGACACGGGGAGAAGGAATTTTTCTTTGTAAATTAGCATTTTTTCATCACATATGTACCCCTAAAAATTGTTTTAAATATATTGTGGTAACATGTGTGCATCCTGGTTCAATATGTTCTAGCTCTGCCACTGAGGACGACTACGTAGTGTCGCTCGAAAAGAACATAACTAGCATAAATCGGTAGTGTATGAAACTCATGGCTGACTTATCTCCTTTGCAAAACAGATGTACATTTCGGTGACATTGTATAAAAAGCCGGGTCCTTAGCCAAGGTGCGCTTGTCGTCCGGCATAATTGTTGGTACACAACAACTATGCAATGGATTTGTAAGTTTGTTATTCTGTCTTATGCATCCTTTTGTGTTGTATGTCCTTTATGCTAGATGTATAGTGAGCTAACATGGAGTCATATATTCTCTCTTTGCATTTCAGTGACCACTTTACAAAAGAGGCACCTTCAGTACATCAGCACTCGCTTATTGCACTATGTGCAGAGCATGGTGCTAATCCGTTTAGCTCATTTAAATGCGCCAAATACAAGGTCGGGGACAAAACGGCGAGTTGATTATATTTTGGCGACACCGTCCAAGAAGAAGATTGAATTCATGAACTCTAACAGCAAGTCATGAAGATAAATTAAGTTGGAAATGATAAGGATAAGTTTAGAGAGGCATGACATAGATAGATTTAGCTAGACATGTCAATGATAGATTTAGAGAGGCATGACAATGAAGATAAGTAATTGGTTGTCTTGTGATGCAATGTATCGGTGACATTTGTTATACCTTATGAATGAATTTGTTAGCATTTTTGTGCTTCTGCTGTGAAATTTTAAATGTCCAGTGCCAAATCTATTCCTGCTCTAGGCTTATGAAGAAACCTCAATGCAAACGAGCAGAAACAGAATCTCCGTTTCTGATGTCCAGATACATCGGCAACGGAGACTGGATGGCAACCGTAGCCAAAATCAAGCCTCATCGGTGACGTTTTTCTTGTCCGTTGCCGATGAGAGCCTTCACATCAGTGACAGGGTCGTGGACACGGACCCTTTCTCCGTTGCCGAAGGGGTTTTTGGCCCGTTTCCGATGTGTCGTTCTGTACTAGTGTCTGCACACGCCCGTGCACCTCGCACTGGTGCTTGACGAAGAAGGACACGGAGGGCGCGTTGCACGGTGCCGTCCATCCCCTCTGCTTCGCCGCGCTCGAGTGGCAAGGGGGGAGCACCTCTGAGGCTCTGCATGCTCGTTCCGTGCGGTCGAACCCGAGCGCGCCGCGTCCATGGCCGCGCGTGGCCATCGACGGAGGACGCGGTCTCCCCTGCTTCCCTCGCCAGCGCACCACTGCGTAGACGCTCACTGATCTCCTCGTGACCCCGCCGACACTCTGACGCCGTCCCTGGTGGCTCACGGCGACGCCTGGACGCCGTCAGGTCTCGCATGCGCTCGCCATGGACGCCGTCCGTCCGAGCTGGCCACGGCTCGCTCCACTGCACCTTCGTCTCACTAACCCTAACTGCCACCTCCCCACGCCGTCTGCGCACAGCACCGCCACCAATGGCGTGCTCTCCCACCACCCTAGACCCCTCCTGCACCCTGTCCACGACGCGCCGGCGATCGGCTTTATAAACCCCCACGACATCCCTTCACTCCTCACCCCAATCCACTGCTCTCACACTCTCCCCACACCCTCTCGTGCACCGCCAGGAGGGCGGCCACGATGCTACTGCCTTTGCTGCTCTGGTCAAGCACGGCCAGGAGCTGCCGGAGGAGAAGGTGGATGCCGACCACGGCCGTGCCGTGCCGCTCACCTTTTCTCTCTTCTCTGCACCGTGCGCTACTCACCATTACCACCGCACTGACCCGCACCCATTTCCCCTCTGGTTGACGCACAGGAGAAGCGCTAGGAGTTCGTCGGAGTTGGAGCACGGCGGAGGAACCAGAGCTAGACGTTGCCGACGTCCGGGCCTCCCGCAGCACGCACAGCCCCTCCCAGAAGGATCTCCGAGCTCTCCGCCGTCGGACGCCGTCTTCCCCACTGTCCCCAGCCACTCTAGGTGAGAGATCCGTCCGCCTCGCCGTCGCGGGCACGGCGGCGCCGCCCAAATGAGGTCGTCGTCGTCGCCTTGAATCTGGGCCGTTAGATTTTGAATCTACGGCAGCTTACCGTTTAGCTTTTGAAACAGACGCTGACATGCGGGACCCGCTGTCAGCGTTTTAAACTTAAAACGAGTGGGAGATTATTCTCTGCTGAGTCGCTAACGGGTGGGTCCCGCCCGTCAGGGATTTCAACATTATCCAGAGGAATTTGTTTTCCGAATTTTCTTTTAGATTTAAGCAATAGAAAAACCAGTACTGGACTCAACTTTAAAATGCAATATCTCAAGATCTAGATGTCCAAATAAATCAAACCAAAATTTCCTGGTTATCTTATGAAATTGTTGAACCAACAAAGTTGGTTTCATCCTGTTTAGATTAAAAACAGATGCATGGAAATTGAAATGCCACAGAAGGTTTAAATTGCAAACTTGTTTGTTTCTGATACTCTGTTAGTCCAAATGACTTGGATCCAATTTTGTTAGCTTTGTATTGCAGTAGCCTAGCTTACCTAATTTTGGTAGAATTAATTAAGCAACAGTAATTGTTCAGTAATAGAATCAAATTTGTAAATCCCTCTGTACTGAAACCATTAAAAATAATTATTGGTTTATCCAATTGGGTTTGGACCAATTTTGTTAGATCACATTTAACCAGTGCTAGTTAACCCTAAAAGGGTTTAATTTTATGATCAATAGAATTTAATCAGTAGCTAAAACTTGATTATTAAGATACTGGATTAAAACAATTATGTAGGGAGTTTGGCAACTCCAAATAATCCAAACTAAATTGTGTTGTCTTATACACACCAGTAGCTTTCTTTAGAAATTTAGTTTGTATTTTTGTGACCAATAGAACTTAAGTTGTGCAATTAAACATGTTCAACAAGTTTCTGCCATATTTAAGACATAAATAAATAATGTTTAACTCAATTAATTTGAAACCAAAGTGTGTTGTTTGATGTGTGCAGTGGCTATTTAGAGCACTTAAGATTGTAATGTTGTGATGTTGATTGAGTAGTTTTAGTGATTGTTCGTGTTTGTTTGTTTATTACTTAGACGAGAACGTTGTCGGATTTATCGAGGAAGGGGAATTTGTTGAACCTGAGAATCAAGACCAAGGTCACTTTGTCGAGCAAGGCAAGCTACTCTCTGGTCATGCACATAAACATGAATATCTATTTTATCTACATGTTTTACTCAAGAGCAACAATGGTTTTAACATCTTTTCAAAAAAAAATTATGAAAAACTATTTTGCCAGCTATGTAGAAGTATGGGATAGTTGGTGCCCAAAATTATAGGATGGAAACTCATGGTTTATTCAAACTTATTTGAAAATCCTTGGATGGATGGTGGTGTGCCGAGATGTCGGTGCTGAAGTGGAAAAGTGGAGAGTGGTGGTTTTATGAAAAATGCACATTGTGTCCTAGTACTATGACGACCAACCCTACCCTGTGCGACCACATTTACCCCCATATGGAAACGGGGCTTAGTCATATAATTTGCTCATATTAGTATGTGATGCCTCATCGACGGGGATGACTCCGTTATGCATGAGGGGATGGTTCGGTGACCTACCCCCTGACCTGGGTCCTCACACGTTGGTGTGGAGGATAGAAGGTTCCACCGTAAACCGCCGGGCAAAACTATGAGTCCTCATACTTAGATTCCGACGGGCTGGGTTAAGTGTTGATGGAAAGTGTCATAAGGGCAGGATCCTATACTAGCATGAGTAAAGGACAGGCTATGGTCGGTGACTCAGCTCCGCATACACCCTGTATGGCGGGACGTGGCTGACACGATGAGTTGCCGGATGGATGTGGGAAAAGCGTGCTACCTCTGCAGAGTGTAAAACTATTCGAATAGCCGAGTCCTCGGATATGGACAGTTGCGAGGCTGTCCTAAGACCATGTGCAAGTTTTACAAAGTTTTTGTTTTAAAAGAGGATGAAGTGGGAAGTGTTTTATACAACTATACCAACGGATCGGTATGGGGTTGTTAAAGTTGATTTGACCATGAAGGGCTATGGTCGGTGAATTGGAGGAGTCGAGGAGAAATATTTAAAAGGGTGGTTTTGTTGAGGAAAGGTTTTCAAACTCTTCTTATCTTCATCAACAAAGATATAGAGATGTTGTTAAGAATTAAAAGTTGAGGAAATAAAATTTAAACTGGTGCATGTTAATGCTGAGGTAGTTTGCGAGTACAATTCCAAATTGTACTCATATTGGCTTCGCCCCTGGCTATTGTCTTAGCCAGATTTTGAGGAGGCCTATGGGGAGGAGGAGTATGGCGCCGACTACGCGACCTAAGGATCTTCATAAGTCAGCTGCCTGTCGGGTTGTTGCAGCTAGGATGTATCGATCTACTACGCCTTAGTTTCCGCTGAATAAATTGGTGTGGCCCATGAAGGCACCTATGTAAGACTGGGTCTGTATGCTCGTATCTGTAAGACTTTAAATTCGGTATTGTAATGGATGTAAACTATGGTACTCAGTTCGGATTATGTGCAACGACAGACTGATCATGGGATCGTTGTGTTAAGCATAATCGGGTATTTCGGACGGCTAGTCCGGGGTCCCCACAAAAAGTCTCTGTTCCGGCACCCTGCCGGGACGGGGAAGTGCCCCCGGAGCCATCTTCATCGCCGTTGCTGCCTCCCATGATGAGGAGGGAGTAGTTCTTCATCGAGGCTGAGGGCTCATGTCGGTAGCTATGTGGTTTATCTCTCTCTCTCTCTCTCTCTCTCATGGTGTGATCTATTTGTGATCATGAGCATTGTAATCTAGGTTGAACTCATAGATGTTTTTCCCCTTCATTATGTTATGATTATGCACCTCAAGTGGTTTTATCAATGTAATCTTCGGAGTCACCTTTGTCCCACGGTGCGAAGGTGACAGTGCGCGTGTGATGCATGTAAAATGGATACATGAACTTTGCATTATTTTACTTACATTCCAATCACATTTGCATCATATAAGGGTTATATCACTGCTTTATAATGATTTTGGGAATATTTCACAAGTTTCCCTATTTTTCTGGAATTAACCATGTGTAGGCAGAAAAACCTATTTTCTATGTTTTGATGTTTCAGGGACCCAAACGACGTCCAAATGACCTACAAATTTACAAGCATCAATATTTGGAAGGAAGAAGACTTTGGAGCGAAGGAAGCGAACAAGCGGAGGACCGAGGCCCAAAAGGGGGTGGCCCACGCGGCTACAGTACCTGGCCGCATGGGGGCCCACCATCTGGAGCCTCGGAGCTCCGTTGCCGTCAAACTTTTCTCCACCGACTTTGTCTTGACCTAAAACCGACTATAAAAATAGTCCCCGACGCCCTTCGGAAAGGGGGCGGCGGAGAAACACAAAACCAAGAAACAGAAGACAGAAGGCTGCCGCCAGAGAAGATCAGAGGGGGGAAACACCGCCGGAATCACCTCCGAAAGGCTCCTCCATCCCCCCTCCGGAGTCTCCATCAACACCACCATCAAGACCAGCACCATCTCCATCAACATCTTCGTGATCCACTTCACCCCCCTCATAGTTTGAGATTGTTCGAACCCTAGCTATTGTCTAAGTATTATTCTACATGTTTGTGAATTGCTATTTGTCATTGTCTTGTGGAGAGATTATATTTTCATATTGTGTTGTATCACTTATACCATCGAATCATATCATGTCTTCGCGTTGTGAGTAGTTCTCTCATGTTCCTGGGGACATAGGATGGATTGGCAATGATTTCTACTTAACATGTATTGAGTATTTGGTCAACTTTTTTATCTTTTATGATTGTCTTGATGTACAATGTATGAAGTGTACCATATATTGAGTAATACATGAAGGTGCTTTCACACTAGTGTAATGGAGTGAGGGAGACTTGGGAGGACACGTAAACCCTTGACCGAGTCATGAAGTTACATTAGGAGGGGATTTATATCGGGGACCTTAGAGTGTAATGCTATGGTGGGACTTTATGTATTAATAATTGTGAAGTCATTTACTTGGCCACATGATCCATCGTAAGGGGTTTAGTTTATTTATTTAGCTACACCTAATTATGGCTCCGTCCAAAGAAGATTAAAACTTGACAAAATGTTTACCTTGTTGTTCTAGAAATATCTATGCCATGAAATCCATGTAGCCCTTGGGAACGTTCTCCACTTATAAGAATCACACACTCAAGCTTGTCCTCTTGCTGCATAGAGGATTGGGCTTTCTCTCTCTTTGAGAGGTTTCACTCATCATATTTTATTTTCAGCTTTTTACTTTATTGCAAACTCCACACCAAAAACCCAAAAACACTTGCATCATTTTACTTTGTCTAGTGCATAGATAATAAGAATAGTAACACTCTTATTTGAAAGGATAAACACTTATACCTTCTACTCCTCGTGGGATCGATACTAATACTTACACATTGAAGATTTCAACGATCCCCTATACTTGTGCGTATCAAGACATTTTCTGGCACCATTGCCGGGGAGTGTAGCGCTTAAGTTTTTATTCTTGTTTGTACTAGATATTTATTTTCAGTTTTGCATTTAGTTTAGTTTTGCTTTCAGTTATATATATCAAAACACAAAAAATTAAAAAAATGGAAAATACCATAAAAACTTCTAGTAGGGAATGGATGTTGGATTGGTACTCTGGGTACATGAAAGCTGCTAAAATTGCTAAGGAATTTAGAGAGTCAACATAAGGGATAAGACTAGAAGGTTTCATGAAAAGATTAAAATATATTGCTGGAGAGTGGCTTTTATTCCATAATAATACAACTTGTTGCTTTGATTATACAAAACGACACTTTGGATTTCAATGTAAGTTCCATGAAGAACGTGTCATAGCATCTTACAATACTAATGATTATACTCATTTAGGGATGGAACAAGTAGAGGAATTTATTACTTATTATGCATCTTGTGAATTGCCCACCTTTGCTTATGAAAATAAAACTTGCCCTAGAGTTAACAGATTCAAAAGAGAGGTCACTTTTATTCTTGAATATTGCATAGCCAACTTCTCTCAAAATATTTATGTTGTTGACTATAAAGAGAGGAGCAAGATTCCCCAAGAAAGTATGAATGTTTTGTAGGAAGAAGAAGATGAAAACATAAGCTTGGAAGAGGAAGAATGTGAAGATAAAAACCTAAGCTTGGGGATGCCCATGCAACCCCAAGAAAATGATGAAAATGATGAACAACTAGAGAATGAAGAGAGGAAACTTCCACCTTCACCACCTATGGATGAGGGTAACCTTCAATATATTGCTGATGATAAACTTTGCTTTTATGATTCTGATGATGGGGAGGAATGTCAACCTATGCCTAATGAGAACCTAGGCTATTATGATGAAACTAATAATGCTCCTTTACTTTTTAATAATGCTACTATTGAACTTATTGATGATAATGAGGAGTGTTACTTAAATATGCTATATGATAATGCTCTAGATGATGGCCCTATTTTGCTTGATGATTCTCCATGTTTAGAACTTGTTACTACTTTATGTGAGGATAAAAGTGATAAACTTGCTGCTTGTGACAACACTCTCACTTATGAGAGTCCTACTTTATTTTTGAACTCTCCTATTCACACCATGGAGGAGAAGCTTTTATATGTTTAAAAGTACTTATGTGGGCTGAAATTATCTTATACTAATAACCATTTCACCCATGACTATCATGTTTATGGTGCTTCTTGCAATTATTTTGAGAGAGGAAAACATGCTAATATCTTACATGATAGTTTTAATAATCCTCTATATGTTCCTAAGTTTGCAAAGTTGCACCAATCTAAAAGTTCCTTTGTCAAATTTGTGTCCACTACTTGTAACTATTATGAGAGGGGAAAATATGGTTCTAAACATTTCAATATTATTACGTTTCCTCTCTTTAAGTTCAAAGTCTTAAAATTGCTCTTGTTTTATCTTCTATGCTAATTGCTTTGTGTTTCAATGATTTATTTTCTTACAAGATCCCAATGCATAGGAAGTGGGTTAGACTTAAATGAGTTTCATATTTTTTCTCTTGATGCTCTCTTTTGCATTTCAATTCTGTTCTATGAGAGCATCATTAAAACTATCATGGCTGTCCAGAAAACAGATTCCTAAGCTTCACTGCAAAAATGTTAAAAATCACAGAAAAGGAATTTTGACCTGAAATTTTACGACAGCAATCTTCAGTTATTAATACACATTTCATTAGTTCAAAATTTTCTGATTTGAGCAACGTAAGTGCCTCTGAAAATTCACTCTTTACGGGCTGTCCAGTTTTTGACAGATTCTGTCTTTATTTTGCATTACTCTCATTACTTGTGTTTTGTGTGGTTCTATTGATCAAAGAGCAATACACAACCATAGTAACATAGCTAATGTTTAGAATCAACTCATGATATGTCTTTGCTGTACCTATGAGGATTTAATTTATGGAGACACTAACCCCTCTAATCAAGTTTTATGATGAGTTTTGTGTAAAGAGAATTTTCAAGTGGAAGAGTTGAGGGTGATGAACAATGATCAAGAGGGACAAACACTCAAGCTTGGGGATGTTACCCCTAGGCTCACCTACATATATCAAATAAGTACAAGAATTCAAGCTTGGGGATGCCAAGCCACCTCACTCCAACCATCTTGATACCAAGTAAGACTAGCTATATGGCTATAAAGAAAGCGCTTTACGGGAGGCAACCCGGTTGTTTTTATTTTGATTTTCTTTGTGTCCTCTTGCTGTAACAAGAGACTTAGTTTTTAGTTTAGTTTCTGAAATTTTTAATAAAGTGCCAAGTTTTACCCATTTTGGTTTGAAAAAGTTGCTATTTGCATTCGGAGATATTATTCCAGCACGAATCTGTGCACGGTATGATTTTTAATTCCTATTCTGTAACTCCGAATGAGCTGATATTTAACTGTAGTTGCAACTTTTCATCCTCTGTATGCATGAATTTTTTCAGAATTTTTAGAAAATTTAAGTAGGGTAGAAAAATACGTTTTGCTGCTGCTGTTTTTCTGGACAGATTCTGTCCCATTTTGTTTGATGCATGCTTTGAACTTTTAACTTGAATCTTTTAGATCCAATTGAGTTTATGAGTAGGCATACAACATTATACACTTACTGGACATTCATATGAATTTTTGTCTAAGGATTATATGCAGCAAGAAATCTATTTGTTTATCACTACTAATGTCACCCCACAGAAAAGAAATGGAGAAACGGTGTTTTGAAGTTTTTTCACAGGGATTAGAGGAGATGCACCAAGAGCTATCCAAGGATGGTGAAGACCATAAGCTTGGGGATGTGAAGACAACCCCACTGGACCAACACACTCTCGGTTTGCACACGTCTAACTTCTGTTTTTCGATCAATGCACTTTATCGCATAAACTTGGAGCGTCTTTTGTTTGTTTTGGTTTGATTTTTATTTTGAGAGACCACCACATTATCATTTATATATGAGAGAGCTACTGGAAATTTGGGTTGAATTAAGTTGGATGCTATTAAAAAGATTGGGAAAGGGATGTTTGAGTTGATTAAAAATATATATAGTTGCATGATTCATATGCTTTTAATGAATATTAATTTGCAAGTGTTTTATCAAGAGCTATCTTTTATTCATGTTTTGATGCTGAATGTTACTTTACTTTGTTTAACATGGATTAGTTAGTTCTATGGACACTCATGCATGCATTTAGATGGTCAACTTTCTCCCTCTTGCTAGCCCAAAAATTCCAACAAGCAAAAACTTGTTTCCAACACCTTCAACCAAAGTTTTTCCAGTGAGTCCACCATATCTACCTATTAGCTTTATGCTATTCCGAGTATGTTTATCATGTTATTTTGTATTATTTATACTCTGAATTAAAATGCTTATGTTATGATTGTTATGGGAAAAGTTGGTTAAAAGCTCTCACGAACTTGATGCACACTTTACTTTTATTGCACTTAATGAACATGACCATTGTGATTAAAATTATGATGTTATGAGCTTGACAAATGTCTTTGGTTGAGAGTTAGCCAAATGTGCTGTCACATGGCAAGCTTTCAACATTGCACTTCATTTCATTTAGTTGATCATGTACTTTTGTTTATGGATGCTTACCATGGTGAAATAAATGTGGAAATGAAGTAGGTTTAAATGAGTTTGTATAAATGGTTAGAGAGACGCCTGGGCCGCTAATCTAAGCCATGCATCATTCATGGTGGAAATTTACTTACATGCTATGGTGAACCTTTGTGATACACCTTACAATAAAAAGCTATCCAATGGTAAATAAAAAGGGTGTTGAGATTGTTCATTATGTTTGTTTGTCTTGTCATTTTGATATGGGCTTGTTCCATATCCTGGGACAAGAGGTACCCCAGTTGACGCTCTTATGATACTATTTTACTTACAATGATATTTAAATTGAACTTGCTTTGTTTCCCGAGTTGAGTAACACATGGGTAGGTACTCGTATTCAAGGGGCATGAGACTTTCAACCTTACTTTGTCAAGCACACTACTCATATTTGCTTTCACTTTAAACTTAATCATTCAAGATGCTATGATAGGGGCAATGAGAGCTTGACACCAAGGATACCACATTACAATCATTAACTTAAGTAGAAGCATTTGGAAGTTAGATGAAACTTATTCATGCTTTACCTCTACTCATATATATCTTTCCAAAGTGTCCACCTTTTATATTCAGATTTTCATCTACACTCTATGACCATTGTAGGATGTTCTTACTTATCATTATGCATACTTGTGGTCCATAGTACTTTTTCATTTATGTTACACTTTGTGAATTATCATTGAACATCCTTGCATTGAATATTTGATATCACTTCATAAATATCTTGCATATTGCTACTCCTTTTAAGAATGAACCATTTGACTCTATGTAGCAATAGTAATCATCTTTGATATCCATTGATAGTATTAAATTGCAAAGTCCATGTTAGTTTTATCACCTTCATACTCGAGGACGAGCATGGGTTAAGCTTGGGGATGCTGATGCATGTAAAATGCATACATGAACTTTGCATTATTTTACTTATATTCCAATCATATTTGCATCATATAAGGGTTATATCACTGTTTTATAATGATTTTGGGAATATTTCACAAGTTTCCCTATTTTTCTGGAATTAACCCTGCGTAGGCAGAAAACCCTATTTTCTATGTTTTGATGTTTCAGGGACCCAAACGACGTCCAAATGACCTGCAAATTTACGAGCATCAATATTTGGAAGGAAGAAGACTTTGGAGCGAAGGAAGCGAACAAGCGGAGGCCGAGGCCCAAAAGGGGGTGGCCCACACGGCACAGTACCTGGCCACGTGGGGCCCACCATCTGGAGCCTCAGCTCCGTTTCCGTCGATCTTTTCTCCACCGACTTCGTCTTGACCTAAAACCGACTATAAAAATAGTCCCCGAGCCCTTCGGAAAGGAGCGGCGGAGAAACACAAAACCAAGAAACATAAGACAGAAGGCTGCCGCCGGAGAAGATCGGAGGGGGGAAACGCCGCCGGAATTACCTCCGGAAGGCTCCTCCATCCCCCTCCGGAGTCTCCATCAACACCACCGTCAAGACCAGCACCATCTCCATCAACATCTTCGTGATCCACTTCACCCCCCACATAGTTTGAGATTGTTCGAACCCTAGCTATTGTCTAAGTACTATTCTACATGTTTGTGAATTGCTACTTGTCATTGTCTTGTGGGGAGATTATATTTTCAGATTGTGTTGTATCACTTATACCATCGAATCATATCATGTCTTCGCGTTGTGAGTAGTTCTCTCATGTTCCTGGGGACATATGATGGATTGGCAATGATTTCTACTTAACATGTATTGAGTATTTGGTCAACTTTTTTATCTTTTATGATTGTCTTGATGTACAATGTATGAAGTGTACCATATATTGAGTAATACATGAAGGTGCTTTCACACTAGTGTAATGGAGTGAGAGAGACTTGGGAGGACACGTAAACCCTTGACCGAGTCATGAAGTTACATTAGGAGGGGATTTATATCGGGGACCTTAGAGTGTAATGCTATGGTGGGACTTTATGTCTTAATAATTGTGCAGTCATTTACTTGGCCACATGATCCATCGTAAGGGGTTTAGTTTATTTATTTAGCCACACCTAATTATGGCTCCTTCCAAAGAACGTTAAAACTTGACAAAATGTTTACCTTGTTGTTCTAGAAATATCTATGCCATGAAATCCATGTAGCCCTTGGGAACGTTCTCCACTTATAAGAAACACACACTCAAGCTTGTCCTCTTACTGCATAGAGGATTGGGCTTTCTCTCTCTTTGAGAGCTTTCACTCATCATATTTTATTTTTAGCTTTTTACTTTATTGCAAACTCCACACCAAAAACCCAAAAACAGTTGCATCATTTTTCTTTGTCTAGTGTATAGATAATAAGAATAGTAACACTCTTATTTGAAAGTATAAACACTTATACCTTCTACTCCTCGTGGGGTCGATACTAATACTTACACATTGAAGATTTCAACGATCCCCTATACTTGTGGGTATCAGCGTGCTGTGTGTGACTCTTTGGATTAAAGATTATGGGGATACTTGCCATGAGTTGTTCTTTGTGTTGGGTGTCACTATAAAATTGTGGTGTTTGTTTAGTACTATTTTGGAGCGCTCATAGTGACAGCGCGGGGTGGCCTAGATGTGGAATACAGACTTTAAGGCGTGCTTTTATAGCCCTACGCAGTGGATTGGTGTTCGTTATCCAACGGGAGAATGGTTCGGAGTAGCATGTGAAGAGGAAGTATCTATGCGTTCAATTATGATTATTAATATTGCGAGTGTTCACTAGTGAAAGTATGATCCCTATGCCTTATTTCACATCACTCCTGTTACTAGTGATTTTCCAGGTGTGGCTGAACGGATAATTCAGCTGCTAAGACCTATAAGTATTCTTTGGCTCCCCTTGTGCCGACTCAATAAATTTGGGTTTTACTACCCTCGAAGACTGCCGCGATCCCATACACGTGTGGTTTATCATCTAGCCGCATGAGCTCTTGGTCCTCGCCGTTACCGGTGCCACCGTTGCCATCGAGCTCGTTGTCGCCTCTGAAGATCTAAGTCGCCGCCATGTTGTGACTTAGACTTAAGTCGTTGCCGCCGCCTTTTGTGCCGAAATAATGGGGTTTTTGCCCTTGCTCGAGGTGAACGACTAAAGAGGGGGGTGATACTAGCTTTGGCGTCATTCCGTCGCATCAATATTTTTTCTGCTGCCCTCCATTGTTGCATACCCGCGCAAGACTTCTTCCCACAAAGTGCTCTCCTCGACCTGGCTCTAAAAAAATGGCCAAATCTATTGTTTCTATCGGGCATGTCCGAGGGGTGATTTAAGTTTCGTGCAAGCTCGTAAAGTGTTAATGGAGCACGAGCTACACATAGCTCGTCTTTGTCAAAAAAATCAGTCAGATATTTGAGTTTCACAAAAATCCGAAACAAAAATCCTGCGATAACAATGTGCACATTGTTACTCCAAAGTTCATATTATTCTAGGCTACGCAACAAAGATAAATCCAGCAAAATTTAAGTTTTTAAAACCGTGCTGTGCTCCACACAAATCCATCCATTTGTTACGCTTTGTCCGGTCTAAAATATAACAAGTTGAAAATTTATGTCACTATCTACATCTGGCATTTTTCTCCAAATTTTAGAAACGAAAAAGTGCAAATTCTATAGTTTTGAAAATACGAGATATCCGTTCCAAAATGCCACTATCTACATATGTGTTCTGGACTGCTTATCTATGTTGTGGGCCCAAGGTGCGGCGTGTCCAAACCAGGTCGCAAAGGTGCGGTGCGACGCAACCGGGTCCGGCCGAGCCATTTCACTCACCCCTTCCCTTCCCCTCTTCCAAAGCCCCTTCACAACAGACCAAGAACACAAAGAACACCAGCAGGCAAGGCATGGGGATCGAATCGCTCGACGAAATTCCCAGCTCTTGTTGCTTGGCAGTTCGAGGGTATCATTGAAGTTTTAATGGATATCCTACTCTGGAGTACTAGCTTTCATCTGTTTGACTGAACATCATTTATGTGAAATGATCAAACTGTCTAGAGGCTTTTAGGACGGCGAGCCAAAGTTATACTAAACTTCCATACTTTCCTAAATTTATTAATCATATTGTGGTTTTAACAAATATATGTTTTATAATACTTAGTTAAAATTGTTAGCAATACAATATTTGTTCAAGTATTTTCCTTTATATAGTTGCTGTGTATATCAGTGAAAATATATCTAAGTTTCATAAATTAACCCTTTGTTATCACCTTTAACAAAATTGAAAACCACCTTAAATGTAAGAAAAAGGGAAAAGACTCATGTCTCTTTTTTTTACATTGATAAATTATATATCTGTACATTATTGTGTGACTGTTCTTCCCTGTGTTTAATATTATTAAATATAGTGATAGAGATTCTTAGGCATACAACCTAAAAAATAGATTAATGGGATTAATAGAGGTGTGTAGTGTATGGCTATCTGATGCAAGTAAAATGCATACATGAACTTTGCACTTTAATTGCTTATATTCCAATCATATTTGCATCATATAAGGGTTATATCAATGTTTTATAATGATTTTTGAGAATATTCATTTATTTCATATTTTTATGGAATTAACCCTGCACAGGCAGAAAATCTCGTTTTCTTATTTTAATGTTTCAGGGACCCAAACGTCAACGAAATCAACTGAAAATTTACGGGCGTCAATATTTGGAAGGAAGAAGACCTGTGGGCGAAGGAAGCGAACAAACGGAGGTCCGAGGACCAAAAGGGGGTGGCCCACATGGCCAGGTACTGTGGCCGCGTGGGGCCCACCCGTTCGGCCCTCGTGGCTCCGCTGCCGTCGATCTTTCGTCCACCGCCTTCGTTTTGACCTAAAAACGTCTATAAAAAAGGACCCCTGGCGTTTCGCGAAAGGAGGCGGCGGAGAAACACAAAACCACGAAACAGAGAGATAGAAGGCTGCCGCCGGAGAAGATCGGAGGGGGGAAACGCCGCCGGAATCGCCTCCGGAGGGCTCCACCCCCCTCCGGCGTGTTCATCATCAACATCTACAGTAAGAACTTCACCATCATCACCATGATGAAGGGGGAGTAGTCCACCCTCTGGACTAGGGTTTGTGGTGGTAACTTTTGTATCTCTCCCCTCTCTTGAGCTTCACTAATTAGTACCGTATGAGCTGCTGAACATGATTACGGTCATCTATGTAATACCTTTGTGGTGAATATTGTGGTGTGAGATGATTTGTTATGCATTTATCGTTGTGTTGGATCTTTCGTGATTTGTCATACTTTGAAGTATGATGTATGTGGGTACGGGATGGCCGATGTGACACGGCATAGGTATTGAGTGACACAGTACCGCCCAACATCCTTTATCTGGGGGTAAAAAGAAAGAGTATGATGTGGGAGTGAGAGAAACCACGCTAGCCTTACGAGGGGTGACCTAGCAACACAAATGAGTATTTCTTTCAACTATGTGTTTTAGTACATATAGCCGTCATAAAAAGCTACCATTAAAACATGACAATTGTGTGTACTTTATCTATAACATGATGATCACCGTAGATGAGAGAGATGATTAAGTGAACCCATGAACCATGTCCATTGTTCCTATAAGAAACATACACTTGAGCTTGTCCTCTTGCTACATAGAGGATTGGGCTTTCTCTTTTTGAGAGCTTTCACTTGCTACTACCTTTGTCTTGTCCTCTTGCAAAGAAGAGGATTGGGACACTTTTACATCCATCAAACCAACCATCTTGTTCTCTAAACTTGTTTAGTGCATAATCAACTAAAACTTGTGACACTTTAGTTATAGGGAATAGATAACTTTTCCTTCTTACTCTTGCGGATCGATACCTTACTTCCACATTGAGAGGTGCTACAGTGATCCCTTACTCTTGGGGTTTATCACTATCCAAGAAAATTTATAGAAATATGCTGGTGTGTATATAAAGTGAACAGTTGGCATGATCTTTGTGCATATTCAAATTTGTCTTACAAGTTGAAATTGAGTTAATAATAAGTTGATTATCTATTCTTGTTTTTGAAGTGGCATTTCTTATAGTAATCACATACCAACATAAAATATTATGAGGCACGCAACTTTTGCACACACAAAAATCAATTATTACATATGCTCACCGCAATGCACACAAAAATATTATGGAGCCACGTCACGGGTTTATGTTGGCGTTGTAGCTCTTGACCTCTCGTGGCCCCTACCCGCTGGCAGTGGGGATCAAACTTGGACGGACTCAACGCGCTTGTTGTTGACGTGACCGCGCAGATCTGGAGTCAAGGCGTTTGACCCACGCTGGCAGTGGCGGAGGCTGCAATCTGGCAAGGTTTGGCCTCATTTCAACTCCACCTACATATTCGACTTCTATGCTGCTGTGTATAGGGGTGGATATCGAGCCATCTCGACTCAACTCGGCTCAACTCATAAATACTCGTTAGTTAACGAGCCAACTCAACTCAACTCATTAACTAGACGAGCACCCGACCCCAAGTTGGCTCGACTCAGTAAAAACTCGAGCTGGCTTGGCTCAGTAAACTCATTAAGCTTGGTAATAAACGTCAACAACATAAACATGTATGGCGGGAGTAGTCCAGAATATAACGTGAACTTAGACATTCAAACATTGTTTAACAAATAATTGCCCATAGCATAAAATTGACAGCATGATGGAACATAACAGCTAGGTATGCCCTACATGTCTCTACTGGCTATGCTCATGCGTAAATATGACCTAAATAATGTGGGCATTATAGATCTGGACTATGTGTTGCATGCTGATGAACAAAAACATTTAATGGAATAGCCCACTAATTAATGGTCTTAGGCATATTACAATCTACACGAGTTTAACGAGTACTCGTAACTCGACTCATTAAACTTGTTTTCTTAATGAGCTAGAAATGTCAGCTTGGCTCAACTCATTAGTTTACGAGTTCGAGCCAAGTTAAGCCGAGTTTTCGAGTACTAATTAAACTCATGAGTTTCGAGTTTTATTTCCACCCTTAGCTGTGTACATATAGCCTTTTTTTTTAGTTTACGTGTACATATAGCTGCTTGGGTCGCCATACCTCAAAACAAATGCTGATAGCTGCTTGGAGTGCGTGCGGTGGCGCAACCTTCTTCCAAGTTGTACTAGGAGCAGCACGAGTAGTACTCTCGCCGGTGAGGAGATGGAGAAGCAGGAGGCGAAAGGAGTGTGTGCGGTGGCGCCGCCGCCAGCTACCGTTGAAGCTAGCAACAAGCCTGCTGGCGGGGGTGGAGTTGTCGAGAGTGAGAAATTAGTCCCATCTCTTTTGCTTCAGTTTCACCCCACCAGAGTGCTGGGACTTCGCTGATTACTCGATCGATCGTTGCAGATGGACCTCCGGCACCAGCGCGGACAACACACGCGCCGGGTTCGGCTTAATTGAACTTTTGCACAAGAGAACTCTGTTTTGGCATGTCTGTTTGGCCGTAACGTGATTATATGTCTCGGCTGAAAATTTTGGTGATTCAGGGCTGAGCATAAGATGGCATCCATCCTGTCGCGGGAGAACACCAAGAAGGCAGTGGCGGAGCTAGAATAGTTGGAGCCAGGGTGCACACACGGTGCCACAACACATTTAAAATATATTTTGGGGGTGGATATGTGGTGAAAAATTGCTATTTTACAAAGAAAATTTCTTTTTTCCGGTGTCCTGTGCACCCGGCTGCTCTAAGGTGGATCTGCCGGTGCAAGAAGGCCACCGTGGAAGCCAAACTCCGAACACGGGAGGTCTGTCAAACTCTGAACCTTGCCTTCCCAACACTCGAATTGCAAAATTCCGCCTGCCCTGTTTCGGCCATTGATCGTGGCTCTCAAGCCTTCCCAAAGTCATGATCCACGTCGTCAGTAGTAACTCATCTCGATACGTCGCCATTGATTTTCTTGCAGGAGAAGCTGGAGAAGAAGAAGGCGGAGTACGTGGAGAAGATGAGGAACCGGGTCGCGACGATCCACAAGGAGGCGGAGGAGGAGAGGGCCTCCGTGGAGGCGAAGCGGCAGCAGGAGATGATCAGGTGCCAGGAGACGGCGGCGAAGCACCGGTCGACAGGGACCACGCCCAAGAAGAAGTTCCTCAGCTGTTTCGGCTGACCAACGCATACAAACACAGTGAAGTTGTGAACTAGGTAGAGCATGTGCTCTTGGTTTGTTCGTTTGGAACATGATTTTCCATGATCATGGATGCAGTATATACTGGAGTAGTAGTTGGGATCGCAGTGCAATGCAGGTATGTAATGGCTGTATGTGTCTTCTGTGTCTGGGATATGTGAGGTAGCTGTACAGTGTGTACGTACGCGGGTTTGAGGAATATCACGAAGTGTTTCTGAAGATATTGTGCAGAGATGTTCCCAAATCGCCAGTACGTAGTCAAGTTCAGAGTGACGCTTTAACTGTTGCACAAGAACCAAACATGAACGAGTAGTTCTCAACAATTCACACCTGCCAAATAGAAACAACGCCAGAAGTGACTGAGCTTTCCCAAGGTTCACAAAAGATTTGTATATTCGATTTTTTTTAAATGTTTTTATGTAGAAATTTAGAATTATATGCAGATTAATCATTTGCAGATGTAGGGTACAAATCGGTGCTATGGGTGCGCTAGATCTGAAACTGATTAAATCTGTGTATTGTTTCTGAATTTTTATAAAAGAATATTATTTCAAAAATACCGTATATTCATCCAAGGGATACCATGTGTTTGGTTACTTTTTTGACCTTTGCCCCTGGAAAAACGAGACATGAGACAAATTGTGTAACCCGTTTGGTTGCCAACAAAAAGTCTATCCGTGCTCATTCGGCCGGTAACGAAGTAAAAGGCTCTAGGTGTTTGTTTGCATGTGTGTTTCATAGATGCAAACTCTGGTGTCTGGTTGCTTAAAGATGGTCACTGTCGTCATTGCTTCTCACTAGTGATCTTACCACGGACTACACTACGATAAACATGTAAATAGAGTAGCAAATTAACAATGTTTCAGTTCTAGCTACAAGCAAATGTCAGTTTATCACGACATTAAAGTGGTCCTAGCTACTAGCAAATGTCGGTTATATAACACGCATACGGTATTAGGGGGAGTTATACGGTGGTGGCATGGGGGAATCATCTTCTTCCTTATTTGTTTTCCAGATCCTAGTGTTACCCCTATCTGCCCACATTGCATCCATCCACTCTTGCCTCAAAATTTTCCAAACTTCTTAGTCATGAGCTTCAACACCATGGCCAGAGTCGGTGTCACATCATCTCGCCCGGGAGATACTCATTAATACCCCCACCCTAAAATCCAGTTATACGGAATGCAACATGCAAGAAAAGCTTAACTTGGCTGGCGAACTGGTGGAATAGCTTCTGATTAAGGATTCAAATCAGCAAATGCCCTCTTCAATGTGACTTTAAGTCTAGAGTGTCTCAGACTGAAACAATTGTTTGGCATTTTAGGGATAGTTCCTTGCTCAGAACTCATTAAGATTTTTCTTTTGCGTCAAAACTCATTAAGAGGGTACGTGGTATCCCTGAAGGATGAAAGAACATCGTGACGACATGCATATACTCCATCTCCAAGGTAGAACTTGCCATCCAGAATATTGGTCTCATCTGGTCGACTCAGCAAGGATGCTTGCATGATGGGCTGATCCTTCCCAACCAGCTACTATTTATGTGAATATTAAAACAAAATCAACAACAATAAGCAAATTTTGACTGGTGTAATGGTATGTACCCTTGTAAGCGGCAGCCTCTAACCTCAGCAGTGACATGAGTACCATCTCAATTGCACAACACAATCCTTTTGACATGAAAAAAAATCTTGTGTTGCACAAGAAATCAATGATGACATGGCATGAACTAACAAATATGATTTCCTCGCCTTGAAAAATGGATGCCACCTAAAATTGGTTTTGAGCTATCCAACTGCATACATGATTGATATTGTCTCACTTGATCTCCTGAATGTGACGTGAATCACTTTAAATCTACATGAACGAACATTTGCTAATTTCTCTTCCACGCAGGTCTGGATACTATCTTGTAACAAACCCCTTACCCTAAACGCCACCACTAGCTTCGCATTAAAATGGGTCTACCCATTAGCATCATGCATATCCTCTCGCGGTCTCGGGTAAACAGTGGATCGTACCTGGTTACACCCCTTTAATTGCGATAAACTGCTCTAGGATGGACTAACAGGAGCAGAGCCTCCATCGTAGCTAGAAGTGTTGCTGCCTGAACGACAAGCGGCATCCGTTCGTCCTAGTGAAACCAAGGTGCATAAGTAACAACGGAATCTCTAGTGACTAGTGCTACTCTATGCCTTGCAAGGTGGGAAATGGTGCTTACCGCCATGAAGGAGAGGGCCATGACCAGCAGGTCTCGAAGACGAGGAGGTGGATAGATAGATCTTGCTCCAGCCGTCGTGGCTCTTGGTCCTCGCCACTAACGGTGCCGCCGTCGCCTCCGAAGATCTAAGTCACCGTCGTGTTGTGACTTAGACCTAAATCGTCGCCCCTGCCGCCTTTTGTGCCAAAAAATGGGGTTTGTCCTCCCGCTGAAGGTGACCGACTAAAGAGGGGGCAAGACTAGCTTTGGCGTCATACCACCGCACCAATATTTCGTCTCCCGCCATCTCCATTAATTGCTGCATCCGCGTGCACCCCCCGCACACGACTTCTTCCCTCACAGTGCTCTCCTCGACCTGGCTCTGGCTCTGGAGAAATGATTGAATCTATTATTTCTATCAGGCTTTTCTGAGAGGTGCTTTAAGTTTCGTGTGCGAGCTCGAAAAGTGCTAACGAAGCCCGGACTACACATAGCTCGCTTTTTTTCAAAAATTCAACGTGAGAAATTTGAGTTTTAAAAACTTCGAAACAAAATCCTATGATATAACATCGTGCAAATTTTAAATACAAAAATTGTTATTATTCTAGGATAAGCAAAAAAGATATATATTTTTCACAATTTAAGTTTTTAAAACTGTGTTGTGTTCACCACCCAAATCCACCCATTTATCATTTTTTGTCCAGTTTAAGATGTAACGTATTTCTAGATGAATTTTTCTGTCACAATCTACATCTGGCATTTTTCTCAAAACTTTTGAAACTTAAAAGTGCAAATTTTATAGTTTTGAGATTATGCGTAGCGCGCGCTCGGGCTCCAAAATGCCAATATGTGCTTGGACTGCTTCTCTGTGGTGTGGGCCCAAGCTGCTGCGCATCCCAACCGGCTCGCAAAGGTGGTGCGGCGCAACTGGGTCCGACCGAGCCGGTTCCCTCACCTTCCCCTCTTCCAAATCAAAGCCCCCTCCTTCATAGCAAGAACAGGAAGAACAACAGCAGGGCAGCAGACATGGGTATCAAATCGCGCTTCGGAGGACCACGCTGTGGCGTGGTGGTTGAGATGTTCACATGAACAGTGTTCAGCGGCGGCACTGTTCACGTGAACAGTGTTCACGTTGTAGCAAATTTGTGGAGGGCCTTTGGGGACTGAGCCCTTAATCAGTCTGCCCAGTTTCTAGCTTCTGGGCCGATTCCGCCGTGGTTTAGTCAGAAGTATTGTGGTGTGCCCACCACCATAGGGGTTTCCCAGTAGGTCTAGGCTCACGGAGGCTCAAGAAGCTTAGTATAGTCTGATTAGGTCTAGCTTACGCACAGGTGGCGTGCGTGTGGTGTTGAGTGTGTGTGAAGTGAGTTGTGCGTGAGTTCAGATACTACAGCGGTACTGTAAAAGACCAAAAAAAAAATCGCGCTTCGGAATTCGCAGCTCCGATAGGCTTGGAGAAAAGCTGCTCGAGCCGTGGCGCGACCGACCGGGCGCCGCGCGCGGCGCACAGTCACTTGCAGCCGGCCGGGCTCGGAGTCGGCGCGGCCGAGGGATGGATGCGTCCGCCGCGGAGTCGGCGCGGGCGAGGGCGCGGAGGCCGCCTCGCCTGCATTCGAGTCTCCATCCATATAAGCTCCCTCGCAGGCGCAGCGATCGTTCGACCCATTCCTTCCACCGCAAGGTTTCTCGCAGGAGGCTAGGAAGGCAACCGCCCCCTCGCCGACGACGTGCCCTCCTCGTCGCCCCATCCCCGCGCCTCCTCTCGCCGGCGACGAACCACCTCCCCCGGTCTCCTCCGCGCCTCCGCTGTAGGTAAACATCTGGCTCCGCAACCTCCCGCCTCCCCCCTCGCTTAGGACTCTCTAGCTCGACGAGCGCTTGCGGTTCTCGACCTCACCGCCGACGAAGGAGGTAGGAGGCCACGGGCTTGGAGCGCAAGTTGGTTACGGCGTCGTCTTCGCGGCTGTGGAAGCGCTGCGTGGCGTCGGCCTCCTAGCGAACGTGCCGAACGATGCTTGTAGATATGCGCGCCCCACCGCCCGCAGGGCCGCGACGACGCCTCCGCTATTGGTGCGCCTCTGTCCCCGGCTCGGCGCCGTCCAACACCGCGCTAGCGCCGCTGCCCACGCGCTTGCTGCTAGCGTCGTCTGCAATGTACATCGTGCTAGTCCGTTTCAATAGCTTGATGCCCACCAATTTCGCTCCTGTCGCTTCACTTTTTTGTTCACATAAGCTGTTTGTGTTAATGCTCGATGTGGCATCTGAACTTATGCAGGTTTCTGGTTAGATAATTAGCTATTTACAGCTTGTGTGCAAGCTTCAATCTAGATGATTTGCTATGACACTGTGTAGAGCTAAGTGGAACCCTTCCACTCTTGTATGGCTTTCCTATCTAGATTACTCTAGAGGCACATTGATAAGAAACTTATGTGCAGGCTTCCACTGTGGATTACTATAGAGCAACTCTTCCACTATGTGTAGAAAATGTGGTGGCGAAGTGACTAGCCTGTTTGTATCTGGATGACCACTATGTGTAGCATTGTGCAGCACAATTTGATTCTACCAATTAAAGCATAATAGACCCTTCCTCTCAGTGCATGTGGCATTTTCGTTTTCCATGTTTTAACTTTGACCACTAATTTAATTACATGTGTCACTTCTTATACAACTAGAAACTTTATCCGGATACAAGTAATACATACTGCATCTAGTTGGTCAACATTTGCAAGCATGTGCATTTCTAATTGGGGACGAATGGTGGCATCTACACTGACGTAGCCTCTAATCTTCTGTTGTTTAATCTTCTTATTTATCTCTCCGTTAGATTCTGTTCGAACCATGGGCAATTGGTGGAACCGGCGGGGGCCTTCTCGTGGAAAGGGTGACTGGGATCCGAAAGAAGGAAAGCCAGCTCGTGCTCCCAATCCGAGACCTGCTGAAGGTGGTGTACTTTACTATTTTCTTTGCCCATCTGTATTATCACAAATTGAACTAAATGTGTAACATCGTGTAACACCCTTACTAGATTATCAGTGGCAATATCTCAGATACAACACTCAGAAATGAGATCGGAGAGGGAATCGGGGTTGGAGGAGAGACGGAGGAGTTCCAGAGAGGAAGAGTTCAGCAATTACACGAATGTTCAGGCATACCCCTACTCCACGCCACGCCCAGCTTATAACATGCTGGTACACACGCACGCTCACCACACGGTAGTTGCCAGCTTGGCAACTAGTTGACAAAGTCCATCGTGCGTTGCCCAATCGCCTGATGCCACCTCAGCCCGCAGTATTGACATTTCCCGCCCTTGAAAGCCTGCTTGACCCCAAGCAGGAGCATATGGAAAACGGCGATTGAGATCTTCTGGATCCTCCCAAGAATTGAGGTCTGGCGGCAATCCCTCCCAGCGAACACGAATGCGATATGCAGTTGCTCCCGCATGTGGTACATATCGGCGTTCCAGTATCTGCAGCGGCTGACTCGCCGAGGCAAAGTCCAGTGATGCAAGCGAAGAACTTACAGGAACATTGGCAGGCACATGACGCTTCAGTTGTGACACATGTACAACTGGGTGGATCTTGCTCGACGGTGGAAGCTCCAACTTGTATGCCACCGCACCCACTCGCTGCAGCACTTTGTAAGGACCAAAGAAACGGAAGGATAATTTTTGATTACCTCTGGCTTCAACAGATTGTTGAATATAAGGTTGCAGCTTCAGATATACTTGGTCTCCAACTTGAAACGAACGCTCACAGCGGTTCTTATCAGCTTGTGCCTTCATTCTTTGTTGAGCATGCAGAAGATGCTGACGAATGACTTCCAACATTGTAGTTCTTTCTTGCAACCAAGTTTCCAGCTCTGCTGAAGCACAATTCTGCACTGAAATGCCCAATGCCCGTGGAGGATAACCATACAACACTTCAAAAGGTGTACGACCTAAAGCCGAGTGAAATGATGTATTATACCAATATTCGGCCAGAGGTAGCCAGGCAGCCCATTTCTTAGGACATGAATGCACCATGCACCTGAGGTACCCTTCGAGACATTGATTTAATCTCTCAAATTGTCCATCAGTCTGAGGATGATATGAGGAACTCATGTGTAAAGTTGTTTCAGCCAGTCGAAACAGCTCCTGCCAAAGTTTACTAGTAAAGATCCTGTCTCTGTCTGATATAATCATACCTGGCATTCCATGCAATTTGTAAACATGGTTCATGAATTCCTGTGCCACTGTAAAGGCTGTAAACGGATGTTTCAAAGGGATGAAGTGACGATATTTTGAGAACTTGTCGATAACCACCAGAATGGTATTATACTTGCCAGACAATGGAAGACCTTCAATGAAATCCATGCAAATCACTTGCCAAGCTTCTGTGGGAACAGACAAAGGTTGTAACATGCCAGGTGATTTCACATGTTCAGTCTTGGCCTTTTGATAGATGCTACAAGAAGCCACATATTCCTTGATGGTTTCCTTCATTCTTGGCCAAGCAAAATACAATTTCACTCTTTGATATGTTGCCAACACACCTGAATGGCCACCTATGCCACTAGAGTATAATGCTTGCAAAATGTGATGTTGAGCCAACAGATTGTTGCCCACCCAGATTCTGTTCTTATAACGAATAACACCATCTTGCAATGTATAGCCTTTCTCATTTGCATGTGTCAGACTCAATTCCTGCAGCAAGACTTTGGACTGTTCATCATCTTGATACCCTTCCTGCAAATTATTCAGCCATGCTGGCGATGCAGATGAAGCTTGAACTGTTGTCAAGTCATGTGGCTGTCTGGATAAACCATCAGCTACATTGTTAGTGCTGCCCTTTTTGTACACTAACTTGAATTGTAGCCCCATCAGTTTGACGAAAGCCTTGTGCTGCAAAGGTGTGTGTAATCGTTGATCGGATAAATGCAGCAAACTTTTGTGATCAGTATGGATCTCAAATTCCTGATGCTGCAAGTATGGACGCCATTTTTCAATTGCCAACAGAATGGCGAGACATTCCTTTTCCTAGGCTGACAAGGTTTGGTTCCTGGAATTCAGTGCTTTACTTAGGTATGCCACTGGATGTCCTTCTTGTAAAAGCACAGCACCAACACCTGTGTTTGATGCATCAGTTTCAACCACGAATGTTTTCTTGAAATCTGGAAGAGCAAGTACGGGAGCTGTTGTCAATGCCAACTTGAGTTGTCGAAAAGCTTCTTGTTGAGCTGGTCCCCAAAGAAACAATACCCCTTTCTTGAGCAATTGTGTTAAAGGCTGCGCCAGAATGCCATAATGCTGAATATACTTGCGGTAGTACCATGTGGTGCCCAACAATTGTCGCAGACTTTTGAGGTTTGTTGGTGTCGGCCAGTTTGCCATTGCTTGGATCTTTTTCTTATCTGTGGCAACACCATTTGCTCCCACGACATACCCCAGATACTCCAACTCTGTCAGAGCAAAAGAACACTTGCTTCGTTTGATAAACAATTGATGTTGTTGTAATAGCAGGAACACTTCTTTCAGATGTTGCAGATGTGTTTCCATGGAGGGACTGTATACTAGAATATCATCAATAAACACTAGTACACTTTTTCTCAACAATGGTGCCAGAACTTGGTTCATTGTACTTTGAAAAGTAGCTGGAGCTGATGTAAGACCGAATGGCATCACCAAAAATTCATATAAACCTTGATGAGTGTGAAAAGTTGTTTTGGGTTCTTCTCCTTCAGCTAATCGAATTTGGTGATACCCAGAACGAAGGTCTAGTTTGGAAAACACCTTGGCTCCTGCTAACTCATCAAATAGCTCATCAATAACTGGTAATGGATGTTTATTTTTCACTGCCAGTGTGTTCAGCTGTCGATAATCCACACA
Organism: Poa pratensis; assembly: GCA_947311845.1. Classification (NCBI taxonomy): domain Eukaryota; kingdom Viridiplantae; phylum Streptophyta; class Magnoliopsida; order Poales; family Poaceae; genus Poa; species Poa pratensis. The sequence continues at coordinate 2,817,004 of CAMZMU010000107.1, forward strand.
GAAACGCCACTGTCCATCTTTCTTGCGAACCAACAACACTGGAGAAGCAAAAGGACTTGTACTGCATTGAATCACACCATTGCACAACATTTCATACACCCGACGCTCGATTTCGTCCTTCTGTTCATGTGTATATCTGTATGGCCGTGTCTTGACCGGCTGAGCTCCTGGAATTAACGGTATTCGATGATCTTGTGCTCTGCGAGGAGGAAGAGTTTTGGGCTGTTCAAATAGATGCTGAAACTCTGTGAGCAATTCTTCAATTAAAGGAGGTAATGGTGGAGCAGGTTCCTCTGCTTGGTCCTCTTCATTCAAAGCACACACAGCATCCACTCTCTGGTCTGTCACTTGCACTACATGAGTGATTGCTCCTCGCCGTAACATTCCTCGAAGTTTCTGTGCTGAGACTTTCTTGCACTTGGCTTTTGTTGTAGGAACACCATGGAGAGTAATTCGTTTACCTTGGTAGGTGAAACGCATGACTTGATGTTTCCAATGTACCCACATAGGGCTATGGAGATCCAACCAATCTTTGCCCAAAATCATATCATATCCTCCCAACGGCAACACATTCAGAGTATGCTGAAAAGTGTGGCCTTGTACCGCTCACTCAAAATCTGGTACACAGGTGTCACTTCGAATTGGTGCACCATCTGCCACTGTAAATTTGAGTTCCTTCATTTGCTTGATATCACATTGTAAAGCATCTGTCATCTTTTGACTCAGGAAAGAGGAAGCACTTCCTGAGTCAATCAGAATCAACAACTGGTGTTTACCCACTGCTCCTTGTAAGCGAATAGTGCACTTTGGTTGACTGCCTCCAGAATTCACTTCAGCTGTTGCACAAAGTTCAGGGCTGACTGCAGCCAACATCATCAGATCATCAGGTTCAGACTCACTGTCACTTGTTTCTTTGTTGAATGCCTTACTGCCCGGTAACACATCCATCAATTCTTCAATGACATGTAGTGGTATATGATCAGGGCATTTATGTGTTCTACTGTATTTCTCTCCACAGGTAAAACACAGGCCCTTTGCTAGCCGGTAAGCCTTGAGTGTATCCAGCTTATCCTCCCACTTGCCCGTGTCTTGTTTCTTATGATCCTCCCCTCTGCCACTAGTTTCGTCCTTGTTATTGCGATCATAGCGCGAAGCAGACCTGAAGTGCTTGTCATTCGAGTGCTTGGGTGCTGCCTCCAGCTCCTCTTCCTGTAACAGAGCCAAAAGACTAGCAGTATCCAGGTCTTGAGGTAAATGTAAACGAATGGCAGCACGTAATTCAGGTTTTAAGCCTTCTATGAACTCATCGATGAAAAAGCTCTCATCTAAGGCTGGATTATATAACGATAACTGGTTTCTCAGCTTCTCGAACTGCTCAACATACTCCGCTACCGATCCTAATTGTTTCAGTTGACGTAGTTGTCTCCTATACTGCACATATTTGTTTTTACCAAACTTTTCATGAACTAATCTACACATTTCTCCCCATTCTTCTAATTTTCCTTTTGCCTCAACATTACGAAGCCACAAGGCGGCTGTTCCTTTGAAATTCAGGGATGCATAACGAGTACGCAACCCTGGTAAGACATGATATAGCTCAAAAAACGTCTCACACTCTTGCTGCCACATCATCGGATTCTCCCCATCAAATTTCGGAAAATCCATCTTAGGTGTGGAATGAACAACTGATCGACCTCTGAAATCAGCTCTACCAGCAGAATCCATGATCTCTTCAGAAACAATACCGCTATGAACAGGTAATTGGATCTGGTGAAACTGAGATGTACCAGCTCCCGGGGATTGATGCGGGTTCCCAAGGATACCCCGAGCATCTCCCCGGCGTAGTTGTACATCGCCGTGGTCACTTGACCCGGGGCCTTGGTTGATCGCAGATGAGCGCGCCAACGCGGCCTCCGACGCGCTCGTCGGCTGTCGCGGAACTGCGCTAGCCGAGGTCGCCGTCTGCGTGATGTCGCTGCCTGCCAGCAGCGTCTCCTTGCCCGGTGCCTGAAGCGGTGGCGCCGTGCGCTCGAGTCGCTCCTCGAGAAGATCCGCGCGTTTGTTGTTGGTGACGAGTTGGCCTTGCAACTCATCCACCTTGGCGTCCATGGCCGTCATGCGATCCAAGACCTGCTTCAGCATCGCCTCGATCCCCATGTTCTGCGCCGCCAGCTCCTTGTTCTGAGTCGCCAGATCGCCCATCACTCGCGTGAGGTTCTCCTCGATCTGGTTCTGTGTATGTCGCGGAGCCAGTTCGAGCGATTGACTCCGATCTAAGCCAAATTCGACCAATCGCGGGTGTTCCCGAAGGACTCTTTGCGCAGATCAGAGATTGATCTGCACCCAAACGACCAGGAGAAAAAAAAATCTCGCGAATTGCTTCGATCAAACCTTGCGCCGCGGATCTGAGATGGCTCTTGATACCAAATGTAACACCCTTACTAGATTATCAGTGGCAATATCTCAGATACAACACTCAGAAATGAGATCGGAGAGGGAATCGGGGTTGGAGGAGAGACGGAGGAGTTCCAGAGAGGAAGAGTTCAGCAATTACACGAATGTTCAGGCATACCCCTACTCCACGCCACGCCCAGCTTATAACATGCTGGTACACACGCACGCTCACCACACGGTAGTTGCCAGCTTGGCAACTAGTTGACGAAGTCCATCGTGCGTTGCCCAATCGCCTGATGCCACCTCAGCCCGCAGTATTGACACATCGGTGTTCAGATCTTGTGACGGAGTACGTGTCTGTGTCAGTTCAGAGACTCGGTGATCCAGACGAGTCCGACGCCAACCTAAAGTGAGTACGCTCTTGTTATGCGCTTTAATATACAGTTACTTTGCCGTCAATATGTTAAGATCAATGGTTTACTAGGATGTTGGTTACGGGGACGACGACCTTTGCGGAGTTCACGGCTACGGCGAGGACCCGACTCAACATTGCTGCTGATATTGCCATCGAGTGGTTTGTTGGCCCGAGACGCATCGCACCTGACAACGGTAATGCCACCTTCGTTTTGTATGCTTGTCTACAGATGTGCCGTGCTTTTCAGTGGCAATAGTAGGATATTAATAAATGGCTAAAATGTGCAGCTGCAGAGATGGGGTCCTTCCCAAAGCAGGACTACCTATACGTTTCATACTTGTTGCCGCACGTGGATTAGTGTGATAGGGTTCCAGTGCTGACGTATGCTCTGAGCTATTCGTTCCGTATCAAAATACTTGACGTATATTTGTCTAAATTTGGATATATCTAGACACTAAAAACGTCTAGATACATCTAAATTTGGACAAAGTCACATCAAGTAATTTGAAACGGGGCCAATACCACATTGTGTGACGGCTATAAAAACCCAAGAGATGCAGTTTTGTGGTGTAATTCTGAGATAGATGTATTGGAGAACCGGACGTGTACTAGTGTAGACGCGTGTGAATGATTGCAACATCCGTGAAATGCCGAATTTAATTCACCCGCACGTTTTGATACACACGAACTATACTAGCTGATGATTGTGTCAATACAGTACTTGTATACACTCCATACGTTCCAAATTACATCATGCATCTCATGTATGGATGTTCATTTTTTTCCCGTATCTCATCTATCAACACACGCTTTAATATGCATGTAATATTTGATATTTAAAATATCTTATAATAACGGACTGATATTATATTGTACTGAGACATTTGTGGTTGGACACAACCTCCTCACGTGCGACCAAATATTTTATGCATTATCCCTGTTAAAGGTTGGAACTTCTATTTTTCATTACGGTTTTGATCCTGTTTACAGCCCTGAGCAATATTTCTTGCACTGACATGCTCCTGAAATGTTCAATGTCTCGTCAATTAAACAAGGAAATGAGTGCATTTTTAACATCCTGACTTGCAGAAAAACAATATTGTCTTCCTCAAAAAAAAAACAATATTGTGCAAGCAAGGACTAACATTATACTTTAGCTACTTATCTGTAATTATACAACACAAGAGATTGCAGCTGCAAAATCCCCGGCATTTGTTACAAGTGATGGCGGATATATAGCGCCATTTATCATCTCTAAGTACTGACTCGCCGGCCTATCTTTTCAGTTTTGGCAAAGCGGAATTACAACACAAACTCGAACCGGATACACTATGGAAACACCATTCTTGCATCCTGATCATCCCTAACCTTGCCTGTAGAGAAGTGAACCGTGGCAGATGACTGGAGCCCAAAGGTTATAACAGTACCCACCAAGCACTTCTCTGGCTCTGTAAACGGGAACTTGCACGGCTTTGGAGGGTTACCGCTGCATTTCTTACACGTCATCCTAGGCAACAGGAACATATCCTTTAGGTTCACCGCTGTTTCCATAACACGTCTGGCATACTTCACCATGTAGTCTTCATGGTGAAAACCAAAGATGACGAGGGTGGCCAGATTGTTGTGCCGGAAATTAGATGTAGATGACTCCCAATCTACACCCTTATTCTCGCTATATGAGAATATATTCCTATCCTTGGTGTCCATTTTACACAAATGATCCCATACCTGCGTGCAATCAGACACAGGTAATTAGAAACATATCAATAATTTTGCATCCATTTGTATTTGATGCGAGAAGCTAAATTAAATTAAGTGCAGCGGCCCTAGGTAATAACATACCGTTAGGTATAGTTCCTGAAGACTGGGTGCAACTTCAAGGATGAACAATGTCCAAGTAAGATCATACCCTTCAGGAATTTCATCTAGGTACACAAATCTTAGTTGATTGAACATAGATGCCTGCCTTTTCGTCAGGACTTCTGTCTGAACCCAAATCTGCAATAAATAAACGCATGATGAGACGAGAAGAAATGAAGTAAAGCCAAAACTAGCAAAACATTTTTCTTAACTTGCCTTTTCGCATTCAAATCCCAACTTCAGATATCGCAGAGAAGTACCAACAACGACCTTACTTAGGTTGACCATCTCATGCGAGCTCAGACAAACATTGCAAAGGCTTAAGGTCTCGAGTAACGGGACATAACCGAGAGATAGTGTATCTTCTAAAGAAAACCAACCAACAAAGGTCATCCGCGTGAGCTTCGGGAGTGAACTGAGCTCGATTCTTACAAAAGAGCACTCGACGATAGCAAGCTCACTGAGCTGCGGGTGTTCAACTTGCAGCAAGGGCCAGGTCCCCGAGTCACAGTCACTACGGGAATGGCCAACAGTGCCGACGGCCAGAACCTGTGCCGACGGCTATTTATCGGGGCCGTCGGCACAGGGTCGTACTAGGGCCAGCCGTCGACAAGTCCATCGGCACAGAAACGGCCGTTGGCACAGACGTTCTATCCCGACGGCCACCGTCGGGACAAAGGAAGCCGTCGGCACAGCTTGTGAGGTGACGTCGACGGCACTCTGTGCCGACGGCTTTGCCGTCGGCACAGGACTCTACCATTTTTATTCATTTTTACCCTATTCTTCATTTTTATGTATCTATTTATTACTCTCAATTAAATTTAATATGTTTTTATTCATTTCTATATGTATATAGCTACGCCAAATAGCGGTCTCCACCCACATAAAATAACGTCGCGAATCTTATCTCTGAAGTATTATATGCGAATGTTGATTTGTGTTATCGCATGTGTGTAGATATTATTGCAAGTGTTAGGGTGGATATTGGTTTTCCATGTACCTCCACGCATTGTTTATCCCGCCATCTTTCTCATGTTCCTATGGCCTAACCTAACCCAACCAAGCAAAAAAGTCCACTGGGCTACCCCCTTTCGACGCACGTCTATGGGGGTAGACGGAAACGTTAGGGTTTTTCCAGCGGATTCAGGGTTTCGCCGAAGCGGGGCCCCGGAGCGTCGGAACCCCACCCAAACTTAGGTTGTGCCATACCATATGTATACAAGTGTGTTTGTGTGTTTCAAATGTCCAGGAATCTACTCCTAGGTGTGACCGACATCACCGGCTTCACTTTCTCTCTAGTGAGTTTCTGCACTTAGAGGTGAAAACTCCCCTTTCGGGCGAACCGGATGGAATCTTGTGTCGATTTGGGGTAGACTTTGGTTTCTCATGTTCCTATGGCCTAACCTAACCCAACCAAGCAAAAAAGTCCACTGGGCTACCCCCTTTCGACGCACGTCTATGGGGGTAGACGGAAACGTTAGGGTTTTTCTAGCGGATTCAGGGTTTCGCCGAAGCGGAGCCCCGGAGCGTCGGAACCCCACCCAAACCTAGGTTGTGCCATACCATATGTATACAAGTGTGTTTGTGTGTTTCAAATGTCCAGGAATCTACTCCTAGGTGTGACCGACATCACCGGCTTCACTTTCTCTCTAGTGAGTTTCTGCACTTAGAGGTGAAAACTCCCCTTTCGGGCTAACCGGATGGAATCTTGTGTCGATTTGGGGTAGACTTTGGTTTCTCATGTTTCTATGGCCTAACCTAACACAACCACGTAAAAAAGTCCACTGGGCCACCCCCTTTCGACGCACGTCTATGGGGGTAGACGAAACGTTAGGGTTTTTCCAGCGGATTCAGGGTTTCGCCGAAGCGGGGCCACGGAGCGTCGGAACCCCACCCAAACCTAGGTTGTGCCATACCATATATATACAAGTGTGTTTGTGTGTTTCAAATGTCCAGGAATCTACTCCTAGGTGTGACCGACATCACCGGCTTCACTTTCTCTCTAGTGAGTTTCTGCACTTAGATGTGAAAACTCCCCTTTCGGGCGAACCGGATGGAATCTTGTGTCGATTTGGGGTAGACTTTGGTTTCTCATGTTCCTATGGCCTAACCTAACCCAACCAAGCAAAAAAGTCCACTGGGCTACCCCCTTTCGACGCACGTCTATGGGGGTAGACGGAAACGTTAGGGTTTTTCCAGCGGATTCAGGGTTTCGCCGAAGCGGAGCCCCGGAGCGTCGGAACCCCACCCAAACCTAGGTTGTGCCATACCATATGTATACAAGTGTGTTTGTGTGTTTCAAATGTCCAGGAATCTACTCCTAGGTGTGACCGACATCACCGGCTTCACTTTCTCTCTAGTGAGTTTCTGCACTTAGAGGTGAAAACTCCCCTTTCGGGCTAACCGGATGGAATCTTGTGTCGATTTGGGGTAGACTTTGGTTTCTCATGTTCCTATGGCCTAACCTAACACAACCACGTAAAAAAGTCCACTGGGCTACCCCCTTTCGACGCACGTCTATGGGGGTAGACGGAAACGTTAGGGTTTTTCCAGCGGATTCAGGGTTTCGCCGAAGCGGGGCCCCGGAGCGTCGGAACCCCACCCAAACCTAGGTTGTGCCATACCATATGTATACAAGTGTGCTTGTGTGTTTCAAATGTCCAGGAATCTACTCCTAGGTGTGACCGACATCACCGGCTTCACTTTCTCTCTAGTGAGTTTCTGCACTTAGAGTGAAAACTCCCCTTTCGGGCTAACCGGATGGAATCTTGTGTCGATTTGGGGTAGACTTTGGTTTCTCATGTTCCTATGGCCTAACCTAACACAACCACGTAAAAAAGTCCACTGGGCTACCCCTTTCGACGCACGTCTATGGGGTAGACGGAAACGTTAGGGTTTTTCCAGCGGATTTAGGGTTTTGCCGAAGCGGGCCCCGGAGTAATACTTGTGATAAGAGTAATAAATAAATACATTAAAAAAGATGGTTTCCCATGTGCCTACGGAAAAACTTGTGATAAGAGTAATAAATAAATACATTAAAAAAGATGATGTAAGTGAAAAAAAAAGGAAAAGCCTATGCCGACGGCAAGTCCCACACCTTATCCTTATCCCGCCACAGCTCCTCGACCACCCATAGCCGCATTTCTTCGGCCGGCTACCCGCTCCGCGGCTGCCCCGCTCCCCTGCCGCCCTGCTCCGGCCAGCCACGACCCCGCCGCCACCCGCCCCTACCCAGCCCCGCCGCCACCCCGCCGCCGGCAACCCCGCCCCCTCCACCCGCCAGCCGCCATCCCCGCCACCCGCCCCTACCCAGCCCCGCCGCCAGCCCTTACCCACCCCCGCCGCCAACCCCGCCGCCGCCAACCCCGCCCCTCCACCCGCTAGCCGGCAACCCCGCCCCCTCCACCCGCCAGCCCCTACCCACCCCCGCCGCCAGCCCCTACCCGACCCCCGCCGCCACTCGCCCCGCCTCCGCCGTGCTCCCCTCTGGCCGCACCGGCCCCGCAACCTCGCCGCTCCCCTCGACGTGCTACCCTCCTCGCCGCAGGTACCCTCCGCACCGCCAGGTGCTCCTCGCATCTCCCCTATTTTCTGTGTATTTTAGATTTAGTGATTTTAGGAGTAGGATTTTAGGAAAATTAGTGGTAGAAAAGAGGAAAATAGATGGAAAATTAGTGGTAGAAATTAGAAAATAGCACAATAGAAATTATAGATGGAAATTTAGTGGTAGAAAATAGAAAATAACAAAATGATTTAGGGATAGATGTAGCAAATAAAATGTTGTTGACAATCATAGAAGGAAAATAGGTGTTAGTGTTTTTATATATTCATTTCATATATGACTAACCCGTGTATCAAATGCTTTTACTTAACTAAGTATCATGTCGGAGCCGGAGCGAAAGTTTCGTGGTGTTCATCGGAGACCCACGAAGATCCCGACTTGGGCAGCTCAGATCACAGTGGATCACAGGAAGATCCAGCTTGGTACTTTCAGGTGCCCGTGGCAGGCGGCCCGCGCCTACGACTGCGCGGCGGTCCAGCACTTTGGGGCGAGAGCGATCCTCAACTTTGAGGATGAGCGGAGCGTGGCGCATCTGTTAGCGCCAGATGGCATGAGGATCGCGACGAAGGCCGAGGAGAGGGAGCACCGGCAGGCAGAGAGGCTGCTCAGGGCGCGCCACCAGCGCGAGGAGGATGACCCCTTGGTCAAGGATCTCCTCCTTGATCCCCAGGTGATGGCGGTCCAGTACCAGGTTTTCAGCGAGAGCCGGCAGCAGCGCGGGCAGGGCGAGGCCGGCCCCTCCGGCACGCAGCAGCAGGGCGAGGACTCTAGCAGCAGCCTGTCCTCTTGTTGGGACCGCTTGGACGACGCCACTGACACCGGCGCGAGTCGAGTTTAGGATGTCTATCATCCTACCTGTCGTACTACTAGACTTATCTTGCTACCTGTTGTACTGCTAGACTTATCATACATGCTACCTATGTATTATTGTGCTACTTGTCTATATGTGTTATGTTTAGCTAATATGGTTACATCGTTCTGTGGTTTATTCTGTTTTATGTTTAATTATTAGGTAAAATGGAGGGATATTTGCTTATATATTTCGATTGTTTGTACTTTTTAGATGACGTAGCTTCCCGCCAGCCAGCACCGTCGGTCCCGCGCGTCGTCGCGGCTTCTCCAGCTGAGGAGGGGCCGCCTCGGTGCCCTTTGTTTTGTCGCCCTCTTCCGGAGCACGTCCTCGACCTTCTCCGGCCACCGATCACGCTTCGAGGGTATAAATCTTTCGCCTCTCTTGCTGCATAGGTTTATTTTGGTCTAGATCACCAAGTCAGTCGCGTAACCCGAGTCAGATCCCATCCGGAAGGGTTACAAATTTATAAATATGCAGGATTGTCCATCTTTGCATATTTATAACCGTAACACTTCCGGGTTGTCCTGTTGGACAGTCCGAGTACGTGTAGATCGGGTCGTGTTCCATGTTCTACCCCTTCCTGAGACGTAATTTCGGCAGCACCTCCCTGTTGTTCTTCGGATGCACACCCTCTCGGCTTGACAAGCTCGAGACGTGTATTCTGAAGAACAGCGGGGAGGTGCTGCCGAAATTCCGTCTCGGGTCGGGGTAGAACATGGAACACGGCTCGATCTACACGTACTCGGGCGGGATAGGCCCTCCTATTAGAAGTGTAGGTGAACCCTTGCATGATGTAAAGATTAAAATTTGACCGTAATTAATCTGGTGACACTAAATCATTTTATTATTACTTGGTGCATATTAAAAGACTGCGTGCTTGTTTCGCTCCCAATAAAGCAGAGGATGGCTGATAATGGGTGGATGTACACTGGCCGTGTCGATAAGATTAAAAGAACAGAGGAGTGGGAGATGAAGACCAATATATTAGTGAAGGAGTTAGGGCGTGGTTCAAAGGCAAAAGGAGTTCGTGGAAGGTGCCCTTGCACTCATTGCAAGAATCGTGACCGTCAAGGAAAGGAAGATATGACTAAACATCTTTGGTTGTATGGGTATACGCCTAACTACGTCACGCATGTCAAATTTGATCAGTACGAACGTCTCAGAGTTGGGGTGATGCGGCAGCGGATCGATGGCAATGAGTACGATGGGTTGAGAAACATGCTAGATGATCACCATGCTGCTTACATGCCGGATTCGCCACCTCCACAGGAGGAACAGGAGGAACCGGGTGAACCGGAGGCACCGGATGAACCGGAGGAACCAGAGCCAACCGCGAAGGCTTTCTATGAGACGATGGCCTCGGCTACGAAGCCTCTATACGAGGGTGCAAACCAGAGCCAGCTCGATGCCGTAGCTCAACTACTAAGTGACAAGTGTCAGTTCTCCACCACCCGTGCAGGCTTTGAAGCTAATCTGACAACAACTGGTAACATGTTGCCCAAAGGGCATTGTCTGCCAAAATCCATGCACGAGGTGAAGAAACTATTGGGATCGCTCAGCATGGATTATGAAAAGATTCATTGTTGTCCAAAAGGATGCCTGTTGTTCCGGAAACAATATGCGAATGACAAGTACTGTAGCCTTTGTGGGGCCTCTAGGTATGAGGAGAAAACGCTGCCTGATGGTCGGAAGAAGCAGGGAAAAATCCCTGTGAAGGTTCTTCGGTACCTCTCATTCATAAAAAGAATGCAGCGGCTTTTCATGTCCGAGGAGTCTGCCAAACAAATGACTTGGCACAGGAAAGGGAAGAGATACGTCGACGAGTTAGGACGGGAAAGGATGGGACATCCATCTGATGGTGAGGCATGGAAGAAGTTCGACTTGAAACACCCCCTTAATTCAGCAGATGCTCGGAATGTCAGAATTGCAATAGCAACAGATGGGTTCAATCCATATGGGATGTCGACTGCGTCGTACAGCTGCTGGCCCGTGTTTGTTATTCCGCTCAATCTCCCTCCTGGGGTACTAATGCAAAGGAAGCACATGTTTCTGTCGCTGATCATTCCAGGGCCCGAATACCCGGGGAAGAATTTGAGTGTCTACATGCAACCGCTTGTGGATGATTTGCACCACTCATGGCACAATGGGACGTGGACATACGACCGAGCATCAAAGAAAAACTTCTTGATGAAAATTTGGTTCCACTATTCCATGCACGACCTACCCGGGTATGCCCTATTCTGCGGATGGTGTACAGCTGGTAAATGGCCATGCCCAGTGTGCAGGAACCAACTTGAGTTCCTTTGGCTAAAGTCAGGTCGCAAGTATGTCGCGTTTGACAAGCATCGACAGTTCCTCGAAGGAAGCCATCCTTATCGAGAAGACAAAAAAAACTTCACGAAGGGCATAGTTGTGCGTGAAGAAAAAGCAATACCGAAGTTCGATGGTGCAAAAGTTGATGCCGAGCTACGTGCTCTCGTGCCTGCTGAGGGATCTATCCGAAAATTTCAGGGGTATGGTGTAACGCACAACTGGACTCATGTGGCAGGCTTAACGCAGCTAGAGTATTACAAGGACCTCGAACTTCCCCATAACATCGATGTGATGCACACCGAAAAGAATGTTGGAGAGATGATCTTTCACACAGTCCTGAACATTACTAAGAAGACAAAGGACAATGTGAAGGCTAGAGTTGATGTTCAGAAGCTCTGTGATAGGGAGAGATTACACATGCGGCCTCCGAACCCTCGTCAAAAAAATTGGTTTAAGCCAAATGCCGACTACTGCCTTAATAATATCCAAAAGAAGGAGGCATTGAAGTGGCTCAAAAACATCGCCGTGATGTTCCCTGATGGTTACTGTTCCAATATAAGTAATGGAGTCAATCTTCTTACATCAAAAGTCACTGGGCTGAAGAGTCACGACTATCACATATGGATTGAGCGGTTGATGCCGGTGATGCTTCGAGGGTATCTCCCCGATAGTATCTGGCGAGTGCTTGCGGAGTTGAGCCATTTCTTCCGCACGCTCTGTGCGAAACAGATATGTCCCCTGATTATTGCGAAGCTGCGTGATCTTGTGCCGGAGTTGCTATGCAAGTTAGAGATGATCTTTCCGCCAGGCTTCTTTGTTCCGATGGCACATCTCGTTGTGCATCTCGCGAACGAGGCACTCTTGGGTGGACCGGTGCAGTTTCGTTGGCAGTTTTGTATTGAGAGAGAGTTTAAGTACATTCGAAACATAACTGGAAACAAAGCTAGGATTGAAGCATGCATAGCTGAGGCAACAATACGACAGGAGATGGCAGACGCCGTGACAACGTACTTTCCCGATGAAGTTGCCACTATGCATAACCCGGTCACTCGGTACAATGTCGACGAGCCCAAGAATGACCCCAAGCTCCTCCTCTTCCAATGTCCCGGTGGCAAGGCCGGTGCCGGTGAAAATTGTAAATTGACCAAGGAAGAGAAGGATTGCATAATGCTCTATGTGCTTATAAACATGACGGAAGTACTCGATTTCATGAGGTAAATGGTGAACAAATTACTTTGCAACTAGTAACTCAGTTTCGGTCTAATACGTATTTTCTCCTTTTAGGCAATTCCAAGATGAATACTGGTTGGGAACGGTGGATCCCGATCCCGCGGAGCTGGACACTCTTCTGAAAGAGGGTGCTCACGGAGGAAAAAAATTTGTGTCTTGGTTCATGGGAAAAGTAATTTCTAACGTGTCCCTATTACCTTGCAATATGTGACTTGTCCCTCTTATTACACGTAACTAATGCACAAAACAATTTGAACCGTACTTGTAGGGAGCTGATCCCAACGTTGAGATGACAGATGAGCTGAGATGTGTTTCCCAAGGATTTAACCGTACCGTCATGAAGTATGAGAAGTATGATGTGAATGGGTTCCGCTTCCATACAGAGTATCACCAGAATAATCGTCCTGGAGCAAAAACTGTAAATACTGGGGTCTTCACCAAAGGATCCAGAGGAGCCGATGGAGCCAATTACGTAGATTACTACGGAAGGTTACAGAACGTATACGAGCTGACGTTCAATCGTACAAACATAGAACTCAAGCTCGTTGTGTTCAAGTGCCACTGGTTCGACCCATGCACTGGACCACATGGTGGACAGAGAAGTGAGCCTTCCATTGGGTTAGTTGAAGTTAAGCCTTCAACCACCTATACCGGAGCCGATGTCTATATTGTGGCTCACCAAGCCAAGCAAGTTTATTATTTGCCCTACCCATGCCAGAAAGAGAACCTCAAGGGCTGGGAAGTCGTGTTCCGGGTATCCCCACATGGTAAGCTACCCAGGCCCTCCGACGACGATTACAACAACATTGACCCTAAAACATACGAGGGAATTTTCTATCAAGAGCAAGAGGACTTCGGGCACTTTGACTTACAAATAGGTGGTCTCGAGGAACTCGAGAACAATGCACACACTCATGGTGAGTCAGTGGTCGATCTGAAGGACATAGATGTGCTCTCGAAGTTTCATGCGGAAAATGACGACGATGACGAGCCTGGCGATGAGCTTCCGCCCTACTACTCACGTGATAGTGATAGTGATAGTGAGAATGAGAACCGACACCCTGATGAGGAGAGTGATGACGATAGGTATTTATTTTTGGTATCTACATGTTATTATGTCTTTTATTCTTTAGTATTTATTTTTTGACATGCTTCTTCATTGCATTATGTCTTTATGCTTAGTGTCTACATTTTATTATGTCTCGATGCTTACTTGTTTTCTCTTTCTCAATGCAGTTGATTGAACAATATGAGTCAGGGCAAGGAAAGCGCTTCTGGTGGTCCTTCTCCCGGTGCTACGCCGATCCGACGCTCACCTACTATCAGCCGGGGAGATATGGGGTTCACCCTGTCGCCGTCTCCGCCATAGATGTAGGGTCTTGGGCGTCTAGACATCTAGCTATATATGTATGTATCTATTTGATGATGGTCCTATGTGTGTATCTACCTGATGATATAGCATTTTGTTTGATGATATGGAGCCATTGTGTGATTTTGTTTGTAGTGAATTTTCGTGATTTTTGATTATTTTTTCTGCTATTTTTGCCGCAAAAAACGAGCTGCTGGTTCCGAAAATCTGGTAACACCTGTGCCGACGGCATTGCCGTCGGCACAGACCCCTTAATGTGACAAAATGGTCACCCCTATGCCGACGGCATTGCCGTCGGCACAGGGCTCTCCCAGGAGCGCCCAGCTGCCTCCACGTGGCAGATCTGTGCCGACGGTTTTGCCGTCGGCACAGGCTCCTACCCCTGGCCCGGCCTGTGCGGGCCCACACGCCGCTGTGCCGACAACCTAGGTGCCGACGGTGCGTTTCTGGCCGTCGGGAAAAGCTGTGCCGACGGGTTATGTCTGTGCCGACGGCCAGGTGGCCTATGCCTACAGGGCCCTATGCCGACCACCCTGTGCCGACGGTGACCGTCGGCATAGGTGTGTGCCGACGGCATTGGGACCTTTGCCGACGGGCTTCGGCCGTCGGCACAGCTGGTCATTCCTGTAGTGAGTGGACCAAGCGTAGATACTTTAATATCTTGCAAGTGGCGAAGATGTTAGAGATCTCCAGTTCACCAAATGTCAAACATTCTAGCCGGAGGCTTGTGAGACCACCAAATGCGATTGGACAAGATTCAAAGAACGACATGAATTGTCTCCCATTGCCGTCAGGATCATCATCATCGCAGTAGCCTTCCTTCTCTGTTAGAACTGTGAATTCAGCAATCTCAATATTCTGGGTCGCCATCGTGTGGCCCACAACACGTCCAATGGATATAGCATCGTCATCTTTCAAGAAGAAAGAAACACACAGAGACCGGATGGTGTTTCGGCTCGAATCCCTTTGTGCCAGGATACTCTTTGTGGCGTCAACCGTAGCTGCATTGATCCGAACAATTTCATCATCGCAGATTGCGGGTCTATCCTCAGGATGGAAGTCATAAAGATCAATGTTAAGTATAGAGAGCATAGCGGGGAGATGCCGCCACCGTCTGGAGAGGATGCAAGATCTCGTAGCGTCGCGGAGATGGAGTCGTTCAAGGATGGTAAGCAAAATTTCATCTGGCAATCTGTTGAGTCTATCATCTGGATTGTCTTCCTGCACATGGCATGAAAACAGGTCAGAGTTGATTCCATATCGGTCACAAAATATGCAATTTTCGTACGGTCTTATGAAAGATGAAACTTTGGAGAAAGAATGCAAGTATTCTCAAATTTGAAGTTCACTAGTCTAAAACACCCGGTACAAATATGGCCTGAAAGGTGTTCCACAGCATCAACAATATACAATTTAGACACAATCCAAAAAACTTATGTGCTTTTTGTATATATATACTTCCTTAAAGTTGGAAATCCTAAACATTTTTACTCAGTTTACAGGCCACCTGTTCGGTGACCAAGGGAGTATGAGTGTATGACAAGACAACTCGCCACCATGTCGCCGAAGCAGGGAACTGGGAACCGCTGAACCGGTCGCCGGAGATCTTGTCTGCCGACGCGCAAGTGCACCTCTGGCCTCCTCTGAATCTGATGGCTCCAGCAGCGAGCTCTTGGAATTAAAAATAGATATACACCGGCTGGCTACCTCTTCCGATTGCAATTAGGAGACCGAATTCGATTTCCTCGCGTACTCGGAAAGGGAGCTGCTTCTTTTGCCTGCCTGCCTCTTCTGAAACTGCAACCTTCACAGTGGAGGAAAGGCAGCGGCGGCCAACGACCAGCAGACGATGGGCGTATTACTTGTGCATTATTTGTGCATGTCGCGACGACGACGGCGCGACGCGGGGGCTCGGCCGGCGGCAGGGCAGCCAGCCCTCTCCAGCCTAATCGCCACGAACCGCATGCATATAGATCTATTTCGCTTGGAGAAGAACCGCTTGATCGGTTTCTATCTTCTCCGATTAACTGGTTTCCGGCGAAGATGGAGGTGCTAGAGCTGATCGCGTATGCGTCAATACTCAAAAACCGTCCCTATTCTGGCCGCGTCTTGTTTCGTTCGGCGGAGTCCGCACGTGGATCCGGAGATGGAAAAGGTCGTCGCCGATGCGACGGCGGAGGCGTCTTAGACCCGCCTGAGCCTTGGCCTGCCGTGGATCGCAACTAAGCTCTGGTCATCGTAATCTTTGAGATTGTTCAAGACGAAGAACAGAGGGTCAGTAGATTTTATGCTACGGAGTTTGCCTTGATGCTTTTTTCTTGTTACTCCGTAATTTTTTTTCAGAGTTTTTTTTATAGAAAAAAGGCTCTCAGAGTCCACAATGTGTCTATAAACCTAATAAATGCAGTAATAACTAGTACGTATCGGTTCCAATTTGCAGTGTGTTTATAAAATCTAATAAGCGCAGTAATATAGACTAGTATCATCTTCATGATACTAGTGTAGTAATTTCAAAACTTTCTGCTACAATGGCCGCTTAGATTTTTTTTACTATCAATCTAATAAGCGCAGTAATATAGACTAGTATCATCTTCATGATACTAGTGTAGTAATTTCAAAACTTTCTGCTACAATGGCCGCTTAGAATTTTTTTACTATCTACTACTATGGCCCTTCTAGATACATCATTCACAATGCCTTACCTGAGTAAGTATCACGGAACGCATACTTGGTGCACCCGATCACCAGTTGCTTGTTTGTGTTCTGGGCCGGCCATAGACCAGGCAAGAAGGGCGACGGTTCGAGGCCCCAAGAAGAGGAGGATCCAAAATGTTAAAGTATATATAATAATCACTATGTTATTACTCATTACTCTCTTGTATTTTTTTTAAAGCATTATTTTTGGTAAAAGAAGCATATTTTTTTTATGATTTTCACTTACTAGTGAACGTGCACGTGTAACGCACGACCTCAACTATTAATCAATATATTATAATACATATAACCACAAAACTACCAATTTCTTCATTTCTTTTTGCATCGGGATGTTCACGACCTCCACTATTAATCAATATGTTTACAACACATATAACCACAAAATACCAATTTCTTCAAAAAATAATTGCATCGGGATGTTTATTCAGGTAATGATACTTGATAGTTTGGAGACAAGTCTAGTCTCATATGAACTTTACTCGTTTGGTCGATCTATATGGTCTTTCATCCAAGTAGTTTCAAACCTGTACCCACGTAGTGTTGCAAATATATTTGTCAACTGGCTTTATGGTATTGACAACAAGTTTAGATTTCTATTTAGGATGGGAGCTTGCCGTGATTTGATCGCTCAGGCTGTAAAAATGATAAAAAATAATGATAACAATTTCTCTCTTATGCAGGTTTACCTGTTGTACACATCTGGTTCGTTCATGGACATCTCTATAACTGGAATTTCGCCACCTATTTATGGAGGTGTCTTTTTTATCCCACGTGGGTGGTGGCAAAATTTGCGGATTAGACCTCCATCTACTCCATAGGCGTCTTACTGATTTTTCATAATTCTCCTTAGCTACTTCTTTTGTCTGCTTTGGCTATGTGCATCTTTATTATGCAGATATCCGGTATAATACTTTTGTATCCATTAGATGCTGAGTTATGAAATGCCCTTTCTCGAAAAAAAAACTCTAGTCTCCTGATACAGTAATAAGAAGTACAGATTTCACTTTCTGAGGTAAAGGAAAACGACCAAAGCAAGGTTCTCTTTTTAAGCTTTTAATCTATAAAGTTTCACCAAGTAGCCTATTTCAACAGTAATCTGTAGAAAAATCCACAAACCCACCGGAGTCTATATTAGAAATTTAACTTCACTATACGCACCCAGCAACCACCATTTATACCTGATACAAATTCATTGTATAAACACACCACACACTGATCATTTTCTTTATGGTCCTACTGATAATTTACCACGTACACTAAGCATCCAGTGAAAAAAAAGTCCGAACGTTTGAAGCTAATCATCTCCACGTCCTCTTGAGGTCCTTGGGCTGCAAGCTATGGACCACCGTGTATAACATAATATATTGTTAGTCTGATAGCAATGAGTTCATGTTAATTTTCTATAAAACTGAGATTGGAGGAATGCATTTCATAAAAAATTTAACAGCCACACTAATAAGTTTTTGTTTATAAATTAGATAGTCCTCAAAACATAAAATAAAATCTAGAGCTCAATATATTCATGCAAGACAATAGATGTTGAAAGCATTAAAGTCTAAAATCTATGAAGATCATACAGATCAGTACAACCACCTCTCTGTCATCTAGTAATACTTACATCCCTAATAAAATATAATTTGAAAATTTCTCCACCATAGAATAGGAAAAGAGCGCTTGACGATCAACGGGACATGAATATTGCCCGAAATAACCTCATGCTGCAGCTACTCCGCAAGTCCAGTACTCCAGTTAGCGCAAACTTGCTTCAGGAGTAATCAGTGTACAATAAACACCAACGTACAGCAAGTATGTCACCAGAGATTCGTCTCAACATCATGCACCATTTAATCGAACACTACAGTTGCATCGATGACAACGTAGCGAAGAACGGTATGTATCGTATAAGCGGGTCGCGCACTGGCGCCTGCCCCCGAAGGAGACACCTTCTCCTCTACCCCGTCCCCGCAACCTGCCCTTTGGCCTCCACCCTCTACTCCTCTCGTCCCCGGTTGTGAGATGCCCCACATGTGCTGGCAGTGGCACGAAGCCCCAACTCCTGTTCCAGTGCCGGCGCTCGCTGGCCCCACAGAACGGCGGCCGAAGCGGCTCATCCGCGTCCGCATGGGTAGTAGCGGCAGTCAGCCGGCCGGCGTTCCGCATTAGCCTCACAGGCGCGGAGGCAGCGTCCGGCGCTTGCCCCCACCCAGTGGTTTCTTGGCCGGCGACACGAGCTCACTCCCGCAGTCCCGCTGCGCCCCCCTAAGTCACGGCAGCCGACCCTGAGGCCTGAGCGGCGGCGCCACGATACCGTTGAAGCCTCCTGTGGATCCTCCGGCAAAGCCGCAACGCCCTCCTAGTGGTGGTAGTCAAAGTTCCGGGAGGAACTGTCGACGGCGTGGAGCTCGGCGGCCGCGGGGCTCCGGGAATTGGATTGGGGAACTGTTTTTTTCTTTCTCACGGGACTTGATTTCTTTTTAGCTGTGGCAATGCTTGTAAATACACGAAAGTGAAAAGGTGTGTTGAGTTGTCAAACATTGGGACAATCTGGATCGTTGATGGATAATTAAACGGTTTAGATTTAATTTATCCCAACAAGTTTGCTCTTTTAATAGTACTAGTTGACGTGCACGTGCAACGCATGTAACTAACCATTGCAAACAGTATGCATAAATGAAAAAAAAATACAGAACATAGTACAAATGTTAGAAATTTTGTTAGTCGTGTTACAATAAAGAGAACATTGTTAGAAATCCCATGCAATTGTTAGATACATAGTTATTAGCTTACCAGTACATTACGTCCAACCCAAATACAATGCCAATTCTTGGACACATAAGATTCTCATATGCTTCGTTCCTTCTACATGTGTTCTAGGTAGTCTATAAAATAATATGCCAACTTTACCATTAGGAATGAGTAGAAGTTGAATTTCGTGTCACAAAACATTCATGAATCAGCGATAGCCAATATTGAGAATCAATAAATCTAACCTGAAACTGAATCATGCTCAGTTGCTGACCTGAAACTGACATAAATCCACTCTTTCTTGATGTTCCTCCCATGATTTGGTAACCTTTCTGATTTTGCATTACAATACAACCACCTACACCAAAGTACAATATAGGTAAAATATATATGCATTTGTTCCACTTGATTGTACGTCTCGGATGATCCCTACACCCTTCTCCCTAAGTTCACGGGTCTGGTGCAACCGCAGCAAGAACCCTGCTAGATTACATGAAAAACCATTCAACTCGAATTTGCATACTACACCTTAATTAAAGGCTTGAACCGAACCATCTTGAATGCACAACTCCCAGGAACGCAAATGGATGCATCCTTATCTGAACAATCTGATTCCTTTTTGACAAGAGCATATATCGAAATATGATCCATGTTTCTGGTACAACGAACATTAATGATTCTTCTCACCGTTTTACCTAATATTTGTAGCTTTTCAGTGGTCTACTAAATCAGACTTGCACATGGCCTTGACGATAAATTTTACCACATATGTGAATTATGTGTATGTTGATCTAAAATAAATTGAATTCTATACCTGAAACCTGATAACCCTATTAATTATTCTGCTTAAAAAAATAACAAAAGCACATCAGAGTGTCAGACCAATACTTGGAGAATTTTTCATACATAAAGTAGTATCAGATAGTTGTCCTATGTCATACATGAATGTAACAATTAATGTAATGCACACCTAACGCATGCTATTACAATTCAAAGACTGCTACCGAAGGGAAGTAGCAATTACAAACGTGCGTGCCTGTCATCTCAAGGAATATCTGATTCTGAACTAAAAAAAATTAGGAATCGATTCTGAACTAATCGATTCAGAACATCTAGAAACCAGGGAATCAGCATCGCAAAATCAATTCCACAAGTAGTTCTTTTCTCGAACACCATCGCAGAATCAATTCCACCGCAATCAGCAAAGCTTCTACGTACACACAAGTAACCATCATGTTGCAGCCGTTGTACACTCCGTACATATCAGGTTGTTACAAGCTTCATCATCCATCGGCGGTGTCTGTCCATCTGGATTCAAGCTTGCTCAGCCATCAGCCACGATGTGGATCGAGAACTCATATGCCAAAGATCACAGAGAAGAAGAACGGACAAAAGTTCAGGCCTGAAGATGCAGATATCATGGCCTCAAGATGGAGATCTCCATGGAGGGCCAATGAGGAAGACTTCAGTTAATGATCTGCCCGGCAGTCACCCGGGGAAATCCTGTCCGCATCGCAACCAAATCCACCTGCGCTGCTGGGTAGCCCAATTCGATTTGCCTCATGGTACACGCGTGCGGCGCTGTTGGGCAGAAGCAGCCGCCCCCACGGCACCTTCTTCCACCACCGAAGGATGGGAATGGGAAATCATCCTGCGCCTGTTGCTACAGATCGGCGGACACGGAGATGGGTAGAACAGGAGGGTGCTCGCTGCCCTGCAGCAGTTCAGACAGACGCGACTCCGGGAGATTCGGAAAAGCGCTAGGAGGTCCAGAGCGGCAGCATAGCAGCGAGAAAGGGTCGGAGCTGGGGGGTCGGGGTACGGCGCGCGGTCGAGGCAGAGGTCTTTGCGGGCGGCGCAGAGGAAGAAGCCGCCGGCAGGGCCGTCGCGCCGCGCCGCCGGCAGGCCCCGCGCGCCACCCAGCTTCTGCTTCGCCGAGGTCCACGGCGCACCCATCACCAACCTCCCGCTCCCGTGCCTCCTACCTACCCCGCGCGGAACGGCCCCGCGGCCCACCGGCCGCCGCTGCCCCGGAGTCCCCCGCGCCGCCCCTCGAGCCGACCAGCGCCGCCGGTGGGAGGCCACGACCCTGCCTGCTCGCCGCGTCGCCGGTGGGAGGCCGCACCCCTCCTCCTTCCTGTCTCCCTCCTCCCCGTACCCTGCCGCCAGCGAGGCTCCCGGTCACTGCTCCCTTCCACCGGCGCTATTGCCGCCCTCGTGTATCCCGGCCGCCGGCGCGGCTCCTGCCATGGCGGTCTCACGGGACCATAGGTTCAGGGCGCAAAACGAAAAAAGGAAGGCAGATACCGTTTCGGGATTTGGTGATTTGTGTTGAGTTGCGATCTGACCGTAGATCAGAATTAAACACGTCAGATTTAATGTATCAACACATCACAACACATGTTTGCTCTTTTCTATACTATAATATTCCTAGCTGCCGTGATGGTACGTTTCGACGCTCGTTCGTTGGTACGTCGTAGCCTCGTTGCCGAACTTGTACATCGCAGGGTCTAGCTCGCTCGTCACCTGGTTGTATCGTTCCCGAACTCATACATCGGACGGTCTAGCTCGCTCGTCACATGGTTGGCCGGGCCCAATGAAAACATCACCATCATCGAGCGTTTGCAAAGGAAACAATGCCAACCGGATTGATCTCCGTATTACACACGCCCATACGCCCCGCCGGTGCCGCCTGACCTGGTGGTGACCTACATGAGCCTCGGCGGCTGGTGAGGACCCAGGTGAACCCGGCGGCTTAGACATCATCTCTTCACGTGGACTCGCCGAATTCCTCGAGTACCAGGTCGTGCGCTGGGCGACGAGGTGACGCGCGCCTCGGCGAAAAGCAGCAGCTGCTGCTCACCGGCGCCGCACGCCGTTCCCAGCGACGCTCGCCTCTCCCCATCCTCATGGAAGAGATGGCCATGGCCAAGACTGCCACTGGCTGCTGGAGCCTGGAGGTGTCATCGCCTATGTCGGCCGGCACCCGTGTCGCTCTGATCGTTAACACTCTTCATCACTCCAGGCCATTGGGGGACATGCCACGCTGGGGCTGGTCCGCTGGTGTGCTTATACAGGTATATCCCGGCGTACAGTACTAAGTACAGGCCGGACGTGAGCAGCCGGTTGCCTCGCTAGGCGAGCATAGGACGAACCTGGTCGTCTCCCCTCCCCGTTCTCTGTAGCGGAAGGGCGATTTTTAGATCCACCCGGTCGATCCACCTCCTCGCCGTCGTTCCGCCGGATCCCTCGCCCTCCGGCGGCCGCCTCGGCGGCGGGAGGGTGGGGATCCCCGCTTCACGTGTGTAGATAAGGTAGGCTCTTTTGGGGCAGCCGGCGGCGCCGTGGAGGCGGTGGTGTCGCTGGTGTGGTTTTTGTTGCAGGCGCGAGTCCTCTCCGGCGGCGGCGCTCGGTGGAGCTCCGGGCTGGCGCGTCTGCTTCCCTGGCACCCGCGGATCGGTGGATCCGCGCCGTGCTTCGTTCCCCTGCCAGATCCAGTGTGGCGGTCTCCGTCCTGGCGGCGGAATCGGTCGGAACCCTGGGCTCGCCGGGATCCTCGACTTCTTCCGGCGGCGGCTCCGAAGGCGACTCCGGCAAGGTGGTGTGGCTGGGATAGGGGGGCGCTCGCCCCGGCCGTTCATAGACTCAAGCTCCGCCGCGGCACGGCGGACGGGCATGGCAGCGTCTCTCATAGGGCAAAGTGTTCCCTGACAGCGGCAAGATGGATGGTGGTCGTCTTCGTCTCCGACGCCGGCGTGGTCGGTGTTCTCGATGCTTCTGGTTTCGTTTTCCTCTACGTATTGTATGCTTGTTGTTCTTCCGTGTACTCTGTATGTGGTTTTTGTTGATTATACGTGGGAAAAATGCAAAAAAAAAAAGCTAGGCGAGCATGGCGAGAAGAGCAGTAGCAGATACGAGCAAAGACACGAGCGTGAAGTTGTGCATAGGCCACCTAGATAAAAAATAATGCAAGGATCCTCATGACCACCTGCAACCAAAATATGCAAATAAATGTGTATTTCTGGGCTTTGTTTACATTTCGATGGCGTCTCTGACATTCGCTCTGTCAGTTTTTCTTTTTTTATTTGCTTTTATTGTGCAAGAAGGTTTGAAAACTTGAGACCGTTGCTACGTTGTTTGCTTACAAGTCAGGAGGTGTTATCTCGGGAATCCATATCGGCTCATAAATTTAGATGCACTTATTGCTCAAAAAATATTTTTCAAAATGTCAAAATATTTCGATTAAAATTTTCGGATATACTAGATGACATTTTATGCTAGCACAAAAAGGTTTGTGAAGAAGAAATGTTGTTTTTTGTGGGCTGTGTAAAAAAGACAACACCGGGTTTTTCAAAATTACTTTGTACGCGATTGTTTTTTGTCCTTTTTGCACAGGTCACAAAAATTATCTTTTCTTCGCGAAAATATTTATGCTAACATACAATGTCATGATTTATATCCAAAATTTTATTTGGATTTTTATTAGATTTTTAAAAAATGTAAAAAATGGTTTACATAACGGGTGCATCCGCACCCGTGAACCGAAACGCCATGTCCGTGTTATCTGCTTTATTTATAACTGTGAAAGTTCTAAATAAGCATTACTAATGACTATAAACATCCTTCTGAGTTTTCTCCTAAAATATGAATGATATGCGACTCTTGTTCATAATTTGAAAATAAGCACAAGGTCGGTTAAAATTGCGTGAGGCTGCTCCAAGTTGCGGCTATATTTCCTTACTCTGACATTAACTGGTTGTGGATCAGATAATATAATGGGTTCGGAAATAGGTTTGATGCCCAAATGAATAGTATTTTTTGATGTAATTTAACAAGTGATTTTGTGCATGATGATTTCATACTTTTGGATACCCACGATGTATACAAAAACAGATTAGAAAGTAAGTAGTGACCATGTTTTTATATTTTGTAAGGATTGTTGTATAATGGGGCATGTAAGTGAACTGAATTATGATAGATAACCATCGTACTTTTGAAATGATGACAGAGCTAAAATCAAAGTTTATACAAACATTAAATGTTTGGTTTATTTTAAACCCATTGCAACGCACGGGCATTTTGCTATATATCTATCTATCTCTACTACATAATATGTCTTGAGGTGATGGTATGTTTTTCAGATTTCCAATTTTACCCCTGCCTGTTAGGAAATATTACAGTACCGCCACCGCCAAGAGATACCTGTTGCCTGGTCAATTATCCCCAATCCCTCTGTCGGGATCGAGCTCGCCGTCCCTCTGGAGCAGGACCACCTCCGCCGTCCATCCAACCCCGAGCGCTTCGATGGCGACCCACCCCTAGCGCACCGCCGCGGCATCCCACTCCAGCGCCGGAAACCTCCTCTCTCTCTCTCTCTCTCTCTCTCTCTCTCTCTCTCTCTCTCTCTCTCTCTCTCTCGATGCTCCATCTTCAGCTCGTCCGTCGGCCTGCACGCCTCCATCTCGAGTGAAGCCACCAGAAGAAAGAGGCAGCGGGTAGGGGCTTAGATCTCCGGCGACTATACTAGGCTCTCCCTAACCTCAGGTAATCAGCAATGTCTTCAATTCCCTATCAGATTTTTGAAGATTTCATCTGGAAATAGATAGAAACTTCCAGGTTCTTTGTACATGACTGCATTTCTCAGAGTTAACTAACTATTGCGTATAATATTCATTAGTACCATCTGGTTTCTTTGTTGATTTAAATTTGTTCAAAGGATGATGGTCTCACGTGTTTCGTCGTGTTATATTGCTCAAATTTCTAATTTTGTCGGCCGTTGCAACGCACGGACATTTTGCTAGTAATAGTAGTATAGATATAGATAATATGTCTTTAAAATAATATAAATACATATGAATAAATTACTCCACGGAACAAAATGCAATGATGCCATTTAAACAACCTCAATCCGTTCCATTTGGTATATTAGCGGTCAAAGACGTGAATTAAAGATGGTCAAAAATCATGGACGGGACTTACAGTTTAGAATAGAGGGAGTATTATAACATAATGAATGATTAATTGGTGGAAGTAACTACGCACCACGAGCATCTTAGGACGTAACAACAAACAAATGCGACCGGTGACAAAACGTTCAGTTGCCATGCTACTCTTTTTTCGGTGAGTCCTACAGGTTTACATAAATCTATGTAACTAGATTTTCATATTTATTTCCGTGGACCAAATTTTTATTTCATAAACTGGGCGGGACTTGTGGTGAGATATTTATTTAAAGACAGCTGGAGATATGTTCTATTCTTTTCCTTTGTTTTATGGCTTGGTTTGGCTGACACTATTGGGTATCACTGGGTGTCTCATCCCTTGGAGGTTAGATCTGAATTGAATACACCCGATTATAACTATCAAATTGCATAAGAGCATTCAAATTAATAAAATTTATATATGCAAACATAGTAGAACCCACTCAATATTTTCATTGATAATTACTCTAAACAACTTGTTTCAATACCATGTACAAAGCATGCACACTTTGTTAACTTGGTAGATAATTTTACCATGGAACTGTAGCGTCATTGTTTCACTATATACTCTACAAACTTCTATAAAGATGCTTACTTATCATATACTAGAAACTGCTATTGACACATTTGTTATATCATACACTTTATAAGTCTTCACCAAAAATATTTATAAATTATAAAGATTATGCCTTGTTAAAAACATAGTTCCGGAAAAACTTTACAAAATCACGCCTTATTATATTTTAACAAATTCTACAAACAAAAAAGACACCAACTAATATTTAGTAAAGTTTCCAATTATCGGTTAAACTATGCAAACAAACATACAAAATACTTGTAATACTATAACAGGATAAAAATAACACCTATAGAAATATAAAAGTTTAATATAAACATACAAAATATGCATGTGATAAGGATTGGAAGGTAGATGTGTTTGTCGACGGTGATTTGGTTGGGAGTGGGAAGGACAGAGGCCTGGCGGTGGCTGCGCGGTTCTGAGCTATCTCCTTCTTTCCATAAATCGCACTCCCAACCAAATCACCGTCGACAAACACATCTACCTTCCAATCCTTATCACATGCATCTTTTTCGTATTTCAGGCTTCGAGGAGTCTTTTGGCAATACTCTACAAGCTCGCTTACCGGATGCTTGCCTAATGTCTCAGGACTAATAAATGGACCAGACAATTTTTGGAAAACCTGTTATAAGAGAGAAAAATTATATTCCCAACATTAGAGTGAGGAACAAAAAGGAAAGAGTTGAAAATTCTGAGAGGGACATTTACCCGCAAAACAACTTCTTGATTGTAGCTGGAGTCAACGTATATGGCACCAATAAGAGATTCCACGATGTCAGATAGCACTTTCGGAGCATCCAATAGCCCATTCGAGTGGTACTGATATTCACGTAATTCTTTTATAAAATCATCAATCTGTAAACACCAAAGCACAAGGGGCATCACATCAATCATATGCAACCGCCAACCCGCGCGCATGTTGCAATAATGCCGGTCCGCTTCACTGACTTCATTCAACAAAAAAGACACGATTTTTGGTTCCGGGCGAATCGAAATAAATACAATTTATATTAAACTTTTATACTTTTGCATCTTATATTTCAGAAAATTACGGTATTACAATAATAATTATCTATTTATTTGCATAGTTTAACCACATAACAGACAATTTTACCGAATATTAGTTGGTGCTGCTTTTGGATTGAATATCATTGAAAGATACTGAACTATATATTTTATGGTAAGATCTATGAAGAATACAATATAGCAAATACTTATATAGCGGTTTCTAGGACATGATTAAGTAAGTATATTAATGGAGACTTCTATAATACAAACTAACAAATGAATCTAATTTGGCGTGATCAAAATAGCCTAGAAAGTCACAATTTAACAAAATGTGCAGCCTATCTACTTGGTAAACTATATTGTTTAGAGCAATCAGCACTGAAAATAAAATGGTGTGGATTCCATAATGTTAGCATATGTATATTTAATTATTTAATATGCTCTTATTCAAGGTACTTGTTACCATCTGACCCTGAAAATTTATCAAATAAAAATATGTTGCACGTAATTAAACATGTAATTCTAGTTATATCAAAAAAATCTAGAGGATTTCCCACCAGAAAGAGAATAGTATGCTAATTAACGTGTTCTTCGTCAATAACATTAGTTTCAAGCTTGCCTCGTGACCTCGTCGTTGGTGGTTCTGGTCTGCCTTTCTTAAAGGACGGCTAATTCACGATGGTGCCCTTTCTCTTCATGAGATAATTCATGAACTAAAAACAAGGCAACAACCGATTGTGATTCTTAAGCTTAATTGTGATTCACGACGGTACTTCCTTACAAAAGTACTATCCAAGAAGGGCTTCCAGGCTGGCTTTATCCACTGGCTGATGCAGTTGGTATCAGAAGGCCATGCAGCTATCTCCATCAATGGAGAAGTGAGACCCTTCTTTAGGAACAAAAGTGGAGTTAGGCAAGGTGATCCTAGCTCCCCTATTTTTTTTTAATTGCATGGCAGATGACCTAGTTGCTATGGTTGACTCAGTAAGAGCTGCTGGTCATATTCATGGAGTGGCTCCCCACCTCATTGAAGGGCGAGTAACTCACCTCCAGTATGCTGATGGCATGATCATCCTCGTTCAAAACAATAACCTCAATATCACGAACCTAAAATTTCTTTCTTTCTTAATCTCTAGTTACTCTTAAACAAGTGAACTTGATCTTTTCTATAGCCACCCCACAAAACATACACATGACAATCTCCACCTAACGGTCAGACCCCTTGAATACATCAAACCGTCCGAATTTGGCAAACCAGCGTGATGTGGACATGTAGCAATTTCACCTGGCGGACCACTCGGCGATCGAACGAAAAAGGCTACGCACGTCCCAATCTTCTCTCATATCTAAAAGAAAAGTTTGATTCCTTAGTCTGCCAAACAAAAAACCGTAATACGTCTTCGTCCGACTCCCTCCACAGATCGCCCGCGACGACAACGCAGTCTTTCCATATTAAGCTCGAGAAAATCACGGGGACAAAACCGCAAACCACCACACCCACGAAGCCCCACGCATTGCAAGAACGCCACTGTTTCCACTCGCTCCGACTCCGCCGTTATGCATCAACATGATTCGCCCGATTCGCCTGTCTAACTCCAACCCTCGCCGTTTGCGCCGCCGCAAACTCCACGCCGCACCGCCACCTGCCCGTGCCGCAGCCATGCCCGTTTCTGCTTGCCTAGACCTGCCACGTGTTTGCGTCGCCCTCCTAGCTTCCGAGCGCCGCCGTCATGCCTGTTCTTGGCGCCCCCATCTGCTCGCGTCCGCGCCGACCTGCACGCACATGCCCACCAGCGTCGCCATCGGCGACCTCCTCTCCGCCTCCCAGCCCTGGACGTCATCCGAGCTATGCCATCGTAGCTATCTTCGCCTCCTGGGCTCCCTCCTTCTCGCTGGTACAGAAGACATGCCATGAGAGACCTCCATCTCCTGCTGAGCTCCAGACCCTCGGCCCCGGCCGCCGCCCACGAGGATAACATCCTCAAGTAAGACTATCCCATTTGTTCCCCACTCTATTTATTTCCCCACTCGTGTTTCGTGATGGACTGATTGGGTTTTATGTGTAGGGGCATGGTACAAGGGATTTTGAGGATCAATTCAACTGACGGACCAACCAAAGTACTTTTTTTTTTCAAGTTGGGATGATGTTCTTGATCTATCTCTTGGTGAGATACTTGTTGCCCAGCGCCTACATGCTTAATTATCTATCTCACTCTGCTAGGCAAAATAATGTTATGAAATTAGATTTCTTGAAGTTGTTCTTTTTCTGCTTTCAGTTTTGATAGTCGTTATTTTAGCGAAGTCTTCAGTATATGCTGATCCTAAGGACAATGCAGTTGCTTAATGAAAGTCCAATTTTCTCCAGAAAATCACAAGTGGCGCCCTCTCACTTTAAAGGCCAGGCATCCAGTATAAACGGAGAGAAGGTGAAGAAGACAGTTTCCAAAATGCAGCCTGCTCAACTATTGCTAATGCTTATTCATAATTGTGCGAACAGACTGAATCTACTGGAAGCACAACATGTAATTCTATCGATGCAATTACTGAATCCATCAGCTGCACAAGCTATGATTAGGATTCATGCGTTGGGCAAGACAAGTACATGTATCCACTGGTTAGCAGTAAACACATTTATTTCATTCAAAGTATTTACTCGATTTGCAGTTAGTGATTCAGAATTACAGTTACTGCATATCATTCTTGTCTGGTCTCTCGTAGCATGTGTGTCATATGCCAGTAGATATGTTACTCTGCATATTTCCAGTGTCCTGTTAAGAAAAGTAGTAACATATTTATGAATTATGATTAGACCTCCTATATAGGTTTCAGATCATGCCACTGCAGTAGTTAAGTTTGGCTATTGGTTGTTCTTGTAGACTGAATCTACGTTCACAACTCATGTATTCAGTCTAGGTTCAACTGTTCAAGTAAATTACCGGTTATTCTATCCTATTGATATATGCATATTGCTTGAAGACATTGTAGCTTCAAGGTCGCTAGAGATGTTGTTACAAGTCTCATATGCAAGTTAGCTATGCATAGTATTTATTTTTGGAACCTTGAGAATTAATAACCATAAGTAATTGTAAACCAGCCGCAAGGGAAGAAAATACATGTAGTTTAGAAATATTCTAGGTTATTGTACAATATTGACCACTAGCTCCTTGCCAAATAAAACGAGTGAATTTCAAATTCCCCTTGAAAATGAAGGATTTCCATCTATACAGGCAGGGCATTGTTCTTGAAAAAAAAACTATGATGAAACTGTCAGCCTACCATCTTTATCAGTCTAATTCGTGTCAGCCAGGTAAGTGGGTCAATGGTCACCCATGAATCCCACTCGGGGCAATACAGTACAAAGGTAAGATCAGGTTGCAAGATTCAGTCTCTTACAGTGGACCGCGAGGACAAATGACTGGCAGAGTCATCAACTGAAGGTTACACGTGCATTACTTGGCTGCAGCGTGACTATGCTTGTGTCCAAATGGAAGTCACAGCTATGGCAATTACACTTTCAAATTGGAACCATGAGAGGTAAAGCTTGATGTGCTGGCAGCATGATACGTGGTTTCAGGTTTGCGATACTTTTTGTTCAACGTGATGATCATGATCATGGGATTCTCAGGTGCTTCTCCAGATCTCCTACAGTGAGAGGAAGAGGGCTAGGATTTTAGATAGCCCCTTCTCGGACCAAACTATTACCATTGTTTTTTCCAATCGGAAGGAACTTGAAAGGGCACTGTAGTTTAGTGTAAATTGAGCAGGCGACCAATGCCATGGCCCCATTGAGAGGAGCTTCAGGAAGTATGGAGCAAGGCTCTTCAGTGTTGGTTTTGGATGTAAGTACTAGACTAAGGTGACGATGGTGACACGTCTCTCTTGCCGCACCTCACAACATGTAATGTACTGGACGTGTGTGAAACTAACTGGTTTTTGTCACACTTCCGGCCATACCAGTAAAAACTTACTTTGTAAGCCACCATAAATCAGATTGTTTCTTACCCGTTGCAACGCACGGGCATATTACCTAGTCAAAGTAAATATAGAAGTTCCGCACGACGTCCCGCATCATTCAGAGATCTCTGAACCGCCGCCTCTACTCCATACACCGCCGCCTCCCCACATGACAAAGCCTGCCTGTTGCCCCGCCGTCATTTACCTCGGTCGCTGGATTGCGGTAAGCCGGAAAGTGAAACGCCGTTGGCTCCATAGCCACCTCACTGCCGTTTCAGCAATCTGTGAGGGGGGGGGGGGGGGGGGGGGGGGGGTAGGGAGAGCGGTCGGGATGAATGGCGATATGGTGGCGCTCGAAGACCCTCTGGGAGGGGCGGCGGAAGGGTATCCAGGAGGGGAGGAGCGTGTTGAGCCGGAAGCCGGAAGTCATCCGCCCGCACACGCTCACTATCTCGCTCCACCCGAGGGCTGCCGACGGGCGTCTCCACGACGAGTCGATGACTACGGCAAGAGCTGTGCCTGGGATGTGAAGATCATGCTGCCTCGGTTGCCTCCTCGATTTCCCTCTGCTCGCCATCAAGGTACAAGCCGGGAGAAATTTTCCCTAATCGTGCTCCCGTGATCGCGTCCTCTGTCGTCTGTAGCTTTGTTACTGTTATGAGCAGGTTTAAATTCAGATCACGGTGCATGATCTGCCACTTTCAGGGACATGTTTGATTTTTAGAGATGCTTGAGCTGCAGTTTATCATGCACTGCATGGTAATTCTCAACACCAATTGCACAAGGTCCATGGAAAGGTTTATTTTACTGCAGGTTTGGGGCAAATTTCTGAGATGTTAGAAGCTTCATGTGTAAGGTATGCAAATTTACTGCAGGTTAATTCTTCACGTGCAGGAACCTGGAGAGATGTACGAGCCATACCAAATGTACTATATTAAGTGTTGATTTCGACGATTTCAGTTGGCTGGTGATACTGGCAAAACAGCTTATGTAGGCTTGTCCAGAACGATTCCTCACAAGTGATATCTCAACCAGTCATAAATTGGCGTGAAGAAATAGGATGCAGATTTTCATCCTTGGTATACTACCATAGTCGAAAAGAAATACTTTACGCAGCAGTACCCATGTAATATTCTGTTTGAGTAAAGGACTACCATGTTCTCTGAATTTTGTACCCTACAGATATGTTAAATTATATATATATATAGCTTCCTAGAGGGTGTTATACATCTATAATGAGTAAATGGCACTGGCGGTCACACAACTCGTCCGCTATGTGCACTTAAGTCACACAACTGGAAAACGAGATTTTTTGGTCACACAACTGGACTTTTGGTGCACGCAGGTCACAAACCCCACATGTCAGTCCGTTTTCCGTTGCAGGAGTGCTGACGTGGACACATAATTTTGCAGAAAACCCCCTGTATTTTTGGACATTTCGCAAAACCCCCTGTAATTTTGTAGAAAACCCCCTGTATTTTTGGACATTTCGCAAAAAAAAAAACCAAATTTACAGGGGTTTTTGCGAAATGTCCAAAAATACAGGGGTTTTCTGCAAAATTACGTGCCCACGTCAGCACTCCTGCAACGGAAAACGGACTGACATGTGGGGTTTGTGACCTGCGTGCACCAAAAGTCAAGTTGTGTGACCAAAAAATCCCGTTTTCCAGTTGTGTGACTTAAGTGCACATAGCGGACGAGTTGTGTGACCGCCAGTGCCATTTACTCATCTATAATCTGCACATTTGAGATCAAAATGAAAATAATCCATAATTCTTAAGCCATTTTGGTGCCACCTATTATACCATCATTTTTTGGTTTAGGTGTTCTCCTTATTTCCAAACAATTCCACTGCGTTTCGCTTCGTCTTCTCGCACTTTCGGACCAAATTTTAGCATTTTGAATCAAAAGGAGGATATAGATGAACAAAAGCTATAAAAATGTAACTCAACATAAATAGGTGATTGAAAATACATTTATTGTGAAGATGTGTGTTGCATGTGCACGCTAACTAGTCAATGAAAAGGCAGAACTTCTGCCCCTTTCCAAAAGAAAAGGTTCTGTTATTGATGTTGTAAAATTCAGCCCACCTTTAGATTACAACCGGTCGTCCACTAATAGAGCATAGAAATGTCATGGATACAAGTGTACATGCAGCCCATATGTCGATGCAGAGGCTGGGGATCCGCACCCATTTCGAAGAAAAAGTTGTACATACAGACATGTGCACGGTACTATTTTCCTTGGGTTGTACTCTATTTTCACTGAAACATAAGAGCTTTATTATTAAATAACGTAATTCTTACAATCACATGTCTATTTGTGTATGAGTGAAAGACTTTTGATACATACAATTCCAAGAACATGCATTTTGGCTCAAATTCCGGTAGGAATGTAAGCTAGTGCTTTAGCACGTCGGGGATGTCCACCGGATACCTGTAGATGGAGGATGCCAATGGTCCACCGCCGTCGCGGGCAGGCGCGATGCACTCCCACACCGCGCTGTTGCACTTGAACCCTGAGCCGAAGCTGATCATCCAAATGCGATCGCCCTTGCACATACGTCCTTTAGCCTCGATGTAGGCCAGCTCGTACCAAAGCGAGCTACTGGACGTGTTTCTGAACCGGTGCAGCGTCATCCGTGACGCCTCCACTTGCTCGTCGGAAAGGCTGAGGTGTCTCTGCAGCTCATCTATAACCGTGCGGCCGCCCGCGTGGATCCACAGGTGCTGGAACGCCATGGAGAAGTCTGGGATGTAGGGCTTGATTCGCGCGCGGAACACCGTCCACGCGACGAAGGAGAGGGCGAAGAGGAGCCGCAAGACGAGTGGTCCAATTCCGGTGATGTTGGCCTCGAGCGATTTGCCGGCCATGATCATCAGGTCCTTGCTGAGGTTGATCCCGATGTTCCCTCGTCGTCCTCTTCCTGAAACACACACTGGTAAGCAGTGTCGTTTGCACCGGCGTGCGTGCGCACGACATGTCTGAGGCGGAACCGGGCGTTTAAGGGGGACGTTGACAGCAGCACTGCTGCTCCGCCCACACGGAACAGGCAGCTGGGCAGGAGCATGGCCCGCTCGTTGCCGACGTACTGACGTAGTAGTTCGGCGTGATGGTCGCCGTGGAGACGACCAGCGCGTGGAAGCCCTGGGGAGCAACCTGCAGGAGGTTCCTCGCAAGCCCCATGGAGATAAGCCCCGCGCTACACCCCATGCCGGAGAGGTGCATGCTGCGGATGTCGCTGCGCAGACTGTACCTGTTCATGATCACGTCGACCAGGGATGGCGTGAGACAGAACAAGCTGCAGTTGAGGATGAGTATGCTGATGGCGTCCGGGGCGATGCCGGCCTTGGCGAAGAGGTCGTCGATTGCCGAGAAGACGACGAGCTCGAACTCGGTGCGGGCGCTGTCGAGGTTGCAGTACTCCTGCGCCGAGATGTAGTTGTGCGCTGCAGGCAGGCAGGTTTCCTCCCCAAGCCCGGACCTCGCCAGCAGCCGCGATATGAAGCGGACACTACGCTTGTTGATGGTAGGTGATTCACTATTGTGCTCTACAAATGCGGCCATGGGGACGCGGACGAGGGGGCGGTTGAAGGAGGTGCGGAAGCAGGCGTAGTCGGTTAGGTACACCGCGCGTTGATGAAACATTAGGTAGAAGGTAATTACCACGGCGGGTGGGAGGAAGCGGGCGAAGAATAGGTGCACAGGCTGAAGCTCACGGAGCATGGTGGTCTGCTCCTCTGGCCCGAGCCGCACCATGGCGACGAGAGAGGCGGCGGCGACAACGGTGTGGAAGTTGTCCATGATTCGCTGGTACATACACGACCTTGAGGCGCATGGGCTGAGCTCATGCTGTTTGGTTTGCATTCGTGTGGATGTCTTTGGTGCGTTTCGTTTATCAGCGCTAGAGCCTTTTCATTTGATGTACTGTTCCAAACGGACAAGACATCATCAATGTCTGCTTTGTGACGATGTGGCTTCTGATTCGCAGAGGTAAAACGATGTACATGCAGCGAGTGACTAACTAGCGGGATTAAATAGCGACACATGGACCGGGCGGATTTGACTGTTGTCAGGGAGATCCGTCTTGTAAGGATTTGGGAAGCTGTTGTGCAGGAAGTTAATGCTTAACAACCGAAGATTTGAAATTGATAATAAAAGTTAAGAAAGAACGAAATTTCTCTATCTATTGTTGTGTCTGAAGGTATTAGGAAAGGTTGTTAAATCAAGATATTAATGCCCATTCGATAAAACCATGCAGTCAAGTGGTTGGTACAATTGTCGTTCCTGCCCACAAAGGAGTCTCCTCGTCCCAAATAGTACAGTTTGTGCTAAATATATCAGACAATATGTTGGTAACAAATATAGTCTATCGATACAATAACCAGGAACCGTTACTGAGGGCACAAACCTGAGGGTGAATACAGCTGCTTAGCACGGTCATTGCAGCTACCAGAAAACCAAATTACTAAATGCTACTCCCTCCGATCCACATTTGTCGTCGCTGAATCCGAAATATCTAGCACAAAAACATTTATAGATACATCCAATTCAGCGACAACTAATATGGATCGGATAGATAGAATGAGAACAAAAAAAATTTAACCATGCAGGAGAACTAAAAGTGGTAGAAGAAGAAGAATAAGAAGAAGAGCGGCTCAAGAAAAGGCAATAGTCTTACAACCCAGAATTTAGAAAGAGGAGAACTCCGTGTGAATAAACACACCCTGCTTTTCATAACAACTAGCCAGGGGCCCTCGCATGCGAGGGCACCACTTGTACTTTGTCGAAAAATTTGGTTATACAATTTGGTGTTATGAAGATAATTTTTTTCCCATGTTCACCTTATTTGTTATAAATACACACTTTTTGGATATGGATGCTATTTCAAGGCGTAAAGTTTACATTTTATCATGTCAATGGCTTTATTGCAAAGAAATTTTGTTAAAGAGTCACCACTTATAGTTTTGTTGAAAGTTCCAGCTATATAATTGGAGTTATGAAGAAATTCGTTTCTCATGTTTATTTTGTGAATGGTTATATTTCAAATAAATGAGATTAAGGAGTTACGAAATGTTTTTATAAAAATATGGTTATATTAGCACTTTATTTATCGATGTCTTATTAGTACAGTAAGAGGTTCGAGTATTAAAATAAATATAATGTAACAAAAAAAGTTTGGGAACACACGTAAAATTTGGGCTGATAAAATGTTGTTTTTGTATTATTTCCTATTGATGTATGGGTGATTATATCAAATCAAAGTGAATGAATCAGTGTTATTACTTTTGATTCTTGAATGAAATTAAAGGCATTGTTGCTTCTCTCTTTATCATCTAGTATATTTATTTTAGCCTCTTTATGTTGTTTTCCTTTATTTTTGCGATGATATCTTACTAAAAGGATATGTTTTGGTATGAATTGCCAAGCCATGTTTGCTTTGGCACACGCTCAACCACACCTTTACCCATTCTGGCGGGTGAGACTTGCTATCGAAAAGAAATATGGAGGAGACAATCAAATCCCATAAAACATAAAGTGTACCAAAAAGTCCTTAATGTGGACACCGGTGACATCCATTTTTTTCTATACACTATTTTTATTGTTTCTTGTTCCCTAAGTTTTTTTGCACACTTGCTCGCTTAAATTACTTCTCACTGATTTACGTAAAGCCACAAACCGAGATTGTTGTTGACCCAATAGTGAGATTTCTCTCAAACCAATCAAATTATTGGCGGAGACCCACCTAGTTAGATTGCTTCTTGAAAGAACGTCGAGTTCACAGTCATGAAACAGAGAAAGCGAATCCATCTTTACATGTCTAATCATGTTATTGGATGGTCCTATAGGTATAGTGACCCTATGACATCAACGATAGTTTTATTTTAGAGATTCGGTAAACCAATTTAAAACTTCATCGAAGATAGTATAGCGAGAATACTTTTGGGAAAATAGGACTAAAAATTTAAATTGCAACACAATGGGAGGCTTGCGACCACGTGAAAATACAACAATGATATTACCCTCATCTGTAATCACAACAAAATATTACCCTTGTCAAAAACTTACTTCCAATCGCAAAATTGGTAAAGAAAATACGTCACATATCTCAAAATAAATAACCTTTAGATTTTGAATTTCCAAGTGTATGCCTAAAAAATAGGTGAGATATTTTCGTAGAGGATTTTTCATGGCGGATCTAATGCATCTTTTTATTGAACTAATGATAATTCTAAATAACTTATTATATTATGAACTAACAATCAAAAATATAAAATGCTCGACATCACAATTTCTAGGAATTGATATATTTTGGAACAAAGTGTTTATGACTCGAAATCTATATTTATCATTTATATAAACTAATTCTTACAAATGGCCAAATAAATTGGTTGCTTTATATATGCACCTAATGTGATGGGAAGTGCTTGCTGTATTCTAATTAGTTAATGACCGGAGTCCATATCCAACACTTATCTTTTCAACATTAGCCGTATCAAATAGGCTAAATGCATAACTAATACTTTCTGCTGAATCTTAACGATAAATTTAGATCAACCTATCATGATCGGTAGTTTATATGACGTGGCTAGATGTGATAGCTTTATTAGGAAACCCATATAACGAAGTCTCAAACATATTTAAAGCTTCGCACATCCTTTTGGATTTTCATTTCTCGATCGTTCATTTTTTCCTTCTCCACACAATTTCCGTGTAAACTTCTTTGATCATGTTTAACATTCCAATTTTCTCGGATTTTAAAACGTTTACAAAATACAAAATTAGCCGAGAAAATTGTTCGGCTCAAATATTTTCTATATTATTGGATTCAATTTAAATTAAATCAAACTGAATTGAATATTTGGTTTTAGATTTTTGAGGAGAAGTCCTCACTCAAAATATTACTTTTATATTTTCCCCACAGAGAAAATAATTTCCCGAAAATCAATTCTAAGTTTTTCTATACAGAAAAACCATTTTCTTAATACCTGGTCGAATGGGTTTTTGAAGCCCATCTTCCTTTACTCTTTTTTTTTCCTCTTTTCCTTTTAGTGCTGGGCCGAATTCTTTGGCTCGTCTTGCTTTGCCTCTCCTCTCTCCCCTCCACCCGCGTGGGCCGGCCCACTAAGGGCACCGGCGATCCATTGCTCGGTCGGTCTGTACACTAGTAGAAAAACCATCTTTGGTCCAGGGCCGCCCCAGCCATTGGTCCCGGTTCAGAGAAAAACCGGGACCAGTGCCTGGCACTGGTCCCGGTTCGAGCTGCCAGGGCCCCGTGGGGCATTGGTCCCGGTTCGGTTGGGGGCATTGGTCCCGGTTCTAGACAGGAACCGGGACCAAAGCTCCAGAGCCGGACACGTGGCGTTTCGCTGAGCTTTGGTCCCGGTTCGTGCCAAGAACCGGGACCAATACCCCTCCCCTGCCTATAAATAACCCCCACCCCCCCCCCTTCTCTCCTCTGTTTTTTTTGGATTGGTGGGAAGTGGGTGCTAGTTTTTTTTTTCCTTTGCCACGCACAAGATGTGTTCGATGAAATGCCCGACCCACACTTAAGTTCACACAAAATGATATCCTCGGCCGAGGTTAGCAACTTTATCCTTTTCATCTGTAATTGATACAGAAATATTGCATGTGTCGATGTACGGTGGTCATTTCACTATTCAAGATGTTATTGTAATGGTATTTGATAAACTTAATTATATGATACAGATGGATGCACGGATGCGATGGATGTACGGCGAACGACGCAGTTCCGAGTTTATTACAGGCCTGCATAAATTTCTCGAAGTGGCTGAGGCAAACAAAGTGGATAATTTTATGCCTTGTCCATGTGAGAAGTGTCGGAACGTCAGAGAGTACTCTAACCCGAAAACCATTCAAGACCACGTGCTTCGGAGAGGTTTCATGCCCAGCTATAATTGTTGGACCAAGCACGGAGAAAGAGGGGTTAGGATGGAAGACAATGAAGAAGAGGAGGATGATGACAACTATCCTATGTTCCCTGAAGAATGCGGTGATACTGTAATGGAAGACGTTGAAGAAAGAAAGAGGTGAACATCGGGCATCAGATGAGCCCGCTGATGGTCTTGGTGGGGTCATTTCTGATGCAAAGCGAGAATGCGATACAGAAAAGGAGAAGCTAAAGTTGGAGGCCATGCTTGAGGATCACAAAAAGTTGTTGTACCCAAACTACGAAGATGGCAGCACAAAGCTCGGTACCACACTGGAACTGCTGAAATGGAAGGCAAGACTGGTTGTTCTGACAAGCGATTTGAGAAGTTACTGAAAGTAATGAAGCCGAAGCTTCCAAAGGATAACGAATTGCCCGAGACTTCATACGAAGCAAAGAAGGCTATCTGCCCTCTAGGATTAGATGTGCAGAAGATACATGCATGCATTAATGACTGTATCCTGTACCGCGGTGAGGAGTACGAGAATATGGATAAATGCCCGGTATGCAATGCACTGCGGTACAAGATCAGACAAGATGACCCTGGTGATGTTGAGGGCGATGACGAGCCCCCCCCCCCCCCCGGAAGAGGGTTCCTGCTAAGGTGATGTGGTATGCTCCTATAATACCACGGTTGAAACGTCTGTTCAGAAACAAAGAGCATGCCAGGTTGTTGCGATGGCACAAAGAAGAGCGTAAGAAAGACGGAAGTTGAAACACCCCGCCGATGGATCCCAGTGGAGAAAAATCGACAGAGAGTTCCCGACATTTTCAGATGACGCAAGGAACTTAAGATTTGGTCTAAGTACAGATGGCTTTAATCCTTTTGGGAGAAGAGCTTCAGTCATAGCACTTGGCCTGCGACTCTATGTATCTACAACCTTCCTCCTTGTTTGTGCATGAAGCGAAGTTCATTATGATGCCAGTGCTCATCCAAGGACCGAAGCAACCCGGCAACGACATTGATGTGTACCTAAGGCCATTAGTTAATGAACTTTTGCAGTTGTGGTCCGAACCAGGTGTACGTGTGTGGGATGAGCACAAACAACAGGAATTTGACTACGAGCGTTGCTGTTCGTAACCATCAATGATTGGCCTGCTCTTAGTAACATTTCAGGACAGTCAAACAAGGGATACAATGCATGCACACACTGTTTAGATAAGACTGAAAGTATACATTTGGAAAACAGGAATGTGTAACTGGGGCATCGTCGATTTCTTCCGAACAGTCATGCCGTAAGAAAGCCAGGCAAACATTTCAACGGTGCGGCAGATCGCCGGAAGAAGCCTAACCTCCCTGATGGTGATGTTATATATGACATGGTCAAGGATTTAGAAGTAATCTTTGGAAAGGGTCCTGGCAGTCTATCTGTTCCGAATGACGCTGACAACCACGTACCCATATGGAAGAAGTGCTCTATATTCTGGGAGCTACCCTATTGGAAAGTCCTAGAGGTCCGGTCTTCAATCGACGTGATGCACGTGACGAAAAATCTTTGCGTGAACCTACTAGGCTTCCTGGGCGTGTATGGGAAGACAAAAGATACACCGGAAGCACGGGAGGACCAGCAACGTATGAAAGACCCATACAACAAGCAGACGGGTAAAGGGCGTCAATACTTAAGCAGCTACGCTCTTACCAAAGCAGAGAAGAAAATCTTTTTTGAATGCCTGAGCAGTATTAAGGTCCCGGCTGGCTTCTCGTCAAATATAAAGGGAATAATAAATATGGCAGAGAAAAAATTGCAGAACCTGAAGTCTCATGATTGCCACGTGATTATGACGCAGTTGTTTCTGGTTGCATTGAGGGGGCTTCTACCGGAAAATGTTCGAGTACCCATTGTGAAGTTATGTGCATTCCTCAATGCAATATCTCAGAAGGTTATCGATCCAGTAACTCTACCAAGTTTACAGAAGGCTGTGGTCCAATATCTCCATTTCAGTGGCGCTTTGGAACTAAGCATACAAATCCACTCAACAGGAATGGACGTTAAACCAAATGACCAACCCACTGAGACTAGTTGACGGCATACACTCCACGGTCTAGTAACTAACATACCTTTGGGCCGGCACAAGTGCACAGCCAACTCAGTCAGTGGCGCTTTGGGACTAAGCATACAAGCCAATCTCCGAAAATCTCAGAGCCACTCCAAGTCTGGCCATCTCTCCGGCAATCACATCTTCTCCACCTGCGGCTCAATTTCATCAGGTACGATGACCGTGTCATCTGTTGATCTGTTCCTTAACTGCAAGCTCACCGCCAGTTTATTTCTGATTTTTTTAAGCAATTGCAGTTTCCACTAGAGCGCCATGGGTCCTGCAGTTCTCTTCTTCCTCGTGCTTGCAGCTTCAGCAACGCCGCTCTTGGCGGCGCAGACCTTGGATTATTATTCCAGGGCCAAACCACCGAGAATTTGGATCAATGACAACATTGTTTACGAAAATGTCAGCCTCAGCACTGTTGTGACTAACTCCAACCTGGAACTTGACATTGTCGCAGGGTTCTACTGTGCAACCTCTAAGTCCCCATGCAATGAGTTCCTCTTTGCGGTAACCATTGGTAATATCGACACTCAACAGATTGTCTGGTCAGCGAACCGAGATCGCCCTGTCAGGGAGAATGCCACCCTTGAATTCACCACAGATGGAAACTTGGTCCTCCGGGATGCTGATGGTAGCCACATATGGTCAAGCAACAGCACGGGCCGATCTGTAGTTGGCATGCGGATCACAGAGATTGGCAATTTGGTCTTGTTTGATCACCGGAATGCAACTGTCTGGCAGTCATTTGATCATCCTACAGACACATTGGTCCTTGGGCAATCACTTGTCGAAGGTACGAGGCTCACATCAAATACTTCTGCAACAAATACTTTCTACATCACCGTACAAACAACTGTATTATATAATGAATTCCCCACCAAAAAAGGTTTTTATGCTGGATTACATGCTTGCGTCGAATCCACACCACCACAATGCTACTTTTCAAATCTCATGGAACAAAACAAGACAGGAAATTATCCAACAAAGGTGACATTCATGAACGGAAGCCTCACCACCTTTGGGCAGTCAAGACGGCCAGATCATGCTAGTAATATCTCATTGCCTACAGCTAAATCCATCCAGTTCATGAGTTTAGAGTCTGATGGACATCTGAGGCTGTACGGATGGTCTGGTGATGGATGGACGGCAGCGTACGATGTAGTGACGCCAATGTGGATGGATGATTGTGATTACCCAACAGTTTGCGAGGAGTATGGCATATGCAAAGAGGGGCAATGCGGCTGCCCACTTGAAACTAATTCAAATTCAAGCTACTTCAAGCTTGTGGATGAATGGAAGCCAAACCTTGGATGCGCACCAATAACTCCAATCAGTTGTCAAGAAATATAACATCATCGGCTCTTGACCATTCCTAACATTTCTTACTTTGACTACAGCCCCACGGCAGTCAATGCAACAAACATCGAAGACTGTAAGCAAGCCTGCTTGAAAAACTGCTCCTGCATGCTCGTTTTGTTCAATGGTAGGGAATGTGTGTGGGAGACGAAGGTCTTCTCCTTGCGATCAATGCAAACTGAAACTATTAGTTACAGCTCCTCTGCTTACCTCAAGGTGCAACTTAGCCCCACCCACGAAAATAAAAAGATGGTGCAGCTCAACCCCTCCAATGAAAACAAAATGAAGGTAATGTTAGGTGCTACACTTGGTGCAGTCACGACTCTTGTATTGCTTGTCACTGTTATCGCCCTTTATCTACAAAGGAAGAGAAAGTATGTAGAGAAAGATGATGAATTTGATTTTGATCAATTGCCTGGAATGCCGACGAGGTATTCTCTTGAAAAATTGAGCGAATGCACTGAAGGATTCAGTAAGAAGCTCAGAGAAGGTGGGTTTGGGTCGGTTTATGAAGGAAAATTAGGCGAAAGCAGAGTTGCAGTGAAACGCCTAGAAGGTGCTAGACAAGGAAAGAAAGAATTCTTGGCAGAGGTCCAGACCATTGGCAGCATGGAACACATAAATCTTGTCAGGGTGATTGGCTTTTGTGTCGAGAAGTCTGAGAGGATTCTGATATACGAATACATGTCAAAAGGGTCACTTGACAGGTGGATCTATTACCAACATAATAATGCCCCTCTTGAATGGGGCACCCGTTGTAGTATCATTCTGGATATGGCAAAGGGCCTATGCTATCTTCATGAGGAGTGTAGGTGGAAAATTGCTCATTTGGATATCAAACCACAAAATATTCTTTTGGATGAAAACTTCAATGCCAAAGTGGCTGATTTCGGACTATGTAAGTTAATAAATAGGGATCAAAGCAAGGTTGTCACCGTGATGAGAGGAACGCCTGGATACCTGGCACCTGAATGGTTGACCTCCCGGATCAATGAAAAAGTTGATGTCTACAGTTTTGGAGTTGTCATCATGGAAATAATAAGTGGAAGAAAAAATATTGACAGCTCTCAGCCCGAGGAGAATGTTGAGCTCATAAAGCTATTGCGAGAAAAAGCTCAAAACAACCAATTGATTGATCTAATTGATAAGCATGGTGACGACATGGTCTCACACCAGGAGGAAGTGGTTCAAATGATAAAGCTCGCAGTATGGTGCTTGCAACATGACAGCATTCAAAGACCTTCCATGTCAACTGTGATTAAGGTGTTGGAAGGTGCGATATGCGTAGAACATTTCGATACAAATTCACTCATGTTTGTTCAAGATACTCCGTCAACATATTCAGTTCCATCTCAAGCATCCATATTATCTGGCCCAAGGTGAGACATATGGGTAATGTGCAGAAGAAAATCAAAGTATACACTTTGGCTTTTGTATCCTATACTATCTGAGTTTGGAATTATGTCTAGAATTGCAACAAAAGAACTTCCCAGCCACATAGGTATGTTTGATTTGTTCGGTGAAGTTGCACCTCATATCTTGTATATTCAAACCTGAAAAACCGGTTGCCCTCCATGAAGAGCACCATGGTGGTTTTTTCTTCACCGGACCTGCCTAGGAGGGCCACGAGAAAGAAACCTTTGGCCAGGGAACAGGTCTATTGCTTGCTTAAACTCATGCCTACTAACTCAAAAGGAGAAAAAAAATACAATATTTGTACTCAAGTCAGGAGCATAGGCAAAAGCAAGAAAAACGACCTAGGTATAGTGTAGTAGGACCCTGACCCTGTCATACATAGGAAGGATGGGCAAGTACATACAATAAAATAAACTTAGTCGATAGCAAGCAGAATAGGTCACTCTGCTACACAAGACAAACTATAAATTGTGATCTATTGCTTTCTTCCTTCTGCAACATGCATATGGCTTTCAACCGTTTGTAATTTTCTGTTTGGTGGACTACATGATTAAGTTGAGGACAACAGCATTGTTTGTCTTGCAGCATAATTCATAAGAATGATGAACAATGGTTACTTGAAACATGTAAAGCCATTATATATCCAAAAAAATCAGAGTCCAGGTTAAAGAAACCCACCTTAGTGCAGAGCAATGGTAAATGTACATTAGTACGCAGCCATGGACGCCTACAATACTTTTGTCTGCAGTAACTAACCAACCTAGTGATCAAAGAATAAAAGCAATCAGACATATGCCAAGCTAAACTAGATGATCACTTTGTGTCAGGCCCAAGCACGTACGCTGCAACGGAAATCCTCGTTCTAAGCACGCCATTAAGGTAAGTAAATATTAGTAAGCACACAGGCAGGAAAGTGCAAGAGCTAGGGCTAAGTGCTCGAGTTACGGTTGTTGACTCGGAATTGTAAGCCTAAGAAGCATTCGAGCAAAATAATTAGGTATCAAAATTCAGAGAAGGTTTTCCTTCAACCTTAACCATTGACGGAAGATTCATACCTACGAATATTGTAATTTCTTAAACTGTTAACAGAATAACAGCACATGGGATTTGAACAGATGATGGATGCAAACTAGACATCTGAACTGGAGAGCACTCCACTGAAACTGTACTTGACTCAACTGAAAACAGCTATGAACCGCTCAAGATGTACAGAAACCAGTTGAAGCTCT
This sequence comes from Poa pratensis, assembly GCA_947311845.1. Lineage (NCBI taxonomy): Eukaryota > Viridiplantae > Streptophyta > Magnoliopsida > Poales > Poaceae > Poa > Poa pratensis. The sequence goes on from CAMZMU010000107.1 coordinate 2,861,978, forward strand.
CTGAATAATCCAACCACCGCGCCATCCATTAATCAGGTGCCGCGAGTTTTCACTTTTCAGATATCAGGAAACAACAGATCGATTGGGCTCAGCGGTACCATTAGGGAGGGGTCTGCCGCGACGGGAGCACCGGCGGACGCGGCGGCCAAGAGAGCGGAGCACCGGAGGCGGCCGCGGGCGAGCAGTCGGCGGTGGTCGACGGCTGCTGGATTTGGAACCGAACGACCAATCGGTTCCTTCATTTTTCCCGTGCTCTTGCGCCCTGCTCCCGGTGAGGGGTCGACGGAGCTGTCCACTGCGGCGCCGGCGTCGGTGCTGGGCTGCACATTTGGTTTTGTCAGGAAGGGGAATGGGGATCCGTTCGAAGCTTTGGGAGTGACGTGGCCTCAAAAGATTTTGACAGAGCCTTCGCTTTTTCAGCCTCAAAATAATTCTGATGTATTATTGACCAAAGTTATACTACTACCTCGATCAAGTCCCTGAAAACAAGAACTATAATTGTTTTTGATAAGTCAATCATTGTAAAATTTGACCAATCTTGTATGACAACTATAATACTCCCTCTATTTATAATTACTTTGTGTTATGGTTTTAGTCAAAATTAAATTTTATAAATTTGACCAAATATATATGAAAAAATATGAACATCCATAACATAAATTTAATACTACTAAAATCGTTATAATATATATACTCAAAATATATACGTTTGATATTATAAGTTTATATTTTTTTGGTAACTACTTGGTCAAACTTTAGAAGTTTGACTTTGAAAAGGCGCAGGGTAAATAAAAATAGTAGAAGTATTATGTGGTTATAATGTAAAATGCATTTTATTACATATTAATGATGCCGAATTGACATTGTAAATGCAATATTGTTTTAATAAACTAGGTCGACTTTTATGTTGTTTTTATGAACAGAATGAGTAGCTAGCCGGCAAAACAAAGATGTCATCTAAACATGGGCCAGAGGGGTACATCATACTGACATACTTGTTAGGCTGCTCATAGAGACACAGTGGGGAGTAATTTAGAATAGTAACATGCTGACTTTACTACTCGATCTTACTACCTTCATAGTGCAAAATAACATATATGTGATAACATAGAAGGGTGTATTTATTACTCTGTACACTCATATTGCATTGGGAAGCGCTATTTGATGGTAACTAACCATATGTTAGTCCAATACTCTCTCTCCTCTTTAAATGATAGCCACGTTATCTTTTTACTATGTTACCACCTTAAAATTAGTTACTCCCACTATGGGTAGCCTTAGTTGATCAAAGATGTACTTATTTATTATCATTGTGTGGCCACACGCTGTATCAAAAATACGTGGTCCATACACAGTATATGTATCACTTATACTCAATTTATTAAAGAGTAAACAAAGTCAGTTTTTCTTGACACGTATGTTTGATTTCTCTCTCTTGGTGACATCGCTAAATTAGAGTCATGTGTTCATCTGCTGGCCCAACGTGCGTGTTTGTGCCTAAACCATAAACCGCGCCGGCTTCTTCTTCTGGCATGCCCTATCCCCGGAAGAGCCAACTCTAGGTCGAGCAAATACGTGTGGCGCAGAGCTTCTCCCACGAGGCGATAAGCCGGAATAAGGATAGACGTTCCCGTCAAGAGGGAAGACGGGTATAACGGGCAAGGACCCACAGCCGGTCGCGTTGCACCCACCCATTGAGGCGCTTGTCGGTACACGGTCATCTACGAGCTGTTGGGTGAAAAAAAAATGTTGTTGCCTTAAGAAATCTCTAGTGGTGAAGGATGAGATTATTGAGATCTTGACTTTAGATTTTTCGACAAAGGTATTATAATATACTATAAAAGTAACAATTCCATACAGTCTCTGCACCGACATAATCTTAAGAACTATTCGAGACATTCAGGATCCACACAATTAAAAAGAAAAAAATGCCCCCACCACAGTGATTAATCACTCATATCAGCCGGATCCAAATTATCAATACAGCACCCAGGACTACAATAAAAGATGGCAGGTTTACACCCAGGAGAAAATTTAAACTCTTCAGACAATGACTTCAACTATACAACCAATTAAGCCCAGACCTACGAGTTTCTTTTTTCACCCTGAATATCGTGAGCGGACACTCAAAGGGCACCATCAAAACTGAAATTCCCGAGTGAGACTGTCCCCACCAAGTCCGTAGCTGCAAAGCACCAATCAATAAGCTCAGGCACATATGCGGTTCGGACATGAATTTCGTCCTGCAGCCATGTCTGCACAACACGGCCTGTGAAGCCATGTCTTTATCGCATCCAACAGTTCGCATCCACCAATACAGGAATTCCTATAACGATATCGACATGATCCGTCTCAGTCCAACACCATGCAAATCACAAGCGTCGTCATGTCACATAGTTTCAACAGAAAACAGAGCTTCACGACACGCCCCGGAAGCCCAAAGGCTGACTTTTAGATGCAAGACATCAAATAAGCAGGTTGTTATGTTAAGATGTTCATAGCTTTCGAATTGTCTCTGGAACTTCGAAAACTCAGATCCATCGTCCTTGTTCTTTATGCAGCCATCAGGCGATGCTTAAGGAGCATCACAACATGAGATTGCTCTAGGAAAATTTCAAGACATATTGGCAGCATTGTGCAGGAGGTAAGATACAAATGCCATTTACTCATTTCAAGGCAAGTACCATCTGATTATGTTGATTTTCTTCTTTTTAGAAAAGGGGGTGCGGTTCCCCGGCCTCTGCATTCTGTTGATTTTCTAGCGGTACAATAATTCCGTAGCTCAACGGCTCAACGCCCACATCACCAAAATGAATCAGTTCTTTTTATTCTGAAACTAAAATGAATTAGTTCTTGTATGCATGCATCATCCTGCCTTGGCATCTCCAGAACCCGTAACTGAGACTGTCGAAAACCCCAAATGATGTCGTGGACGATTAGTTGTACACTCCAAGATTTCTGATGCTACGAACCTATGTCTGTATTGAATTATGTTTATTACACTATAGTTAACTTACTTTGCTGCTTGCGTACAGGGCAATTCATTTCCCGAGCATGACCTCTTCGAGCACGTCGGACACCATGGACTCCAACGTGCAAAATCCGCCAATTGCCTATATGCAGCTTCGCAGCTCGTGACCTCTGCTCGTAGACTGAGTCCGTGCTTACCGTATTACTGTAGTTAGATAGTACAAAATATGGGAATGGTAGATCGAGAGATTTCGTACTTCTCTCAGATTGTCATTTTTTTCAAGAGAGAATTTTGAGAGATTGATATGAGTTATTATTTCTATTAGTGGGAATTTTCTTTGGACTATCATGGACGTTGTTGGCATATACCCACTGAGACTTGTTGACGACGTGCACTCCAACTAGCATGTTAATTCGTTTGTGGCCGGCACACAAGCGCACATCCAAGTCAGCCAGTAGTGGCGCCTTGTGGACTAATCTGACTACTCATGAAGGAGCGTTTCATGATCAGAATCTTCAAAGTTTTTGTTTACTGAAGCACACTATTTCCTGCCTGACGGAGACGAGCGGTGATCCGTAGACTGCACGACGACCGCCCAGCGTGGAAATCCTGGGTCAGCACAGGTAGGCAGTCATTGACGCTATGGGACTAGTCAGAAACACCGATCCATTTCCGAAATCCCAAAACACATTTGGCTATTCCCAGCCCCGGCACACCCCGTCTCTCCGGAAATCGCATCTTCTCCAGTTCAGGCACCCCCATCTCCCCGGCGATCTCATCTTCTCCATCGGCTCAGTGTCATCAGGTGTGGTTTTGTTTCTACTCTGCTACTTCATCCGAGTTCCTCGGTATCATCCTCGCTAATCACAAGCCAAGAACTGATTATTATTCCAGATTACAGTCTTGTTCTCGTACGAGCTCTATGGGTCTGGCAATTCTCCTCTTGCTCATGATAGCAGCTGCAGCACCGCTGCTCTCCGCAGCGCAGAGATGGGACTATCATTACATGGGCAAACCGCCTACAATTTGGATTAACAACAACGCTATGTTCAACAATTCAGCCATGCGTCCCATTACCGGAGGAGATATGTACCTCCACCCCCACATGTGACAGGTACCTGTTTGCCGTCTTCATTATCAACGTCAACCCGAACTGGCTCGAGAGTGATCCGCAGGTGATCTGGTCTGCCAACCGAGATCGCCCTGTTAGGGAGAATGCCACCCTTGAGTTTACTACAGGTGGGAATTTAGCTCCGTGATGCTGATGGTAGCCAAGTCTGGACCAGTAGTAACTCTGGCAGGCCTGCAGCTGGAATGGGGATCACCGAGTTTGGTAATCTGGTGTTATTTGATCATAGCAATGCAGCAGTGTGGCAGTCATTTGATCATCCTACTGATACATTGATCCCCGGGCAGTCACTTGTGGAAGGTATGAGCCTCACGGCCAATACCTCGGCAACCAATACGATTGGGGGCCAGTTTTATATCACTGTACGCCCCGATGGGTTAAATGCTGAATTCACACCACCACAACTCTACTTTTCGTACCAGACGAAAATAGGCAAGATAGGAAATGATCCAACAAGAGCCACGTTCATGGATGGAAGCCTTAGCTTCATTTTGCGGCCAGATATGAGCGATAATATCACATTACCGGCAGCTCAATCCGCTCAGTACATGAGATTAGATTCAGATGGACGCCTGAGGCTGTATGAATGGTCATGGTCTCCTGAGAGCTGGACAGTGGTGTCTGATGTGCTGGCGTCGATGGGTATGGATGACTGTGCTTACCCAACAGCCTGCGGCGAGTACGGCTTATGCACCAAGGGGCAATGCACTTGTCCACTCCAAAATAATTCTAGTTCCAGCTATTTCAAGCCAGTGAATGAGCAGGAGCCAAATCTTGGCTGCATACCCGTAACTCCAATCTCTTGTGATAAAATGCAACACCACCAGCTGTTTAGCCTTACCGATATTGCATATTTTCATGGCAACCAAATGGTTGTCAATGCAACAAATGAAGTTGCCTGTAAGCAAGCTTGTTTGAATAACTGCTCCTGCAGGGCCGTTAAGTTCAGACCTGGAGAATGTGTTTTGGTGACTAACGTCTTCTCCTTGCACGCAATACAACCTGAAAATGCTGGTTACGACTCCTCTGCTTACCTCAAGGTGCAACTTAGCCCCCGCCTAATGCAAACAGAAAGAAGGTGATGTTAGTTGCTACACTTGGAGCTATTGCAACTCTTGTATTGCTTGTTATTCTTGCAACTCTTTATATACAAAGGAGGAGAAAGTATGAAGAGAAAGATGAATTTGATTTGGTTCAATTGCCTGGAACGCCAACGAGGTATTCTTTTAAAATGTTGAGTGAATGCACTGAAGGGTTCAGTAAGAAGCTCGGAGAAGGTGGGTTTGGATCAGTTTTTGAAGGGAAGTTAGGTGAAAACAAAGTTGCAGTGAAACGTTTGGAAGGTGCTAAACAAGGAACGAAAGAGTTTTTGGCAGAGGTCGAGACTATTGGTACCATTGAACACAACAATCTTGTCAGGCTGATTGGCTTCTGTGCAGAGAAGTCTGAGAGGCTTCTGGTATATGAGTACATGTCGAGAGGGTCACTTGATAGGTGGATCTATTACTGCCATAACAATGCCCCTCTTGATTGGTGTACCCGGTGTAGGATCATTCTTGATGTCGCAAAAGGCTTATGCTATCTTCACGAGGACTGTAGCCGGAAAATTGCTCATTTGGATATCAAACCACAGAATATCCTCTTGGATGACAACTTCAATGCCAAAGTGGCTGATTTCGGACTATGCAAACTAATAGATACGGATCAAAGCAAGGTAATGACTATGATGAGAGGAACACCTGGGTATTTGGCACCTGAATGGTTGACATCGCGGATCACTGAAAAAGTTGATGTCTACAGCTTTGGAGTTGTCATCATGGAAATAATAAGTGGAAGAAGAAATATTGACAACTCTCAGCCAGAGGAGAATGTTCAGCTCATAAATCTATTACGAGAAAAAGCTCAAAACAATGAATTAATTGACCTCATTGACAAGCATAGTGATGACATGGTCTCACACCACGAGGAAGTGGTTCAAATGATGAAGCTTGCAATATGGTGCCTGCAACATGACAGTATTCAAAGGCCTTCAATGTCAATTGTGATCAAGGTATTACAAGGTGCAATTACCATAGAAACTTTTGATGCAAATTCACTAATGTTTGTTCAAGATAATCCGCCAACATATTCAATTCTATCTCAAGCATCCATATTATCTGGCCCAAGGTGAAATGGGTGGGTAATGAGAAGAAGAATGTCAAAGTATGGACTTTGGCTTTTGTATCCTATCATATTTGTACTATTGAAGTATAATTCAAATTCAAAATTGTAGCTGTCAACAATGTCAACAGATAACACTATCGGATGGCACCAAGAAACCTCATTTATATGTATATAATTTTTCAATTCCAACAAATGTTCGGAAATATTAACTAATGTGATTGAAGTTTAGTAATTATAAATACTTCTCTATGATCCTGTACCGTTTCCATTTTCATCAACAACTGTTAGACTAGTAAATGGAAGTGTTACCTGTAAAATGAACATTATATTGCAAAACGTATCTCAAAGCAAACCAATGGTTGTGATAGGTGTCTCTAGGATGCGTGTTGAAACAAATACACTAAAATAAACTTCATTAACAGAGAGCAGAATAGGCACGTTTCTTCAGAGCACAAAATATAAACTGTATTGTATTTCTCCCCTTTTATGTTTCTCTCTACCTAGTAACATGCTAAATTCTGACACGGTCATATTTGTCCATACTCTTTCTTTGCCATTTAATCTTCCGTGGATGACATGCTGAAGTGAAGAACAACACCATCGTTTTCTTGCAGCACAATTCATAAGAATGATGGCAACTAGATACGTACAACATGAAAAGGCATGGTATATACTAAGGAAATCCAGAGTCCGAGTTAAGCATATGCACCTTAGTGCAGAGTAATGTTATCCCCACATCAACCTGTAACAACTAAGTAATTAAAGAATAAAAGAAAGGGATATAACTAATTATAATAGAATAATAAATTTGCAGTAACCACAGAAACAATTGGCTTCATTTCTGGAAAGCCATGTTAATGCCCGTCACAATTACAAATGGAGCTGGCTTGTATGCAGCAGAGAGATGGTTTACATTCAGCAAGCACTAACTTGCATTTCACAAGGCCAGGTGAAGAACCTCATTACTCATTACTCTTTTTTGGAAAAAAGTAAGCCTTGTTGATTCTATACAAAAGTATCAAGTTGAAACACCCACAAAAGAGTTGATTGCTACAGTATAAGGTATTCCTTGTAGCTTGTATCGATAGCAGTATCTAGGTGCATGGATAGGAGTCGCTAGCTGCGGATCAGTTTGTGTCAGATTCAAGCGAATTACTTGATGAATTCTTGGATGGCTGGGTTCTAACTGTACATGATTTTTAAGCAGATGATGACGTGCAAACTTGACATATAAGTTGAGAAGCGGAAGAATTTGAACACTTCACTGAAACTGTACATGACTGAACTGAAAAAACCGGCTATGACCCGTTCACAATGCACAAACCATATGAATTTCTTATCAAATTACGATACCTCTTAACTGAATCTCGAATATATCTATACTAATATTAAAAAAGCAAACATGTGTTGAGATATGTTGATACATTAAATCTTATCCGTTCAATTTGATCAACGACCTAGATCACTCCATACCTTTTCAGTTTCGTCATATTTACAAGATTGCCACCGCTAAAAAATAAACTGACAAGGGCTCCTCGACCCTCTGTTCTCCCGGCTCGCAGACGTCAAGAGACCAGAGCGGGAGACCCTTGGACGTGACGACGGCCATGGCACCGACCAGGCGGCGCCGGCGACGTGTGCGGCCGGCCGGGGCCCGGAAGGCGAGCGGTCGAGGGCACGGGCGAGCACGCGGCTGGCCGGGCAGGAGAGCCCAGGTTCCCGGCGTCGCCGCACAGCGTCTTGGCCTGCACGAGGCCGTCGCCGTGCCCCGCCCACCGCCCGCGTGCCCGCACTGGCCGCACCATGGCCAGCCGCGCTCGATGCGCCCGTGCGCGCGGTTCTGCTGGCCGCTGCCACCACGCGCCGGCTTGCCGCCCTCGCCTCCTCAAATCTTGCCGTCAGTCCCTGCCCTGGTGCTAGACGCGACATCCTCGAGCTCAAGCCGCGCTGCTTCAACCTCCTGATCGGTGCATCGGCTCCTAGCTCTAACTCCGGCCGCTCACCTCCTGCCCCATTGGCAGTCAAACCTCCACCCCACCGGCGATCCCCTGCTCCTGCACGCCTCCGCGAGATTCCAGCTCGGCCGGCATGGACTGTACTCCAAGAAGAACTCTGCTCCGACACGGACTGTGCTCAACTCCTCGATCGAAACCAAATTAGGGAACGATAAATATAGCTTCCGTGCTCACCCCATGGCGAGTCCAGCACAAGCGGGTTCCAGGTGCCTCGATGTCGATTCTCCTCTGTATCCTCTCACCTCCTTTGCATTTCAGACGTTTAGATCTGGACCTCCTTGATTCTACAAAAGCAGTGTCCTAAGTATGCAATCTTGCAAGCCAATAGTACACGTCACTTCAAATAGGCAAAAAAATCGTACCAGTACATGTGTGATGGGAAGCGGTGCAAGCATTGAGCTTGCAAGTAGTCTATGTTCTATCCATTTTTTTGTTTACTGTACAGTAGTATGCGTGTTCGAACGGCTCACTTTGCCCTCTTTCTGTTACTGTTTGAGAGAGAGGCGAAAGGGAGGTTTTCCACGTCCACCGTCCCGCCGACGGCCGATTCGGTGGTCTCCCTCCTCTCCAGTCGCCGTTGCGGTGGTGGGAGAGTGGGGAGACCCCGGATCCGTGCCCGAGGCTTGTAAATAGTAGTGTAGGGTTTCTTGGCGGCGCTGGAGAGGTGGTGACTGCAGCGGCGCCATGGAATAAAGGTGCGGGGCTTGTTTCCCACCTCGGCGGCGCTCTGCGGGGCACTGGCGGCGAGCTTCCGGTGTAGTTCCCTCCTGGATCGACGGATCCAGTGAGGCTAGTGGCTCCGAGCTTGGTCGGCGACGCGAAGACGGCGGCCGGCTGGTGGAGATTTTGTCCCCTGTTTCTCTCTTCGTCGCGGTCGGGTACGCTCTGGCCCTTCTGCGGAGGATCTGGGGGTGGTGTGGCTTGCTCCCGGCGGTGGTCGTCGGTGGCTGTGCTCGCCTGTACAGGAGCATCCTCTTCTTCCTCCTCTTCGGCTGGTTTTCAGCGAGTGGCAGCGGCGATGGAGCCAGGCCGTCTCTCCTCTGTTTATTCGATCCATGGTGGATTGCCTGCAGAGTTGGTGCTGGCCGAAGCCATTTCAAGATCTTCGTCTGCTCGTTTTTCTGCTCTGCTGATCGCGAGGTGAAGTGGTGGCTTCTTCCTCTGGCCGGCCGTGGCGGCGAGGAGCGGAAGAAGTTGTACTGCTCTTCTTCGACTTTGGTGGAGTGGCTCTCGCGGCTTCCCTTCTTCTGGAGCTTATGCGAGCTGCGAGGCTGGCGTGCAGCGCCATGTCCGGCTCGACTGTCTGCTCAGGTCGGGGCGTGTCCCCCGCCGATGATCCACCGTCGTCGCCAAGATCTTGCCCTTGTGGGTGAGTGGCTATTGCGGCGAACTCAACGGGAATAATTCCCAATAGGCCTGTGCAGGCGATTCAGCTGTCTCCCTGCTACCTCTCGTCCTCCTCTGTGGTGCTGCGACGGCGAGGTCTCGGACGGCGGCGGACAAGGAATGGCAGAGTTCCCCAGGGGTGTGTGCGTATTTTTCTGTTTCTGTGGGGTGTTCTCTGTAAAAGAGAGTTAGCTGTGGCGTGTCTGGATATTTCCAGTGTATTTCGGTGCTTTCGTTGCTAATGTATCCAGAGACGTTGTATCAAAAAAAAAGTAGTATGCGTGTTCAACCACTGTACTTGATTCAGTTCCTAGCTTGTACTACGAAATATGTGCTGATCGAATATTAGCAAAGAAATTGTGTGTTTTCAGTGAAGAGCCTTACTTGTAGTCTTTGTCATCTACTCCGTAACAATTATTGGCTTCCTGTACATCGTAAAATCAAGGTGGACCAGAATAAAAAGCAGCACCTATAAGATGGTTGAAGTGTTTCATCCATGTCCAGTTTAAGGAATTATTGTACCTGGGTCCTGGTAAATATGGTTTATGATGACGAGAATGATCTGTACGTAGTTTTAAAGAAGATAGAAGGGAAATATCATTCCTTTGTATATGGGTTATGTTCTCTGTATTTTAATCAATATAGCTTTTGCCTTTCCTCAGCGCTGAGTGATAATCTTGCTTCTTTCATAGTGAGCATAGGAGCATATAGGAGTATATGTTATATTGAGTAGTTCTTGCAAAACCTAGGATGCTGTCATGAGTTAAATTGTACTAATGCCTCAACTATGAATTTTTGATGCTACATAATCATGTGCAGTACTGTCATCACATCTATCTTTCTAAGCAAAAGGAAATCATTTGTCTATCTTTTGTAAAATTATGTCCTAATTTCTTGGTTGTGCAAGAAAAAAGACTGAAAATAGCACACAGTAGTGCTTTGATTTTTGGTAGGACCAAATTGGCTTACAATGGACACACCCACCCACCCCCCCCCCCCCCCCAGTTAAATCGGAAACATAGATCTAGATTACAAGAACTCTTGTTGTTGTTTGGAATGGTTTACTTGAACCAACAAAATGTGAGGTGTGTAAAATGTTCCACTTCATGGATTCGACCTTTAGATTCAGGCAAAAAATATTTGTGTCCATGTCTGATTTACAGGGAGAAGAAGAAGGATCTTCATATGGTGTTCATTGACTTGGAGAAGGCGTATGATAAGATACCACGGAATGTCATGTGGTGGGCCTTGGAGAAACACAAAATCCCAACAAAGTACATTACCCTCATTAAGGATATGTATGATAATGTTGTGACAAGTGTTCGAACAAGTGATGGCGACACCGATGACTTTCCAATTAAAATAGGACTGCACCAGGGGTCAGCTTTGAGCCCTTATCTCTTTACTTTGGTGATGGATGAGGTCACAGGGGATATACAAGGAGATATCCCATGGTGTATGCTCTTTGCGGATGATGTGGTGCTAATTGACGATAGTCGGGCGGGGGTTAATAGAAAGTTAGAGCTGTGGAGGCGGACTCTAGAATCGAAAGGTTTTAGGCTTAGTAGAACCAAAACTGAGTACATGAGGTGCAGTTTCAGTACTACTAGGCACGAGGAGGAAGAGGTTAGGCTTGATGGACAGGTGGTACCTGAGAAAGACACCTTCCGATATTTGGGGTCTATGCTCCAGAAGGATGGTGATATCGATGAAGATGTGAGTCATCGAATCAAAGCTGGTTGGATGAAGTGGCGCCAAGCTTCTGGCGTCCTCTGTGATAGGAAAGTGCCACAAAAGCTAAAAGGCAAGTTCTATAGGACGGCGATTCGACCTGCGATGTTGTATGGCGCAGAATGTTGGCCGACCAAGAGACGACATATCCAACAGTTAGGTGTAGCGGAGATGCGCATGTTGAGATGGATATGTGGCCACACAAGAAAGGACCGGGTTAGGAATGATGATATACGTGAGAGAGTTGGGGTAGCACCAATTGAAGAGAAGGTTGTCCAACACCGTCTAAGATGGTTTGGTCATATAGAACGTAGGACTCTGGAAAGCGCCATTGCATACCGGACGGATAAAGCGGGATGAGAATGTTAAGAGGGGTCGTGGTAGGCCAAACTTGACATGGGAGGAGTCTGTTAAGAGAGATCTAAGATTGGAATATCACCAAAGAACTAGCCATGGATAGGGCTGCGTGGAAGTTAGCTATCCATGTGCCAGAACCATGACCTAGTTTCGAGATCTTATGGGTTTCAACTCTAGCCTACCCCAACTTGTTTGGGAAAAAAGACTTTGTTGTTGTTGTTGTTGTTGTCCATGTCTGATTTAAGATAATTAACTAGGTTCTCACATTTTATCCGTACAATCTCAAATTACTCCACAGTTTACAAGGCACGCAACAATTTAAGAAAAAAATTTGCTATTAAATTTGGTCCAAAATATATAAATTAAATGTCATAAAAATATACCATTGGATTATATTGAAAATAAGTTTTTAATGCCCGTGCTCTGCTCAACGGTTCACTAATTATTTTTTTAAACGATTTTCTATTATTGGTATCAAAGGTCTAAATATTTTTGTTGATTTATATCGGCTGACACCAATTGTCTTTGATCGATTTGTAGACGTGCGTTGCACGTGCATGTGTGCTAGTAAGGATAAACACTCAAATATGCATATGAAAAACAGGGATTGTCGTTCCCCTGGTCTTAACCATTATTTATCTTGGTTGCAATCAAACAATGGATTTCCCGTGCGTAATTAATCAACTCACTACTAATGCATCGATGAAAGGAAGTAACAGAAATTCACTGGCCCTATACTGCATGCCCCAACCACGCGGAAGCGAGTTGAAAATTTCAGAAAATAGCAGGCTGGATTCGGAGGTACCATTGACGCGGAATCGGATTGGCACGTGGAGTTCGGCCCCGGACGGAGCCACTGGCGGACGCGACGGCCCAGCAAGCAGAGCGCCGGAGGCAGCCGCGGCCGAGCAGTCGGCCGTGGTCGACGGCGGCTCGACTTGGACACCACTGGGTAGTCCTGCATTTCCCCGTTCTGTGGCCCTTCTACCGGCGAGGGAGGACTATAGCAGTCCACTGGGAAGGCGGCGGCAGCGGCCAGCACTACGGCGTTTGAAGATGGCTGGATTTGCAATGGAAGACTCAAGGGGACGCGAGCAAGAACGACGGGGAATTGGGGCGATTTTGTCTCCTAGGGTACGTAGTACCCATTATGAAAAATAAATTTAATATTTTCCAAAATATCAAAAAATTCAAAGAAAAGATGTTTTTTGTGACCTGTCTAAAAAAGACAAATAAAGTGTTCTGAAAATTCATTTTGGAGTATTGAATTTTTTTTTACACAGGACATAAAAATATCATTTTTTCATGAAACTTTTTTGTGTGAACAAAGAATATCCGGTGTATATCCTAAATTTGTATTTAAGTTTCTTTTGATATTTTGAAATACAATTTTCGAGTAGTGAGTGCATAATTGCATATACACCTATAAGCGAAAAGATGATTTCCCGTTTAGACAGATCTTTTTTTATAAAAAGCCAGATCTTATACAAAATTTTACTCGAAGTACAAACCACGTAAAACATCATGAAAATTATATTGACACATTTGGATCACTTTTCTTTTGCAAAAGGTATTTACGACCACTACTGCCACCTGAGCGAGTCGCCGACGCGCCGTCGTGGCTGCTCTCCAATTGAAGTAGGCTTGAATATTGACAACAACTGAAAAAATATGGTGCACGTGCCCATAAGAATTAGCGCCTTCAAGCTGAAGTAGTCGGCATTGGACTATTGAATCAATCTGAATCTCCTAAGACCAAACATGTAACACACAAAAGACATAACAAAGGGCCCTAGTTGCCCGAAACCTGGCTCCGCCCTCATGATGACCAAGTAACTATAACCTGCCAACTAGAGGTCAAAAAAAAGTTATCAATATGGGATGTAGAGAAGATCTCGTCACGATAAAGCCAACCGTGAAAACAGGTCGGAATTTTGATTTACGATTTCGAAGTTAAACATTTCAAAGTTTGAAAATAAAAATGAATCTACGTCCCTACATAAATGTATGTCTACGTTACCATATTTTAGCCGTGCCCACGCGGAAAACTAATCTGGTGCACATGCCTATATTAGCACAGTCCATAATTAATTTACCGTAGCAAATACACAGCACGAGCCTCTTGAGACGTTAGAAAACAATGTGATTGGCGACAACAAGTTTAGTTACCATGCTATTCTCTTTGCGGTGAATCTTGCACTTCTTACAGAAATATAGGTAACTAGATTTCCATGTCTAATTCAATCCAACAAAATTTTATTTATATAAACTGGTGGGGGAGTTATGTAAACCAAATGATAACCAGCACAATGCATAAAAGCATTTCAAATAACAAATATGCAAAAATATAAGAGTTCAAACTACTTGTTAAATTTTATATTGCTAGACAGTTTTGACCATGAACAAATAGTATCATTGGTTCCGCTTATACTTTACAAGTTTATAAAGATAGTTACTTGATCATATACTAGAAACTGATAGTGAGACAATTGTTAAATTGTACTCTTTACATATTCACTATAAATACTTATAATTATATGGATTATGCATTGTCGGGAACCTAGTTTTAGAACAAACTTTGTTATAAAATACATGTTAGTATCTTTCAATATTATTCGCTCCAAACAAAAATACACCACCTAATATTTAGTAATATTTCCAGTTATGTGGTTAAACTATCCGAATACACAGAAAATTATACATATAATACAATGACATGCAAAAAAAATAAGATTTAGGAATTAAAAAAGTTCAATATAAACTGTATTCATTTTTATTTGCCTTCGTCTCAAAATCCAGCCCTTTCTAAAAGTAATATTAAATAAAATTAGTGCCACTAATAAGCAAACCATGAAAGAAAAGAGCGAATTAATCAGTAGAACCACTTGATAACTTATACCTTTGTAGTAATGCCTCGAGGTGTGAATTGGATCACCCAAGGATTTTCCAGTGACTTGAATAAATGATTTATCACATACCAGAAAGAAGTAGCCTCTGTTATCCTCATGTAGAGGTCCATGGTTATTGACTGCTAACCATTGCAAAGCATGTAGTCCGTGTAGGTGGGATCTTCCATAGTGAGTTGGACCTCAAGTACATGTATAAAAAATAAAATGACACACCAATTAGGTTATATCGTGCAAGTCTCCAATTAGTAGAGCATGTTAACATTTGATTGAGAAAAATAGAAAAGAACACATGCATCAAAAGAAGAAGAAAGGTGGTTAGTGCAGCACGAGATGTAGATGCATAAGGAGAAGATGACGACATGGATGTAGTGCTGCCAAAGAAGGAATGCTAGAAAAGCCCTTCCGGAGTCGTGGCAGTGCACCTTCTCATGGCCCTCGCCTGGTACGATGCTTACCATTGTCGATCGTCGTGGCAAGGCGGACGACAGTGAGCCTCCCGCGGCCCGGCCTCGGGTCCTCGCCGCCGGCAAGGATGGAAGGAGAGGAGCTTCGTTTCTCCTTCATGCCTTGGGTGTGGCTTCGGTTCTTGGGTGTGGCTTTCAAAGGCCTAAGGTATCATCTACACATGCTTCAATAGCACAGTAGTATAACAAGGTTGTTATCTATTGTCGGTGCAATGACTACGTAACCGCGTTGATGATTAATGGACAAATTTGATAACCCCTTATACTAATTGTTTTGTACTAGGTTGGACTTTTAAGTAAAAAAATCAGATTGTTTGGTTAAAAACTATCATAATCCTAATTAAGTTCTGGATAATCCATATCATATAGTATACCGTATCCGGGTGAAGGTTTGAAATCGAATATCCGTATATGTTGTGTTCCTTCAAACCGGATATGAATTCTGCTAACTGTATTCAACAACAGTTTCGGCATGGAAATTATCCTACCCATTTACATCCCTAAACTTAGTGCCTCAGTGTCGTGCTTATTTCCGCATTGGAGAGACCCTTATGAATTCTCTCTATGTGGAATAACTTAATCTAATTTAAAAAACACTAGTAAGATACAACGGTGTTCTAATTATTTTTGAACATGTCAAGTTAGTCCCAATTCTTCAAGACTACAAATATGGGTTGTAAAAGTATTCAAGCAATTCACCACATGTCCTAGACTGCTCCAATGCACGTTGACCTGCATACGAGGTGGGTTGACCACCACCAGGTATGCAATAATTTGCCCAAATTCTCAAAAAGTTATGCCTTCTAATTTGGTGGTCCTCATCGCGTGCCCTAGCAATCCATAGGGGGCTCGACCAGAGGTCTAGATTGTGGCAAAGGCGGTGGTGGTGGTCAGAACAAGCACTTGACGAGAGAGAGAGCCATGAAGTTAGAAAAGTTTTTTCATGGTGTTATGTACAATAAGGTGTCTACATGGCAGTTGTCAACCCGCCACGAGGAGAAGTCAAAGTTGAGTGAGGTTGCATAGGACCCGCGGCCAAAGACATCGATGCTTTAAGTCCCATATATGTATATTTTGAAAGAACTAGGACTAACTTGACACCATAACAAAATTTGACCAACGCATTTTAGGTAATAAAAGAATCTGAAAATTCTTATCCACTACTGTACATTTCATAGAACATTTTCAGTAACTCAAATCACTTGGAACAGTTCCTTTGTTAGGATTACGGTACATTCAGGTGGTGGAGACCGTTGTTGGATGAAGCTTGCGAAACAATCACATCTGAGGCGACGTACGTCCTCGGCATGCAGAATGGAAGAACTGGCTTTGGGCGAACCTGACCATCTGCTACATGCCCATGCCCTCACCGTTTGTTTTATCTAAGACGTACATAGACATTGTTACAGCCAGGTCGTTATCGCAGAAACGCCGAGTAGCCAATTCTCCGATTGGCCGTGATGGATTGCTCGCACTTGCACAAGCAATTCAGGTATTGGCATCCAAATTTCCTTCCCACGTGTACGAAGCTGGACATGGTCCACCGTTGGGTCGTTCAGTCGATGGGTCGTATAGGATTTCCTTCCGACGAGGTGATGCAAGGGGTAGCTAGCTAGCACGTGCGCCTAACCAAAACAGCCACCGTGGTGCATCTAGCATCCACGTGTTCGTCTAGCCAGAGCGTTATTATGATGATGTTTAATTTTATTGGCCATCCATCCTTTGTTTAGAAGTTTAATTTTTTTGCCAGGGAAGGCAAGGGATAAACGAGATGCACGCTTGTTTAGAAGTTTTTTTTTTTCTGCGATGACATCCATTGTGAACATTAAAAGGAACACCGCCCTTTTGAGCGCCGAGGCCCGAGGATGCGAGAGATTTGAGCTCCATTACGCGGCGAGATTAGTCTTGCCGGTTGGTTATTTCATAATGCGGATACTGGTTGAAGATGAATCTGATGTATGGACCCACGTGTCACTGGAAAATGGGATACAATGGGGATTTAATACTTTTTAATTTAACCCATGGTAAAAATTCTAGGGGTGTCAACGCAAAACTTGCACCTCGTGTCAGCGAAAAATATCCAGTTATCAATGGTGGGTTTATGTATTATTGAAACTGGGTTGGGTAGCCAATATTTGGCAGTGCTACCAGAGATCCTCTAGGCTGAGCACGAGTTCTATGCCATCTCTCCTAAGCTAATCTTCTACTCACTCCGTTCTATCGAATGGAGGAGTAAATTAAATGACTTACATTAATCCACATGTGCATGTATCTGGACGTGTTATATATATAAATACACCTACATGTGGAAAAATAAAAATCATTTAATTTATAACGGACGGAATACGTCTGCACATAGGGCCCAGCCTTTGGTCACCACGCATACATTCATCGATAGACACATGAAGGAGGTCAAGGGGCTACTAGTCAAGTCCATACACGTGCAACCTTAAGAAAAGAATTAAATTGGATATGCATGTACACGTGCGTCTTACCTGCTGAATTTATTTTTATGGCGCCGTGCACAAGTATCGGGTACCTCAAACAAAGCTTCGACACAAGAAAGCAAGATGATGAAGCGAGGAAAGCAGATTTTTTTTTTCTTTTTTGGCAGTGATGGTTGCTGTTTCAGCGCCGTAACAAAGGATATCTTTCTATCGGCTATCTGCAGTTGATCTCGGAAAAATTGGTTTCTATCTTACAGGATGAACCATAACTTTACGAAAAACGATGCCAAAGAACATACTAGGTCGTTAAAGCGGTGACGACGATGTATCGGCTACCTCATCTGTCGAGAGCCGAGGGGCCTTACCAAATGTGGCATAGACTGATTATATTGCTTCAGAATCTTGCTTAATTGAACATCCTTTTCCAAGTATAATTCCCGATGAAATCCAGGCTAATAATTTGAAGTGCATGGATACAAGTTATCTTTAGCCAGCTAGACATTCGGTGTATCAGCGTTCTATATTACCTAGTCGCTGGTCAATAACACCAATTGTCTCTATCAAGTACAAGAGAACCACATCCTCAAACATGAAACAACCGATATGACAGTACTACATCTCTATTATATGGACATATATGTACACAATTTTATCCTACTTACTTCATTGATCTGGTCCTACGCGGTGATATCCTGACGACCTTTGTTGTCGCCCTTGTGCACCGGTGCACCTAGCAATGAGACCATCGCGGTTGTGGAGGACAATGTCGGCATGAATCGGTGAGTTGGGGTACTTCATCCCATGTTTGTCCCGATGGTTCTTTGGATGGGGATAGCGCTTTTGCTTTACATCCACCTTCATGTCCGCTACCTTGTTCTCCTCTACAATAATCTTGAATACCAAAGGACCGACATGATAGAAGTCTTCCATGCCAAGAAAGGGCTCGAGAGCCTCGATGACCTCCTTCATGGTGGGCCTGGACTCTGGGTTCTTGCTAAGACACTTGTATGCCACTAGTGCCGCCACCTCGGCACCTTTGCCAGAGAATTGGCACTCGAGAGCTGGGTCCATGACCTTGTATAACATGCCAGGTTTCTTGAGGTACGACCTCGCCCAGTCCACCATGTACTGCTCCCTCGGACGCCGAGTATGATCTACCGATTTACGGCCAGAGAGGAGCTCTAGGAGCACTACGCCAAAGCTATAGACATCACTCTTGGCGGTTAGGTGGCCCGTCATGGTATACTCGGGTGCTGCATAGCCGTGTGTTCCCATGACACGTGTTGACACGTGCGTCTCGTCGCCCGTCGGTCCTTCCTTTGCCAACCCAAAGTCGGACAACTTGATGTTATAATCCTAAAATAGCACGAGTGGGAATCTCGTTAGGTGAAAGGTTAGAGATGCGTGAAATAATGAAGTAAGATATATGAGGTGACATACAAGTATAATGTAAAGATATTCACACTACCTCGAAGGAATTACTAAAACGTGGGAGGTTGTGACAAGGATGGCATTGGATATATATATATATATATGTCTGCGTTAGGTGGATGCATGCATAGTGATGCTAGCTAGAACTAAGACAAACAGTTGGCTTACCGAGTCAAGGAGAATGTTGGAGGCCTTGAAGTCACGGTAGATCACCGGCGTATCAGCGTTGTGGAGGAAGGCGAGGCCCTTGGCGGCACCAACTGCGATATTCATCCTTGTTGTCCATGGGAGAGAGCCATTAATACCTGAAGAAATAGATAGGACAATTCACGTCAGTCTCCACGTTGACATAGCTAGGGTTGTAGACTTGTGTCACCAAGAACAAATAATTGGTCCCCGTAAAAAAAAGGGCAGAAAGTATAGAAAGTGAAAGAATAAAAAAACATTGTAACCATGTTAGTGGACGACAATAATGTATCTTGACAGGAGGAAAAAAAGCAGCAAAATTAAAGAGCTTACTACTTTTGAAGAGGTGCCTCTCCAAGCTCCCGGCGGCCATGAGCTCGTAGACCAGCATCCGGTGCTCGCCCTCGTAGCAGTACCCGATCAGCCTCACCAGGTTATCGTGCCTCAGTTGCCCAAGAAATAAAACCTCAGCCTGCATGCATATGCACCATCCCATCATATATATAACAGTCAAAATCAAATCAGGCAAGCATCGCATTGGTAGACATTAACGGATGAATTTGATCGCACTCACCAGCCACTCCTGTGGCCCTGCGTGCCGGACTCCAGGTCGAGGCACTTCACGGCGACGCCCTCGTCGTCGACGGCGCCCCTGTAGACCGGCCGAACCCGCCGCGGCCGAGCAGGTTGCGACGGGAGAAGCTCCCCGTGGCCGCGCGGAGCTCGGCGTGGGTGAAGGCGCGCAACTTCGACCCGGACAGCGCCAGCGTCATCGACAGCTCCTCAGCCGACATGATGCTCGCGCTCGTGGACGACAGCCGCCGCGATGATGCCGTGCCGCTCTTCCGCTTCCGCCGCACGATGGGCCGCCGGTCGCCGTCGTAGTCCGCCACCGCGACGCTGCGCCGGCAGGAGAAGGGTTCCAGGATCGCGCTGCCATGGCAGGAAGTTGGGGATTTGTGGTAGAGGCTGCAGCCTCGGGGGCGTCATATATAAGCGCGATGGGGTTGGCGCCAACAACAACAACAAGGCAACAAACGCTCCTTCGACGAGTCTGGTTGGACGAAACAAATGGATGTGATTTGTACTTCAACGACCCTGACGTAGCGCGAAACAACGGCCGAGGTGATGATGTGACCCTAATCCCTAACGTTGTTATGTTTCATGGAGATTTTTTAGACTGGAATCTTGTGGAGTGGGCATGCATGTCACTCAACCGCGGTTTCAACTTTCAAATACTGGGCGATCGATGGCGGGTTTGCTTTTGTGTATGGTAAAATATAGTTACATAGGCGAGCTAGCTGACGAACGGATCAGGCTAGAGCTACATGGATTAATATGTTGTTTACGTAGACGTGGTTTTGCCTGGCAGTAGGGGTACTGGATGCCGTGGATTTGATCGGTTATGTTAGCGTGTCGGTTTAATCCACTCACCTTAAGTTATGGGAATCTGAGGTTCTAATTTGAACATGCATGATAAGGGTGCTTGTAGAAGAAGAGGAGTTTTTTTCGAAACGGGTCCTTAATTTTGTTTAAAAGGATAAAAGCCCAGTTTTAAATTAATAAATCTAGTCGGCCACACGATACAAGTTTTTTTTTTGAAACGGGTCCTTTCGCACATTCATGTGATTTGATTACTTTCATGTTTCGAAGCGACTTAACTTGAGTAGATGTAGGATGGAACTAATGATCGAGGTGGATGGAAATTGACACGTTAACAGACAAATACTGCTTCACAATAAACAATAGATTTGTCTGATCCCTAAAAGGTTCCGTGGCTAGTCCAAAGAAAGTTATGATGTCAATATAGTTAGACCCGGTCCTGAGATTTCATAGATCATGCTCAAGTCCCTAAAAGGTTTCGTGGCTAGTCCATAGATCATGCTCAAGTCTAACAAGTGTCGCCCTCAGAAGTGACAATAGGAGGTGGCCTTAAAACCCCGCCTGAGCGTCTATCCTCGACGGCCTGAAACAATCATCACACATAGGACTGTCTTAGATAGACTATACATACGAGGATGCCTGATACTTGTATTTTGCATCACTATTCCGATTTTGATTTACTCTTACTCGATGATATATTTCACATCATGCTTCAATTCTAAATTTCTAATACCTTATTTTGCACCATTTAAATGAAGAGGGAAATTGCAGTATGTATGGAAATAGGAGCAAAAACAGGAGCGAGGTAGAGGTCTAGGAAGATGGTATTAGGCTAGGATTTGTTATTGGTACCAATCTTGACGCGGTGTGATTATCTAAATGTACCTGTTGCTGAGCTCCAATTTAGTATAATTCTTTGTTGACCATAGAGGATAATTTCGCCCAGGTAGTTGCTACTTTATAAACACTTAAAAAAAATCGTACTCTTCAGGCGGAATTTTTAGCAATGCCTTATTTAGTTGTGAGTTCGTGTTCTACTTGAACTAAAGTGACACTACGAAAAGACTACCATCATATAACCAGAGTAGAGTCATTATGCTAGTTAGTTAAAGAGTGGATATTAGTATATGGAAAAAGGCTCCTATCCAAACTGCTAGAGACGCGGGCTACCAGAGCAAGAAATCCTATTTGGCGCTGCTGCAATGACGACGGCGACGCTACAAAGCCGTCATCGACGTCGCAGATGCTGCAAAGGTTATCTACCGGGGCTGCAAACGCTGGCCATCAGAGCTGCAAAGCCTTGATGACGGTGCTGCAATGATGATGCGAGGATACAAAGCTGACAGCCGGCGCCACTGATGTTTCAAAGTTTTGCTGCCGGAGAGAGTTGGCTGCCGGAGCTGCAAGTGGGGATGGCGATGCTGCATGCTCACCGCCGATGCCGCTGCAAGATGGAACACACATGATGTTGCAATCCTCCTCCGACCATGCTACAAGGCGCCGCTTTTTTCGACGTTGCTGCTGGGCGAGCGAGAGACTCCCATGAAGATGTTGCGAGGACACACCCAAATATTTCAACTGGGGCACCAAACCACACACATCCAAATATTTCATGAGACAAGATTGCATCCCACAGCAACAATCGGTGTTGATATTTCCATCTAGCACTGCACTGAGGTAATCATGCATAACACTGAATCTCCATACCCTGTTACTCAAGCTTAACCCACAAAGCTAAGTTTTACTGAACTAGTACTAACCACTTGTTTTAATACACAATAATACCACTTCTTTCTCTCAATTCTACTTAATATCTATGCAAGCAATAAACATCACGGTGCAACAAAACTACTAGAGCAACATCAGTACTGGTGAAGAAGCAGAGCGAAGCCACCGCGGTTCGGCGAGTGTCATGCATCAGGTGGGGGTCAGCCGTGGCTGTAGCGGCCGTTGGCGCGGCGGCGTCGAAGAGCGCGAAGGCGAGGGCGGCGTCGATGGCGGCCACGGAGAAGACCGTCGCGCGAGGATCCCGACGCGCACCTTGCTCCAGAAGGCCGCGCGGCGGATGCGGAGGGCGGCGGCCGTGGGGTTGTAGTCGAGCTCGGCGAAGGCGGTCTCGGCAAGCGCGGTGAGGAGGCGCTTGGAGCGCGGGTGAGGCCGGGCGCCGTGCAGCTCGGCCAGGACCAGCTCCATCTCCGTGAGAGGCGCCGGAGCCTGGTCGGCGTCAGCGTCAGCGTCGGCAGGGGTGTCGGCGACCTGCATTGGGAGAATAAAATAGAACCGACGTTTTATTCAGAATCGATCGTAGCCTCGTAGCTATAAGAAGCCAGGGAATTTGAATCCCAGACAACAACAACACCAATTCAAGCGGCACTCAGATTCAGAATTCGATTCGGGAGTCTGCACGAATTCGAACTGATCAGCTAAACCAACTCATGGGCACCTAAGTTCGAACGGCAAAGGTTTTAGTCACCACCGAAAATGTTTGATCCGTATCACCAAAACCGTCACGCGCGGAGTACGTCCAAATCCAATATTCCAAGCAGGCAAGTAGTAGCAATTATTCGGATATCGACGAGCAGCTCAAATCGGAATCGACCGCGAGGCCTCGCTCACCTGGGTCACGGTAGAGTCGGCGGAGGCGGAGACGACGGTGGTGGAGGAGGCGCCGTCGGGGTCGGGGAGCTCGAGCAGCGGGGCGAGGTCGGCGAGGCCATCGGCGATCTCCGGCTCCGGATGCAGCGCGGCGGTGGGGAGGGCGGAGTCGTCGTCGTCGTCGTCGTCGTAGGCCAGGCGCTTTCCCACCACCTGTCGAGCACGAAGAGGGCGGACAAGGTCATCATCGATTAAGAGGAGGGGCCCCGCCCGTACGGTCGGTCGGTTCGGTGGAGGTTTACCTTGGCGATGGAAGCGACGTCGCGGCCGGCGGGCGCGGGGAGGTCCGTGGCGGGAGCGGAGGACGAGGAGCCCACGGAGCTGCGGTTCGCGGAGGCGGCAGCGGCCTTGGCAGTGGAAGAGGAAGAGAGGTCGGCGCGGGGGGTGGAGGCCGGGGTAGGGAGATTCGGGTCCGACGACGTGGGCGCCGGGCTCGCCCGAGCGGCGGCGGTGCGGGCGGCGGAGCCGGCGCGAGGCTTGGCCATGGTGGTGGGTTCGTTTGGACTGGGTTAGACTCGAGTCGGATCCGATGGCATTTATCATTTATGGAGAAAGAAAATAAGGGAAACGGGTAGTACCGGGGGCCACTTGTCAGACGAGGAGGACTAAGCTGAACGGGTTTGAGCTTGGGCCCAACGGGCAGGGAACGTATTAGATTGGGGCTCGCGGGCCTGACTTTTCGGCCACATTACAAGAAATAGCTAATCAGATTTTCTACTCCAAAAGAAAATTCAGATTCAGATTTTTTTTTAGACAAACAGGGACCCCCGGCTCCATTATATTAATGAAACCATCAGGTTCAGGCTGATTACAGACATCACGAGAAACAGGCTGGATACTGAAAAACAAAGAGCAGTAAACTAGGAAAACTAGGAGTTAGCAGTTTCTTCAGGAAAAACAACTCAGCGAAAAACAGCCAGAGCATCATGATTACAAAAAGGAGGTACTGTCCAAAGCACTACTCCTGGAGGACAGCAGGTCCGGACAACACCAGACAGGCGACCTTCGGGGAGTCAAGAGCAGACCCAGAGTCGATGTAGGAGTTCTCCACGTTCCTGCCTCAGCGAGCTTCTTCGAGTCAGGAGATCGAGGTTCGTCATCCCGACCCAGTCCTGGCAGCTTAACGGAAGACAACGCGCCCGTCTTGCTTAGCCACCTTCGAGCCTCGGCCAGGCCTTCAGAGTATTCCGCACCATCTGGAGAACGAGCCAACCATCTCCTTCATGGGATCCTTGAAGAGCAGGTCCCAGTTCTTTAGTGAGCTCAGGATTAGTCTCCACACCTGAGAGAGAACAAGCCAAGTTTGCCCATCAAATATTAGTCCATTTCTAGTCTTCCATATACTCCACAAAACACAAGCAGTAACAGCATTAAGGACTGCATGTTTTTTATTTGCTACCCAAAATCTAGCAACAAAGATATAGCTAAGACCCAAATTTTCACCCAAAAAATGAGAGACCTCCTGCCAGATTAGTTTAGCAACGATGCAATCGAAGAAGAGGTGTTGAATGGATTCGTTTTAAGAACAGAAAACGCAATCCTCAGGCTTATTCAAATTCCTTTTCTTCAGGTTGTCCCGTGTCGTTAGCTTGTTGTGAGCTAGGAGCCAAAGGAAGATATGGACACGAGAGGGTATGTTAAGTTTCCAGACCGATGGGATGTACTCTAATTGAATTCCTCCAAAGTTTACTACCGCATAATGAGAAGAACAGGAGTAAACTCCTTTCTCTCATACTGCCACAACATAGCATCTTCATCTGAAGAGAAAGAAATGCTAGAGGCAACCTCTCTGAGCTCCTGCCAGAGTTGCATGAGCTCCTCAGAGAAGTTTCTCCTAAAAGTTAATTTGAGGTTAAAACCATCCCAGATCTTATCGACCGTTGATACGTCTCAAACGTATCTATAATTTTTGATGTTCCATGTTGATATTATACCAATTGTTACATATTTTGCATCCACTTCATACCACTTTTATACATTTTTGGGACTAACCTACTAACAAGATGCCACAGTGCCAGTTCTGTTTTCTTCTGTTTTTGTATTTCAGAAAAGCTATTCTGGAAATATTCTCGGAATTGGACGAAAATCAACGGAGGTCCCTATTTCACCGACACGCACACGGAGTCTAAAGGGGAGACGGAGAAGAGCTACGAGGCGGCCACACCAGGGCTCGGCACGGCCCCACCTCCTGCCGCGCCGAGGGTGCGTGTGGGCCCCTCGGGTGCCCTCAGCCGCCGCCCTTTTGCCTACTTATTCCCCCATGCAAAAACCTTAAATACCCGAGTCATATTCCACGAAAAGTTCCAGAGGCGCCGCTGATGGCCCTTGAATGGGTTAGGTTGAGACTCCAAGTGCAGAGTTTATAGTATAGGAAAGACGGTTTTCCCCACGAGGGGTGACTCGAGGGTTTAATATCGAACTCTCGGGGAATCAGTAGTGAAAGTTTTATCTCCTTATCCTTCTCTTGAAAACCTACAGACAAAGTAAATTGTTTTGTGTCCTGAACCTCACCAAGTGGTTGTCAAGCACAAGGTGTGAGAATGATATGAAAATAAAATGAATGCAAAACAGTAAATAAAGATGCAATAATGATGTAAACAATGATAGATGATATTTTTGGGTTTTGTATTGCGAATGCAAGATATAAAAGTATTTTTGTATTTTCGGATTTTTAAATGGCAGAAAATATAAAGTGGATAAAAGTTGTTGGAAAGGTGTTTCTTATGATTAAAAATGGACCGGGGTTCATGGTTTCACAAATGAACTCTCTCTTTAATAAAGTGTAGACAAAGGAACACTAGAATTGACATATGAGATTGCAACAAGGGTTTCATGACAAGTTACTAATTATATGGGCATCACGTCCTAACATAGAGATCTTTTGTTTATTAATCTCTCTTATACTCTACCAAGATGCGAACTAAATCATAACACCTTAGTAATTAAGATAAATCAGAGCATAGCATTAAATTTCATGACATGAAGTTAAAATAAGAACATGCTAGATCTCTAATGTCACACACATCTCCAGTAGCAAGGTATTTTTCTTTATCCCTAGTGAGGCAACAAAGTAAGGTAAAGTACCAAGTGGATCGCGGAACTTCTGTCAATTTCACAGCTCTAGCCATCCCCCGTTACTCCATCTAATGCACACGTTCCCCCTCACACGCTCTCATACACATGCTTGATCAAAACAAGTAAACAAGAACGGGGTACATAATATGCATCTACTTTTATAACTGAAACAAAACTATTGCAATCTCAAACATATATTAACTCATAAAAAGATCCACCATAAAGGTATTACATAGATGACCGTAATCATGTTCAATAGCCTATACGGTGCTAATTAGTGAAGCTCAAGAGAGGAGAGATACATAAGTTACTTCCACAAACTCATAGTCCAGGGGTGGACTACTCCCTCTTCATCATGGAGACGGTGGAGAAGTCGTTGGAGAAGATGGAGACCACCCCGGCAGCGCCCCGCCGGAGTTTTCCCCCTCCAATCTGCAACTCAGGTCTCTGTTTCGTGGTTTCTGTGTTTCTGCGGCGCTCCTTTCTGAAGGGCGTCGGGGACTATTTTTATAGTCGGTTTTAGGTCAAGACGAAGGTTCTGGAGAAAAGATCGACGGCAACGAGCCTCGAGGCCCAAGATAGGGGGTCCCACGCGGCAAAGGAATATTCGTTTGCTCGCTTCCTTCGCTCCTACGCTTTGTTCCTTCCAAAAACTGATGCTCGTAAATTTCCAGGTCATTTGGACGTCGTTTGGGTCCCTGAAACATCAAAATATAGAAAATAGGGTTTTCTGCCTATGCAGGGTTAATTCGAGAAAAATAGGGAAATACTGAAATATTCCCAAAATCAATATAAACCAATGATATAACCCTTATATGATGCAAATATGATTGAAATATAAGTAATATAATGCAAAGTTCATGTACGCATTTTACATGCATCAGCCGCCGTCGTCAACCCTAGCTCGGGAGGGTCCAGAACCTCTTCCCGGCACCTGTCGGAGAGGGGAATCATCACCGGAGGGCTCTACATCACCATGCCTGCCTCCGGAGTGATGTGTGAGTAGTTCATCCTTGGACTACGGGTCCATAGCAGTAGCTAGATGGTTGTCTCTCCACTTTATGCCATCATGTTTAGATCTTGTGAGCTGTCTAACATGATCAAGATCATCTTATTGTAATGCTACATGTTGTGTTTGCTGGGATCCGATGAATATTGAATACTATGATCAAGTTGATTATTAATCTATGATACATGTTATTTATGATCTTGCATGCTTTCCGTTACTAGTAGATGATTTGGCCAAGTAGATGCTTGTAACTCCAAGTGGGAGTATTTATGCTAGATAGTGGGTTCAGTCTCCAGTAATCTGGGCGAGTGACAGTAACGCCTAAGGTTGTGGATGTGTTGTTGACACTAGGGGTAACATAACAATGCTATGTCCACGGTCATATGTACTTGTTTACTTTACGCACATTGCTTAATGCGATTATCCGTTACTTGCAACTTAATACCAATGGGGAACACGGAAGTCAACCTGAAGGTGGATTATTAGTCATAGATGCGGTTGGATAACGGTCTATGTATTTTGTCGTCATGCCCAATTAAATATCATGGTAGCCATCTTGTCATACATGTATGCATTGTCATGCGCTCACTATTTTATCAATTGCCCAGCTGTAATTTGTTTGCCCAACATGTCATTTATCTTTATGGAGAGACACCACTAGTGAACTGTGGACCCCGGTCCATTCTTTTATACTGATAAAACCACCAACTGATTGTTCTCTTTTACTTTCTGCAATTAAACACTGTTTTCCACACCATACGTTTAACCATTTGTTTTTAGCAAGCTGGGGAGATTGACAACCTTCCTGTTTCGTTGGGGCAAAGTAGTTTGATTGTGTTGTGTGTAGGTTCCACGTCAACAGTCCAGACTGCCCTTCAAGCAAACTTTTCTGGCGCCATTGACAACCTTCTGAAGTGCTACTACTCCTCCGGGATTCAATAACCTTGGTTTCATACTGAGAAAAAACTTGCTACTGCACTGCTTTATACCTTCCTCTTGGGGTCTCCCAACGAACGTGTGTTTCACGTCATCAAGCAACTTTTTCTGGCGCTGTTGCCGGGGAGTCAGCAGACTTCTGCAAGGGGAGTCTCACGCTTCCAACCTCTTTACTTTGTTTTTTGTCTCGCTTAGTTTACTTTTATTTTATCTTGTTTGCTTTTAAATATCAAAAACACACAAAAATTAGTTTCATGCATCTAGTTTATTTTGGTTTGTAATTATGTCGAGTTGTTTACTTGCTATCAATGGAAACAAAATCTTGTTGCCTAAGTGGGTTCACGGAGGAACAACAAAATTATTATAAGGAATAACGCTTGTCTCGAAAAGGGGAACACTTATGGGTACAAATATATAAATTGAATTGTTTTGCTAGAAATTTGTGCTCTACTTATAATGAATCATGGTGCTTTAATGAATGTTTTTGCTGTAGAAGGCATAAACACCTCCCTTTCCAATGTGATCATAATGATCATGAGACTTTGGCTTCTTATGCTAAAGAAAACTATGACTTTGTTAATCTTGAAAAAATTGAAGAATTTATTGCTTTTAAGGGTGCTTATGAAATTGCTTGTTTGCTTCAGAATGATGATGCTCCTTATAAGTCTGAGAATTTCGAGATACTTGGTTACTGCTTGAATATTATAATGATAATCCTTATATCACTAAATATCTTGAGAAAACTTATTCTCCAGAACAACTTGCTTCCTTTCAGGAACCTATGGAAGAAAAAATTGCTGAACCCGTGATCTCATTGGATGAAAAAGAGGAGGAGAGTGAAGAACAAAAGGAGGATCTACCTTCTAATGATAGTAACTCTTTAATTCTTACATTATGTGATTTCCCTCCATGCTTACCAAAGGAGGATGAATGTTATGTTCCTGCGGATTCTCTTGAAATATTCCCTATGAGTAAAACTTGTGAGAATAATTATGCTACTGTTATTTACGATAATCCATGCTATTTTGATAAATCTTATGATAATCCTTTATTTTTGCCTAATATCGAAATGCATGGTACTAAGGAGTTTTGCTTGGAAGATTTTTATGATAAAGCTCTAGATGATGGTCCTATATTGCTTGATAATATTATGTATTCTACTACTGAAAATGGATTGGAGAGGCCTTGACTTTATCTAGATGGAGTCCCATACCTCTTGAGAATGATCAATCATCTTGTTATAAAATAGTTAAAAGTGGGTTTGAAATTTTTAATCCCACTATTTTTGAGCTTGATAAAAATTATGTGTTTGTAGATCATGAAAATCATGCTTTATGTGATAGTTATATTGTTGAGTTTGTTCATGATGCTACTGAAAATTATTATGAGAGAGGAAAATATGTTTGTATAAATTTTCATGGTACTAAAACACCTCTCTATATGTTGAAAGTTTTGAAGTTACTCTTGTTTTACCTTCCAATGCTTGTCACTTTGTTCTTTATGAATTTATTTGTGTACAAGATTCCTATGCATAGGAAGTGAGTTAGACTTAAATGTGTTTCGAATTTGCTTCTTGATGCTCCTTTTGCTTCATTTTCTATTTTTATGTGAGCATCTTTAAAACTATCAAGCCTAGCTAAAAGGCGTTAAAGAAAAGCGCTTATGGGAGACAACCCATTATTTTTATTTCTGCAATTTTTATTTTATTGAGTCAAGGAGGGTGTTTACATCTATAGCAACTCATTTGTATCTTTACTTTTTCGCATTGTTGTGCCAAGAGTAGTCTCTAATGATAAGATGATGCTAAATTTTTATTGCTGCGCAGGAACAGATTTCTTCTGTTCACTGTATTAATTCTCTAAAATCACCAGAAAGTTAATTAAATCTAACAATTTCTGTGCGTAATTTTTATATATGTATGCATTTTTTGTTAGTTCAAATTTTTTCGATCTGAGCATCGTAAGTGCCTCGAAAAAATTCGTCTTTGTGGACTGTTCTGTTTTAGACAGATTATGTCTTTTATTTTGCATTCTCTCTTTTACTAGTGTTGAGTGGAATTCTTTTTTGGGTGGAAGAGCTTCACGTAACATCAGTGGCAGTAGCTAATGTTTAAAGTAACGGTCATATTGCGTCCTTACAGAACATGTGAGTTTTTGATTGTGCACTAACCCTCTAATGAGATTTACTTTTAGTTTGGTGTGACGAAAGTTTTCAAGGGCCAAGAGGGAAGAGTGATATAATAGGATGGAGAAGAGTGAAGAGCTCAAGCTTGTCATCGGCAAAATTATCAGGTCATCTCTAGTGAATATATTTTTATTCTTTCACATCATATGTGCTGTTTTTGGAGCGTCTGTGTGCTTTTATTTTTAGTATGTTATTTTTTATTTTGTGATCAACTTGATTGGATCCTAACATTCTTGATTGAGAGAGAGACACGGTCTGTTTTTTCATGAGAATACTCCTATTCTTAACTTATATTTTTTGAGTATTCATATGTAGCGCTGTTCAGCTTTTAGCTCTTGTTTTCATGTATCTCTTGTCAGAGCTATTAGTTCTTTTAAAGAAAGTACTCTCTTACTTCACTTATACTTTTTTGGAGAGTTATTGAAATAAATTGATTGGTGTTTGGTTGGAACGAAAAATGTTGCATGTGGTAAATGGTATAATGGAAAAGACTTGCATACTCTTGTAGATCACTAATTTGGATAATTTGATACTTGTCAATTGTTTTGATTTAACAAGTAGATCATGATTAAACTTTTGCATCATGTAAGTTAAGCCCATTAGTGAAGAACTACCGTAAAGCTTGTTGAAATGTGGTTTGCATGAGTGGTATCTCTAAGGTCTAGATATTTTCTAATAAAAGGGTTTGGTTAAGAAGGAAGACGGTGTGAAGTCTTATAATGTTTGCAATATGTTGGTCATATAAAATTTGATGTACCGGTTGATATTCTTGTTTGCTTACATAAGCTTGCTAGCCTAAACTCTGTACTGAGAGGGAATGCTTCTCGTGCATCCAAATCCTTGAGCCAAAATCCATGCCATTTGTGTCCACCATAACTACCTATATGTGGTATTTCCTTGCCACTCCAAGTATATTTTTCATGTGCTACCTTTAAACTATTCAAAATTGTTACTACTCCTTTTTTTGTCAATGTTTACCAAGCTCATGAGGACGGGGTGGATGTCTTGATGTCAATTGTCAAACTGACTTTACCACCAGACTAGCGGCATATACATCCGCTTATCTATTAATTTTGCAAAAAGAGTTGGCAACGGGGTGCCCAGTCCCAATTAATAACAAGTTTAACCGCTTAATTCTCTTCACATTTTTGCCCTGATTTATAAGACAAGCAATGATACAAGTGAAATATCTGCATGTGTAAACAAAAGAGAAAGAGGGATGATCTGCCTTGCTGGTAGAAATAACGTCCTTAATGGGAGCCGCTCTTAAAAGTCTGGTTGGCAGGGCTCATATTGTACTTTCATTTTCTGATTCGTTGACAATTGACAAACACCGCTCAAAACTTAATTTTTACTCAAAAACTAAAAAGCTCTAGCACATGATTTAATCCCTGCTTTCTTCTGCGAAGGACCTTTCTTTTACTTTTATGTTGAGTCAGTTTTCCTACATCTTTCTATCTTCCACAAGCAAATACTAGTGTCAAGTTTGGTACAACATTTGTTATATGCTACATATTGGACTTATTATATTGCTTTGTGTTGACAATATCCATGAGATAAATATGTTGAAAGTTGAAGCAAATGCTGAAACTTAAATCTTCCTTTGTGTTGGTTAAATACCTTTTGTTAGAATATGTTGCTTTATGAGTTAACACTTATGTGAACATGTGGATGCATTGTCTCCAAAGTACTATTCATGAAAAGTGTAGCTTGTGTAATTCAGTTGTTTACTCATTATCTATTGAATACCAAACTATAGACCATTGACTTGGATCACTTCATTCATTTACATGTGCCTTACAATACTATTTGATCAAGATTATGATGGTAGCATGTCACTTCAAAAATTATATTGTTTTATCGTTCACCTACTCGAGGATGAGTAGGAACTAAGATTGGGGATGCTCATACGTCTCAGACGTATCTATAATTTTTGATGTTCCATGTTGATATTATACCAATTGTTACATGTTTTGCATCCACTTCATACCACTTTTATACATTTTTTGAGACTAACCTATTAACAAGATGTCACAGTGCCAGTTCCTGTTTTCTGCTGTTTTTGTATTCCAGAAAAGCTATTCTGGAAATTGACAGGGATATACCTATCGGGTAGCCTACCATGAGGGTACCTGGTGCACGTATCGACTAGGCCCAACTATCAAGAGTCTACATGAAGCCCATGAAGGAAGGCCCAAGAATATGGAGTATCCTCCAAGTTAGGCGAAGCCATAGTCGGTTTAGACTTTCCTTACATGTAATCTGAGTCAGTTACGAACTCCCGAGACCCAGCCTATTATATAAAGGCTGGGAGGGCTGCCGATTCAGGACACGCACTTTCAGAACCACCGAAACCCTAGCGAGATCAGCATCTCGTCGGGATCCCCTTGTAATCAGCATATACTCTCAGATCAATAACAGACAGGCGGGACGTAGGGGTGTTACCTCCACACGAGGGCCCTGAACCTGGGTAAAAACCTTGCCTTGCTTGTCAGCCGACGATACTACCAGCTCTACCACGTTCTCTCCCCCATATTCATAACCCAAGGTCCTTAACCATGGGACTTGATGAGTCTACCCCTCGTTAGAAATATTCTCGGAATTGGACGAAAATCAACGGAGGTCCCTATTTCACCGACACGCACACGGAGTCCATAGGGGAGACGGAGAAGAGCCACGAGATGGCCACACCAGGGCTCGGCGTGGCCCCACCTCCTGCCGCGCCAAGGGTGCGTGTGGGCCCCTCGGGTGTCCTCAGTCGCCGCCCTTTCGCCTACTTATTCCCCCCGATGCAAAAACCCTAAATACCCGAGTCATATTCCACGAAAAGTTCCAGAGGCGCCGCCGTCGTCAACCCTAGCAGCCTGCCGGAGAGGGGAATCATCACCGGAGGGCTCTACATCACCATGCCTGCCTCCGGAGTGATGCGTGAGTAGTTCATCCTTGGACTACGGGTCCATAGCAGTAGCTAGATGGTTGTCTCTCCACTTTATGCCATCATGTTTAGATCTTGTGAGCTGCCTAACATGATCAAGATCATCTTATTGTAATGCTACATGTTGTGTTTGCTGGGATCCGATGAATATTGAATACTATGATCAAGTTGATTATTAATCTATGATACATGTTATTTATGATCTTGCATGCTTTCTGTTACTAGTAGATGCTTTGGCCAAGTAGATGCTTGTAACTCCAAGAGGGAGTATTTATGCTAGATAGTGGGTTCAGTCTCCAGTAATCTGGGCGAGTGACAGCAACGCCTAAGGTTGTGGATGTGTTGTTGACACTAGGGGTAACATAACAATGCTATGTCCACGGTCATATCTACTTGTTTACTTTACGCACATTGCTTAATGCGATTATCCGTTACTTGCAACTTAATACCAATTGGGAACACGGAAGTCAACATGAAGGTGGATTATTAGTCATAGATGATGTTGGATAACGGTCCTTGTATTTTATCGTAATGCCCAATTAAATATCATGGTAGCCATCTTGTCATATATGTATGCATTGTCATTTGCTCACTATTTTATCAATTGCCCAGCTATAATTTGTTTAGCCAACATGTCATTTATCTTTATGGAGAGACACCACTAGTGAACTGTGGACCCCGGTCCATTCTTTTATATTGATAAAACCACCAACTGCAATCATTGTTCTCTTTTACTTTCTGCAATTAAACACTGTTTTCCACACCATACGTTTAACCCTTTGTTTTCAGCAAGCCGGGAGATTGACAACCTTCCTGTTTCGTTGGGGCAAAGTAGTTTGATTGTGTTGTGTGCATGTTCCACGTCAACAGTCTAGACTGCCCTTCAAGCAAACTTTTCTGGCGCCGTTGACAACCTTCTGAAGTGGCACCGTTGACAACCTTCTGAAGTGCTACTACTCCTCCTGGATTCGATAACCTTGGTGTCATACTGAGGGAAAACTTGCTGCTGCACTGCTTCATACCTTCCTCTTGGGGGTCTCCCAACGAACGTGTGTTTCACGTCATCAACCGTATCCCCCTGCTCGTTACAAAGAACATAAATGGGGAAGAACTGCACCGCTAAAGGGGAAGAGCCAAACCAAGTGTCTTCCCAAAAGCGTGTCTTAGCCCCATTAGCTATTTTCCATCTAAAGCCAAATTTCAAAGATTTCACGGCCCACATGACCCCTTTCTAGAATTGGGATGTGGCCAAGGTTTTGCTACAGAAGATATTGGGGTTTTTAGTATCATACTTGCTGTATATGAGAGTTTTCCAAATCTTCCCCTTATCCTTGATGTATCTTTTCACCCAAGAGTTGAGCAAGCAAAGATTGACCTCCTCTAGGTTTGGAATGCCTAAGCCCCCAAAATCTTTCTTCTTGCAAACTAGGCCCCAGTTAGCAAGATGAATTTTCCTATTTCCTTCAAAGTCATTCCACAAACAGTTGGCCATCTGGGAGTTGATAAGCTCCAGCGCCCACTTTGGAAATTTGAAGAAAGACAAGAGGTAAATGGGGATGCTAGCCAAGAAAGTACGAATGAGAATCACTCGAGATGCATAGGAAAGCAACTTCCCACGCCAACCAGCAATCCTTTTAAGTATCTTGTCAATGAGAGGCTGCAAATCAGCCCTAGACAACTTCTCATAGTGGAGAGGGACCCCAAGATACTTAATGGGGAATTGGCCAACTGGACAACCGGAAATGTTCGCAAACACCTCGATTTCCTCTTGCTCAAGCCCCATGGGGATGAGTTCGCTCTTACTAAAATTAATTCTCATCCCAGAAACATGTTCAAAACGGGTAAGAATCCATTTGAAGTTAATAGATTTTCTGCTATCACCCTCGGCAAAGAGGATGGTGTCATCCGCATACTGAAGGCAGATGACACCTCCTGGGTAAGCATCAGAACACAGCCCACTAATGAGATCATTTCGGGCAGCCCTGATCAACATCCTAGTGAGCACATCCACTACTAGATTGAACAGGAGAGGAGACAATGGGTCTCCTTGCCGTACACCTCTAGAAGTTAGGAAAGGATGTCCCTCCGCATTGTTTAGTTTAACTCCTACAGAGCCCCCAAACAATATGGATTTAATGAGAGAAACCCATTTCTTCTCGAAGCCTCGTTTTTCTAATAAATCAACTAAAAATTTAAGGCTCACTTTATCAAAAGCTTTTTCATAGTCCAGTTTCAGAACTAGACCTTTAGAATTGCTTTGCTTAATAGAATGGATCACTTCATGCGTTGTAACTATGCTTTCAAGAATATATCTGCCCTTAATAAAAGCTGACTGATTAACCGCAGTAATCTTGTCCATGATTAGACTCAACCTGTTAGGCAGGACTTTTGTAAAAAAATTGAAAGAGCAGTTTAGAAGACTAATCGGCCTAAAAAATTTCATGGAGGAGGCATCAGGCTCCTTTGGAATTAAGTAAGCACAGCGAAATTCAACCTAAAAATATCAAGCTCCTCGGCATGAAAAGCTTGGAACATGTTCATAAGGTCATTTTCACTAAATCCCAAATTTTTTGGTGGAATAAGAAAGGAATACCATCTGGGCCTGGCGCCCCATCCGAGTAAGAGCTACAAACCGCATGCTTGACCTCTTCCTCGCTAAAAGGTGCTTCAAGTAACATGTTTTGCTCTAAGGAGATTTTCTCTTGATCAGAGAAGAAATCATCCTGAAGCCTAAAAGTTGGACTGCTGTCAGCCTCGAACAAATCCTTATAAAAGGCACTGACTATGTCCAGCATCCCTTTGAGGTCAGTGACAGGTCCATCCTCACCATCTAACGAGTGAATAAGCATTTTCCTCCTCTGATTTGCTGTCGAATGGAGGTAGGCAGTATTCCTGTCCCCCTCTTTAATGTCTCTATCTCTTGATCTTTGCTTAGCTTTAACGTCCTCTAAGCCAGAGGTTATGCATCTCTGCATAAATGAAACGAAGTCTATTTTTTTCTACTTCGCTCAGTTCCTCTGTTTCAGACTTGATGTCGAGAGTGTCATACTCTTCCATCAAGTCTTTCTTCATGTTTC
The DNA here is from genome assembly GCA_947311845.1 of Poa pratensis. Classification (NCBI taxonomy): domain Eukaryota; kingdom Viridiplantae; phylum Streptophyta; class Magnoliopsida; order Poales; family Poaceae; genus Poa; species Poa pratensis. The sequence goes on from CAMZMU010000107.1 coordinate 2,898,421, forward strand.
TGAGCTCCGCTTCTATGTTTAAATTCCATCCTTTAGTGGTTTTGCGAAAGAGTCTAAGTTTAGCCTGCCAAATATCAATTGGTTTAGACATTTTCGTTTCTTTCTCCCAAATTTTCCTAACCAGATCACCAAACTCTGCTCTCATCAACCACCATTTTTCAAATTTATAACTAGACGGTTTTGGGTGTGATCCCATCCCAGATTCCCACGGAATTGGGGCATGATGAGGTTGTCTGCCTGATTATTAGCCCAAATAAACTTTCTGCCACTAAGCCTAATTCCGAGGAGGCTCCAAATTTCAATCCAAGCATTGAATTTGTCGCTCCACTTGCTGGTCTGTCACGTCAGAAGTCACGACAAAAACGGTTTTTCAAAACTTCTATCCACAGGGACTTTTGCTCCAACTAGATTGATTGAAACCTAACTAAATTAAAATCTCCACCAATCACGGTGTGGCCCTGATAATCAACAAAGAGACTATGAAGCTCAGATAGGAAAGAATCCTTTTCTGCCTTATAAGAGGTCCCATACACGTTAATGCAACGAATAACCAAACCTGTACATTTAATTCTAAGAACAGCAGAAACTGAGAAGGTTTTTACTTCCCAACTGATAACCTCGAAAAAATCTAAATCGACACCCATCAAAATGCCTCCTGCAGAGCCAATCGATGGCAGTGATTTCCACTCAAACACCTTACTACCTACTATGGACTTTAGGTAACTATCCGAGAAAGAAGACTGTTTAGTTTCCTGAAAACCTAGCACATGTGGATGGTACTTATTAACCGAATCAGTAATAAAGGTCTTTCTGCCTGCAGCATGAATGCCTCTAATGTTGCATGAAAGATAAATCATGGGGAAACAACTTTCTTGGGGTGCTCGCCCCGCCTAGTTTTTGTAATTTTAGTCCACATGGCCTCATCATGATCTAAATCCATTTCATCATCCTCCAGATGTGAAATGTTTTTTGGGGACAGAGAATTGGCATTATCAGATTCCTTGATCGGGGAGAGACGACTAGGACCAGCAAAATCAGCGGTGTCCATAATTGCTACAGTTTTTGCAAGTTCCTGCATTTTAAAGGACAGAGAATTGGCATGATGTAAATGAGACATGCTCAAAGATGTTGTCCCAGTATTGGTCCCTCCTCCAGAGGTTTTGTCCTTGGGGTCATCATCCTGTGTGTGTCCATTCTAATCACCACCACCAGCTCCTTTATCAGTGTCCATGTTGTCAAACCTTTTGTTGCTATTGCCTCCACTGCTCCATGGGTGGTTGTTCTGCCCACTATTGTTGCCAGCTTCAATTGCAGTAGCCGTCTTCTCTTGATCCTCCACTTTTAGCTGTATCTGATAAAGTCTCCCGAAGACCTCATACATCCTTGTATCTAGGATCTTGGTCATGTCTGTGCACCAGATTTTTATTCTGACGACTTCATACAATCCTTGGAACATCAGTTGCCAGTCTGCATCCTGCAAGATACCAATCGCTGAAGCAAACTGAAAGAGCACTGGCCAGGTGCACCAGTCCTGGTGCATTCCTCTGAGCTGCACCCATGCTTCTTCCAGATCAGCGAAGTAGTCAATATCTCCTTCCCAGGCAACCACATAAACCTTACACCTTCTTTCACAAGCCTGAAGCTGGGATACCTCGCCACATCTTCCACATTAATGTGTGGTGGAAACTTGACCAAGAAAGTGAAGTCATCCAACTTTCGAATTTGCCACGGCCAGTTGGTTTTGTAGATTGTTGAGAAGTCTACTGCTAGCTGCTCCTTTGTGATGGTACCATGTTCTAGGTAGACCACACCAACATTCTTGATGGGATTCAACTTATGTGTTCCAGCTGGCATTTCAATATGAAAAAACCCTAGCCCAGCTGCTGCACTCCCAAAGTAATTTGCCACAGGGTGATTCATTTTCTTCACTTGACACTTATCCACATCATGCTCTGGGCTTTTGCAAATGAAACAAACCTAAGGCTGCTCACATTTGTGTTTATGGTGACCAGGATCTCCACAATTGTAACCGGTGACTGGAGCATAATCCATACCAGAAACTTGCTGCTGTGGGACAACGATCTTGGTGATGTCTATATTAGCTCCCTTCTGCTCAACTTCCTTAGCCTTATTCTGCTTTTTCTCTGGCTGCAGCTTCCTGCTCCCCTGCTGATTTCTGTTCCCAGTTTGTACCGCAGGTTGCTGCCCATCACCTTGCAAATTGTTCTATAGCCAAGGCATAGGGAACTGTCCAGCAAACGGTGGCGGTGGGAACTGCCCAGGAAATTGGCCCCAAGGAGTGAAACCATTTATTTTGCACTTATTTTGCACCATTTAGATGAAGAGGGAAATTGCAATATGTATGGAAACAGGACCAAAAATAGGAGCGAGAGGCAGAGGTCTAGGAAAGATGGTATTAGGCTAGGATGTGTTATTGGTAGTTTGCTACCAATCTTAACGTGGTGTGATTATCTAAATGTACTTGTTGTATACCTCCAATTTAGTATAATTCTCCGTAGAACATTGAGGATAATTAGCCCAAGTCCAAGTTGCTACTTTATACACTTACCGAAAATTGTTACTCTTTAGGCGGAAGTTTTTAGCAATTTCTTATTTCATTATGAGTTCGTGAGCTACTTGAACCACACTATGAAAAGACTACCAGCATATAACCAGAGTAGAGTCATTACTCATTACTAGGGAAATTAGCGCGGCAATGCCGCGCCTGTGTAGCAAATGAGATTTAAATTTGGTAACGTGTACATTTAAAAATTGTGTAGGTTTGAAAATTAGTGAAATTTGGGAAAGTTTGCGTGTGGAAATTGTTTAGTTTTGGAAAATTGTTCAAGTTAGGGTGTTTTTAAGATTCAAATTATTTTTACGTTTGTGAAATGAGTAGATTTCGAAGATATTTACGATTTTGGTATATGTAAATTTGAAATTTGATTATATGCCACAAATAATCAGCATTTATTTTCGTGAGGGTATTTATAGAAATACTTTCATGTTATAGAAATTGTTCTGAAGAGGAAGTGCATTTGGATTTTCTTCAAACATTCATCAATACGAAATATTCAAACATATCATTCGTTGGGGTTTGAAATGTTAAAATATGCTGGAATTTGTCGTGTGGAGTATCTTGAAATTGCCGTTTAGGGTAACTCCAAATTCTTAGCAAATTCGAATGTTCGATTATGTTTGTATGTTGGCATAAATATTTAATGTAGCTCCGTAGTCAGAGGATATACATTATATGAGCATTTATTAAAGGCAACATGTAATTAGATAAACTGCATCTGAATTTCATATTTAGAGGAAGTTAATTTAAATTAGCTTGAAATATTTGCCGAATTGAAATGTTTAATTTAAGTCTGTAATTACAGGAAATGTATTGTGTGAGCATTTATTAATTTGAACTCCACATAATTAGAGGAAATGCATTTGGTTTATCTCTAAATGTTCACCAATTTGAAATATTCAAACATGTTTGTTTTTTGGGCAGAAATTATGTTTGTATTTTGCCATAAGTAGTTAGCGTTTATTTTTCTGAGCATGTTGATATATTTTGGAGTATATCTTTTTTTAACATTTTGAAATGTTCAAATATGTTTCTATATTTCATTAACATTTAATTTAAATCTGTAATGAGTGGAAATGCGCATTTATTCAATTGAATTCCATATTTAGAGAAAGTTCATTTAGATTATAGCAAAATGTTTACGAAATTGGAATGTTAAATTTAAATGTATTATTAGAGGGGATGCATTATATGAGCATTTAGTAAATACAACTTTACATAATTACAGGTTGTGCATTTGGATTTTTTTCCAAATATTCACCATTTCAAAATGTTTAAATATGTTTTTTTTGCTGTAAGTAGTTGGCATTTATCTTTTGTGGGCATGTTGATATATTTTAGAGTAACTCTAATTTTTAAGCAAGTTGGGATGTTAACAAATGTTTTCTTTTTTTGTTAATTTGTAATTTAAGTTCATAATAAGTGCGAAAGCACATTTATTCAACTGAATTGCATAATTAGATTGTTTTTTTAAAATTCAACTCCATTTAATTGTCCATATAATTGGAGTAAGTGCATTTGTATTTTTTCGGAATTTTCTCCAAATTGAGACGTTTTGTTCGTATAGTTTGGAGTATTTCCAATTTTAAGCAAATTGGAATGTTTGGAAATGTTTCCTTTTTTATTTTTTTATTTAAGTCCATAATGAGTGGAAATGCACATTTATTCAACTGAATTTTATAGTTGCTATTTTTTTTAATTCAAGTCCATACAATTGTCCATATAGTTGGAGTGAGTGCATTTGTTTTTTTTTAATTTTTTTGCTGAAATGAAATGTTTACATATGTTTGTGGTTTGTCATAATTAGTTAGCACTTTTTTTTGTGATTATTTTGAGTTATTGATCATATTTTTTTGGTAGAAAGATTTGAATTTTTTGAATCTGTAACATTATTCGTTTTTTTTGCAATTTGTGTAAATTAGGTGGGCCCACATGTCAGAAATCTGAAATGCACATTTATTCAATTGAATTTTATAGTTGCTATTTTTTTAATTCAAGTCCATACAATTGTCCATATAGTTGGAGTGAGTGCATTTTTTTTTTAATTTTTTTGCCGAAATGAAATGTTTACGTATGTTTGTGGCACTGTTCAAGATATCTTCCGATAATCCGATAAATCGGCCGATTTATCGCTTCTCAGCGTGTGACCGATAAGACAAATCGGCCGATAAATTCGCCGATATGCCGATAAATCGGCCGATTTAACCCTTATCTTGTTTCGACCGATAAGTTCCCGATAGGCGATATCCCCAACATTGGTTTGTGGTTTGTCATAATTAGTTAGCACTTTTTTTTGTGATTATTTTGAGTTATTGTTCATATTTTTTTGGTAGAAAGATTTGAATTTTTTGAATCTGTAACATTATTAGTTTTTTTGCAATTTGTGTAAATTAGGTGGGCCCACATGTCAGAAATCTGTTATTTTCTGGAAATTTCTGTGAAAAGATAAAAATTCTGACAGCCCGGCCCACTGTGACGTCGTGATGACGTCAGCAGTGGCCATGCCTGCCACGGCGACGACGGCGAGGAGCACGGCCGCGGCGCAGCACCGCGAGCCGGCACGCGCAGCTGGCGCATTGGACGCGCCTGGGCGCGGGCTACCTGTAGGCGGCGGCGCCGCCACAGTTTGGCCACCGGAGCGTCTCCGGCGACCACCAAATGGCGAGGCGGACAGCGCACACGGCGGCGGCGATTGCGACACGTGCGCCAAGTTCTGGCACGCGATTTCCGGCGAGGAGGTAGAGGCAGCGGCGGCGGAGGTCGGTGCGTCCGTCGATCTGAGAGGGGAGACGCGGGGCGGCGTGGCGGCGCGTCGGTGGCGCCGGCGACTGCGGCGTCGCACGGAGAGAGAGAAAGGGGGAGGGGTGATTTTGTAGACGGTTTTGCAGAAAATTCCATGTGTTTTGCTGAACCGCAAATAGGTCCTTCGCAGCTGTAAAATGTGGACTGCGGGGTAATTGCTCGGGTTGCGAGTTTGTCTTTGCAAACTTGGCTGCGCCAAAAATCGTGCGCGGGTTCTGATTGGTAGAAAGTCCCGAGCTACAGTAAGTTACAGTGTTGCGCGGCTTTGGGGCCGATCTGGACCGTCCGTCGGCGCGATCAGACGGTGAGCGTTGAAAGGGCGACGTGGATGCCAGATTTGAGGGTGAATCTTGTTAGAGTAGATTTGTGCATATTGTATTTTGCCCATATGTTAGGGGCTTTCCTGCATATTCACCTGTACATGTACTATATATATGTGGCCTTTGGCCCCCTGGTAATACAAGCAGTCTATTACCCTAACATGGTATCAGAGCAAGGTTAGGTTTTTTTTCTATCCACGTCCGTGCCGCCGCCGCCGTCGCGCCCCCGGCTCCCCGCCGCCGCGCCCCGGCCGCCGCCGCCGTTTCCTTGCCGGCCTTCGTCGCCCGTCGTCCTCAGCGACTGCTGCCGCGCTCGTGCTGCTCCCGTGCTTCTAGCTGCTAGCTGCTACTCCGTGCACGTACAGATCCTGCTACTCCGTGCTTCTAGCTGTTGTTGATCGATCCTAGCTGCCTTTTCCGGCGGCTGACGCTGCTTCTCTCCTTCCTCTCCCCCGGGTCAGCTTCTTCTCCTGCCCGTGCCCGCGACTGCTGCTGCAGCCCGTGCCTGACCGGCTGCTCTCAACCGGCTGCTCTCCTGCCCGATTGCCGCCGGCCATCGTCGGATCCGGCCGCCCCCGCGCAGATCCCGCGAGTCCTTGTGCAGATTTCATCGGATCCGGCCGCCGGTCATCGATTTCATCTTGCTGCGCTCGATCTGATCTCGCGAGCTTGCTGCGCTCGTTTCCTGTGAGCGTTGACCCGTGGCTTCGGTTGCTGTTTGGGCCAGATTGTTTCGGCCCGTGAGTGTAAAAAAAAAAAAAAAAAAAAGAGAGATGTCTACCTCGTCGGGCTATGTTGCGATTCCTCGCTGCCCGATTATCTTTGATGGAGCGAATTACCCTGATTTCGCTAACTTCATGCGCGTCCACATGCGCGGTCTTCGTCTGTGGGGTGTGCTTTCTGGCGAGGTCCCTGTCCGCCCCACCCCGTTGCTCCTTCGGTGCCTGTTGCACCGACGCCTACTGCCCTTGCCTCTGATGCTTCTCAGGAGGACAAGGATTCCGCCACTCGTGCTGATGCTCTTGCTTGACTGCTTATGACCGGCAGGTCCAGGACCATTCTGCTGTTGCGACATACCGGCAGGATCTGACTGCCTACTCTCAGTGGATAGATGAGGATGCTCGTGCTGCTGCTGTTCTGACTTCCAGTGTCCTGCCTCAGTATGCTGCTGAGTTTATGGCTCTTCCCACTGCTGCTGCTCAGTGGGCCTTTCTTCGTCAGCGTTATCAGCCGTCTGGGGATGCTCTTTACCTGTCTGTGGTCCGCCAGGAGCATGCCCTTCAGCAGGGCGATTTGACTATTGATGAGTTCTACACTCAGAGTGCTGCTATTTGGCGTCAGCTTGATTCTCTTCGTACGCCTGTGTGTGCCACCTGTCCCTGCTGCTTGATTGTTCGCGCCGACCTGGAGTTTCAGCGCGTCTTTGAGTTTTGTCGCGGCTCCGCAAGGAGTTTGAGCCACGCCGTGCACAGCTACATGCCCGTGGTCGTGTTCCGCTCTCTGAGGTCCTGTCTGAGCTTCGTGCTGAGGAGACTCGTCTTCGTGGTGCTGGTCTTCTGGAGGTTCCCTCTGTTCTTGCTGCTCGTGGTCCTCCTGTGCCGTCTGCTCGTGGTCCTGCTCCGCCACAGCCTCCGTCGCGGTCTTCAGTACCGCCGATACTACCTACTCCTCAGGTCCAGGGTCAGAGTCAGCCCCCGCAGTCTCGTGGTTCTCGTGGTCCTTGCACCTACTGTGGCAAGCCTGGCCATGATATTTCTGGCTGCTGGCAGAGGGATCCCAGCTTACGTCAGCAGTATCTTGCTCGTCGGAGGACTGGTTCTTCAGGATCTTCAGGCTCTTCAGGTTCTTCTGCTGCTGCACTGTCTGATCAGGACATTATCCGTGGTCTTCGTGGTCTGCTCGCTGCTTCAGGCTCTTCCTTGCCGGGTACTGCTGGTTCTGTGTCTGGTTCTTCTGGCAACACGCGACCACCACCTTCTACACAGTCAGGTATGTCATCCCCGTGGTATCTGGATTCTGGAGCTTCTTTTCATATGACTTCTGCGTCTTCTATTCTTTCTGCTCTTCGCTCTCTTATTTCTCCTGTTCGTGTTATCACGGCTGATGGTACCTCTCTTCCTGTTTCTAGTCGAGGCACCCTCTCTACTTCATCTTTCTCTGTTCCTGATGTTTCTCATGTCCCTAGCCTTAAGATGAACTTGTTTTCTGCTAGTCAGCTTACTGATTCTGGTTGTCGCGTCATTCTTGACGCTGATTCTTGTGCTGTTCAGGACCGTCGGACTCAGGCCCTGGTTGGAGCTGGCCCTCGTAGTCTTCAGTCTCCGGGGCTCTGGGAGTTAGACTGGCTTCGTGTTCCTTCCGCTGCTACTTCATCTGCCAGTTCTCCTGCGGTTGCTGCTTCTGTCACTGGCTCTTTCCAGCAGTGGCATCATCGGCTGGGTCACCTTTGTGGCTCCCGTTTATCGTCATTAGTTCGTCGAGGTCTTCTAGGGTCTGTTTCAGGAGATGTGTCTTTACATTCATGTCAGGGTTGTAGGTTAGGTAAACAGATTCAGCTTCCCTATCCTACTAGTGCGTCTGTATCTCAGCGACCTTTTGATTTAGTTCATTCAGATGTTTGGGGTCCGGCTCCCCTTCAGTCAAAGGGGGGTCATCGATACTATATTTTGTTCATTGATGATTTTTCTCGGTACACCTGGTTATTTTTTATGCGCTCTCGCAGTGAGGTTCTCTCCATTTATAAGCGCTTTGTTGCCATGGTTCGTACTCAGTATTCCACGCCTATTCGTGTCTTTCGTGCTGATTCTGCAGGTGAGTATATCTCTCAGCACTGCGTGGTGTTCTTGCTGAGGAGGGTACCCTTGCTCAGTTTTCGTGTCCCGGTGCCCATGCTCAAAATGGTGTCGCCGAACGTAAGCATCGTCATATTCTTGAGACTGCCCGTGCTATGATGATTGCTTCCTCTCTTCCGCCACATTTCTGGGCTGAGGCTGTCGCTACATCGACTTACCTCATTAACATTCAGCCCTCTGCTGCCCTTCAAGGTGGCATTCCTCTCGAGCGTCTTTCTGGTACCTCTCCAGATTACTCGGCTCTTCGTTTGTTTGGTTGCGCTTGCTATGTTCTTCTTCCTCCCCGCGAACGCACCAAACTGACCGCTCAGTCTGCTGAGTGTGTTTTCCTTGGGTACAGTGATGAGCATAAGGGCTACCGCTGTTGGGACCCTGTTGCTCGTCGGATGCGCATCTCTCGTGATGTCACGTTTGATGAGACGCGCTCCTTCTATCCTCGCCATACCTCTGGCACTTATCCGGTGGATGATATTTCTTTTCTCCTTTTTCCGGATTCACCTCCTGCTGTCTCTTCCCCATCTCCTAGTTCTCCATCTTCTACACCTGGTGCGCCTCCTCCATCTTCGGAGCCATCCTCTCCTCCGTCTAGTACCCCTAGTACTCCTCGTTCTCCTGCTCGGCTCCTCCTTCTCCTATTCCTTCTTCCTCTTCTTCGGCTCCTCCTTCTTCCTCTTCTTCTGATGAGTCATCTTCTGCTGATGAGCCTTCCCATTCACGGCCTGTTCGTCAGCGTCGTCCTCCAGACCGTTATACTCCTAGTAAGTATGGTCTTTCTGTTGTCTCCGAGCCGACTTCTTATCGGGATGCTGAGCGTCATCCTGAGTGGCAGCTGGCCATGGCTGAGGAGATTGCTGCGCTTGAGCGCACTGGCACCTGGGATCTTGTTTCTCCCCCTTCAGGTGTTCGTCCTATCACGTGTAAGTGGGTCTATAAAATTAAGACCCGCTCTGATGGATCTCTCGAGCGCTATAAAGCGCGTCTTGTGGCTCGTGGCTTTCAGCAGGAGCACGGCCGAGACTATGACGAGACTTTTGCTCCTGTCGCTCATATGACCACTGTTCGTACTCTTCTTGCTGTTGCTTCTGTTCGACGCTGGTCTGTATCCCAGCTTGATGTTCAGAATGCTTTTCTTAATGGCGAGTTGAGTGAGGAGGTTTACATGCAGCCTCCTCCTGGGTATTCTGTTCCCGATGGGATGGTTTGTCGTCTTCGACGATCCTTATATGGTCTCAAACAGGCCCCTCGTGCCTGGTTTGAGCGTTTCTCCTCTGTGGTTATTGCCGCTGGCTTCTCTCCCAGTGCTCATGATCCAGCACTGTTTGTCTACACCTCTTCTCGGTGTCGGACCTTGTTGCTTCTCTATGTTGATGACATGATCATCACTGGTGATAACCCTGAGCACATTGCCTTTGTTAAGGCACGTCTACGTGAGCAGTTTCTCATGTCTGATCTTGGTCCTCTTCGCTACTTTCTTGGGATTGAGGTTTCTTCTACAGCCGATGGCTTCTTTATCTCCCAGGAAAAGTATATTCAGGATCTTCTTTCTCGGGCTGATCTTAGTGATGAGCGTACCGTTGAGACTCCTATGGAGCTTAATGTTAAGCTTCGATCCACTGATGGTGAGCCTCTTTCTGATCCCACACGTTATCGCCATCTTGTTGGGAGTCTTGTTTATCTCGCTGTCACTCGCCCTGATATCTCTTATCCCGTCCATATTCTGAGTCAGTTTGTCTCAGCTCCTACCACCGTTCACTATAGTCATCTCCTCCGTGTCCTTCGTTATCTTCGTGGCACGATTACTCGTCGTCTTTTCTTCCCTAGTTCCAGCTCTCTCCAGCTCCAGTGTTACTCGGATGCCACGTGGGCGAGTGATCCTACGGATCGTCGTTCACTTTCTGCTTACTGTGTGTTTCTTGGTGGTTCGCTTGTTGCTTGGAAGACGAAGAAACAGGTCGCGGTTTCCCGTTCGAGTGTTGAGGCTGAGCTGCGGGCTATGGCTTCGTTGATTGCTGAGGTGACCTGGTTACGGTGGTTGCTTGCAGATTTTGGGGTCTCTGTTACGACACCCACTCCACTTTTGTGTGACAGTACAGGTGCTATCAGTATTGCACGTGATCCGGTCAAGCATGAGCTGACCAAGCATATTGGTGTTGATGCTTTCTATACACGTGCTCAGGTGCAGGATCAGGTTGTTGCGCTTCACTATGTGCCTTCAGATTTGCAGCTGGCAGATTTCTTTACAAAGGCACAAACTCGAGCGCAACATGACTTCTTACTCTCCAAACTCAGTGTTGTGGATCCACCCTGAGTTTGAGGGGGGGTGTTAGAGTAGATTTGTGCATATTGTATTTTGCCCATATGTTAGGGGCCTTCCTGCATATTCACCTGTACATGTACTATATATATGTGGCCTTTGGCCCCCTGGTAATACAAGCAGTCTATTACCCTAACAAATCTGACCAACTTTCATATATAGTACCTATGCTAGTTAGTTAAAAAGTGGAATTAGTATATGGAAGAGCCTCCTATCGAAACTGCTACAAACTCGGGCTACCGGAGCTACAAACTCAGGCTACCGTAGTTGCAAATCCTATTTGCCGCTGCTGCAATGACGGCCGCGACAATACAAAGCCGGTCGTCGACGTCGCAGATGCTGCAAAGGTTGTCTACCGGGGCTGCAAACGCTGGCCATCAGAGCTGCAGAGCCTTGATGACGGTGCTGCAATGATGATGCGAGGATACAAAGCTGACTGCCGGCGCCGCCGATGATTCAAAGGTTTGGTGAGGGAGCGTTGGTTGCCGGAGCTGCAAGTGGGGACGGTGATGCTGCATGTTCTCCGCTGCAAGATGGAACACATGATGTTGAAAGCCTCCTCCTACCATGCTACAACGCGCCGCCGACGTTGCTGCTGGAGGAGCTAGAGGCTCCCATGAAGATGTTACGATGACGTCACTATTAGGGGCCAGTCGCCGGCGAGTTCATCTCACAGCAACAATCGGTGTTGATATTTCCATCTAGCACTGAGGTAATCATGCATAACACTGTATTTCCATACCCTGTTACTCAAGCTTAACCCACACAAGCTAAGTTTTACTGTAAATGTAAAAACCACTTGCTTCAATACAGCGTAAATTACGCCTTCTTCCTCTCAATTCTACTCCGTAAGCATTTAACATAACGGTGCAACAGAACAAAAACTACTAGAGCAACAGTACTGGTGAAGAGCATAGCGAAGCCACCGCGGTTCGGCGAGTATCATTCATCAGCGCGAGGCGAAGAACGCGAAGGCGAGGGCGGCCACGGAGAAGATGGTCACGGCGAGGATCCCGACGCGCACCTTGCTCCAGATGGCCGCGCGGCCAATGCGGAGGGCGGCTGCCGCGGGGTTGTAGATGTAGTCGAGCTCGGCGGATGCGGTCTCGGCGAGCGCGGCGAGGAGGCGCTTGGAGCGGGGAGTGAGGCCACGGGCGCCGTGCAGCTCGGCGAGGACGAGCTCCGTGAGAGGCGCCGGAGCCTCGGCTTCGGCGTCGGCAGCGGTGTCGGCCGTTGCTGCGACCTGCATTGAGGAAAAAATAATAGAACCGACGTTTTCTTCAGTATCGATCGTAGCCTCCCCAGACAACAACACCAATTAAAGCGGGTTCAGATTCGGAATTCGATTCGGGAGGCTGCACGAGTTTGAACTGGTCTGCAAAACAAACTCATGGGCACCCAAATTCGAACGGGAAAAAGTTAATCAGTCAGCACCGCAAATGTTTGATCCGTGTCATCACCAAAACCGCCACGCGCGGAGTACGACCATCCAAATCCAACATTCCAAGCACTAGCAATTAAACGCAGCTCGAGGAGCAGCACAAATCGCAATCGATGGGCAGGACCTGTCGATCGGAAAGCCTTGCTCACCTGGATCACGGTGTAGTCGGCGGAGGCGGAGACGACGGTGGTGGAGGAGGCGCCGTCGGGGTCGGGGAGCTCGAGCAGCGGCGCGAGGTCGGCGAGGCCATCGGCGACGATCTCCGGCTCCGGATGCAGCGCGGCGGTGGGGAGGGCGGCGTCGTTTTCATCGTCGTAGGCCAGGCGCTTTCCCACCTCCTGTCGAGCACATACGATCGAGCAAGTTTTTTTTTGCGGGATACAACTGATACATCAGAGCAAATCAGAAAAGACCTGCAGAAATATAGAAATTACACATAGGTCCTCCTGTAGAACGAAGACGCCGATGATGAGCAGCACGTTCCGGCGACGCGCCTCCGCCGCATCCTCCATTGAACCATGGATCAGAGGATGACCCCTGGCGAGAGGGAAGCCACCGGTCCTTGAACTCCATGGGAGCCTCCATCCTGCTCCTCCGACCTCCTCGTCGTCGTGCTCCGAGATCAGCTGGATCAAGATCTTCTGCTGGAGTCGCCGCACCGAACTCCAGAACGGGGTACGCACACGGCGGCCACCGGGGACCGCGAGCGCGACGAAGACGGTGCCCCGCCATGGATCTACGCCGAGATCCATCGCCAGAGAGGTCGAGCACCACCTGCAAAAGCCACCACCGACACGCCACCACCTCCATGACGCCGCCGGCTAGGCACCTACTCCGCCCTACGCGAGCAAGTTAATCGAGGGTTGGGCGCCGCGCGCGCGGGGGGAAGTCGGCGGGGGTTAGGGTTACCTTGGCAATGGAAGCGACGTCGCGGGCGGCGGGCGTGGGGAGGTCCGCGGCGGAGGCGAAGGACGAGGAGCCCACGGAGCTGCGGTTCGCGGAGGCCTTGGCGGCGGAAGAGGAGGAGGAGAGATCGGCGCGGGGGATGGAGGTCGGGGTGGGGAGGTTCGGGACGGACGACGTGGGCGCCGGGGAAGTCCGAGCGGCGGCGGCGGCGGAGCGGGCGCGAGGCTTGGCCATGGTGGCTCGGAATGGTGGTGGGTTCTAGAACCTGGGGTTTGGACTGGGTTCGACTCGAGTCAGATCCGATGGCATTTATGGAGGAAGACGACTGACCGGAAACAAGTGAGAACCGGGGCCACCTGTCATACGTGGTGGCTTAATCTGCCGTTGTTTGGGCTTGGGCCCAACGGGCAGGGAACGTATTAGGTTGGGGCTCGCGGGCCTGACTTTTCGGCCACATTACTAGAAATAGCTAATCAGATTTTCTACTCCAAAAAAAATTCAGATTCAGAATTTCTACTATAAGAAAAGGCTAATCAGACGGCCAGCAATCTGTCCAACATCAGAACTCCAAACATGTAGCAGAACATGTAGCAGCAGCAGCAGCACTATCACACCAGCATTTGTTTTTGTGTTATGGAGATGTCAAACATGTTGACAATATGATCCTACTATTCCAAGGGAAAAAACACGGCTAATTTAACTGCTTACATCAAGCAACAGTCATCTTTAAAAATCCCTCAAAGATTTGCGGATAGCACTAAAAGCTAGGTGAACAAAAAAGAAACAATTCCGAGTTCCATGACACGGGCGTTCCGTCTTCCAAGAGATCTGGCGTTCATCACCTCTCGGAGCTGGCTGTCACCCTCTGCATGATCATCGACTCGGCCGCCTGGATGGCTTCCGATGACCCAGTGATCGTCACTTTCCTGCACCAGCAACAAAGGATTGCAATTAGAGGGATCGCAAAGCAAGAGGTGAATTTTAAGGGCACAGCATCACAGTGCAACTGTGAAGATGTAACATGGAGATTTTACCTGTCAGATGTTCCAGCTATGAAGTCACCCCTATCTGATATCTTGATCCTGGCACCACTAGCCTGCATTTGAAACAAATTGCACGAGTTAATTTCCCCGAAACAGGGTGCACTCACGACACACAACTACAGAAGGCAGCGATGGGTTTCTGCTGATTTGCCCTAAATAATAGAAGTACATATAAAAAGATAGCAGTCGTCATATGATCATTTTTTCTACACAAGTTACCTATTATGGGCAAACTATGTGACCAAATGAGTTATGTCAAGGCAACCGCAGTCAGTGATGACTTATATAGATGGTTGATATATCAAAGCGTGCATATATGTATTGTGCACAAGGCTTTTTGTACCTTCTACATTTGCTGTAAAAAACACTATTGCAGTTGATTTAACATCAAATTCACGCAGTGCAAAAAGTACCTGAATGATCTCTGTTATGTTTTTTCCTGCACGTCCAACAACTGCACCAATATGTTCATCAGCAACACCGATGGTGTGCGATTCTTGGGCCTCATGATTAGCAGGTGATCTAACAGGTGTACCAGGCTGCACAAGTTGTAACAGAAAACCATGGTTAGAATTATATGAACACACATCAGGTTTACCCTTCCACTAAATATGATATCACGTGAAAACATTAGAATGTGTCAAATTGGGCACACAAATTAAATTAAACATCAAGGAGTGTAATTCACACATCATCGATCAGAAGTTCCAACATACACACGTCTCTTTCTCCAGACACAAATGTTTAGTCTGATACACATATAACGTTTTACTTTCAATGCACTACCTAAGATCAATAACGTCCGCAAAAAAAAAAAAAAAACATAGTAATAAATTCATAAGATCGCTATAACAAAAATTCTCACCACTATATGTCTAATAGTGTGACATATTTATTTTCCAAGCACTACCTAATATCAATTGCGCCCACAAAATTTACCAAAACATCAGCACATATTCATGAGATCCGAAATTTTCCTCCTAGTAATTTCAGAGACTTGGACAGGAAAAAATTGTATTACAGGCTATGAAGAACAGAAAACTGTATTTGTAAACAAAGCATTGGTGCACAGTTGTACAGCTAATTATCCAGATTGTCAGCACAAGAAACCTCACTTCTGTCATACAAACAGTTACAAAATAATAAATTATATGCATGGATCACGTGAATATATCAAATGGCATGAAAATTGGCCACACACATTAAACCAAACGTCAAGGAGTGTAACTCACACTACATCAATCAGAAGTTCCAACTTAAACATCTCTTTCTCCAAAAACATATGTTTAGCGTGATAGACCTATACCCTTGTATTTTCAATGCACTACATAGGAGCAATAGCGTGCACAAAAAAACTAGGTATAACACCATAAATTCATGAGATCGTTCCGACATACACATTATCTTTCTCAAATCTCCAGAAAACAACGTATGTCAAAAAGTGTGGTATGCCGATTTATTTTCAATGCACTGCATAATATCAGTAGCGTCTATAAAAACTTATCAGGACATCAGCAGATATCCAAATTTTGCCTTCTTGCAATTTCAGAGACTTGGACAGGCAAAATAGTCTATGCACTTAGTTACTTCTGTAGTAGATGACTATGCAAAACAAAAAACTGTATTTCCATTAGAAAGCATTTCTTGTATATTACCCACTTCCCACATCTCTCTCCGCAAGTGAACACCAAAAGAACACATATGGTAGATCATTATCATCACAGATGGACTAGATGTTGAAATGGTGTAAAAGTTGCAGGACCACAAGAGTTATGCACAAGCAAACACGAACCTTGTTATTTTGGTACCTTCCACCACCACCATAACCATTAGGTCCATAGTTCACAGCATTATTATATGGCACTTGTGGAATCATATACCCAACAGGAACAGCTGCAGGGTAACTTGGGAAACCAAGGCCTGAATATTTTGAAGTAAAGGAAAAGAGTAAGAGAAAAATGGTGATACCATATCTACAAAGGGATGGCAAGCAGAATGTCTAGCTGCACATGTCCATATATCCCAGCATTCAATAATGACTTCTTTAGAAAGAAAAGTACACGCAGAACATGAATTCCTCAATGACTGGTGCAAGAAAGGTATGATAAGCAAGAATGCATGTGGTACGAACGAATATTATAAATTTACCTGCATATGGAAATGGAGAACTCAAATTAGGTGGGTAGTGAACATCCTCAGATAACTTGTTTAATACCAAATATATCGCTCGCAACTGGGTGTTTAAGGGTCCTGTGATAGTAACAAGCCTATCATGCAAACCAACAAAGTTGTTGTCCTGTGGCGATATCTTAATTCCAGCATGTGAATCCTCAATGAATGACCTGAAGAGAGATAACACCAACTCTCAATATTCCAAGGGACAGAAACTAAAATAAAATAAGTACAATAATAGCGACAAAACATGTGATAAAATTCCAATCAGACCAAGCAGATGAGTATCAAGAGAAGGACTATATAGTTCATACTACCGCCTTTCAGTTCAGACCTACTTCAACAGTTTACTGAATCCTTGAATTACACAAGCTTTGAAAATTAAGTATCACAGTGGGGGTAAGACTTAATGGTAGTATCAGAGATTAGAACAGGTTTATTGATTAGGCATACTTGATTGTTGCTCCTCCTTTACCAATAATTCCACCACAAGAGCTGTTAGGAACTACAAGTCTGAACTTAGGCCTAGCTTCAGCTTCATTGGATTCTTCCCCCTGGAAAATTGCAGGAGAATATCAGTTATCAAACAATGGGAGCACGGATCTGCGGACATGATCATTTGCAAAACAAACCGATATACCTCTGCCAAGAGTTTCTCGAGAACCAACTCCATGGCCTTAATTACTTCGTCAAACAGCCCAGAGACCATGATGATTCTGTCATTTGTACCAGGGAAAAACTCATGGCTGCGTGATAACTGAATACGAGCCCCGGACTGAGACTGGAAGTCATTGATAGTTGAGCCACCCTTGCCAATAATGCATCCTGCTGCCGTGTTAGACACCAGGAACCTCAAGTGTGTTGGCTTCTCCTTGTCATCTGAGGAGATAGATCATTTTAAATTCAGAATTACTAGGAAGGAAAGCTGAATAGCAATAACAATGCCATTACAAGTTTAGTCATAATGTTTGTTAAGTCAGAACCATGGCAGTACACTTACTGAAAATAAGGGGCGGAAGCAACCTATGATACACATAATAAATAACATGGCTAGTTCAGGTTAATGCTACTGTTGCAATGAACACACAAAGATCCGTAAATTTCGCAAGTCGATAACTATGACACTACAAGTCTAGTCATAAGTTTGATAAGTCAACGAGCAGAAGCAACCCATGATACGCAATAAATAACACAACTTGTAGAGGTTTATGACACGGTTGCACTGACCGCACAAAGAAACAGCATTTCATTAGTAGAGCTCCCCAGCACAACATGTATCTAACAGTGTGCACCTAAACCTTTTTCATTGCGCCAACGGCCTGGGCAAATCGAACTACTAAACGGAAAGACCAATTTAATACACCCAGCTACTTACAGCTATCATTACACAGACAGAAGGACGTTAATGCAGCTACGCTAAGTTTGGCGCACAGGAGCAGTCACAAGCCGAAGCGGCATAACCATGCCAAACCTCCTATCTAGTATCCATACAAAACCCTTCATGGCATCGCCGCCGCACCAGCCCAAGCACAGGCATTTTTAATACCGAATCGGCCAACAAACTAGGGGCGCGTTAACTAAACCATCACCGAAGTATAGCGGCATCCTTGCGCGTGCACGCAAAGCTCAAAGCGTGATCCTTGGTCAGTTGGCGCAGCTCGTTCTGCTCTTACGACGCACGCACAGACATGGAACCAGACTCCTCCAAATCAGCCGGTCACGTCGTACGCCAGCCACGGGTGCCGCAGATCTCGACCCCCCGCGGCGTGGCGCCGAGGCCCGGATCTCGCGGATCCAGCCGCAGCGCACGTACACCCGCGGCCGCCCTCCTCGTGCGCGACAGAGCCTAGAGCTCGACTCGGATAGAGAACAGAGGGATGGATGGACGATACCTTCGTGCTCGGTCTCGGGTTCGTCCTCGGGGCGTTCCTGCGGGGGCGGCGGGGAGGCGGGGCGGGGCGCGCGCTTGGGGGCGGACTCCGGCGAGGAGGCGTAGGGCGAGCCCGGGGCTTCCATCTGCCGGCGGCGGGGGTGGGGGTGGCGGAGGGGAGGGAGCAGAGACGGTGGGGAGTAGATCGCTGTGGGCCTACGCCATGAAACGAAGGATTGAGCCGAGGGTTTGGCTGCGCCGCGGCTGGGCTTTTAGAGGCTGTTTGGATTGGAGCCGTAGTCTGCCCTTCCAAAATATTGGTCATTGACCAGGCTCTGTTGCATGTTTGGATGGGCACTAATTATTTGGCGCGCCCAGGCCACCACGGTTTCAGGTAGTTCAATTCTGCGCCAATCTTTTGGCAAGCCGTGGGCGGCAGAATTGGTCGCCAATTTTTTGGCTTGCCCTCCTCCTCCTTTTTTGCTTTCTTGGGCTATCGTATTCCTATCTGCCTCTGTCTGTCCTAATCGGCCAGATACCACGATGGCAACGACCAGATCTTTATACCAGCAAAAAAAATACAACCAGATATTTATGTTTTTTTTTTGGTGTACGACAGAAACACCAAGCTTTCTTGGATGCTGTAAAAAAAACTATCTTTCCAGGACGCAAGTGCAAATCCCTGCGCATTGTTCTACGAGCCAGATGGTAACGTAGGAGTGGACTGCCTAAAACTTGACTAGTTTGGTAAACGGTGCAAATACCTGCGCAAAGAAATCTACTTCGTCCATTTCAAATTACAAAATGTTTTAGATATTTGAATATGTATCAAAATAAATGAATCTACTCGCTGGTTTTGGAATTTGACATCAGGAAGTGTTTTCACACCATTGACCGACATTGACTCATGACCTGACTAGACCCACACATCCTAGCAACGTGGACTATCCTATTGGGCTAGTGAAAGAAAAATGGCGAATCTGAAAAAACTAAAACATCTTGTATTTCCGAACGAATGAAGTACCTTTTTAGGTCCGCTCCAATAAAAACATCTCATTCTTCTACAGTCTCTCGAGAACACGTGAATTGTAAATTGTTTGTTTTGAAATCCATGTGCAATAGATATTCCATGTATATAATTTCGGTGGATACCGAGATCTTTTTTTTTTTTTTGAATTTGTGGATACCGAGATCTTTTTGCCACACCTGAGCTTAAAGTTCCTTGTATTCTGTGTGGATATAAGATAACGGTTGATTCCTGTCCGATGAGAATCAAACAAAAGTTGGTTTTGTGAAGTATAAGAATTTTGTAAGTTTGCACTACACTGAAACTGCACCTTTTTTGTGTTCCTGCCACACTGAATTCATGCGAACCTTGCAGTGGTTGTTTATGCCGGCGAAACTTCACAAGTAACACAATTACATTTTCACTGCTACAGCGGAGTTAGACAATAATACAACTCCCTCCATTAGCTATTATAAGATGTTTTTAGCTATTTCAGTGTACGAGGCGTTTTTAGTATGTAGATCTAGTCCATATTAAAATATTTAAAACATCCTAATAGTGAACAGAGGGAGTACAATTCTGGCATGAAACAGGCCCCACATGTCACTCATACAAGGCACGTCATTTTGCTTCATATGGAGCTGGTTTACTCGCTCCATCTAATTTCGGCGGATACTTCTCCAGACATCCTCTGCACCCAGAAACAAACTGGTCTGACACGGAAACTAATAATTCCACCACCCTCCTTAAAATTAAACTGACCGATTCTACAGTTCTACCCAGCAAAAAAAGATGATATTCCAGCACAAATGCAAAAGAAAATTTCAGCACAAAATGGTTTATAACCTTAGTAACATCTCTAGGCTGCTAACTAGGTACTGTATCTGTATCTGATACCACAACGCGCCCTGCATGAGAGGAAGATGATGCAATTAACTTCTGACAAACTGGATAAACAGCCAGCAATAGCCCTCAGAAGACTCCGGTCGGTCAGCTTGTGCTGGGAGCCGCCTCCTTCTTCTGCTGGCGGGCCTTCTCGACCAGCGGCGTGAGCTGCTTCTTCTCAGCCAGCGCCTTGAGGAGGTTGAACAGAAATGGGATGTAGTTGTGCTTCCTCCGCACGTTCTCCGTCTTCCACTTCCTGAACTTCTCTTCCTCCATGATGATCTTCTCGCCGACGGACTCGATCGCCGATGCCACCTCCATGAGCTCACCGTTGAGGGGCTCTGTGGCGGAGGCGTCGGCCGCGGAGGCCTTGGTCATCTCCTGCAGGATCTGCTCCCTCTTCTTCTCCAGCTCCTCCAGCTCGGCGGTGTACACGTGCTTCCTGTTCTTTATGATGGCCATAAGGTTGAACCTGATCTCACTCTGCGAGTAGCGCTCGATCCTCTCCTGTATGACCGGCTGCACCATCTGAAGCCAACCAAGGTCATCTGGCCCGCCAGAGTACTCCCCAAGGCTGACCGGCCCTTCCTTCAACCCATCCAGCTCATAGAGGACGCCCTCAAAGGGTATGTAGCTTATGAAATGATACACATCATCATCCTTAGTGGCAACCTTTTGCTCGTCAGAAACAAATGGCTCTGGCCTTGCAAAACTGTTGTGGGCAGCTCGGATGGAGTCACTGTTGTTGATAGCCAAGCCCTTCATGTCAGGTGCAAAAGCTCCTGTGAATTCCTTCAAGTTTGATAGCTCTGGACCTATGTCGATCTCTGGGCGATTCATGAGAATTGAGAGAATAGCTTGAGTGGCGCATGCATTCGTGATGACCTGAATATGATAAATTAGACCAGCTGTTTCATGCAAATTACAAACAGAGGCAGATTAAGGGCAAACATGAAAGTAACCTGGCGAGCAAAGAAAAGGCTTGGGTTTGGGTCGCTGACAACAGGCCGTTCATCATTTCCTCCAGGCATCCACTTGAAGAGAAATATTAACCCATATACTGGCCTATGGGAAGTAGAGAACAATAATTCATTAAGGCCTTCCAGAGAGAAGAGACTAAAATGACACTAACAATGAAGATCCTCACCGAAGTTCACTAAGAAAGTCCACATCGAGAGAGTAAAGCTCCTCCACCTGTTTAAAGATATAGGTTACATAAGAGATGAACTAACAGCAACATCCCAGAAATGAAACAGCATGTAGGAGCCTTTTTTTCCTTGATATACAGAAAACCTCAAATACAAGGATATCAACCATAATCAAACTAAAAAATGAAACCATAACCTCGTATCAACATTATTCTTTTAGCAACAGCCATATCATAACACGAATGCATGCAAATAGATTAGCAGTTTAGAAAAAGGCTTCGGCATACACGCATTCCTTTTGCATTGATTGAACAGTGGCATACAAGCTTACATTAAACACAATGACTGCCAGGATTATTATGTCTTCTCATTATATCCAAAGCCTTTTAATGGGCCACACTATTTCCTTCAGAAAGTTCACTTATCCTAGAAACTTATTGTTCTTTAAACCTAAGTGCATCTATATAGCAGTATGAGTTCACAATAAGGCTTGACAAATTAAAAACTGCTTATCATACAGTCATCATATGGCAGAGCTGTAGAGGAATTTCTTCGTTGCAGGTTAAATTAGGTTATCATAAAGTTTTTTACAGCAG
Source organism: Poa pratensis (assembly GCA_947311845.1). NCBI lineage: Eukaryota > Viridiplantae > Streptophyta > Magnoliopsida > Poales > Poaceae > Poa > Poa pratensis. The sequence goes on from CAMZMU010000107.1 coordinate 2,920,354, forward strand.
GGAGACAAACCTACTCAGAATACTCGTAAAGTGCACAGCTCACCAAACAATTCCATCTAAAGCATGACTATATATAAAAGATAACTGACAGAGAATTTTTATCTAAATTACGCTCAGATAAGAAAAACAATGAGCCCCTGGAAGCTAACCTGTACACCTTTTACTTGCATTTCCTGAATCAACTCGGTGAAAACACCTGTAAGGTATAGGCTCAAGTCAGAGTCAGACATATAAGATGTTTTGAGATAGTGGCGACTGCATTAAGAAGTATAAAGTACCTATAGAATGCATTCAACTGTTTAGTTGGAGCACAGAAAAAGGCACTAGTACAACAAAGTAGAGAAAGAGCTCCCTACGATTGATCGATGAAGGATGACAACTTAAGCACTGCTATATCCATTGGTTCACTCGAACTAGCAGCAGGTTGGATGTTTTCTATACAACTCCGTACTTGATATTTCCCACAAGAAACATTCAGTGGGCAGGCGCAGGTCAAACACATAAACATGCAACGTTTTAAAACAACAAGAAGAAGATTGCACTAAGAAGCACATATAGAATGTATCCAAGTTTGAGCAAAGAACAGAGACAGTAAGTAGCATAATGAATTACAGGGCTATGATTGACCTATAAAGGATGACAACATAAGCACTGCAACTTAAACTAGTGGTTTATTCAAACTAGCAGCAGGGAGGCCCTTCAGTACGTCAGTATTCCCCACTAGAAACACAATTTGGTGGAGAGCGGAACCCATTCAAGGTTTTCTTCATGACTAGTTAGTTATGTACAATGAGGAAAGGAATCAAGGATCCCTCTAGTGAAATCGTTTACAGGGGCAAGTTATTAACTTGTGATGAAAATAAAGGAGGAACATGCCTTCAAGTCAATGCGAAGCGAACAAATAGCATCGAGCCATCAAACCCGCAAATGTACCAGCCCACTATGATGATCCTCACAAGCACAGCACAGACTAAAATTGTGTGGCCTGGACGGCTCGACTTATCAGAAACGAGAACAAGCCATCCAGAGAAGTAAACCGAACACTGGAGGGATAATTGAGGTAAATCAAGCCAGCATATACCATGTAATCGAAGTACAAACAGCTTTGCTACGTGAGAGAATCGGGGTGAGGGTAGACATTGCGCTTACCGGGATCAGACTCGATCGTGCACCACGACATCCTCGCGAGATCCTCCGAGAGCAGCACACGCGGGCCTACAAGCAAGCAAGTACACACCAGTGAGATGACGACACGAGGCATCACATCAGGCGCCACGGGACAAGCGCTCCCCGGGAATCTCGGAGAGAGACGAGCTAGAGTACGCCGCCGCCGGAGCACTCACGGCGAAACCAGCCCCACGGGTTCTCGGTGAGGGAGGAAGCGAGGCCTCAGATTCGGTTGCTCGCTCGCTCGCGCGCGCGTCTCTGAAGAGCCGAACAAAGCTAGGTTACAGGGGGGGTGCCGTACCGTGGGAGAGGGCGGGTCTCCGCTTGGGCCGGGACTGCGGGGGAGGGCGAGGAGGGGACTTCGGTCGCCCTCGAGGCGCTCTCCGGCGGTGGCGACGGCGGGAGGAGGGGGACCGGCGGCGCGGGCTCGGGAGTGTGGATTTTTTTTTTCGCGCTGGCGAGACCTAGCCAGGAGCAGGGGATTGTGGCTCGGCTCTTGTCTGGCTCGAAGTTATGGACGGACCGGTCTGGGTCTGACACGTGGGCCCGTAACACAAAATATATCGACGGTGGTGTTTCCCCTCTCGCGCCGGCGCCGCCGTATCCTATAGCTCCGACGGCCCACTGCCGCCGGTGCTCCGGCATGGTTTCCTCCCTCGCGATTCTACACGACGGCAGCTAGCAGCGCGCAGCAATAGCCGCCTCCGGGACTGCAGCTTCTCCTCCACGCAGCCGCTGCCTCGCCAGGTTCCGCCTCCCGGCCGAAGCTCACCACCTCTGCTCGGCGGTACTCCCTCCCTCAAGCTCGCTTCGGTATCCTGGATCCTCGAATGAGAGCCTCGTTTGAGATCCCAGTGAGCCGACTCCGACGCCCAAGCAACAGGGAACAAAATGGGGACTGTAAATGGCTGGAAGAGTTCAGGGATTCAGAATCTACAAAAAGTTACTGATTTGGAATTACAGTGGAGCTATATCAGATTCAACGGATGGGAGCTAGGCGGGGTGTATCTTCACCACATTGGAAACCAACTGCGAGTCGCAGCTTACATCGGACATGAAGAAAATGCAGCACATGGCACTAGTGGCTTTTCATCAGCTTCAGAGGTATGAAATGCTTCGCCCACAATCATCAGACATATCCAGTTGCAGCTCATGGAAATCAAATGCATACGTATATTTGATTACTTGCTGGAAACTTTTCTCTCGATGCCATTCCAAACATGCTTCCAAAGTACAGATAGGACATGATACAAGACCAACAAGTGTGCGAGTTAATTTTGTTCTGCCCATTAGCCTTAATACAGTAGTCAGTTTCTGGGTAGCGTTGATCTGATCTCCTGTAAATCGATCTTACCATTTTATTTTTCACTGCCTTGGAGTTTAAACAACACTTTTTAAACAAGTAGATACGCCTTAACTGCATACTAATACAATGTGAGCTGCAACTCACAGTGGACATCAGGAAGACCATCACCTAGCATTCCAGTATACACAACATGGCAATACTGGATTTTTCAGCTTTACAAGGCAGCAAAGGCTGCTCCACCAACAATTAGACATATATATTTTCTTATTGTTCTTTTGATGCCATTCCAAACATACAACCAAATTACAAATAGGACAGGATGCAAAAACATATACACGTTCAATTCCTTCTACTCATTAGCCTTCACCTTGGTCCAGATAATATGTATTCTTGAGATGGGGCTGAGTATGCTGATGCACTATCTTGAGCAAACATGAGTGAATTTGCATCGAAAGTTTCTATGCCGGTCACACCTTCCAATACCTTGATAACTGTCGACATGGAGGGCCTTTGAATGCTGTCATACTGCAGGCACCATATTGCGAGCTTCATCATTTGAACCACTTCCTCCTGGTGTGAGACCATATCATCACTATGCTTGTCGACCAGGTCGATCAATTGGTTGTTTTGAGCCTTTTCCCGTAATAGATTTATGAGCTGAACATTCTCCTCGGGCTGGGAGTTGTCGATATTTTTTCTTCCACTTAGTATTTCCATGATGACAACTCCAAAGCTGTAGACATCAACTTTTTCAGTGATCCGTGATGTCAACCATTCAGGTGCCAGATATCCAGGTGTTCCTCTCATCATAGTCACTACCTTGCTTTGATCCCTGTTCATTAACTTACATAGTCCAAAATCTGCCACTTTGGCATTGAAGTTATCGTCCAAGAGAATATTTTGTGGCTTGATGTCCAAATGAGCAATTTTTCGCCTACAATCCTCATGAAGATAGCATAGGCCCTTGGCAATATCTTGAATGATCCTGCAACGGGTGCGCCAATCAAGAGGGGCATTGTTATGGCAGTAATAGATCCACCTATCAAGCGACCCTCTTGACACATATTCATATACCAGAAGCCTCTCAGACTTCTCTGCACAAAAGCCAATCAGCCTGACAAGATTGATGTGTTCAATGCTGCCAATGGTCTCCACCTCTGCCAAGAATTCTTTCTTTCCTTGTCTGGCACCTTCCAAACGTTTCACTGCAACTCTGTCTTCACCTAATTTCCCTTCAAAAACCGACCCAAACCACCTTCTCCGAGCTTCTTACCGAACCCTTCAGTGCATTCCCTCAACATTTCAAAAGAAAACCTCATCGGCATTCCAGACAATTGATCAAAATCAAATTCTTCATCTTTCACTTCATACTTTAACCTCCTTCGTAGATAAAGAGCGACAACAATGAGAACCAATACAAGAGTAGTAACAGCTCCAAGCGTAGCACCAATCATCACCTTCTTTTTCTTTTCTTTTTTGTTTCCATTAGAGGGGCTAAGTTGCACCTTGAGGTAAGCAGAGAATTCGGAACCTATAGTTTTAGCTTGTATTGATTTCATGGAGAAGACCTTTGTCACCCACACACACTGTTTATCTGTGAACAAAACGGCCATGCAGGAGCAGTTCTTCAAGCAGGCTTGCTTACAGGCATCGACACTTGTTGCATTCACAGCCGTGTGGCTGTCGTCAAAGTAAGAGATGCTTGGAATGGTCAAGAGCTGATGGTTTCCTACTTCTTGACAAGATACTGGAGTTAATGGTGTGCAACCAAGGTTTGGCTTGTGTTCATCCACGGGCTTGAAGTAGTTGGAAATTGAATTGTTCTCACGTGGACATGTGCATTGCCCCCTAGTGCATACGCCATACTCCCCGCAGACTGTTGGGTAATCACAAACATCCATTCCCATAGACCCCATTATATCATACACCATTGTCCAGCTTTTACCAGACCCTAACCATTCATATAGTCTAAGGTGTCCATCTGAATCTAATCTCATGTACTGTGTGGATTGAGCTACTGGCAGCGTGATGCTTCCATTCAAAAAATCTTGCCCCAACATGAAGCTAAGGCTTCCGTTCATTAATGTAACATTTGTTGGATAATTTCCTATGGGTCTATTGTATGTTGTCATGTTAAACCGAAAGTAGAGTTGTGGTGGTGTGGATTCAGCATAAGCAGATAACCCAGCTCGTAGGACAGTGATGTACAAATTAGCTGCAGAAGTAGTTGTTGTGAGCCTCATACCTTCCACAAGTGACTGCCCAGTGAGCATTGTGTCAGTAGGATAATCAAATGACTGCCACACAGTTGCATTATTGTGATCAAACAGCACCAGATTGCCGTTCTTGGTGATCTTCATGCCATCTACAGCTCGGCCTGAGCTGTTGCTTGACCAGACGTGGGTACCATCAGCATCGCGGAGGATCAAGTTTCCATCTGTGGTAAACTCAAGTGTGACATTCTCCCCGACAGGGCGAGCCCCGTCAGCGGACCAGATGAACTGCCGATTGTAAATGCCGACCATGGCGTCATTGAAATCGCCGATGGATATCCCAAAAAGGAACTTGTCGCACGGGAACATGGAAGAGACACAATAGAACCCTGCGGTAATGTAAAGTTGGGAGTCGGATTGTGCTGTGCTGAAGATGTTGCGGTTGTAGTTGGGGTCGTCGAAGAAAGCGTCGGTGTTGATCCAGACTATCGATTGTTTGGGCGTGGCATAATAGTCCAGGGCCTTTGCCGCCGAGAGCAGGGGTGCCGCAGCCGGAACACGAGGAAGAAGAGAACGGCAGGACCCATGGTGCGTGCTTCAACGGAAACTGCAGTTATGAAACAAGAAGAATCAGTTAGCACGAGGAGGACGAAGTCATGGCAAGAAACTGGAGACGAGCTTGCAGAGTAGAAACAAGATGACACGGTGATCGAACCTGACATCCTGACATCCAACGGGGGAGACGAGTTTGCAGGAAGAAACTGGAGGCGAACCTGCAGTGTATAAGCAAGAAGCTCGGAGTATCTCTGATATTTTTTTTTTGTAGATGGGCTGGTAGACTATCTGGCGGCTATGCGCTGCAATCAATAATAAGATAATAAAGAGTCAACTGGCTGGCGGCTATCTCTTTGCGTGTTGTAAATGCAGCTTCAGGACGTCTCAGCTGTTGGCACCTCTGATGTCTGAAGTCCCTTTCAGCTATTTATGGTTGACTCTGACCAATCTAAGATTTTATTCCTATTATCCCTCTTCTTCTGAGAGCGATGTAACACTTAGTTAATGAATAAAGAGGTTTAAGTCTTAAAAAAAAGCTTTCATACGAACTGCATTATGTGAGGATGGCATGTGGGGGCCAGGAACCACACATGTCATGTGAATGATGGTATCATAATATCATATGCTCATATTTCTGTGGCGTGGTGCATAAATACTGAGGTGACACTTAACAATGCCATGTATCTCATTTTTTTTCTAGCGAAATGTATACTGTTTTTCTTTCCACACAATACATTATCTCGACTTTTTTTTCCCTCAAAAAAAATCTGTTAGGTACAGCTTGCACACAACTTCAGATGTCTCAGTCGTGGGCATCTCAGAACTCCCTTTCAGCCATTTATGGGTGACAGTGGACTTATACTGTGTAGGAGCAATTCCAAGAATTCATTCGGTGTACGTTTGATGAATCTTTCATACGAACTGTATTAGATCATGTAATAGTATAGCCAACTGCCATATACGGCGTCATGTCATTTATAGCCGCCAGCATTTGAAGTCAACTTATATAGTACGATAGATGGAACAATAATTGAATATAAGGTTTATTGTTTTAACAAGGAAGAGAAGGTGTGATCTTGTCTAAGCAGGGTGAGCGACATTGGTCCAGTTGTGATGAGCCACCCTGCTCAGTAATTTTATTTCTGATCCAGAGCATTTCCAAATCCGACCTTATATGATACACAAGAGATTTTGCTATCCGAATACAAATTCGTTGTTAGGATATATATTTCTAATATAAGACGATGTTGGATAGTCCTCTATTGTTCTATCCGGATAACCCGATCTTTCCAACCCTTTTTTCCGTCTCGTGGCACATCTCAAATCGAACGTGACATAAGATGAGTCCAGTTGTGTTATCACCAAAGATGTTTGTATAATAAAAACTGGTAGCAGCTAACTTTCTTATTTTGTACGTGAAAAAACTTGACTCTAGATAAAAAGAAACCTCCAATTAAATTGCGTTTCTACAGAGGTCAATCTTAACAACAAATAATGAAATTACAGTAAAACACTCAACTCTCTTCCTGCTTCTATTCTTGCACCAACCAGGTGAGATTTTATATTTCTGATAGTTAGCTTTTTCATTAAATCTTCATCCTTGACTGTTTTCTGTTTACTGTGTGCTAATAAAATGTGTTTCTGCAATCTACCCATAGAAATTTGGCTAAGTTGATAGCAGTTGAAGTGATGTTTTCACATAAGTTTTTGAAAATATTGTCAATAGTTTGGACCCATGGATTGTTACCAACTACTCTTACAACAATTATTATTCCTTGGCTCTAGGCACCTTTGTCTCCTCGGGTAATTCCTTGGCGCAGCACCGTTCTGTTCCTCCTGTTACTGGCTGGTTCAAGAGGGGTGAGCTTCGACTCCTTTCCCGGACAATGCCTGGACAGGTCAGGAACGACGGGAAGGCAAACAAAAACATTTATTTTTTCGAGCATCCGGAACACAGCCTGCCGCCGGTTCTCCTCCGCAGAGCCTCTGCCTCGCCAGGTTCGGCATCCCTTCTGCTCGGCTCAGTGTCCTGGATTTTCTCGAACAACATTTTGTTTCAAATCCCATTTATTGTAATGGACCAGATTCGGAACCTACAAGGTTATATTTTGGAATCACAATGAAACTATCACATTCAGTGGATGAGATGCAGACGGGTGTACGAGGCCTCTGAACTCTGAAATTATATAATGCTCTGTTTTTACTTAGTTATCCAAGGTAGTGTTCTGATCTCCTGCAAATAAATCATAATGCTCTGTTTTTAATGCAGCATGTGCCTGTCAACTATTTAAAACTACATTGCGAGTTGCAATTTACATAGGACATCAAGAAAATGCAGCACATGGCCCTAGTACCTTTTCAGCTTCAAAGGTATCAGATACTTCACCAATAATGAAACATACATATGTTTGCTGGATTTTTTTATGCCATTACAAAATGCATCAAAATACAGATAGGTTTATACGACATGGTACAAAACGAAAAGGTGTACAAGTTAAATTATAATGTACTTGTTAGTTAGTCTATAGGTAGTGTTGATCTTCTCTCATGTAAATTAATCCTAATGCTCTGTTTTACTACCTTTGAAAAACAGTGCAGCTTGTGCCAATCAACTTTTTAAACAACATGTCATACCTTAGCTGCATACTAATACATTGCGAGTTGCAACTTAAGGAGCACATCAAGCAAATACAGCACATGGCACTACTGGCTTTTAAGCTTAAAGGCATGAAATACTTTACCAATACTGATTTTTTTATGCCATTCCAAACATACATCCAAAGTACAAATAGGACAGGATACAAAAGCAGAAATGTACATGCTACTGCCCATTACCCTTCACCTTGGTCCAGATAAGATGGATGCTTGAGATGGAAGACGCGGGTGGGTTATCTTGAACAAACATGATTGAATTTGTGTCAAAAGATTCTATGTGGGTCACACCTTCCAGTACCTTGATCACTGTTGACATGGAGGGCCTTCGGGTGCAATCGTTTTGCAAGCACCACACTGCAAGCTTCATCATTTGAATTACTTCCTCCTCGAGTGAAACCATCTCGTCACTGTGCTTGTCGATCAGATCAATCAACTGATTGGTTTGTCCTTTTTCTCGTAACAGATTTATGAGATGAACATTCTCCTCGGCTGAGAGTTGTCAATTTTTTTCTCCCACTTATTATTTCCATTATAACAACTCCAAAGCTGTAGACATCAACTTTTTCAGTGATCGGAGATGTTAACCATTCAGGTGCCAGATATCCAGGTGTTCCTCTCATCACAGTCACTACCTTACTTTGATCCCTATTTATTAATTTGCATAGTCCGAAATCAGCCACTTTGGCATTGAAGTTGTCATCCAAGAGAATGTTTTGTGGTTTGATATCCAAATGAGCAATTTTCCACCTACACTCCTCGTGAAGATAGCAGAGGCCCTTCGCAATATCCATAATGATCCTACATCGGGTGCACCAATCAAGGGGGACATTGTTATGGCAGTAATAGATCCACCTATCAAGCGACCCTCTTGACATATATTCATATATAAGGAGCCTCTCAGACTTCTCTACACAAAAGCCAATCAGCCCGACAAGATTGATGTGTTCAATACTGCCAATGGTCTCCACCTCTGCCAAGAATTCCTTTTTTCCTTGTCTGGCACCTTCTAGACGTTTCACGCAACTCTCTTTTCACCTAATTGTCCTTCAAAAACAGATCCAAACCCACCCTCTCCGAGCTTTTTGATGAAACCTTTGGTGCATTCCCTCAACATTTCAAAAGAAAACCTTGTCGGCATTCCAGGAAATTGATCAAACTCAAATTCTTCGTCTTTCTCCTCATACCGTCCCCTCCTTTTTAGATAAAGAGCGACAACAATGACAAGCAATGCAAGAGTAGTAACAGCTCCAAGTGTAGCACCGAACATCACATTCTTTTTGTTTTCGTTATAGGGGCTAAGTTGCGCCTTCTCTTTGTTTTTGTTAGAGGGGCTAAGTTGCACCTTGAGGTAAGCAGAGGAGTCGGAACCTATAGTTTTAGCTTGTATTGATTTCATGGAAAAGACATTTGTCATCCACACACATTCTCCACTTCTGAAAAAAATGGCCATGCAGGAGCAGTTCTTCAAGCAGGCTTGCTTACAACCATCGATGGTTGTTTCTTTATTTTTTATTGTATCTAAGTCGGTGTAGTTATCATAGTAATAAATGTTGGGAATGGTCAAGAGCTGATGGTGTTGTATTTCCTGACAAGAGACCGGAGTTACTGGTTCGCAACCAAGATTTGGCTTGCGTTCATCCACCGACTTGAAGTAGCTTGAACTTGGACACGTGCATTGCCCACCAGCACATACGCCGTAATCCCCGCAGACTGTTGGGTAATCACAAGTATCCATTCCCATGGAACCCAGTATATCATACACCACTGTCCAACTCTCACCAGAACTTGACAATTCATACAGTCTCAGGTGTCCATCTGAATCTAATCTCATGCACTGTGTGGATTGAGTTGTGAAATCTCCATTCGAATCTGGCTCCAGTATGAAGCTAAGGCTTCCATCCATTAGTGTGAGCCTTGTTGAATAATTTCCTATCTCGGCTATTGAAATGTCGCCGATTTGCATGTCCAACCAAAAGTAGAGTTGTGGTGGTGTGGATTCAGCATAAGCAGCTAACCCATTTGGTAGTACAGTGATATAAAACAGGCTCCCGGTCGTATTTGTTGTAGAGGTATTAGCTGTGAGCCTCATACCTTCAGTAAGTGACTGCCCAGGGACCATTGTGTCCGTAGGATGATCAAATGACTGCCACACAGTTGCATTCTTGTGATCAAACAACACAGATTGCCAACTCGGTGATCTTCATGCCATCGACACCTCGGCCCGAGCTGTTGCTTGACCAGACGTGGCTACCATCTGCATCACGGAGGACCAAGTTTCCATCTGTGGTGAACTCAAGGGTGGCATTCTCCCTAACCGGCCGATCCCGGTTGGCTGACCAGACAATCAGCTGAGTGAATATGTTTTCAATGGATACTGCAAAGAGGACCTCGTCGCAGGGGACAAGGAGGGGGAGACACAGAAGAACCCTGCGGTGAGGTAAGATGCAACGCCGGAGTGAGCTTGAGGCTTTATCACGGTGAAGATGTTGCGGCTGTACTTGCTGGTTTTGAAGAAATCGTCGTTGTTGATCCAAGTTGTCGAGGGTTTGGCCGTGGAAGTAGTCCAAGCTCCGCCGCTGGAGCAACGGTGCTGAAGCTGCAAGGACGAGGAAGAAGAGAACGGCAGGACCCATGGTACGTGGCTCAACAGAACCTGCAGTTCAACAAGAAGAATCGGTCTTAGCACGAAGAGGAAGCCGAAAAAACCTGGTGACGAGCTTTCAGAGTAGAAACAAGAATCGCACCTGACCGCCGAGGGAATGTCGTGATCGCAGGAGAGATTGCCGGACTTGGGTAGCTCTGGAATTTTGGGAGGTCTCCAAGGCGCGACCGGGAGTGCGCTTGTGCCAGCCCAGTGAGTGTACGTCAACGAGTCTCAGTGGGCTATCCAACTGTTAGACATGGAAGCATGATGCGCTGCACTCAATATTTTTAGTAAAGATGACAGTAACGGTCTCCATGCTTGACAAGTCTGAACCTGCATTTAGCACACACAAAAACAGGTCTGTTAGATGCAACTTTTGCTCACAACTTCAGCATACACTAATATTATCTCACATCGCAATTTTGTACGTGACAATGGCCAATGGGACACACATACGGCACGCACGTAAATGTGAAAGTAGTTAGTATAATTTAGTTTTCTTTTTCTTTGACGGAAGAAACAGTAGGCGAGCCCCTCCACTAGTGGAAACATCATCAACAATCCCGGGTCCAGAGGGCCTTTGGTCCCGGTTTTACAACCGGGATTAAAGGGTCGGGACTAGAGGGGGGGGGGTGGCTTTTATCCCGGGTGTCCACGACCCGGGATAGATGGGCCTCCACGTGGGCGCGGCCGGGCGCGTAGGGCGGGGGAGCTTTGGTCCCGGTTGGTATTACCAACCGGGACCAAAGAGTTTCTGCTTTTTTTCTGCTAATTTATTTTTTAGGGGTTTCGATTTTTTGTTTTCCAATTAATTTATTTTTTAATTTTACTCTAATATTTCTAATTTTGTTTTTTTTTAATTTCCCAAATAGCCACACACATAATCTCTAATTGCATATTAGACACTTAATCTCAGGTCAAAGTACTTACCCCGGTCAAACTTCCCGTTCGGTCACCCATCATTAAATTGCTCCAGCCCAAACACGCTTAACTTTAGAGTTCCTTCCAAATTACCTGTCAAATGAGATGTTAGAACTTACTGATATTAGTATCCTATCAACCATATTAACCCCTGGGTCATGGTGTCACACTTTTTATTGTTTAAATTTTGAAAATTTATTTGAATAAATAACAATGATTATGTAATAATAATATTTGAATAGATAAGAATAAAATTTATTTTACTTTATTTTCTCCTTTTTACATTTAATATGGAATAATTCATATCTTTAAATCCGTAATTCAAAATTTAACAAATAAAATGTCTAAATCGATTAGAAAAATGAGAGAAATCCGAATATGATATCCATATCATCTTTTTCATCATGTATATGACTTTTTGCAACATATTTTTGGTACTTGCTTAATAAAAAAGTCATTTTATACATGTCTATAGGCGATTGACCTTTTTGTGAAGAAGTTTTTTGAAAACTTTATCAAAACTTATGTTTATCATTTTTCCTAGCAACTAGTACACATAAAAAGGACTCCATGCCAAAGGATTTCATTTTTTGAGAAATTTTTCACTTTCTTTTATTTTGTTGAAAAAACGGTCAAAATGCCCGTCGTGCCTATTCATCCAAAGAGGTTGCATTTCTCAAAACTATCGATGGTTCTGTGATATAACCACTACTGGTGTATCTTAAAATGATTTTTGTAAAATTTTCAGAGCAAACTATCACACACTTGTAGTTCAAAATTGAATTACTTTCGGAAAATAGGCATAAAGTTATTTAAATAGGCGAAATGAGGTAGAAACCGATAAAATTCCTAATATTGCTGGATTATCGATAAAATATGGCCTACTTTGTATGATAATTGGATGGGTGTCATTTTGCATCATATTTGTTGTACTTGCTTCACAAAAAATGCCATTTGTGACAATTAAAAAAATGAAAAATGATATTTATAAACATAATTTGAAAAAACTCATTTCTGCAACATTGTTTGTCACAACAACGCACACCTAAGTCTCAAATATGGGCACATTATCACAAACTATGGCACGAGGATGATCATATCTAGGTCATTTGACTCGAAACTTATACATGTCTATAGGCGATTGACCTTTTTGTGAAGAAGTTTTTTGAAAACTTTGTCAAAACTCATGTTTATCATTTTTCCTAGCAACTAGTACACATAAAAAGGACTCCATGCCAAAGGATTTCATTTTTTGAGTATTTTTTCACTTTCTTTTATTTTGTTGAAAAAAGGTCAAAATGCCCGTCGTGCCTATTCATCCAAAGAGGTTGCATTTCTCAAAACTATCGATGGTTCTGTGATATAACCACTACTGGTGTATCTTAAAATGATTTTTGTAAAATTTTCAGAGCAAACTATCACACACTTGTAGTTCAAAATTGAATTACTTTCGGAAAATAGGCATAAAGTCATTTAAATAGGCGAAATGAGGTAGAAACCGATAAAATTCCTAATATTGCTGGATTATCGATAAAATATGGCCTACTTTGTGTGATAATTGGATGGGTGTCATTTTGCATCATATTTGTTGTACTTGCTTCACAAAAAATGCCATTTTGACAATTAAAAAATGAGCTAAACTAGCAACGAAATGAGCTAAAGTTGCAACGCCGGAGGAAAGAACGATGTTGCTAACCTTTGAATAGATGGGGTGCAAAAAAATGGGGATTAATTTGAGTGGGAGAGAGGAAATGGAGGAGAAATGGTGATGAACTCGAGCTAGCTCGGGTGGAAGAAGATGATATAGCAGGGAGACCCTTTGATCCCGGTTTGTAACACGAACCAGGACCAAAGGTCCCCTGCCAAAGGGGCCCAGCGCTGAAAAGCATGTGCGCGCATGTGAGGACCCTTTGATCCCGGTTCGTGTCACGAACTGGGACCAAAGGTCCCCCCGACCCGGGAGCAATGCCCACGGGCGCCCCACCCTCCCGACCCGGGATTAATGGTGCATTGATCCCGGGTTGTAATTTGGCTAGGATCAAAGGTGAAAACGGAAGCCCTGTTTTCTACTAGTGCTCGGTCTGTGATTTTTGTTTATATAAGAAAAGTGTACACAATATTTTACAAACTTTGCTACATTCTTACAAAAGGAGAGGAGACAGATATAGACTGACCAATTAACTACTCTCTCCGTTCCACAATATAAAATATTTTAAAACTTTTCCACATTCATATGTAATTGGTAGCGCCAGTGGAGAAGCTGTCTATCCGATAGCAACGCGCGAGTAACATGTTACCATCGCTAACTGCTTGCAGCCGACAGACCGCCGCTAGCTTTCTTGCTTCTAGAGCAACCCATCACCAATGTCATCTTCACCCGTTCACCCATGCATGCACCTACACTACACGTTCTGCCTATCCCAAAGCTAGCCATCTTTGCTGCAAGCTTCCAATGTGAAGACATGGACACATCACATGCACCCTGGATAACTGATCAATCCGATGACCTGGCCTGGCACATGTTTGCCGTCTTCCCACATGACACTGCACGCCTCGCGCCCATGTCTCTTTCCTGACCCGCCGTGCTGGGCTGCTGGCACTGTTCGCTGGGGCTAGCTCGCACCACATTATCCAATATAATCCATCGATCCATACACCGAGAGACAAACAAGCTCGCCGGCCACCAAGTGACCACCGAGAGCTGCAGGCTGAGGCAATTCATGGCGAACCATGCCTTGCTCCACCTCGCGCTGCTGCTGCTCCTCTGCGGCGCCAGCCAAGGTAATGACGAGCTGGGAGGAGCGGATGCGGCGGGCCGGTCGCCGTGCCGGGCGGCGGACCTGGTG